>CM071932.1:775850-1425454 GCA_016081115.2 Rehmannia glutinosa | reverse complement strand
GTTACGTAATGCTTTATACCTAACTTAGTTATGTAAATACTCAGATCATTACGAACTTACCAAAAATTAAAAAAACTGTTAATTAACAATATTTGATTTAAATTTTAGATACTTACGAAATTCAAAATGGTGACGAATATTTGATTGCCTAAAATCACTTTATATATTTATTTTATAAATTAGATGCAAAAATGTGTAAACTAATAACAATTAATCTTAAAGTAGTCAATCTATATATAGAAATTTATAAATTAGATGTCAAGAATATGAGCATATTAATAAGGAAAAAGACTAAAAACAGTTTTAGATGCCAAAAAGTATGAGCACAATGATAAGGAAATAATCCAACAAAAATAGTTACGTATAAAATTAGTACCATTTAGTTAGGGAAAATATTTCACTAAACTTCTCGCTATTATATATATATATATATATATATAGATTTTAGCGTATAAATGTTTAACATTAATTATAAAATAATGAAATTTATTAAATATATATAAGTATAAAAATAAAGTATAAAAAAGAAATAATCTTGTTTTAAATGATTTTTTTCAAGGAAACAAATAATAGTAAAAGTATAAGAATATGAAAATGATGCTGGCTACAATGTCTTTAAAAATGGTGATCGAAATCATATTTTAAATCGTCGGCCAGAGTCAAGATACAGCAGAATAAGGAAGAGTTGCCGCAACATAAAGGAAAACCGCTTTGGGGAAATAAAGTATTCATGTAGCCGAGCTATACCCATATAATGACGATCCGTATTTACGAACCAAGCATGACTCGACAATCACTAACTAGCCGAGATAGTGGAATCCACCTTTTGAGGAGAGCAAAGGACGTAGCAGCCGTGTCAAAGTCGAAACTTATGGCCAGTATTTAATCTTCCTGGTAAGGCACTATTGTCGCATTAAATGCTTTCTTATAAGACTACCAGGCATTAAATAATTCTCGTGGTAAGACCCGAGATATTAAATGTTTCTAGGTAAGACCCGACATGATTAATGAGGTTTAGAGTTCCACCTGTGGGCTTTAAATGCCAGAGGGCCGATTGACCGAGAGTAACTAGACAAAAGCTAAGTGATAGTTAATTAACGACCGTATTTTTTTCTTAATAAGAATTTTATTAATCATGTTATTTATTTATTTTATGGAATAATAATGGAGAATTAGAAGTGTATCAATGATTTTACTATATAATTAATTTGTAAATTATGGATAATAAAAAGAGTCTTTTTAATTAGGTTGCGATTTATTTTATTTAGATCTTATAATAAATAATAGGGACTTTTAATTGGTTTATATTAAAGATGACCCGTGTTGTTAGTAAGTTAATAAGACCCATGTACCCAAAGCCCAGTCTAATTGGGAGTAGGTTAAAATACGCTTATAAGACACGCAAACGAACGCAAAACACACGACATAACAAACGCAGAGCGAAAGAGAACGCCCACGCGTCAAGAGCGTAACGCTTGAGAGATAAAAGAGAAGAGAGAGAAAAGAAAAAAAAGTGATTTCCCCACGCCTTGATTCGACAGAGGCCCGAGAAGAATTTTAGTATCCATAAGTTGAGCAGGACAAGTAATCTATTTAGTTTTCACGTAGATTTAGGTTTTGATTATTGTTACGCATGTGATTTTCATTGTCTAATCTCAATGCTTGTCCCCTTACCATGTTTGACTATGTTATATGTGATTTCGTATGTTGATCCCAATGTTTGTTGCCTTATCATGTTTGACTATAAGGTTGTGGTCTTAAATGTTATAAACTTTCATGTATTGGGCTTGCCGCTAACTATGTATGATTTGAGTGTGTGCTTCTTTTCTTTGAGTGTATGTATTTTTCTAACTAACTCAATGTTGGGTTAAACTATTTGGACATATGTTTTTGCCTCTATCTAACTTGGATATTAGGTTTTCCACTAACTAACCTCGAATGCGGGGGGTAGTTTTCCTTAATTAGTTGAATGAAGGTTTCCCTTACTAGTTGATTGAGGGGTTTCTTAACTAATTGAATTTAGTTATTTTCATAAGTAATTGAATGTAGGGTTAGTTATTTCCATAGATAATTGAATGCAGTTTGACGTATGTTCCTCGCTTAACTAATTGAATGTAAGGTCTACCCTAAATAGCTTTGAATCAATGTAGGGGCTTTCATTTAATTAGTTGATCAATGTAGGTTTTTCCTTAAAGAGGTTTGAGTAATTGAATATAAGGTTTTCCTTAATTAAATGAATGTAGGGTATTCTAACTAAGTAAACGTATGACTTTTCTCCAAGTATATTTGAATCTGACTTAGAATTAACTAATTAATTAAACGCAAAGAGTATATGGTTTATCCCTCGATTAATCAATGTAGGATTTTCAATAATTAGTTAGTATAAGGTTCACCCCAATTAACTAAATGTACTTTTCTTAACAAATTGGATATATGTAGCGCTTCCCCTAAATAAGTTTGAATCGTTGAATATATGGTTTCCTTAATTAGTTGAATGGAGGGTTTTGTTTCTCGAATTGTTTCACTACTATGATTTAGTTATTATGATATGCGCTACGTTTATTCTCGTTATTGCATTCATGTATCATGTTAATGTATGTTCATAACATTTCACGAGCATCCCGTATTAAGTCAAGTCGAGATCTTAAAGTTTTAGAATTAATAATGTTTTTAAAAAAAAACGGTGCACATTGTTCCATGATCCGGAAACGAGTGGAAATGCAGCGGGGGACAGCGTTCACCATGTGCGCTATGGCAATGTTAATGTTCAAGGAAAAGGGCCTTCGGGCAAAAATGAATGGAAATGAGCCTTCGGGTAAAATGTTGACGGGTTCCAAATAACAAGGCCATCTGCGACCACGATTAGAATAATGTGTTACCAAGTGAGCTCGCCCTAAGAACGCTTTTTTACTAAAAGAAAGATAAAGTTTTAAGTATGAATGTGAAAGGTTTTTAAGTAAAGAATATGTAAAGTCTTTCAAGTTAAATGTAAGATATCGCATTAGACATGTATTCATGCATGAGATTACTTGTTGAGCTCTTTTAGCTCATTCCACGAATGTTGAATATTTTTAGATGAGAATGCTTGAGAGGAAGGAGATGGCGTAATATGTGACTCTGAACCATTTTCAAGTTTGACTTTTTTAGTTTATGTTAGGAAATTTATCTTATAGATTTTGATGATACCATATAAAACTTAAACTAGAAAGTTAGCACCCCATTTTCTCCTTATAATTTACATTTTAATAGATAGGGCTGAAAAGGTGAGCTAAGTCACTACGCCTGAAATACAAGAAGAACTCAAGATCTGAAGTGAAGACTCACATTAAAGATACCGAGTATGCAAAGAAGGTAAATTAAGAACTCGATCAAGGTGTATCAACCTGTTAAGCAGATGAAGAGTCGGTAAGTCAACTCAAGAAGCGTCTCGAGTTGAAGTGACATATGAGTCATCCAAGGATTGGAAGCTAACTCAAGTCACCTAAGGAATAAAAGATCTGCGAATCGGAAATCAAAACGATCAATGAGATCCGTTGATGAAAGTCAAGAATGTTACTCGGAAATAGTAACATGTTAGAGTTGTCGAGATAAAGTGTTAGTTCCAGATTATGTGCAAAAGGAACAAACCAATGGGAAGCATTGCACCAAGTGTCGTAAACGCGCAATATTGCAAAATATTAAATACGAGAAATGTCAACATCAAGATCGCAACAAGACAAGCCAACGAACACATGTGACTTTTGAAATCACTATCTCTTCAATCGGCAAAATTTCAAAAGTTCACTATAAAAGGCCGAGGAAATTCATTGAGAAAAGGTTACCAACTACTCTAACAAGCAAGCAATATTCAAGCTATTAGCCTGGAAATATTCTCAAGTATATTCAAGCAAATCCTCAAGCCCTCGAAACTCAAGGAAATTGATCCAACACAAGTCGCGGAAGGAAAGACAACTTCAAATTTGTTGAAGAGGAAACTTTTGAGGAATCAAAAGGGGTCTACTTTCCAAGGAGGATCGTAGAAAGGTTCAAAGGTCAAACCAGATCAAGTAATTGGAGGGCTTCAGATCAAATCCAAGAGCTTGAGAAAGTGGTGAGTCAAGTAGCAAGGCATTCTTAACGTGAAGAAAATTTAGTCGGAAGGCCAACCGTGACCTGACAAGGCTGTCTCTAGAATGTTGACCACTTTGTAAACAGATCTATTACATAGTGGATTCCTCCAGAGTTGGAGAAGAGAGGATTAGAATAATTACCCCATCTTCGAACCTCTATAAAAATCAATCGTGTCATTTATTTTTTTTAGCACATTTACATTTCTCAAACTTACATCATATCTACGATAAACTCATATTTGCTATCCAACTAATTAATAACCAAGTGCTAAAATCAAGTGTTAAAACAAGTTTAAAATAATTGAAGTGTGTTAAGTCTTCCTACGATAAAACCAACACAACCAAGTTAAAGTTCGGTTAAGTCGAGGATTATTCTATCAACTCCTAACGAAAATTTCTAGTTCCTTGAGTGGCTAACTCTATTTGAATAACTAACTTAGTCGCCCTCAAAGGACACAACTGCCTGAAAGTTAACTCAGAATAATCTTAAAAGGACTAAAATCAAAAAAGTTGGTAAAGTTTATTCAACCTCCTTCTAAACCTTACTCACACCCTTTGGGGCCTATAGTTTATTAAACGATGAATGCCATTTTATTTTAAGTATGAATGTTTTAGACTAGTAGTTATTAGTATTTAATTCCCGCAAAGATTTAAAACGAAGATAAAAGTTTTTACTATTTTGCAAGTTAGATATTTTTAAAAGTGTTTCTCTTTGTTTATTATTTTCATATTAAAGTTCAAGTAATCTAGAAAAGGGCGCTACTTAGTAATTCACATGCCAGGTGGGAACGTACGATTTAATTGAACCAGAAGGCAAAGCCACTTACGATGAGACACGTGGTATGTTTGGGCATCAAGAAAAAGGTATAAATAAGAAGAGAATGTAAGTTTTGAATCATCTTTTCATATATACTTGTCTTCATCTAAAAGGCATTCATACTCCACCTTTACTAACTTGATCGTCGGAGTGCTAACGCGAAACTCCTCCGTTTATCTTTTCGTGCTAGCAAGAGGTCAAGTGGAGAGTACTATTGGATCTCGGAAACAAGGCCTTATCAGTGGCGGCGTCAGTCTGGGGAATATTTAGGTATAAGACGTGAGAATGAGTACTATTGGAGAGGGTTAAGGGGAAGGGAATAAAAGTGGGGGTAGAGGACGAGTTAGTTACACCGTCGGATGTGTTAGGGGAGGATAGGGCCAACATGACGCAGCGGGTGACCTTGACCCCCGACGAAAAGGGTTGCCGCTTAGAATCTAAATCGCTTCATGAGGAACTATCACAGAATGCAAGTAATCTGGCAACCGGATCTTATATGCAGCCGCGGGCGTGGTTTTAGGCTAAGAAGGTTGTGAAAGGTCGTAGACAAGGGCAAAAGAGGGAAAGAAGGCATGTTACTAGGCGATGGGGGAAAATCGAAGGGAGGAGAGGCCTATTGTGGTCCTGAAGAAGAGGGAAAGATGGAAGTGTCACAGGAGGTTAGGAGATGAAGAGGAGATGTTCGGGCGGTGGTGAAGAAGGGATTCCATTCCCGGATGAGGTGATGGGCCGACAAGTCGCTTAGTAGCTTTAGGGCGTTGAACTATGATTATGATAGACTAGCGATCATTGGGAGCATGTGTGCAAAGTTTGAGAACTCGCTTTGTTGCATGGGTATTCTGACGGGGTGAAATGTCGGGTGTTCTTAACCACATTGACTAAATCGCTTAGCAATGGTTTAGCCAATTGTCAACTCGGCTCTATCGATCTTTTGAGGAATTCGTCGACATTCTTACATCGCGCCACCAAGAAAGCATCAAAAGACAAACACGCTGTTTGGGATAAAGCAAGGGAGAAGTAATCATTGAGGGCTTATGTGAAAAGGTTCACTTGGCATCCCGAAGTGCCTTCGGCTACCCGGGAAGTGTTCTCTAGTGCCGTATCTCGGGGCCTCGGAGAGGGGGATTTTTTCCTCGATCTGTAGCAAAGAGATCTGCTAAATTTTTTGATGATCTATTGGCAAGAGCATAAAAGTATGTCAACTTGGAAGAGGCGCAGAAGAGCAAGAAGGAGGAAAGTCGTGATAAGAAGGGGATAGGTGGAAGTCCTGCCCGAGAAGCCCAAGTGAGCTCGAGAATTCAAT
The DNA here is from genome assembly GCA_016081115.2 of Rehmannia glutinosa. NCBI lineage: Eukaryota > Viridiplantae > Streptophyta > Magnoliopsida > Lamiales > Orobanchaceae > Rehmannia > Rehmannia glutinosa. Next base: position 1,419,225 of record CM071932.1, on the reverse strand, counting down.
GGAGGTCCAAGCCTGCTAAATAGATCTTTGGGCGCAAGGAGGTATACGTCCATGGTTGCGCCCCGGCCCAGTCTTGATGCTACGGTGGGGCACAAGGAATTGCATTGCCGGTGAATTACTTCATGTACTGCGGCTCGGTCAAATTTCTTTTGCAAATTTCACAATGATTACGAGCATACTACGAAGGAGTGTAGCCCTTGAGGATGAGATTAGCGGATGGTGAGGAAGGGTTGGTTGCGTAATCGGATAAAGTCGGACAGATCAGAGGAACATCCGAGGCTCGCGGCACGCATGGGAGTCGTCGAGCAAAGATGTCCGGGCGCCCCACCTCCTAAAGCCCCAACAACATCCATGGGAACTATACACATGATCATGGGCGGACCAACGGATGGAGACTCTGTCCCGAGCTAGAAAGGCGCCACGCGAGAAGGGCGAGAGGAGACAGTCTTTGGATATTGGAGGAGTACATTACGACATATCTTTTGGGAGGGTGATGTAGGGCGAAGAGGGGTTCATAATGATGCTTTGGTGGTTACGACAACCATAGCCAATTTCAAGGTTGCGAGCCATGGTTGATACTGGGAGCTCGGTAAACATATTGTTCTATGATTCATTCTTGAGAATGGGGGCGAAATGGAAGTAAGCTGGTAGAGACAACTCTCTTCGGATTCGGGGAGGAGTGGAGGAACCAATAGGGTAGGTGACGCTACCCATGTCCTTAGGTACTACCAACTCAAAAAATGCGCATGGTAAATTTTCTTGTGGTCGATTTTTATTCTAGTTACAACTTATAATTGGTAGACTTTCTCAATCGTTTCAAGCTATTGTGTCCACGTTCCATATGAAACTTAAATTTCTCAAGAAGGGGTAGGAGAAGTTATAGGAGATCTGTTGGTGGCACAAAAATGTTATGTGGAAGCGGTCGGGAAGGGGGACTAGAAAAAATCAAAGCGAAGGTAGTAGTCGAGCTCGATAAAAAGACGAAGCCCATTAAGATAGGAAAAAAGGAAAAGAATGAGGATTTAGATGTGTTGAGTTTGAAATGGAGGAAGAGTTGATGGCAATATCAATAGTGCCATGAGAGGATGAGAAAAGGATAAAGTGGTAGCTACGCGATTAAGAGCCGAACTTATTGCACAGTCGTGCAAAGATGTCTTAAAGAAAATAATTATGTATTTGTGTGGACCCCATAAGATTTGTTGGGGGGTCGACCCGAGCGAATGACCCATCACTTGAATGTGGACTCAAGTAAAAGACTGTGAAGAACAAAAAATGGCCATTTGGCTATGAGAAGGATAGAATAATTCGGGAAGAAGTGGAAAATTTGATGAATGCGAGGACATATTAAAGAAATCCATTCCCGAATGGTTATCCAATACGATTCACCTGTGCCAAAAGGAGATAAGTTCCAATGTGTATCGATTTTGGGACCTAAATAAAGCTTGTCGAAGGATCACTACTGTTGTCGTGAATCGATCAACCTGGTAGACTTCATCGTAGGTACGAACTACTAAGTATGATGGATGCATACCAGGATATCATCGATCGGGTTAGGTGAAGAAGATTGGAAAAGTGGTGAGTTTCATAATATCGTCGAACATATTATTATGTGTTCATGCCATTTGGATTGAAAAATACGGGGAGCTACTTATTAGAGGTTAATGGATAGAATGTTTAAAGGTCGGTTAGGACGCAGATGGAGGTTTACGTCGATGACATGCTGGTAAAGAGCAAACGAGCGGAGTCTCATACTTTCGAGATTTGGCTAAAACTTTTGTAGTCTTGAGGAAGTTTGAAATGAAGTTAAACCGCCAAATTTTCGTTCGGGGTCACATCGGAAAGTTTTTGGTTTTATGGTAACGAAAGGGAATTGAGGTCAACCCGAAAAGGTAAAGGTTGTGGTGGAAATAGAATCGCCCACATGGGTGAACAAAGTGCAACAGTTGACAAGACGGATTGCAGCCTTTAATAGGTTTATATCTAAGTCTGCGGAGAGAAGCCTCCCCTTTTTCAAAATTTTGAGAAAGCCAAGAAATTAAAATGGGTGAGGAGTGTGAAATAGCCTTTAAAGAATTGAAAGCCGTCTAGCTCGGCCTATTACTCATTAAGCTAGTGGTGGGGAAGACCTATACTGTATTTGTCAAGAGGAGAAGGTGTTGTTATTTCATATTAATAAGAGAGGAAGGAGATAAACGGATGCCGATCTATTAAGAAAATCGGTTTTAAATATTCTTCCTACTCTTCTTGGGCAAATTCATCCATTTAAACTTTGAATAAATCCACCCAACCCAGGAGTAGGGGAGAGTAGTTGATCCATCGATTTTAGGTCATCCTAGATAGAAGTGAGCCGCACGACAGAATAAGGAAGAGCTGCAAGAACAGAAATGAAGCTGCCTTTGGGAAATAAAGTATTCATGTAGCGACCTGAGCTATACCCATATAATGACTGATCCGTATGACAGAACAAAGCATGACCTGACAATCACTAACTAGCCGAGATAGTGGAATCCGCCTTTGAGGAGAGCAAAGTGACGTAAAGTAGCTTCGTGATCGAGCCGACATGGCCTGTATTTAATGCTTCCTTGTAAGACCTAACATGCATTAAATGCTCTTGGTAAGACGTGACAAGCATTAATGAGGTTTAGGGTCCGACCTTAGGGGCTTAAATGCTTAGGAGGGTCTGATTTGACCGAGTAACTAGGACAAAGATCAGTGACATTAGTAACTCACATGCCAGGTCGAAGGTACAAGGGCACCAAGAAGGCAAAGCCACTTAGGATGAGACATATGGTATGTTTGGGCATCAAGAAAAGGTATAAATAAGAGGAGAATGTAAGTTTTGAATCATTCTTTTCATATATTGAGTTGGACATTTGCTCAAAAATAGCATGAACAAGAAAAATGGCCAAGACGGGGTTGAATTTAATCTTAGGTAGTTGAAATCAAATAGAATTTTAATCATTATTGGATGTAATACACCTAGATTCACTAGTGGTATTTGTATCATGTAACTATGTTGAGTAGAGCCACCAAAGATAAAGTCGGGCGGGTCGCAATTTAATGGGCCGAAAGAAATCGAACCTATTTGACCTGGTCCGATCGAACTGCCAAGCCGATTGACATGATGTAATTTATTTGTATTTTTAAAGCATGGGTTGTGTTAAGCTCCAAAATGGCGGACTGTATGAATTACGGCCCAACCTCGACCCAACTCGATTTTCTCTTTAGCCTAGCGGGGTTATACTACCCAAGATATTCAAATGTACTTGAATGATATAGTTATGCTAGTTGAATTTCGATTCAAAAATTCATATTCCACTAGTAGATACATATTCACCATTGGAAGTGGTGCGGTGTTGTGGAAGTTCATAAAGCAAACGTGTATAGCTCATACCACCATGAAATCTGAGTTTATAATTTTAGAAAAAGTTGGTGAAGAAGTAGAGTGACTTCGAAACTTTCTAGAAGGATACTCCATCTTGGAGAAAACTTGTGCCTTCGTGATAATTCACCGTGATGATCCAAGTGACAATTGGGAAGACACAAAATAACATGTATAATGGTAAATCTTGACATATTCGCCGAAGACATAATAATATAAGACAATTAATCTCAAATAGTATAATTTCAATTGAACACGTAAAGGCAAATGACAATTTGGCAGACCCTCTCATGAAAGGACTTAATCGAGATCAATTGAGTAAATTGCTAGAGGAAATGATCTTAAGTCTACAAAGAAAAACAACCATCATAATGCTAACCCAATCGTGATGACTTGGAGATTCAAAGAACTTGGTTCAACTGAAAACTAATCTATGAAGGTTATTGTTAGTCCAGTGGCTACGAAATCTAGAGGGTGAATAGATTTTCCGATTTTTCGATTAATGCTCTTTTTCGAATATGAAGATGGCAAAGAAATAAAAGTGCAAAAATAAATCAATACACAATGATTTAGAGTGGTTCAATTGACCTAGAGCCTAATCCACTACCACCCTGGTATGTCAGAATGGATTTTGAAAAGGAAAACGGTTTTATTGATACCAAACGTATACAATTTTACCTTGAAAAGTACCCGCGTTCATGCGATACCAACTTAGAAAGAGCACCACACTCTTCTCACCTCTATGAAGAGCACCAATCTCTTGATGCCTATTAAACAACTAAGTGTGTTCTTACCATGCTAAACACTAACAATAATTTCTTGTTTTGGATGATTTTACAATTACAATCAAGATTACACTTTGTATGAAAATATTATAACTCAAAGTGCAAGTGTAATCAAAGAAGGATATCCTAATAATCAAGATATGAAAGTGATAAGATTATGCTAATACAACGAGAATATGAAAATGAAGACTTAGAGAATTTTGTTGATTTCTTGTTGTGCTTTTGTATATTGAAGCGTTGTGTCAATCCTTCAATTTCTTCATCTATTTGTATAGAATTTGCTGTCAAAAATCATAAAGCGACCGATTCGCTATATTGAAGTTCGAAAGTTTAAATTGTTGGATCAAGATTTGACATGGGTTCTTTCGGGGACCCGATCCACAATCATAGGGCGACCGGTGGTTGTGCATGGCGACCGGTTGCCCTAGAATAGTGACCGTTCGACCTTTGAAATAGAGAGGAATAACCAAAAACTTCAAACTCCACGCCCTACCCTATCCTAAATCTCCTTTTTGTTACGTCATTTGAAAACTTTCATGTATGGGTCTCCCTATAGGGCGACCAGGTTGACCTCAACATAAAGAGTTTGCCGATTTTTTGTCAAAAATAAAGTTCAAGAAGTGCTTCAAAAACATAGTAAAAATCACTTAAAATATTTTGAAGTCCAAATATTTAGGGATATTATTTTGGTATAAAAACTTATTTATATGAAATCATCAAAATCATAATAAAAATATTTTTCTAACATTATGTTGTAACACTTGAAAATTATGCTCCAACCCATCCGTAGAACCAAAACCAAGTGTGGAAACGCTCGCAATGTTGTGGTGGCTATATCATTTGACTTTTGATGATTCGTACACCACGATGAGATAGTGTATGTCATGAGACTCGGATTTAAAAAGAGAAGATCTTGGTTGCTTCAAAGTAATACCTATGAATCCAAAAGAGGTGTCCAAGGATAAAATGGATAAAAATATGAGAACATAAAGTATTGAGACCTTATTGTGTTAATATTGTTGACTCGGTATACATGATGGTGAAATAATTCAAGGCATAGCATCCACTAAGCCGTCGGGCAGCCGATAATATTGACAATAGAAGTTTCAAAGCCACAAAATATCTTTCCGATGCAATATTATCTCTTATGGATTGGGTATGCATGTATTAATTTTTCACAAATATGGGGGATTGTTGGAAATTTGGTTTGAATAAAGTGGATGATGACCCGATTTTGACCAATTTTTTTTATGGCTAGATATATAATTTGAGAGAAAATAAATGATTTAATTTATTATTAATTTATGTTTGAGTAGATGATCATAGAGTGTTTGAGTTCTAAAAACAAACATTGGTGAGTCAAAAAATTAATACACAAAGTCAGCCACACAAATGAACATTAAAGGTATATGAAAAATTTAAACTTCATCTCATGTTGGTTTTTTTAGTCTTGTTTATCATAATATATATACTAGAGATGTTATCACTTAAATAAATCATCACACATGTGGATGACCACCTTCGAGCCACACGCGCTCATGTACCCACCGTCCACGGCGGTCTCCGTCTACATCTTTTTTTGTTTTATGACAAAAAAAATGTTCAAGAAAAATGTTTGAAGCATATAGTAACTTTCCGACTAGTGGCGCCTTTAATGCTGAGTTGGTATTTTACCAATTAATTGAGTATTTTAGATTAGGATTTGGTTGTATTTTGGGTGTTTTTAGAGTCGTTAAAGTCTAATTTATTTCATTTAGTATCGATGAAGAGTCAATCTGATTTGGTAGCCGAGAAATGAAGAAACGATGAAAACGGTGCGAAGAAAGAAAAATTCACGTTAGAAGAAGGAAAATCGCATTTTGGCCCCTAAGACGGGCGGGATACTGCGCCGCCGACCCTTAGCCATGGCCCATACAGTATTTATGACGTACGCATGGACATGGTTGGGAGTCTGCAGCGCCGGCGGAAAATTTGCCCCCAGACGATTACGCGAGACATGGCGGACTGCAGCGAATCCACTCCAACTCCTGCGCAGTCACAGGCGGTATTTTGTGACTATTGCGCTAGAGCGCCGCATTCCATGCCCTAGGCACCGCAGCCGGGGGCGAAATTCCTATGTTTGTCTACCTTTTTCTTGGATCTTGAGGGGTTATAAATAGAGACATATGGGCGAGAATTGGCATCTTGGACCATTTGGAAGACAACAAAACAACAAGAAGACAAGGAGAAGAATAGAAACATCTTGGGACAAGCTTGGAGAAGAAGATTGAATGCTCTTATCATCTAGAAATAGAAGATCCCTCAACTCTTGTTCTTATTTTGTTACTTTCTCCCTATCTTGCAAGATGTATTGTTATGTTTTTATGGATTCATTTTCTTCAATCATGAGCTAAACTCTATAATTCTAGAGGGATGATGTAATCTATGTTTGAACTTATGTTTTGAAATTGTGGTTTGTCAATCTAGATCTATCAATTTATTTGTGCTATTTGGATTTATTGCTTCTAAATTACTTGATCAATAATTTAGAGTGTTTGGTGTATTTGATTTGACACTTGAGAGAGGTAATTGAATACATGACCTTGGAATAGCATAACCTAGGATTCAATAGAATTGAGAGATTTGTGAATCCTTTGAAGTCATTTATCAAGATTCATAGCTTTTTATAGAGATATTGATTTCCCGATTAGATCTAAAATCATTTGGCACTCGAGAGAGAAATGATTATTGTAGAAATCTTGACTTATAAATTGATAATTGATGATTGATAAACCATATTGATAACATAAGGAATAACTAGATTCATCACACCTCTAGAATTCATTTAATCATTTGGATAAACTCATTGATGTTTTCATATTTTTGATCTATTTTTGGTATTTTTAGTATAATCAACTCCATCAAATATTGAATTTCTAAATAAAGTTAGACTACTATATTATAGTACTTTCGAAGCGATAATTCGATAATTATTCCTGTGGATTCGACAACCTTACTTCTCTATATTAAAACATGACACCGTAGACTTGCGGTTAAGAAAATTCTCTAACAAGTTTTTGGCGCCATTGCTTAGAATAATTCATTTTATTTTGCGCTAATATTATTACTTAGTAGTTTTACTTTAATTTAGATTGGTTTTTTGTTAAAATAGGGTTATTGTCATTTTTGTGTTCTCTTGTTGATGCGAAGAAATAAAAGTGCTAATTTAATCTTATTTGATCCAAATTGAACTAACACTACGAAAGATTAGAGCCGCGAAGAATCGAATTCACAAAAATGGCGAGAAAATGGTGAAGAGGAAAATCGCTTACCCGTTATTGCACCACGGAGAGGGCCATTCGGGATTATTTTCGACCAACCCGATTTAATCAAAATTATTCGGGCATTGTTCGCCAACCTATCAATGCGAATAATTTTGAATTGAAGCGCCCGATAAACATGGTGCAAAGAATCGGTTCGGGAAAGTGTCGTGACGACCGAATGCTCTCATCGCTATTTTCTCGAGATATGTGACACTATCAAAATGAATGGGGTTCTATGAAGCTATTCGGATGAGGTTATTTCCATTTTCACTTCGTGATAAAGCTAGACAATAGCTTCAAACCTTCCCACCGAAGTATAACTAGTTGGGATGATCTCACTTTGAAAAATTCATGGCGAAATTCTTTCCACCTCCACCTAGCAAGACACTTCAATCGAAAAGTGAGATTGCTCAATTTCATCAACTCGACTTTGAGCCACTCTCTACGAAGCTTGGGAGTGATTCAAAGAATTATTGAGCGGTGTCCACAACAGTGCACGCAGATTGGCAAAAAGTTCAAAAGATTTCTACAATGGTATGAATGGGCATTCGAGAACTATTATAGATCTTTGGAGGTACATTGATGGCTAAAACTCCAAGTGAAGCCATGCTTTTACTAGAAGAAATGGCTGCAATAATAGTTATCAATGGCCTTCTCGAGAGATCTACGCCAAGAAAAGTCGTCGGTGTTCTTGAACTTGATACTATATGTCCATTGGCATCTCAAATTTCCGCCTTCTCAAAGCAAATTGATACTCTAAATTCGGGTGGAAAACAACAACCAGGCGATCGTGGAGATAAGTCAAGAAATGGTGAATCCGGGATACGGAACAAGCGAATTATGTGAACAATCGAGGTTTCAACAATAAAGGGAATCAATTGCCAACGCATTATCATCCGGGACTTCGCATCATGAAAATTTCTCATATAGCAATACGAGAAATGTGTTGCAACCCACCTCCGGGATATCGTGAATAAAGCAAATGCAGTACACACGGGAGAACAAAAGCCGTCTTTGGAAGAATTACTTAGTTCATTCCTTGTAGAAACAAGAGCAATGATGAACAAGGCCGATTCTAACATAGAAAATTTGGGTTCAAGGGTTACAACAATTGAAAGTCATCTCAAATCCTTGGGGACACATGTGGGTCAATTGGCCACGGCTATTAATTCACAATGAAAGTTGATATGTTTCCAAGTAACACCGAGGTGAACCCATGATGGCTTAAAAGCTACTCTAGAAAACCTTAGCGGTGCACTATCGTTTTGTAGTATAGATTATTGAGTATCGAAAGTGTCATTCCCACGAGGATTGTAAGTACTAATAATTATCGTCTTTTTATTATTTAATCTAATAATTTTGAGTTTTGTTTGTTAAAATGGAAAATAAAAAAAAAATAGAGAATTTAAAATAATTGCAACTTACAAAGATCAAATAAAAGTAGATTGTAGAATTAAAAATCAAGAGCTAGAAATGTGTTTGAATGTAAATACCTCTTAGAATGTTTTTGTGATTCAACAAGATAAAAATACAACCATAAGCCCTTAAGCAAAAACCAACCTCGTTTAATAAAATCTCATGTTATGTGGACCGTAGAAATTCCCGATTTAAGTTAAACCCTCTATCGAGCCAATAACTTCTAATCTCAAGTTGATTAACAAATCTCTTTCTAGTTAAAACCCCAAGACAAAGATTATAACGATTTGTGAATTCCCGTATTAGGTTTGACCTTAATCCGGAAGATTTATGTCGTCCTATATCTAGGATTGCATGCAACTCTTTTCACTTATATAGGTTCTATTTCACCATGAATCTCTCGATTTCCGGTGAAGAATAAACTTCAAATCAATATCGCACTAATACCAATTTGAATGAATAAGCATAATATAAGTGAATCACACAAATCATGAAGATTTTATTAAAAACATACAAACCTTAATCACAAATTCATTCTAGAGTTCATTACATTCAAACACTATAAATTTAGCTACACACAGCTTTGACGAGAGAATATACTACACAAGAAGATTTGAATAAAATAAACATGGTGTACTTAGCTCTTATTCAAGGCCAATTCAAGACTTCCTCCTTGGTTGATTGCAATGATGTTGAGCTCCAAGCCTTCTCCTCTATTGCTCTTCAACTTCCAACTCTACCTCTCATTTGTCATCTCAATGTGTTTTTGCTTGAAACATAGAATATACAATGAATATACAATGAATCTCTCTATCAATGAATACTACATGAATTATGAATCCCTTTCCCAACTCAAACTCTTGGCTTTTATAGGCATCATCTTTGTGAAAGAACACATCAATAATGCTAACAAATGCTCCACTTACATGGTTGTTGGTTGAATCATTGTGTGCACATTCATGGTTGAGTTGGTTGAATCATTGTATTCACATGACAATACTCCACTTCCATTGGTTGAGTTGGTTGAATAATTGTGTCCACATGACAATTGAGGGAATAATAGAGTTTGGTGCAGCAAAAATGAGATGTAAAAGTTGCTCAAAGGTTGTCAAAAAGCAAAAAGAAAAGCTTCCATAATTTCCGCCAAAAGAACATCCAGATCGAATGAAAAACACGCCGTGCTTTAAAAGCACGGCAGGCCGTGTTTTTTGGATTTTCTCAACACGGCCCGTGTTTGGTACATCGGTCGAAAAATTGCTCGTTTTTACTTCTAAAAACACGGCCGTGCTTAAAAACACACCCTGCCCGTGTTTGACCTGAAAAGGCCCCGAATGACGCGTTTAGCTTGGGATTTTGAGTGTTTTTGCATCCGAAACCCGGGTATGTTTTGACATGAAACCATGGCCCAAAAATTCACCAAAAACAGCTCCAAATCATCAATCTACACCAATAAAAGCACCTCGGAGTAATGTGAACTATGTACAATCAAAAATTTATGAAACTAACAATAAAATAACTCAACTCATACTTAAATATACACATAAAACATGCATAAAAAGACCCTTATCAACCGTGAGCATTGCAAGGCCATTAAGTTGAGAAGTGGAACGGAATATGATGAACCAAAGATGCCTACTCATGCCACCAATGAACCAGAAGCAAGCTCTGAAACACTCCACAATGAAGAGGGCATTGATAAGCAATCAGAAAATGCAAAAACTGAGGTAAAACCAATTTCCAATTCTGATAATGTGTTACCAAATTCTCTTCCTTTTCCACAGAGATTTCAGAAGAAAAAGTTGGACGCTCAATTTTCCAAGTTCTTGGAAATATTCAAGAAAATTCACATCAACATTCCTTTTGCCGATGCACTTGAGCAAATGCCAAACTATGCAAAATTCATGAAGGATGTGATGTCGAGAAAGAGAAGGTTGGAGGCATACGAGACGGTCAATCTCACGAGAAGAGTGTAGCGCCATTTTGCAAAAAAGCTACCACAAAAATTAAGAGATCCAGGAGTTTCACTATCCCTGCACTATTGGTGATTCTTATTTTAATAAAGCTCTTTTTGTGATTTAGGTCTAGCATTAATCTTATGCCGTTATCTATTTTCGAAACTTGGCCTTGGAGAGATAACGCCACCATCACATTGCAATTAGCCGATAGATCATTCACCTACCCAAGAGGAGTGATTGAAGATGTGTTGATCAAAGTGGACAAATTCATATTTCCGGGACTTTGTGGTGTTGGATATGGAGAAGATCATGAAATGCCATTGATTCTTGGAAGACCTTTCAGCAACGGACGAGCTCTAATTGGCGTGCAACGAGGAGAGTTAACATTACGGGTAAACGATGATGAGGTATTGTTTAACATTTATAAAACAATGAAATTTCAAGAAGAACCTCAAACATGTCATTTTATTGATATGATCGAACAATGTGATCAAACGGAGGTTATAAAACAAGATTTAAAAGATCCGTTAGAACATTGTTTGATTAATTCAATAATGAAATGTGATGATGAAGTTAATGATGATATTGATTTGCTTGAGTTTATTCTTTCCCTTGAGGCTAAAGATATTGTAAAAGAAAAACAAAAGGAAGAATTAGAAAATGCGATATTGAAAATATTCCGAAAGTACTTTAGAACTAAAGGAACTTCCTAACATCTTCAATATGCATTTTTGGGAAAAGATAAAACTTACCCGGTAATTGCTTCTGCTTCATTATCTTCACTCGAATTGGATAAGTTGTTGTGTGTGCTTCGTGAGCATAAATCGGCTTTGGGTTGGTATATTTCTAATTTGAAAGGTATAAGTCCTTCCATTGTAATGCACAAAATTTTGATGGAAGAATTTTATAAACCATCTATTGAGCACCAAAGACGACTTAATCCCGCAATGAAAGAAGTTGTGAGAAATGAGGTTTTAAAGTGGCTAAAGCGGGTATCATTTATGCCATTTCGATAGTTCATGGGTGAGTCGAAAGACAGTTGTTCCTAAAAGGGAGGTATGATGATTGTGAAAAATGATAACAATGAATTAATTTCTACACGAATCACACAGGATGGCGAGTATGTATTGATTACGGGAAACCGAATAAAGCTACTCGTAAAGATCATTTTCCCTCCCCTTTATTGAATAAATGTTGACAAAGGTTGGCGGGAGTGCGAATACTCTTGTTTTCTTGATGGCTATTCAGGGTACAATCAAATCGCCATTGCCCATGAGGATCAAGAAAAGACCACTTTTACATGTCCATATGGTACTTTTGCATTTCGCGAGGATGCCATTTGGATTATGTAATGCACCACTACTTTTCGAGAGTGTATGATGGCGATTTTCATGGTATGGTTGAGGAAATCATGGAGATTTTTATGGACGATTTTTCTGTTTTTTGTACTTCTTTTGACCATTGTTTGCATAACTTATATCTTGTTTTGCAACGTTGTAAGAAAACTAATCTTGTACTTAATTGGGAAAAATGTCACTTTATGGTCAAAGAAGGGATTGTACTTGGGCATCGTATTTCTTGTACAGGTTTGGAAGTTGGCAGGGTGAAAGTTGTGGCTATTGAAAAGCTACCTCCACCTTCAAATGTGAAAGGCATAAGAAGTTTTTTAGGGCATGCAGGATTTTATAGGAGATTTATAAAAGATTTTTCAAAAATTGTTAAACCACTTTGTAATCTCCTTGAAAAAGATGCTATCTTTTGCTTTGATGAGTCTTGTTTGCAGGCATTTGAACAGATAAAAAAGGCACTTGTTTCAGCTCCTATCATGATAGTGCCGGATTGGACCCAACCATTTGAGCTTATGTGCGATGCAAGTGATTATGCAGTGGGTGCCGTTCTTGGTCAGAGGCGAGACAGAATTTTTAAAGCTATTTACTATGCGAGTAGGACCATGGACAATGCCCAACAAAACTACACCACCACAGAAAAAGAGATGTTGGCGGTAGTTTTTGCATTTGATAAATTCCGAGCTTACTTGGTGGGTACAAAGGTGATTATTTATACGGATCATGCCGCAATCCGATATCTTTTCTCAAAAAAGGACGCAAAACCTCGGGATAAAAAAAGGAAGCGAAAATGTGGTTGCCGACCATCTATCCCGCCTTGAGCAACCTCATGAGGTGATTGAAAGACCAATAAAAGAATCATTTCTGATGAACAAATTATGCGTCTTGAGACATCATTACCTTGGTGCGCTTGATTTTGTTAATTACCTCAGCGGAGGAGTTCTTCCACCGGACTTGACTTCACACCAAAAGAAAAAATTCCTACATGATGTTAAGTCTTATTTGTGGGATGATCCGTTCTTCGTTCAAAAGATGCGCGGATTCTATCATTCGCCGTTGTGTTCTAAGGAAGAAATTGGAGAGATTCTTCAACATTGTCATTCCTCATCTTACGGGGACATTTCAGACCAACCGAACAATTTTGCAAAAGTACTACAATCTGGTTTTTATTGGCCAACATTATTCAAGGATTGTTATGCTTTTGTGAAGACTTGTGATCGATGTCAAAGGGTTGGTAATATTTCACGGCGTCATGAGTTTCCCTTGACAAATATAATAAAAGTGGAGTTGTTTGATGTATGGGGTATTGACTTTATGGGGCCATTTCACTGCGTCTTATGGAAATTTGTACATTTTGCTTGCGGTTGATTACGTCTCCAAGTGAGTAGAGCGATGCTACACCAACGAATGATGCTAAGGTAGTACTAAAATTTTGCACAAGCATATTTTCACCCGGTTTGGTACTCCTCGAGCTATTGTAAGTGATGAAGGTACGCATTTTTGCAATAAATTATTTAATAACCTTCTTGCTAAATTTGGTGTGCGTCATAAGATTGCGCTTGTTACCATCCACAATCTAATGGTCAAGTGAAATTTCCAATCGTGAAGTGAAACAAATTCTTGAGAAAACGCGAGTTTTAATCGAAGGATTGGGCACAAAAGCTTGATGATGCTTTATGGGCTTATCGCCTGGCTTACAAAACACCCGTTGGTATGTCACCATATCGATTGGTGTTTGGTAAAGTGTGCCATTTGCCGGTTGAACTTTGTAAGTCCAAGCGGCTACGATAATTTAGAGGGGGTGAATAGATTATCTCCATCTTTTCGATTTTTCCCTCTTTTTCAAACCGAATGCTCAAAGACAATAATAAAGGTGCGGAATGTAAACAACACGTCGATTTATAGAGGTTCAACCCACCTAGGGCCTAATCCTCTACCACCCCAGTATATCCGGGATGGATTTCAAAAAGAAAAAGATTTTATTAATTACCAAAATTAATACAACACCAACTTACAACAACACCTTGAAGAGCACCACACTCTTCTTCAACACCACCTTGAGATTACCACAATCTCTTCTTAAAGATTACCACAATCTCCAACGGCACCTTGTGAAGATTACCACATCTTCAACCTTGAAGAATACCAAATTCTTCAACACCTCAACAAGAAGATTACCACAATCTTCTTACACCTAACACCTAGATCACCCAAGTGTGTTCTTACCACAAGAACACTCACAAGGATATCTTGTGTTGAATGATTACCCAAATTCAAGATTACAACTCGATAATTGATAATACAATAGAGTGCAAGTGTAATCAAGAAAAGCCTAGACCTCAAGAATGTGAAAGTGAATAGCTAGGCAAATTACAACAAGAAATAAGACAATGTAAGAACAAGTGTATTCTTGAGTGTATCTTGTTGTGTTGTAGTTTTCTCTCTTGTTGTGTTGCTTCAATTCTTCCTCTATTTATAGAAGATGTCTTGTACATGATAGGCTCCTCTTGGGGACATGAATTGTAAAAAATTGCAAGACAATTGAAGAAAAGAGTCATTAGAAATCAATCCCACAATTTAGGGAAAAGTTGTCTCACACTGTCAAATCACACATTTTCTTTGTCAAACTAGAGAGCGGCATCGGTCGACGAAATAGAGTTTAAAATAAACGTATCAACATTTTGCACAGGGCGACCGGCGGCGTAGGGTTCGACGTCGTCCCTGGCCGATCGCAACCTAAAAAATCGAAGAAGCGGGAGTTACTGTTTCAAAACCAAACTTGCCTGTGTACCGGTCGCGACATGGCGGCGGCATCGGTCGACCGACTGCCGACGCCTTGATTTTGGGCGCGACGGTCGACACCGCTATTTTTCACTCCAGGCTCAATTTCTATTTCAACGCGTACTCTTGATGCGGGTTTGCCCTATAGGGCGACCGATTGGCCTCAAAACAAAAGTGTTGTCCAATATTTTATCGAAAATAAACTCCAAGAAATACTCCAAAAAATAGTAAAAATATTTTAAACCGATCGGGAGTATTAGGACAACATTTTGAAACATAGTTTGAATGTAAAAACCAATGACACAAAATCATTAAATGTGTTGTCCAATTTTGTCGAAAATAAACTTGAGGAAATACTCCTAAAATAGTAAAACCATTTTAAAACATTTAGGAGTATTTGGACAACCTTTAAAAACATTGTTTTGGTGTAAAAACAAAATCATCAAAATCATGATAAAACCATTTATCAAACAATCTCCCCCTTTTTGATGATTACAAACAAAAACAATTTTAACGAGGTCGATTTTGAAAACAAAACAATTTTACCGTTAAAGAGAACTATCCGTTGTGGCGACAACATTCCACGCTATATAAACACAAGGATGGGGGTAGAAATATTAAAACACATATAGCAAATGCTCCCCTATCAACATGCACAACAAGAGTAATATAGAAGCAACTTAATCAAAAGCTAAAAGCTTAGCTTTTCAATATTGAGCTTAAGTATCAATAACTTAAAAGCTCCCCCTGTCAAAGAGACATCATTAGAAACATATATAAGTCCATACTACAACCAATGGACCAAGAATCATACATAACCATAATACATCAAGTGGACATAATATGATCCACAACTTATGGCTTTACATAGCCACAACTTATAGCTTCTTTTCGTTGAGCTTATCTTAGCTTCTTTGAGCTAAAGAGCTTATAATTGTTTCTCCTCTTTGGAATCATCAAAAAGAATGTTAGCACGATAAATACATCATATATTCATATCAAAGTGCGCAACTAAACCGATGTATCGAGCTATTTGAACATTGAAGCTTATAAACCAAATAGGAGGGAAAAGTCGAATCATACGACTTGTAGAGGTTTATGAAAACTCATTTAATAAGCAAAACATGATCTCTATAAATATATAAGACTTTTGAAATCGAGAGAATCATGTAGGTGATGATTTTTTCATTGAAACGTTTTATCGAACACTTGGGCGTCAAAAATTGAGAAAGATATATATAGCCCTTGTAAATGAAATCAAGCCAAGTTTTTCATCACCAAATGCAATTTAACAAATGTCAATCATCAACAATCAATAAGCTCATCACAAAAATATATGAATTGCATCAAGAAAAATACATATAAGCCACAAACTCAGGTTCAACCCATTGACCTAAAGAGAGTGAAATTCTTACCATTCAATCGGTAAAGATGAGCATCAATGATGATAACCGAGCTAGGTAGTCCCCAAAATATATAATTCATGCATCAAAACACATTTGAAGTGAATTGTGTGTGAAAATGCAAAGGGACGAAAATAGAGAAAAGAAACGCCAAAATGGCTAAGTCTGGAAAAAACGAACTGATTTTAACCAAAAAATCTCCAAGGCGACCACTCCGGCAGGGCATGGGCGACCGGTCGAGCTGGTGGGCGATCGTTGGCCCTCGCCCGCGACCACTATTTTGGTTCTGTTTGAAAAATCGAGTTTGATTCAAAAATCCGATTTTTCGCCCCTAAGTTTTAAAAACGTGCAAAATGCAAACGTAGACCTCATTCAATATACATTATGTCACAATCAAGCTCAAAATGAGGTAAAATACTCGGCGGTGAGCGATTAAAAGGTCCATGAGTTATCCTTGAGATGGAATTAAACACATCTCAAGTCTTTTTGTTAAACATGCAACCCTTTAAAAAATATCGAATCTCAATATGTTTAGTTCGATTATAATGAACCATATTTTGAAAACATAAAATTTACACCGGACTTGTTATCCCAAAAATAATAACGTTTTAAAACTATGGATATACAAGTCATAAGAAGAAATGCCTTTCAAATATTTGAAAATTTCTTTTAATCGACACTTTAATGAGATTCGTTGGGATAGTTTTTGAAGTCGAGCATATAGACATAAGGCATATGGAATGTCGAGTCTATAGAAATAATACAAGAAAACATACCTCGAATTTGTTTGTCAGCCGATATGCCTTTCTCAACCTTTGTCAAACTTTAGCCATAGAGGTTGAGATAGTTCTTCTTTCTTTAATGCTTAACTCCTTCAAGAGTTCTTTTGAAATATAACCGTCTTCTTGGCATTGAGTAATTTGAATTCCAATGATCAAATTTGAGCTCCCCTCATCATGATCATCTCAAGTTCACCTAGTATCAACTTAGAAAACCATATCTTGCACAAATGTTCATTAGTAGCACCAAAAATATTCTCATAAATATGCACAACCAAATAATCTTGCCCTTTTTCAAAAACAAAGAGAGTAGTATCAATTTTACCTCTTGTAAAATCATTTAGCAAAAATAGCTAAGTCTATCATACCATACATGGGGTACTTGTTTTGAACCATACAAGGCCTTTTATAAAAATCATTTGGCCTAGAAAAATTTTTATACCCCGGAGGTTGTTTTACATAGACTTCTTCTTGAATAAAACCATTGAGAAAATTGGATTTAACATCCATTTGATAAAGCTTGAAATTTTCTTAAAACAAGAATGGGCAAATAAAATGCAAATAGCTACTAAGTGTGCTATGAGTGCAAATGTTACATCAAAATCAATTATCTTCTTCTTGAAAATACCTTGAGCTACTAACCTCGCCTTAGTTCGACCAATGTTGCCTTGGTCATCGAGTTTGTTCCGGAATACCCTTTTTGTCTTCTTCATCACTATCATCATAGGGCATCCAATTGATCTAAGGTGTTCATAAAAGAACATCCAAATATTTTGAGGTAACTAATATTTGGAGTACTTCATTTCTCATCTACACAACTTAACAAACTCATTACCGGCATCGCTTATATAAGCAAGAAAAAATAGCCCAAGTGTAAAAACATGCCTCAATCATCAATAAAAAATATCTTGCATAAGAGCATAGTAGAAATAGACATTATATATAAAGACCATGAAGCAAGAAACGCATACTATGCATTTAGAAGATCATCAAGAGTTTAATAAATCATGCAAGTTCAAATAAGCTTAAGAAAGCTACAAAAGGTCTCTTTTGAAATTTAAAAATCCGATAGCATATAGTTGAGACCTCATTTTAAAAGTATTTGAACAAAGCAAATATGTGCAATCAAATATCGAATAGTGCCTTTTTTTAAAAAAAAATCTAAAAATCTTCTTAATGGCACTTGTATGAAATACTATGAAAAACAAGCACATAGGCACATGGCAATACATATATCGAGTCTATAAGAGTAAGAATAACACAAGTAAACGTACCTCGATAATTCATGCCTTTCTTGACAAATAATGATGTAAATGGCCTTTTGTGGAATATATGAATCTACACAATTCTTAGAACAAATCTAGCACAAATCATAATGATAAAAGTGTAGGCTAAGAGATATCACAAGTAAGCTCATGCCATAAAAATCCATAAGAGATGATAACACACTTTAGTCTACAAAAATGCACAAGAGTTTTAAAAACATCATATAAGGTCTTCTTTTTCAAAAAAAAAAAAAATTAAAAGCACAAATATATATTGAAGACCTTAATAAATACTTGAAAACTCATTTTGCAATTAAGACACAAATAAAAACATGCATACTAACTAAATAAAATGCATTTTAAATGGAGAGATACGGTTTACCAATTCGCCATTTCCATGGGTTGTCCGTTCCGTTGTTGATGATATCTCCCTTTGAAAATCATCTTATTGATGATGGCTTCTCCAATTGCTCCATTTCCAAGCATTGTGGCCTTCCCATTTTCGAAGGTGTCTTTCTCTTGGAAAATCATCTTGTTGATGATGTCTTTACCATTTCAAGGATTGTGTTCTTCCCATTTTTGATTATATCCTCTTCTTGGAAATTGACTTTGTTGAAAATGTTTTCTCCTTCTTTGATCAAATGAGATGTTCATTTGATGTTTCCTTAGCGGTATGAATTTTCTTCGATTATTAGTCCACCGGTACCTAATATGACATTGTGTTGTGGTACCCTCAAGTGCTTGGGTCCTTTGGGATTAGTCTTGAGACTTTTATGTCTCCAACAATAATAAGAGCTATTTCTAGCCCGACATGTATTTACCGTATGACCCTTCTTACCGAATAAAAGCAAGTAACATCACTAATATGCATAGGAACTCGATTCTTTTTCATATGCTTGACAATATTAGGCTCATGGTCAAGTTCACTATTCAAATTATCACAACTATTAACATTCACAATATTGGGCAATTTATTAGTACTCAAGTTGGATTTTGATAAATCATTTTTCAAGAAATTAATATCCTCAACAAGAGTACTATTTTGTTTTTCAAGGTTTCTAACCTTGTCAAGTGTGGTGGTGTGAGCACATGATAGTGATTCATAGAAAGTAAATAAACTATCCTTTTTCATTTTTCAAAACATTGAATTCCTTTTCAAATTTTTGTACTTAACAAGTAAATTTTGGAATTCATTTTGAAGATCATCAAAATCATTTTGCAAATCACTATAATCATTTTGAATAACAATATCATAAGAAGTAGAGGGTTTAAGACATACCTCGTTTTCTTTTTCGATGCCCATAAAAAAATATTCAACTTCTTCATAGTTGGAAGTTGTAAGAGGCTTGTTCCTTAGATTTGAGCTTGTATCCCTTTGAGAAGTAGATGCTTTTGTTTGACTCCTTTCATTTGCAAGTACTCCATAGATGGCTTCTAATTTTTGCCATACTTCATGTGCCGATCGAATTCCTACAATATGTTCATATTCCAAATTAGTAAATGAACAATAAAAAATATTGAGAGCTTTACCGTTTAAGGAGATGATTTTCTTCTCTTCATCATTGAGCTCTTTGAATCCTTTGGAGGTGTGTGGTGTGTCTATCATCGGAATGGATTCTCCATTTATGACGATGTTCCAAATATCGAACCCGCAACCTTGTAAATAACATTCCATTCTTTCTTTCCAAAATATATAATTTTTGGAATCAAATAGAGGTGGCTTGGTGGTGGAGGTGCCGGATAGAAGAGCTTCGTTCGTAGCCGATGATCGTTCCTCTTCACTCGCGATGTGAAACGAGCTTGCCAAAGAGTTTGGCTTTGATACCACTTGTAAGTCCAAGCGGCTACGATAATCTAGGGGGTGGGGTGAATAGATTATCTCCATCTTTTCGATTTTTCCCTCTTTTTCAAACTGAATGCTCAAAGACAATAATAAAGGTGCGGAATGTAAATAACACACGTCGATTTATAGAGGTTCAACCCACCTAGGACCTAATTCTCTACCACCCCAGTATATCCGGGATGGATTTCAAAAAGAAAAAAGATTTTATTAATTACCAAAATTAATACAACACCAACTTATAACAACACCTTGAAGAGCACCACACTCTTCTTCAACACCACCTTTGAGATTACCACAATCTCTTCTTGAAGATTACCACAATCTCCAACGGCACCTTGTGAAGATTACCACAATCTTCAACCTTGAAGAATACCAAATTCTTCAACACCTCAACAAGAATATTACCACAATCTTCTTACACCTAACACCAAGATCACCCAAGTGTGTTCTTACCATAAGAACACTCACAAGGATATCTTGTGTTGAATGATTACCCAAATTCAAGATTACAACTCGATAATTGATAATACAATAGAGTGCAAGTGTAATCAAGAAAAGCCTAGACCTCAAAAGTGAATAGCTAGGCAAATTACAACAAGAAATAAGACAATGTAAGAACAAGTGTATCTTGTTGTGTTGTAGTTTTCTCTCTTGTTGTGTTGCTTCAATTCTTCCTCTATTTATAGAAGATGTCTTGTACATGATAGGCTCCTCTTGGGGACATGAATTCTGTAAAAAATTGCAAGACAATTGAAGAAAAGAACTGTTAGAAATCAATCCACAATTTAGGGAAAAGTTGTATGTTGTCAAACGGTCACATTTTTGCTGTCAAACTAGAGGGCGGCCGGTCGCACAGAAATAGAGTTTAAAATAAATGTATCAACATTTTGCACAGGGCGACCAGTTGACGTAGGGTTCGACCGGTCGTCCCCTATGTTGGTCGGTCGCACAACCTAAAAAATCGAAAGGCAGGAGTTCTGTTTCAAAACCAAACTTGCAGGCACCGGTTGCACACTGGGCGACCGGTCGACGCCCAGGGCGACCGGTCGACCTGCTATTTTTCACTCTAGGCTCAATTTCTGTTTCAACGTACTCTTCAGGTACGGGTTGCCCTATAGGGCGACCGGTTGGCCTCAAAACAAAAGTGTTGTCCAATATTTTATCGAAAATAAACTCCAAGAAATACTCCGAAAAATAGTAAAAACATTTCAAACCGATCGGGAGTATTAGGACAACATTTTGAAACATAGTTTGAATGTAAAAACCAATGACATCATTAAATGTGTTGTCCAATTTTGTCGAAAATAAACTTGAGGAAATACTCCGGAAAATAGTAAACCATTTTAAAACATTTAGGAATATTTGGACAACCTTTAAAAACATTGTTTTGGTGTAAAAACAAAATCATCAAAATCATGATAAAACCATTTATCAAACAAACTTGAGCATCGAGCCTATTGGGCAATTAAGAAATTGAATTTTAACTTAAAAGAGGCCGGTAAAAACCGATTACTTCAATTAAACGAAATGGAAGAATTTCGTCACGAATCATATGAAAATGCCAAAATGTATAAAGAAAAAACGAAAAAATGGCATGATCAAATGATTTTACGACGTGAATTCTTACCCGGCCAACAAGTGTTATTGTTCAATTCGAGATTGAAACTATTTCCAGGAAAATCAAATCACGATGGTCCGGCCATTTGTGGTTGAACGTGTGTTTCCTATGGTCTTTGTCGAGTTAAGAAAAATGATGTGAATTCGTTCCAAGTGAACGGACAACGATTGAAACATTATTTCGGGAACGAAGCAAGGAAGGTTTTAAATCTTCCACTTGGTGATGAAATTTCTTGAGCCCGTGTAGTTAAGTCCGGCTAATGACTTTAAATTTAGCGCTTCTTGGGAGGCAACCCAAGTGATTTTTGTGTGATCGTTTTTTTTAGTGTGATTCTATTTTCTTTTATTTTGACGTGTTTTTATTTAAATTTTAGTGTGATTTTTGTGTGCATTAATTCGTGTGTGATTTTAAATTTTGAGTTTGAATGTGATTTTAAATTATATATATAAAAAAATTTAAAAAATGGCAGCATAAAGGCGGGCGCTGCAGTGCCCATGACAGCGCAACGAAAAGAAAAGGGGCATGTGGGCGCTGCAGCGCCCGATAGGGTAGAGATATTTTAAGGCTAATTCAGCCTTATGTTTTAAAACATAACACACACACACCCTCACGCCCATTTCACTTTCTTCTACAAAAATCCCACCTAGTTCCAATTTTACATCATTCAAGTGGGCAATTGAACAAGTTGATTATCAAATTCATCTTCTTCATCAATTGGGTAAGTGAGCTTCAATTGTACACCATTTTTCTTCAAATTTTCAAGCCTAGGGTTGAAATGTGGGAATTTTCAATATCATTGTAATTTCGAAATTCTTGATAAATTCTTGATAAATTGTGATGATATAGACTATATTGTGCTTGAATTAGTTGGTGTTGAAAATTGGGCATGAATTGAATTTCAAATTTGGTGTTCATCTCTTCTTTGCATATATGCCTACAAGGTGTTTGTTAAAATGTCTCAATGAAAAATATTACACCTAGGCATTTGATTCTTGTCATCATTGTGTACTAAAGGTTATTTGATCATGAATTGATGACAAGGATGCATAATTCTTGAGTTGTTGCAAAATTCCTAACCCCTAACTCGTATTGTGCGTTATATGTGTTATTTTGCTTGTGTTATTTTTCCAGGTGATTTCCAGATCAATTACAATGCCAAGAACAAAGAATGCAAGCAAGGGAAAAAGCGTGGCAAGTACTTCCGAGGAAAATGTTGAAGACCGTTTTATTAACTTGGAAGCACAATAGTTGTATTATGACACATTATGCTCGAAGAGTATAATGGCGGAACGGGGATTACAATCGGGGCCGAATGATGGTGAACTTGCACAAATGATACATCAGAAGCAATGGAAAAAACTTTGTGCCCAACCTGGACCATTCGCACCGAATATTTTCCGAGAGTTTTATGCGAATGCGAAGTCCAAAACTGGCTATCACTCGGAGGTTTTCATCGTGGAGTACAAAAGTATACAACGTCTGATAGCGATAAGAAGATATTATGGACTACCGGAGGTGGATCACTCACCGTATGTTGAATTTATCTCGCAACCACCGAGTATGGAGGAGATTTGTAATACCTTATGTCGGCCTGGAACTGAGGTACGTCATATTAAAGTTGTGGGAGGTGCTTCTTCTTTTCCGCACACGAGTCTTAGTCGGTATGGGCGAGCTTGGTACCACTTCATATGCAACAATTTGATACCAACCAAGCATGTCAGTGATGTCACTAAGGAACGAGCCCATCTTCTATATGCATTAGTTACTGACATACAAGTCGACCCAGCGGTAATTATTGCAACGTCCCTTTGTCACAAAATGCTACACCCCAAATCCGGGGGACTAGTCTTACCGAGTTTAATTTGTGGGTTATGTAAAAACAGGGGTGTTAAGTGGGATAGCTCCAAGCCGTTGGAAAAGCCTAAGGGACCTATAGATTCGGCTACTATTGCTTCCTATGACGAATGGGCAGGTGGTATGCCTAATCCGAAGGGTGCGGGATATATCCTTGATCCCGAATTTGCCCTACCAGCTATTGAGCCTGATACTAATGCCCAACCACAGAATATCGACGCTCCATCCGGTTCAGCGGCAAGACATTCTCGTTCCAGACGCTCACATCACGATAGCAACCCTTCAGACGCATTAGTTCGCGAAGTACGAGAATTGAGAAGGGCTTTTGTAGCTGAGCAACGCCATAGAGCGGCACGGGAAGAATATGTGAATGAGCACAACCGAGTACTTGCCCAGATTTATAGCCAGACGCACCCACAGTTCCAGTTCCCGACACCACCACCACCGTGTCCTATTGCTCACTTTTCACCACACGACTCCGATGAGGAGTCCTAGGTGCTCCGGCTACCAGGAAAATTTTTCTCACTCTCCATTGAGGACAATGTTCAATTTAAGTTTGGGGGGGTGTAATCTGTTTTTGTGTCTTTTGAGTCGTGTGTTTTTGTGTCTTTTGAGTCGTAAAAAAAAGAAAAAAAAGAAAAAAAAAGTCGAGTTGAGTCGAGTCGGGTAGTTTGCTGAACTATAGAACTGCATGACTAAGTAGATTTGTTGATTACGAGTTGAACTGTCACAAGAGCATGCCTTTAAAGTGGTGATCTATATTTTGTTTCATTGGATTTCATATTCATGCATAATTCTGTTAACTTTTTTTTTTTTTTGAGGGAATTCTGTTAACTTATTTGAAAATGATTAATGAAGTTGAGTGTTGCTTGTATGATCCCACCGGATTCTAGAACTTGTTTGATCACTAATTGAGGCGAAATCCTAGGTGAAATAACATTAAGGAAATGAATAAGGCCATCTTTGAATGAGCTAGAGCCAAAATGCCTACCTTTATACGATATAATTTCACTAGTGTCCCCTTTTGAGCCTATTAAACCTGTTCTTTGGCAACTTATCTTTTACCTTGAGCTTACATGTGAAAATCCTAATTACCTATCACTCATACACACAAAATGATTGAATGTTGAAGAGAATATGATAAGTAGGGTATGTGTTCACTCACATGAAGTTGTCAAAAAAAAAATATGAAACCCCATGTGTTAGAATATGCAAAAGATTAAGTTTGGGGGTTTTGAAAAAAAAATGAAAATAGAGGCTCGGAAAAGGGAAAATAATTGAGAATTCAATAAAAGTGTAGGTGACCAACCATTTTGTTTGGCAATTGGTGATTTGAAGAGATAATTGTGTGTTTGGGTGAGTTGAGCCACTTAATCCTAAATTTTCCTACCCGACCCTAAGCCACATTACAAGCTTTGAAAGTCCTATTGATTCTTGTGTTATATTAGCCTACATTAGTGGAGATTAGTGTGAATAACAAGCTTATGGAATCCGGTAGTCATTATCTTTTGATACCTAGAAGTGGATCATCTTGATAACATTCGATTGCGTGAATCAATTTGAATAATGTAAACGGAATTGTCATGAATATTCAACACTTTTGATCACAATATCAAAATGCATGCTTGATTGATAGTGTATTGAGACAAATTTTATTGGTTGTGGAGTTTTGTAGTAGCTTGTGTCGTTGTCGTATTGTTTGTTTTTTATTTTGGAGTTATAATTGTTTGAGGACAAACAATAGCTTAAGTTTGAGGGTATTTGTTAAGTTGGTATTTTACCAATTAATTGAGTATTTTAGATTAGGATTTGGTTGTATTTTTGGGTGTTTTTAGAGTCGTTAAAGTCCAATTTATTTCATTTAGTGTCGATGAAGAGTCAATACAGATTTGGTAGCCGAGAAATGAAGAAAACGATAAAAAACGGTGCGAAGAAAGAAGAAATCGCGTTAGAAGAAGGAAAAATCGCATTTTGGACCCTAAGGACGGGCGGGCGCTGGGCGGCCGCCACTTAGCCAGCGCGCCCATGACAGGTTGCGTGACGCATGGACATGGTTGGCGGCTGCAGCGCGGAAAATTTGGACGGAAAAATTTGGGCGGTTGCGCGAG
The DNA here is from genome assembly GCA_016081115.2 of Rehmannia glutinosa. Taxonomy (NCBI): domain Eukaryota; kingdom Viridiplantae; phylum Streptophyta; class Magnoliopsida; order Lamiales; family Orobanchaceae; genus Rehmannia; species Rehmannia glutinosa. The sequence continues at coordinate 1,393,388 of CM071932.1, read as the reverse complement.
ACATGGCGGGCAACTCCCTGACTCCGATCGCGCCGGGCGGTATTTTGTGACTATTACACTTTGGCCTTGCAAGAATATGGCCATGCCCGGCGGCAGCGCGCCGGGGCGAAATTTCTTTGTTTGTCTACCTTTTTCTTGGATCTTGAGGGGGTTAAAATAGAGACATATGGGCGAGAATTCAGGCATCTTGGACCATTTGGAAGACAACAAAACAACAAGAAGACAAGGGAGAAGAATAGAAACATCTTGGGACAAGCTTGGAGAAGAAGATTGAAGGCTCTTATCATCTAGAAATAGAGAAGATCCCTCAACTCTTTTTCTTATTTTGTTACTTTCTCCCTATCTTGTAAGATGTATTGTTATGTTTTTATGGATTCATTTTCTTCAATCATGAGCTAAACTCTATAATTCTAGAGGGATGATGTAATCTATTTTTGAACTTATGTTTTGAAATTGTGGTTTGTCAATCTAGATCTATAAATTTATTTGTGCTATTTGGATCTTCTAAATTACTTGATCAATAATTTAGAGTGTTTGGTGTATTTGATTTGACACTTGAGAGAGGTAATTGAATACATGACCTTGGAATAGCATAACCTAGGATTTCATAGAATTGAGAGATTTGTTTATCCTTTGAAGTCATTTATCAAGATTCATAACTTTTATTGAGATTTCAATTGGTGATTTTTATAGAGATATTGATTTCCCAATTAGATCTAAAATCATTTGGCACTCGAGAGAGGAAATTATTATTGTAGAAATCTTGACTTATAAATTGATAATTGATGATTGATAAACCATATTGATAACATAAGGAATAACTAGATTCATCACACCTCTAGAATTCATTTAATCATTTGGATAAACTCATTGATATTTTCATATTTTTGATCTATTTTTGGTATTTTTAGTATAATCAACTCCATCAAATATTGAATTTCTAAATAAAGTTAGACTACTATATTATAGTACTTAGCGATAATTCGATAATTATTCCCTGTGGATTCGACAACCTTACTTCTCTATATTAAAACTTGACACCGTAGACTTACGGTTAAGAAAATTCTCTAACAGCTGCGAACCATCTCACCTGGTGTTGTCTCGATTAAAAAGAAGTATGAATCCTTAGGGATATTTAAATTTTACGAAAGCATGTTGTGTCTGATATTATTGAAAACACGTTTCTAGTTTTGTACAAGGGATACAGTCGTTTAAACTATAGTGTACGTTCGTTTAAATGACCAAATACAGTTAATGAACTCTTTCATGGCTAGCTAATAACCCTTTTAAATGGAGAAGGTATTTTTTGTAGCAATGGCGGGTCGACACATCATGTCCCAAATTAAATAAACTTAATTAGTATAAAGAGAAAATTATTTATTTTTAATGTATTTATAAATATTATTCACAAAAGTTTTTATTTTCAAATTATAAATACTAGATATGATATTAAAATATTAAAATTATATTATACTATATATATGTATGGAAAATATATAATAAATATATTAAAAATAGGCAAAGCGATCAAGTGATTCCCAAACCGGACCGACCCACAAATGGTCACGGGGTGGGGCGGGTACCCGCCTATCGAGGCGAAATTGTCATTCCTAATTTTTTGTAATGAAACCAAGGCTCTTTTTAAATATACCCTGCACTTTGCCATCTAAACTTTGTATAATTTTGCATTTTACCACCTCAAAATAAAAGATTTGAATAATTTTATATATGCATGTATTCAAGAAAATTTATTTTTGATAACTTGACTTATAAATTTTATCCTTTAATTTATTTTGTTAATTTTTTAAACTTAAATAAATAAAAATAATTTCAATGATAATATTTTTTTTAAATAGACATTAATTAAATTTAGTTTTACGAATGAGTAATATTAAAATAAAATCAAATACATGTTTGTATGTAATTTTTTGGATTCTTTTAAATTCAGGTGTGGCGAATTGAAATACTATGCAAAGTTTATATGACAATGTAAAAAGTTTAGAACGTGTCAGGCACGTGATGAAATCTTGGTGAAGTATTCTGTCGATGGCCTTCAGGAGCCAAAGTATAAATTTCGGGTAATCTGTATGCAGGGGCGGACGGAGGGGAGGACAAGGGGGGGTTGCTGCCCCCCCAAAATTTTCCAAAATTATTTTTCCCCCAAAATTTGTTAAAATTATTTTTTTATAGCTAAAATAAAGGAATTTTCTTACAATTGCCTCCCCAAAACTTTGATAAAAAACTTCAAAAGTTGTGTTTTACAGTTGCCCTCCAAATGTTTTTTCTCATAGTTTAAATATATGAACTCGGTCCGTTTTTCGCCCCCTCCCCAAACCAAAATCTCGTGCGCCACCGCATGTATGGTAAAATATCAAAAAAATAAGATTTAATAGGCCAAATATAAAAATTACTATAGTGCGGGGGGCATAGTAGTTTTATCCAATTGGTATTCAATGGAATGAGCTAGCAATCAACTGCAATATATTCTCTGCCACTATGCTTGCGGCTTCAATAAGCTCGAGAACTTTACTACTACTAAAAATTCTTAAATCATGCAATGGAAATTAACAAATCTAATAAAACAACAAAAAGATGACAAGACTTTAATTTCATAGACAAGGGAGTGGTTAAAAGAGAGGCAAAGTGAAGGAATTGACCATGGTTATGAGTGGTGGCGAATCAGAAATTTGAGTTTATTGTTTCAAAGTGGTGAAAAATATGAATAGTTTGTGTAAGCTCAATATTGAGATCATAACTTTAACAGTGAGTTTGATCTGAACACCTAGGATTGTTTATATTCTTTTCTTTTTCATTAGGGCTTTTAAAACATATTCGAAAATATAATAATTTTATCGACATTTTGTTGGAATTTTGTTTTGGTAAAATGGGTGTTAACCCGATTTTGACCAAATAATTAAGTAGTTTCCATTAGTGAAAAATAGAATTAAATTATTTGTGAAAAATTCTACTAAGAGAGTAGATGAGAATAGTATTTGGAATTTCTCAAAACCAATTCCGGGTGAATGAGAAAATTAATGCTAGAAGTTAGCCACTTAATACTAGAAAATGGTATGGAAAATGGAAAGAATGGGAAGAAGAAATGTTCTATCCCACATAGGAAAATGAGGCAAAGTTTGCTCACTTGATATATCCCAGGTTGGACTTATGGGTTTGGGCCCTAGGGTGCACCCAAGTTTTTAAAGGGGTGAGGACCTAGATGCTTGTGGGTTTAGTTCAAAGCACGCGCGCCGCCGCCGCCTGGCCCGAGTCCAGGTTCAGGCTGTGGGCCGCGGCCTTGGGCCCTTATTCTTTTTGGACCAAAAATCTTTAAAATAAATAATTAATTAATTTTGATTAATTAATTAAAGTTTCCAACTGGGAAGTGTTCACACGGCACGTGCGTCAGGACGGACTTGTTCGCATTCGAAAGACGGGGCGGGCGCGGGCGGTGCGGTCGTGCGTCAAGTCAAAACTTTGTCAATTTATTCGCATCTGAGCACGGGCACATGCACGGTCGTGCGCCTGGTCGTGCGCCGGTGCGAAAGGCTGAACATATGCGTCTGTTCAGTGTAAACATGTCTTTCGAGCCAAAAGACATGTTCTTTCCATACGGGCACCTGATGCCTATATAATTCGAACCCCTGCAGATGAAGTGATAGACGATACGAAAAATATTAGATTAAAATCGGTCATTGCATTCTGCATATTGACATTCCCTTCTATTCATAAGCTTGAAAGTCTAAACACCCTGTTGTTCGCTGTGGTTTCGGGTTTGCAAGTGTTGTAAACTCGAAATCGAAATAGTCGTTGTATCTTAGGGATGAGCGCTGGAACCGTTAGCACTTTGTATACGGGGCGTTTTTCGTCTTGCGGAGACTGGATCCAGTTCAGGCCTCGACTAAGCCAAAACATCCAAACACTTGGTCATTTCTTAAACAGTAAACCAGATACATTTACCCAACAATCGCAAGACGAAAAATCACGTTTCTGTTCAAGATGATAGCTTCAATCTCGTTGATTCCAATGGTTGTTGCTCCTGCTCACGGCGAAAAGCCGCCCAAGTTCTCTAGCGTCGACTTCAAGAGATGGCAATAGAAGATGTTGTTCTACCTTACCACCTTGGGGCTGTCTCGTTTTCTGAAGGAAGACCCCTCTACCCTTGGCGATGAAGAAATAGACAACAACTGGAGAATCATTGTGGATGCATGGCATAACATCGATTTTCTGTGTCGCAATTACATTTTGAACGGGCTAGAAGACACCCTCTATAACGTCTATAGCAGTATAGCACGTTCAAAACGTCCAAAGAGTTGTGGGACTCTTTGGAGAAGAAGTACAAAATGGAAGATGTCAGCACAAAGAAATTTGTTGTCGGCAAATTTCTCGAGTATAAGATGGATAGACACCAAGATGGTGATCGGCCAAGTTCAAGAGATTCATATCATATTTCACGACTTAGTGTCTGAAGGGATGATTCTGAACGAATCCTTTCAAGTGGCTACAATAATCGAAAAGTTGCCGCCATTGTGGAAGGATTTTAATAATTACCTCAAGCACAAGGGCAAAGAGATGTGGCTTGAGGATCTGATTGTTCGGCTTTGGATTGAGGAAGACAACCGAAAATCAGAAGTGAAATCCAGTAAGTTTGGAATGGAGGCCAATGTCAATCTTGCTGAATCGAGTATTAGTAAGAAAGGCACTCCGGGAAAGACAAGGGAGGCCTAAAAGTTCAAAGGAAATTGTTACAACTGTGGAAAACCGAACCACGTGGCCAAGGATTGCCGACACCTGAAAAAGGGCAATCAAGGTGGCAGCCAATAAACTAATGTGACGGAGGACAAGTCGGTTCCAATCGACATGTCGGAGCTCGATCTCATCGCCATTGTGTTTGAAGCCAATATGGTGGATAACCCACGGGAGTGGTGGATAGATATCGGGGCTACTCGTCACATTTGTGCCGACAAGGAGATGTTCTCCTCCTACACTCTGATAAATGGAAGGAAACTTTTCATGGAAAACACTTCGATTTCCAACATCATGGGGCTTGGCAAGGTTGTGCTCAAGATGACTTCTGGAAAGGAACTTACGCTTATAGATGTGTTGCATGTCCCGGACATCCGCAAGAATTTGGTTTCTGGTCGTTTGCTTAGTAAGGACGAGTTTAGACTAGTGTTTGAGTCCGACAAGTTTGTAATGGCCAAGAATGGTCAGTTTCTTTGTAAGGCTACCTTGATAAGGGGCTCTTTAAGATGTTTGTAATGTCTGTTTTCCGCCAAGAGGTGAAGAATAAAAACGTTACTTCTGTTTACTTATTAGATTGTTCTAATTTATGGCATGATAGATTAGGACACGTAAACTTCAACACAATTAAAAGGTTAGTGAACCTGGAATTAATACCTACGTTTAAAACCGATTCACAAGACAAATGCGAAATTTGTGCTGAAGCAAAATTGGCCAAAGCACTGTTTCATTCGGTAATGAGAAGTACCAAACCACTCGAGTTAATTCATACAGATGTGTGTGATATAAAACTTGTGCAAACTCGACGTTGAAAAAAGTACTTCATAATGTTTATAGATTGCACAAGATATTGCTATGTGTATCTGAAAAGCAAATATGAAGCTTTGGTAACTTTTAAGACTTATAAGAATGAAGTTGAAAATCAGCTTATTTTGAAATTAAGATGATTCGAAGTGATAGAGGCAGAGAGTATGTTGCACCATTTGAAGAATTTTGCTCGGAAGCGGGTATAATTCATCAAACCACTGCTCCCTACTCACCTCAATCCAATGGAATTGCAGAATGCAAAATCATACTCTTAAGGAGATGATGAATGCGATGTTGATAAGTTCTGGCTTACCCCAAAACTTGTGGGGTTCCATACTTTCTGCAAATTACATTCTTAATAAGATCCCACACAAAGGTAAAAATGAAACTCCATATGAGTTATGGAAGGGACATAAACCGTCATATAAATACCTCAAAATGTGGGGGTGTTTGGCTAAAGTCGAAGTACCTAAGCCGAAACAAGTTAGAATCGGTCCGAAGACGATCGACTGTGTTTTCATTGGATATGCTAACAATAGTAGTGCATATCATTTTTTAGTGCACAAGTCAACAATTCCTGATATAAATGAAGGTATGATCATTGAATCAAGGAATGTTGTATTCTTCGAGAATCTTTCCGAACAAAGAACGGAAAGAAGAAAGTTCGAGTAAACAAACTTATGAAATTGCAAGGTTACCTCAAAGTGATGATGAAGAGGAACCAAGACGCAGTAAAATAACAAAAGCGACTAAGCCTTTTGGTCCTGATTTTCTAACTTATATGTTAGAAAATGAACCTAGAACTATTCAAGAAGCGTTGCCTAGTCCAGAAGCTTCTCTCTGGAAAGAAGCTATCAATAATGAGATAGATTCCATCATGCAAAATCACACTTGGGAGTTAGTCGATCTCCCACCGGGTTGCAAATCTTTGGGATGCAAGTGAATCCTTAAATGGAAGTATAAAGCAGATGGTTCTATTGACAAGTATAAAGCCCGTTTGGTAGCTAAATGGTTTAGACAAAAGGATTCTTCGATACATATTCTCCTATTACGAGGATTACGTCCATTCATGTTCTCATTGCTATTACAACTTTGCATAACCTTGAGATACATCAAATGGACGTTAAGACTGCCTTCTTAAATAGTGAACTTGAAGAGGAGATCTATATGGAATAACCCGAGGGGTATGTTGCACCCGGTCAAGAGCGAAAGGTGTCTAAACTTGTTAAGTCACTTTATGGACTAAACCAAGCACTTAAGTAATGGCATGAAAAGTTTGACTTAACTATGAAGCCAAACGGTTTCAAGATCAACGAATGTGACAAGTGTGTCTATATTAAAGGCACTACAAACGATTACGTCATAGTATGCCCTTGACATGAAAGATATGGGATTATTTGATGTTATATTAGGGATTAAAATCTCTAGAACTTCAGATGGAATTGTCTTGTCACAATTGTTAGATAAATGTTTTTATCATGATTTTGATGATTTTGTTCAAATGAGTTTTTATACCAAAACAATGTCCCTAAATGTTGTCCCAACACTTCCGATCGATCTAAAATGTTTTTACTATTTTTCGGAGTATTTCTTGAAGTTTATATTCGATTTAAAATTGGACAACACTTTTGTTTCAGGCTCGACCGGTCGCCCTATAGGGCAACCCGCACTGAGTTGAGTTTTGAAACAGAAAATGGGACGTAAGAGAAAATGGGGAGAGGCGACCGTCCGATCAGATGGGCGGCCGTGACCATCGACCACCACGGGCGACACTGGGAGTGCCCTCTCAAATGCGGACTCTCTGTTTTGATTTTCTATCAACTCCAACCGGTCAAGACCAAGGGCGACCGGTCGAACCCCCTTCGACCGGTCCCCCCGTGTAAAAATTCGCAGAATTTCATTTCAATCTTATCTCTGTGCGACCAGGCGAACCCCCGCATTTATCGAAAACTATCCGTTGCATTTTCGAACCTTTTCCCTATTTTGTGGGATTGATTTCTAACAGTATATTGATGATTTTAAATGGTTTCTTTTGCAAAGAAATCACTCCCCAAGGGAGGAGCCAATATCCGGAAATCAAAGCCAAGACCTCTCCTATAAATAGAGGCTTCATTCAAGCAACAAAACAACACTCCATACAAGCAAAGAGCAAACAAAGCAAACACTTTCATATATCTTGTTGTATTAGCCTTAGCACTTTCACTTGCACAAATTTGAGGTCTAAGCTTTCAATTCTTGATTACACTTGTACTCATATTGTATCAATCATTATTGAGTTGTAATCTTGATTTTGGTCATCATTCAACACAAGACATCCTTGTGAGTATTCTTGTGGTAAGAATACACTTGGGTGATCTAGGTGATAGGTGTTTGAAGGTTGTGGTAATCTTCAAAGGTGTTGTAAGAGGATTGTGGTAATCCTCAAGGTGGTGTAAGAGGGTTGTGGTAATCCTCAAGGTGTTGTATTAATTTTTGGTAAATTAATAATATTTTTTTCCTTTTGAAATCCATCCCTGATATCTTTTGGTGGTAGAGGATTAGGCCCTAGGTGGGTTGAACCTCTTTAAATCGACGAGTGTTGTTTAATTTCCGCATTTACATTCTCGTCTTTGTTTGATTATTCGAAAAAGAGGGCAAAATTTTGAAAAACCGAGATAATCTATTCACCCCCCCCTCTAGATTATCGTAGCCACTTGGACTAACAACAATCCCATTATGTCGAAAGCATACTTAGAAAGTTTAATACTATTGATAGTCCTCCGGCTAAGACACATGTAGATCTAAGTCTACACTTGGCCAAGAATAGAGGCTAACCAGTTTCACATCTGGAATATGCAAGGGTAATTGGCAGTCTGATGTACTTAACGAATTGTACACATCCAGACATTACATATTCAGTGAGTATATTAAGTAGGTTCACAAGTAACCCAAGTACGAATCACTGGAAAGTCGTGACAAGGGTACTTAGATATGTAAAGTATACCATGAACTATGGAATACTTTATACAAGATATCCAATAGTATTAGAAGGATATTATGATGCCAATTGGATATCAGACACAAAAGACTCCAAGTCTACAAGTGGATATGTTTTCACAATAGGTGGAGGAGCGGTGTCGTGGAAGTCTTCTAAGCAAATGTGCATAGCTCGATCCACTATGGAATCCAAGTTCATTGCTTTAGATAAAGCTGGAGAAGAAGCAGAATGGCTTAGAAACTTTTTAGAGGATATTCCTTGTTGGAATAAGCTTGTGCCTGCTATTTTGATACATTGTGATAGTTCAACAATTGGAAGGGCACAAAGTAGTATGTATAATGGTAAGTCTAGACATATACGTCGAAGACACAATACCATTAGACAGTTGATTTCGAATGGGGTTATTTCGGTTGACTACATGAAGTCAAAAGAAAACCTTGCGGATCCGCTTACAAAAGGCATAAATCGAGATCAATTGTATAAATTGTTAAGGGGAATGGGTTTAAAATACACAGACTAAAAAATGTTCATAGCGGTAACCCAACCTTGTGCATTGGAAATCCCAAAACCTTGGTTCAATGGGGCAACTAAGTTATGAATGTTCAACTGAACACTTGGAAAATGTGTTAGCTCATTCTCGAAACATCCAAGTGAATGAAAACCTGCTGAATGTGGTGATGTTAAGTTTAAGACTTTTAATGATTCATATACCGAAATGTGGAGTATGGCAGAATACTCTTCAATATGAAATCACCTATATAAGTGACAAGTAATGGCCGCTTCAAAGAAACACTTATGAATCTAAGATATGGTCCAAGGCCAAAATGGACACAACGTGAGAACAACAAGAATTAGAATTTTATTGTGTATGTTGTCTCAGTTTACACAAACGGCTGAGTATTTCAAGACATCGCGCCACTAAGCAGCCAGTAAATCCGATAGTATGTAACTAATGAAGGTTCAAAGCCACAAGCTACCTATCCTAATGCAATAACAGTTCGCCGAGACTTTCAAGCGAATCTGCATACACGCATGCATTAATTTCATTCATATGGAGGATTGTTGGAATTTTGTTTTGGTAAAATGGGTGTTGACCCGATTTTGGCCAAATAATTAAGTGGCTTCCATTAGTGCAAAATGGAATTAAATTATTTGTAAAAAACTTTTACTAAGAGAGTAGATGAGAATAGCATTTGGAATTTCTCAAAATCAATTACGGGTGAATGAGAAATTAATGTTAGAAGATAGCCACTTAATACTAGAAAAATGGTATGGAAAATGGAAAATGTAGAGGAGAGATATTCCATCACCCATAGGAAAAGGAGGCAAAGTTTGCTCACTTGATATATCTCAAGTTAGAATTATGGGTTTGGGCCTTTGGGGGCACACAAGTTTTTAGAGGGGTGAGGACCTACATGCTTGTGGGTTTGGTTCAAAGCACACACGCGCGCCGTCGCGTCGCCGTCGCTGCCCGCCCGCCCGGCCTGGGTATGAGTCCGGGTCCAAGTCGTGGGTCGTGGGCCGCAGGCCTGGGCTTGGGCTTCAAGGCCCTTATTCTTTTTGGACCAAAGACCTTTAAAATAAATAATTAATTAATTTTGATTAATTAATTAAAGTTTTCAACTGGGAAGTGTTCGCATCCGAAACGCGGGCGGACCACGGCCCATCGCGTCAGTCGTGCATCGGGGCGGACTTGTTCGCATCCAAGCACGGGCGAACGCCGGTCGGGTCGTCGTCGTCAAGCCGAATTAAACTTTGACAATCTGTTCGCATCCGAGCACGAGCATACGCATGGGCCGTGCGCCTGGTCGTGCATCGATGCGAAAGGGTGAACATATGCGCATGTTCGGTGTAAACATGTCTTTTCGAGCCAAAAGACATGATCTTTCCATATGGGCACCTGATGCCTATATAATTCGAACCCCGGCAGATGAAATGATAGGCGATATACGAAAAACATCGATTAAAATCGGTCATTGCATTACGCATTTTGACATTCCCTTCCTTCATAAGCTTGGAAGTCTAAACACCACATTCGTTGTGGTTTCGGGTTTGCAAGAGTTGTAAACTCGAAATCGAAATAAAAGTTGTATCTTAGGGACGAGGGCCAGAATCGTTTACACTTTGTATACGGGGCATTTTTCGTCTTGCGGAGACTGAATCCAATTCAGGCCTCGACTAAGCCAAAACATCCAAACACTTAGTCATTTCTTAAACAGTAAACTAGATACATTTACCCAACACATTTTAACTAAATGTTCTCAGTCCAACAACTACAATCATTCTCACTTTTCATTATATACTAATACCACGTATTGAAAGTTTGAAATCAATTAAAAATTAGAGGTAATTTTAAGATTAAAAAAACACTAAACCCCACAAATAATGCGGTATTTACATTTTACTATATGAACTAATTCTTTTTACATTTTACAATACATATTATACAAATTTTGCACTTTGCCCTAGGAAATTCATCGTTGGTGGAATATTCTCCAAATATTCCAGCACATGTTCTCCACATGAGCGCAGAATCATCTTTTGCGTAAAAGTCAAACATAAGTTGTTACACTTTAACATCTAAATTTTGTTAAGAATCTCACTTTGCCATGTGAACCTTGTACAATTTTACTTTGTCATATCAATTCTATTTTTTTTAAATTATATACATTTATTTATCTTTTTTAATACATAAAAATCACAAAAATAAGTTTAAATCATATAGTGAACTGAACTAAAATAAAACAATTCAGCACATACCGAAAATTACTTTTATATTAGTATATATATTTGTGTATATTACTTATTTTTTGTATGATTATCTATTATTTAAATACTAAATTAAAACATAATTAATAAACATTATAATTAGATTACAATATTTATTTTTCTATTATTATTTTTTTTTCAAAATTTTGATTTACCGAAAAATCGAACCAGAATATTTAAAAAAAGTTTGGTAAAAATTTGAGCTGACTAATTATTTTGATAATGTGTATCAAATCTGCTATTCAGTTATGATTTTGTTTGTTCACCAAACACGTATTGAAATTAAGCATTGATCATTACGGTACGAGATCAGTGTAGTATAGTAAATTGACCAAAGTTGTCTCACAAGGAAAACTTTATCGAGCGTGTAATTATGTGAAGTTACGAAAAATAGATATAATTCACAATAATCAAGTTTTGAAAATACAATTAAGAATTGAACTAAGAATTAAAAGTAAATATCTAAATCAACGTCATATCTAAATCAACGCCACAACAGAAAGTTGGGATGAAATTAATATAAAAAAAGGACAACCATAAAATAATTCAAAATGTCTTAACCACGTAAAATAAATCTATATCAATAATGTATAAACCCGTTTAAATCTTAAATCGTAAACCCTAAAATTATATCATTGATTATATACTTTACTAAGGTAAATATTAATTAAAATTATTTTTTTACGAATAAAAACATGAAAAAAGATAAATAAATGTACATACTTTTTTTATAAATTATATTTCTTTTAAATCGATATGGCATAGTAAAATTGCTTATATAGTTCGTATGACAAAACGAAATTCTTAACAAAGTTCTGATGATAGAGTGTAACAACTTCTGTTTAAGTATTAGACAAATACGATTTTGCCCTCCATGTGGAGGGCTGGTACCAGAATATTCGGAGAGTATTCCTCCGACGGTGGCCACTGTAGGGCAAATTGCAAAACTTGTGTAGTTTGAATGGTGAAATGCAAAAAAATATAAATTAGTTCATAATGGTAAAATGCAAAAAACCACATAGTTTGGGGGGTTTAATGTTTTATCCTCTAATTTTAATTTGCCCCGAATTATGCGAGTTTTTCTACATTGTATATTTAACTCTTAATTATTCCACTTAGACCTAATAACTTTACTTGTTTTGCTCTTAACCTATAATTCCCAAATTTACCCATTTGAGCAACCTTTGCTTATTTTTGTGTTAGCTATCTTAGAAAATAGCATTCGAGTCTAAATTTAATGATGAGATTAATGAATTAAGGAATTATTAATATTTTATACAGAAACATCATGAGTTTAATACGTACTAATGAACTATATTAATTTTCTAGAAACATATAACTCTAGGGGCTTGTATGGGACATTGGATAAGGTCGGAAAAGCATTTTGGGGAAATTCTACCATATACCCTATTTTTGAAAAAATAACAAAAATACGCTCTTATCACTAATATATCTTTTTTTTTTTTACGCTCCAGCTTATTTTTTGATTATTTTTACGTTTTTTTTTGTTTTTTCTTGTTCCTGTATTCTTTTATATGTTATATATGTTGTTTTGATGTTGTTTAAATTTGTTTCATTATATTGTTATTTCATTTTTGTTTCTTAGTTGTTTCTTTTGTTGTTTTGATGTTTCAAAATAACTTTTACCTATTTTTTATGCTACTTTTTGCTCATGTATTGTTTTGTACATTGTTTCTATTGTTTCTGTGTTGTTCTATAATATTTTTAATGTTGTTCGAATAATTCTTTTGTTGTTTTCATGTAGTTTTCAATGTGTAGATACAGTTTTTACCTACTTTTAAGCTCTTTCTATTCATGTGGTATTTTTAATATTTTTTACGTTGTTTTTAGGTTATTCCATACCGTTTTTAATGTTGTTCTTATGTTTATTTGTCGTTTCCACGTAGTTTTCGATGTTTAAATACAATTTGTACCTATTTTTAACTTTTTTTGCTCATATGGTGTTTTCTATATTGTTTCTAGTTTGTTTCTATATTGTTTCTTGGTTGTTTCTATGTGTTTTATATTTTCATGCATTGGATCAAAAATTGAATTTTATTTTTTTTACTCATGTTGTTTCTATATTATTTTTCAAATTTGTTTGGTTTTAATATATGTTGTTTTACAGGGACGGATCTAGAAATTTTTTAGAAGAGGGGCACAAAATATAATAAATATAAGGGATAATTACCCAAAAAAAAAACCTGAGGTTCGGTTAATAACAAAAAAATCCAGAGGTTTTTGAAATTTGTAAAAGACCTCTTGAGGTTTGTTGTTTTACATTTTTCCCTTTCATAAGCAAAAAAACATTTACCCTTAAGTTTTATAAAAAAATTACAGTTACCCCCTTAAATTAAAATCAAACCTCAAGTATTTGTTTTTTGTTTTTTTTGTAATTTTCAAAAACCTATGAGTATTTTGTATATAGCCTAAACCTTAGGAGTTTTCTGTAATCATCCCTAAATATAATTATAAGTGCATCCCTAAAAAAATGTTCTAGTAATCTAGCAATTACAAGGAGAGAACATTAAAGGGGACATACTTTGTTTTCATTCCTAATTAATTTATAAAATAAATAATAAATAGTATTAAAAACCAAAAAAGAATAAAAAATTGTAGGGGCACGTGCCCCCACAAGTGTTAATGTGCATCCAATTCTTGTTGTTTTATGTGTATATTTTTTGGTTTTTTTATAAGATTTCAAGTATAAAATGAATTATTTAACGGGGCAAAATTTATTTTTCACTAAAATTTAATTAGAAGAAACATGTTTGAAACAACAAAAAAATAACGTAAAAAAGTCCGGGAATTTTGGCAGGAGCGTATTTTTGTTCCAAAAAAGGAGAAAATCATATTTTTATCAAAAAATCACCGGAAAGTGTAATTTTCTGTCTTTTGTCCAGAAAAGTTGGATAATTGTATCCTTATCAAGCATTTTTATCAGCCCTAAAGCACTGTTTGGAATATGACTCAAGGCCATTATACGATTTTGGGCCCTTGAAAAAATCACTCGTATGTGTGATAAGGAATCCAGGCCACCACCCTCTGATTATATTATAACTTTGTTAAGACCAATGCATCTGCCCATTGTACCCCTCAAAAGCTCTCTGAGATGACCTATTTAACCCTGAAAAACACACCTATTACAAATTTGCAATCGAGTACAAAGCCATCATTCACTCACCTGTACACGGTCGAGCCCAAAGCATGTGTTCTTCTCTTCTCTTTCAACCATTTCTAGCGTCTGGTTTGTTTTGTTAATTCTAAACATTTTTGAATCAAGATTAAACCCACGTGTAATATTGGTCTATATTGAGGAATCTGAGTTTTTGGATCGATTTATTTGAAATAAAAAGTTCCATTTCCAGACAATCGAAGAGGCTCTGTTTGGTCGAAACTTGCAGAAATTCTGGTTTGTTTTTTATATTCCTTCATAACTTTATTTGTAAGCTTGGGTAATGGGTTTCCTTTTTTTTTTTTTTTTTTTACTTTTTCTATTTTGGTAGAACTTTGAGTGGTTGGTGATGGAGGCCTATTTAGGCCGACCGACCTATGAGGTTTGGTGAAAGACCTGGGCTAAGGGTGGCCTTATTGGGCCGACCTATTGGCACCAAATCCGCTTCTATGAGCCTAAGGAAAGAGCTGGACTGAGGTTGGCCTTATTGGACCGACATCAGGGCATTGTACCGACCTGATGGGCCTGGACCCTCGATTGGGCCAACTTAAGGGCCTACCGAGCGCGATGAAACTTGGACCTCGATTGGGCCAACTTAAGCTCTCCGGCCGATGATGGGCTTGGACCTCGATTGGGTCAACTTAAGGGCCTCTGACTGGCGGGCTTGGACCTCGATTGGGCTAACTTAAGGTCCTACCGACCTAATGGGCTATGACAATCTTATGGGCGATACGGGCGATTAACCTAGGCATGTGTGTTAATTAGGGTTTTAGCGTGGCTTGATGCACACGCAACCCTAATTCCAAAAACCTATAAAAGGGCACAAGTAAGTAAATGCGCGCATGAAGTTAGACTCGAATATACTTTGTTACATTTTTTATATTTCTTCTCTCAAAAATCGATACTGACTTGAGCGTCGGAGTGGGTACGCCGAAACTCCTTCCGGCTCCCCTTCTAACGGTTGTGTTGCAGGTTTTCAGGTTAGTCGTGTGACGGAGCGTTGATTATTGGGCGGTGACATTTTCAGTACCGACCAATTGGCGCCGTCTATGGGAAATTTGAGTTTTAAGACGTGAGTTCAAGGTAGCTATGGAGGATGTACGAAGGAATTTGGAGAATGATCTAGATGAGGTTCCGATTGAAATACCGGAAGTGGTGACGGGGGAGCGCGGACGTCCACCACTTGCGCCTGGTGTGGGAGTTGGTTGTCCTCCGCAAGGAGTGGTCGGAGCTGCTGATCCCATGATGGGAATGAATGGCTTAGGACCCGGTTTCTTTCGGAAATGGCCTCCTACATCAAGTGCTGTGGGAAGAGGCCGTGGATAGTCGTATGCGAGAGGTGGTTCCGCTTTCTTCGCAGCCGGACTGGAACGGGCATGAGGCGAGCCCCACCTACCGGGAGAGCGGGGTCGAAGGGCACTGTGTTGGAGGAGAAGCGCCTCCGCGGCCTTTACTCAAACGGCCACGGAGACGGATCCGGATTGGGTGAGAGGATGGATGACTGCGCAGGAGATGAGAGAGTTGAAGAAGAAGGTATCGGAGATGGTTCGGGCGGTCGAGGGGAATCCCTTTCTCGGCGAGAGATTATGGTGATGAACTCCCCTCGTCGTATCGCGCCTTGAACTTTGAATATGATGGCACTACGGATCCTTGGATCACCTGTGCCCGTTTGAAAATGCCGTGATGCTCCATAGGTTCTCTAATGGAGGGGATGTGCGCGTGTTTCCACTACATTGACTAAGTCGGCCTGTGATGGTTTAGTCGGTTGTTGCCGAATCGATCGGGAGTTTTGATGAGTTGACTCTATGTTCTTGCACCAATTTACGATTCTGGGAAGTACGAAAAACGCCCGCGACTTTGTTTAGCGTTAAGCGAAAGGGATGATGAAGGTTTGAGAAGCTACATTCGAGAGGTTTACGGAGGCGAGAGTTGGAGGTGCCTTGGCGACCCGGATATCTTGGCTAATGCTTTGGCCCAGTCGAAAGATGGGGATTTCTTTGAATCCCGGTGATAAGCCGACGCGCGTACATTTGACGAACTCTGGCAAGGAAAAGTATATCAATGGAGGAGGCCGGAGGATGAGCGTGAAGAGAGAGGAGTAAGAGAAAGGAGATGAAGGATGAGAAAGATGAAAGAGCTCTAGTAAAAAGCTAATCTCCCAAGGTCGTCGATGGGGGAGGCTGGTATGAAAAATATACACCCCTGGTAGCTCCCCCAGGGGATGTTTTTATTGCAATTGAGCGCCATCCAGTTTGAGGTGGCCAAAACTTATCTTGAGACGCGGAAGGAAAAGTGCAAAGAGTTTTGTAGATTCCACAATGAGTATGGACATACCACGGATCAGTGATGGCTCAAAAGCTACCTTTAAAACCGTAGGCAAGTGCACTATCGTTTTCTAGTATAGATTATTGAGTCACAGTGTCATTCCCACGAGGATTGTAAATACTAATAATTACCGTCTTTTTGTTATTTAATCTAACAATTTTGAGTTTTTGTTTGATGAAAAAGGAAAACAAATTATAAATTGTAAAAATGAAGGAAGATTTGTAAAATAAGAAATCAAGAGATAGAAATGTGTTTGAATGTAAATCCCTCTAGAATGTTTTGTGATTTGACAAGTTAAAAATACAACCATAAGCCCTTAAGCAAAAACCAACCTCTTTTAATAAAATCTCATGTCTTGTGGACCGTAGTAGAAATTCCCATTTAAGTTAAACCCTTTCTCAAGCGAAAAACTTCTAATCTCAAGTTGATTAATCAAATCTCTTTCTAGTTAAAACCCCAAGACAAACATTATAGCGATTTGTGAATTCCCATATTAGGTTTGACCCTAATCCGGAAGATTTATGTCGTCTATATCTAGGATTGCATGCAACTCTTTTCACTTATATAGGTTATTTCACCATGAATCTCTCGATTTCCCGGATGAAAAATAAACTTCAAATCAATATTGCGCATATATCAATTGAATGAACGAAGCATAATATAAGTGAATCACACAAAATATGAAGATTTTATTAAAAACATACACACCTTAATCACAAATCCATTCTAGAGTTCATTACATTCAAACACTGGAGTTTAGCTACACATGATTTTGACCAAATAATAAATTACACAAGAAGATTTAAGTATTGTAGACATGGTGTACTTATCTTTCTCAAAATCTCAATTGACTTCTTTCTTGATTGATGATGTTGCTCCAAGCCTTCTTCTCCAATATTGCCCCAAGCTTTCTCCTCCAAGACCCCTTGATCCCAATTCTACTTAATGAAATGAATACAATGAATATTTCACCGAGTATCTAATGAATTCCTCTCCCAACTTCAACCGCTTGGCTTTTATAGGCAACCAATACATTGATAGTACTCTCTTTTGTTAAACAATTGCCTCCATTTTCCTTGTTGGTTGGTGAATTCTTGTATTCAAGTGATGAGGAGGGGACATGGAGACATGTTTCAACAAAATAGGGTGTTAAAAGTGTACAAAAGTGGCCAAAATGGGTTGGTTTGTGAGTTTTCCCCAAATTCCGCAAAGAAAAGTTACAAAAAGAGGTCCCGGACACGCCCGTGTTGGGCAGCACGGCCTGCACAAAATTTGCTGAAGAATTGCCTGACACGGCCTTGTCGTACGACACGGCCAGGCCGTGTTCGGGCCTGTTTTGTGCGGTTTTTCTTCCTCTTTTGATCCCTTCAACATGGTCAGTGTTTGGTGACACGGCAGCGTTTGGACCCTTTTTCCAATTTTTATCCAATTTATTTCCTTCTTTTTTGAACATGGCCATGTTACTTGACACCCCAAGTCTTGTTGAGTGATTTTCTTGCCTTTTTTTCAATTAATATTGGCTTCATATTGCTCCAAATTGCTCCACCTATAATGTTAAACACATCACACGATGAAATGCTACAGAAATACTTGAGAAACTATGCTTTTTCTAACAAAACAATTCAAAAACTATTAAATTAATAACACGAAATGTGTACAAAATGACACTTATCAAACCACCTCCAACTTTGAACTTTGCTTGTCCTCAAGCAAAACATTATATCAAAAAGAGGGATTCAATAAATCACAACATACAAAGATGATTTTTTTTTTTTCGGCATATCGAACATAAGTAGTCAAGTTCTTGGCCTTCTCACCCCGAATTAACCATTAAGTAAAAACATAGTTTTGTAAAACGATCGATTGTCAAGAAAGACTGTAATATCGGCAGGCATTATTCAGACTTGAAATCATCACTCCACAAATACTGATAGTTATGAACAACTTCAATTCAATAATGACATGGAAATACAAGAATTCATAGATCATTGTAGTTAGCCTACTAGTCATATAACCAAGCTTCTTGAACTTTATTGGAATGAGAAGTCAAGAGTATTCATTCTCCCTTTTTTTTTCGTTCTTTTTTTTTTTTTTTTGGGACCTTTCGAGACATGCTTCCACTAGGTTTATATTTTGAATTTCTGTTCAAACACTCCTAGGGTGGTTTCCCATACTCATATTAGTGTCGCCGTTTTTACGTAAAAAGACAAACATGGGGCTCATGAATGCTCCTAGTTACTAAGCAACAACAAATAGAGGAGTATAACCTCGATTGGTCCGTTTTTTTTTTTTATTATTTTATTTTTATTCACAAGCTTGGTTTAACAACTAGTTAACCACTACTAAATCATGAGTTCTCGGAAGTTCATAGCACTAAGTATCGTCGTATATGCCTTAACACATCAAGTATTTATGGTGTTGGAAATCTCGTCAAAATTTTGCCTGCATCCATGTCAATCTATCCTAGACAATCAATTGCTTCACCTTGAAAACACAAATTAACAAGTTAATTTAGGTATAATTAGGCCAAGTTATTGACTAGCAACATTCAATCTGTTAAAAATAAGAAACACATTTCCCACAAACAAGCATACAAGCATTCCGAAAATGTTATTGTACCCACCTCCAACTTTTAAAATTTACATTGTCCTCAATGTGAAACAAAGAAATGGACAAACACACACCAAACACTCAAAAAGCAAAGAAATTAGAATGATATAAACGAGGTGGAAAAAGAAAAATACGACCTTACTACAATAGTGGAATCGTTGTTGGGCGATCATTGGGTTGTTTTGCACGGGACCTTCAACTCGCATCTTCATACCTAATCAAAGTCAAGCAACACACAACTCGAATACCGTGAAATCTCAAATATTCCCAATTAGGACAACCAAGAAGGTGTTCAAGAGTTTTTTTTTTTTTTTATGATTTGAAAATGACTCAGGACTTGTGATTATTTTGAAATAAAATAAAATAAAAATAAATGAAAACAATTGCACACAAACATCGGGTTGCCTCCCGGTAGCGCTTAACTTTAACGTCGTATAGCTGGACCATTTCACCTAAATGTGAAGATTTAATCGGGCGAGCCTTGAACTTATGAAAAAATTTATCTCTTTGAACAACATCGCCACCCGTATCGATTTTCGAACAATTGACCTTCATGGTCTGTTTTTCTCGCATGTTATTCTCAAAATGGGATTTATCTGTGGAAACTTTTGCACATTGAACATCACATACTTTCAAGGATTTATTAGAAGACATATCAAGCAAAGAATCATTTATCCTTGTCTCAATCAAGTTTATAGGAAAACAAGTATCATTTATAGGATTTCTCAAAGGAATTTTAAAGATAACTTGTTCACCCCCTACTCTCAAAGTAAGCTTTCCATCATGCACATCAATGATAGATTTAGCGGTAGCCAAAAAGGGACGCCCTAGAATTAAGGGAACTTCTATATCATCATGCATGTCAAGAATAATAAAATCAACTGGGAATATGAATTTATCAATCTTAACTAGCACATCTTTAACAATACCTCTAGGATGTTTAATCGATTTATCGGCTAATTGAATGTCCATCCTAATAGGTTTAAGTTCACTTAATTCCGCATGCTTGAATGATTCATAAGACATCACGTTGATACTAGCTCCTAAGTCGGCTAGTGCCCATCAACAGTAAACCATCAATTGTGCAAGGGATAATAAAGCTTCCTGGATCATTAAATTTTTGTGGTAGTTCATTGGAAGGACGTTTATCATTCAATCGCACATTTGATAATTTATTAAGCTTATTTTCACTAGGAATGATGTCATTAAGATCCCTAACATGCTTTGAATGAGGGTCAACAAATGGATTATTGGCATGTAATTGTTTGAAAGAATCAAGTACTTACCAAATTTGTCTTCCCTTCTTCTTCTTGCCCGGTTAGACTCTTAAGGGATCTTGGGTTTGTGATTCTCGCAACCTCCTTTTTCATGAGATTTTCTTTGGGCATGTCATCCTCCACGTATTTACGCATGGCGGCATTGGCATAATCATGCTCATATGGAAAACTGATGGTGATTGCCTTTACG
The DNA here is from genome assembly GCA_016081115.2 of Rehmannia glutinosa. Lineage (NCBI taxonomy): Eukaryota > Viridiplantae > Streptophyta > Magnoliopsida > Lamiales > Orobanchaceae > Rehmannia > Rehmannia glutinosa. The sequence continues at coordinate 1,372,518 of CM071932.1, read as the reverse complement.
TGCTCCGGGTTTGGCTCGATGTGCTGAGAAACTACCTTGTGGCCTTTAAATCATCTTCGCAATCTGGCTATTTGGTTTTCAGTTATGGATAGATGCATCTTGATTTCTCAAGGATGTTTCCACCGCACTTTGGAATCGGGTATCATTGATTGCACAAACTTTGTTATAAGATCTTCCAAGTTAGGCTTACCTTGATTTGGCTAAAATCCGGGAGGCGTGTGTAGATCGGGATTGGGATTAGGTCGTGGTTGGCCTTGATTTCCCCAACCAAAATTAGGATGTTGTCGCCACCCAGGATTATATGTGTTCTTTGTAAGGATTACTTGGGTAATTTTTGCCTTGATTCCCAACGTAATTAGCATGTTCGGCGTGAGGAATTGTATGTGGACAATCCCGATGATTATGCGATCCTCCGCAAGTTTCACAAGATAAAACATGCGGTGGTGGTGGTTTAGGAATTGCCAAATCATCAATCTTTTGGGTTAACGCTTCGACTTTGTCGGCGGCGTAACTACACGCATCTGCATTATACACACCAACAGACTGTTAGTTTTACCTCGTATGGATTGCCATTGGTAGCCGTTCATGGCCATTCCCCGATCAAATCTGGCGGCTTCCGGCGTTTTGTTATTAAGAGTTCCCCGGCCACCGTCGATCATTTGTCTTGTTGCGAGAAAGTAGCCCATTATAAAATGTTTGGACTTGCATCCAATAGGTAGGCCATGGTGTGGGCACTTTCGCAATAATTCCTTAAATCTCTCCCAGTATCGTATAAAGTTTCATCGTGCCTTTGAGTAAATGAAGAGATTTCGTTCCTTAATCTTGCGGTCTTTGCGGTGGGAAATACTTCAAAAGGAATTTTTCGCCATAATATTCCATGTTGTAATCGTTCCTTTTGGCAAAGTATTTAACCACTTTGTTTTGCTCGTCCCCGAAGAGAGAATGGGAATAAGCGTGGCGGATGGCATCATCGGAGACCCTGTTGATTTTGAAAGTGTCGCAAATTTCAAGAAAATTCGCGATGTGATTATTGGGATCTTCATCCGGTAGACCGTCAAATTGGACAAGCTGTTGCACCATTTGAATAACGTTGGGTTTAATTTCAAAATTGTTGGCGGCAAAATGGCATTACAATCTTGACGTCGTGCCATCCATGGATGGCTTGGCGTAATCGTACATAGTTCTTTGTTCATCCGCCATGGCAAAATCTTTGATTTCGTCTATATCCTCCTCGTGAGTCCGTATTAATGCTTTCTCCGTGTTTTACTATGGCGATTTCGCACTTCCCCGCCTCGACGACGAGTAGGCATACCATTTGCGATAAATAAAGAGGATAAGTATAAACCAAGACTTACGAAGATAGATAAAAAGAAAGATAATGGTAAAAAAGAATGATTAAATTAACAAAAATAAAGCGTTCTTAATATTACAATCCCCTCCAAGCCTTCTTCTCCAATATTGCCCCAAGCTTTCTCCTCCAAGACCCCTTGATCCCAATTCTACTTAATGAAATGAATACAATGAATATTTCACGAGTATCTAATGAATTCCTCTCCCAACTTCAACCCTTGGCTTTTATAGGCAACCAATACATTGATAGTACTCTCTTTTGTTAAACAATTGCCTCCATTTTCCTTGTTGGTTGGTGAATTCTTGTATTCAAGTGATGAGGGAGGGGACATGGAGACATGTTTCGACAAAATAGGGTGTTAAAAGTGTACAAAAGTGGCCAAAATGGGTTGGTTGGTGAGTTTTTCCCAAATTCCGCAAAGAAAAGTTACAAAAAAGAGGTCCCTGACACGCCGTGTTGGGCGTAAAAGACGGCCGTCTTGCACAAAATTTGTCAAGAATTGCGACACGGCCAGGCCGTGTTCGGGCTTTTTTGTGCGGTTTTTCTTCCTCTTTTGATCCCCTTCAACATGGCGTGTTTGGTGACACGGCTTGGCGTTTGGACCCTTTTTCCAATTTTTATCCAATTTATTTCCTTCTTTTTGAACATGGCCATGTTACTTGACACCCCAAGTCTTGTTGAGTGATTTTCTTGCCTTTTTTCAATTAATATTGGCTTCATATTGCTCCAAATTGCTCCACCTATAATGTTAAACACATCACACGATGAAATGCTACAGAAATACTTGAGAAACTATGATTTTTCTAACAAAACAATTCAAAAACTATTAAATTAATAACACGAAATGTGTACAAAATGACACTTATCAATCAGTGTACCCACTTGAAGGATGAGATAGAGAGACTGATCCAGGCGGGTCATTTGAAGGAATTTGTGTATGTGGATAAGAGGAGGTCTAAGGGTAATTATCGGAAGGGTCACAGTAATTACCAGCAGAGGCAGGAGCCTGAGAAAAAGCCAGAGGAGGAGCGGGATCTCCCTCCACCGCCGCCGCGGAAGGGGGTGATTCAGATGGTTATAGGAGGTCCGTCCGGTGGCGACTCGCGACGGGCCAGGAAGAGTTATGTGAGGGCCTCTTCTGCTGAGCGTGCTCAAGAGCGGATAAGGGTGGAACAGGTGTCTGTGGGTCCAAATATTCAGTTTGGACCGAAGGATAGCCGGGGCATTGCAACCCCTCATAGTGATGCCCTCGTTATCACGGCAACCATAGAAAATTACGATGTTCAGAGAGTCTTTGTGGATACAGGTAGCTCTGCTGACATATTATTCTTTGAATGTTATAGACAAATGGATTTGCAGGTGGATTTGGAGATGATGGATACGTCTCTAGTTGGTTTTGCGGGAGGATTGATCCAGCCGTTGGGGATGGTTACTTTACCCATCTCTTTGGGTAAGGAACCATACATGAAGACTAGGATGGTGCGATTTCTGGTGGTTGATGCACCATCATCGTATAATGTGATGATTGGGAGACCTTCCCTCAATCTTTTCCAAGCGGTTGTGTCAGTATATCACTTGAAGATCAAATTCCTAGTGGATAACCAGGTTTGGGAAGTTGAGGGGGATCAATACATGGCGAGGAAGTTGTACGTTGAGAGTCTTCAAATGGCAGAAAGAGGAGTGGCTTATGATGATGGCAAGGGGAAGGATAAACTCATCAAGTTAGATGAGGATCCGGTGGAGCATGTCATGCCGAACGAGGAATTGTTAACCATAGAGTTGGTGCCAGGCGACCCTAGTAAGGTCGCCAAGATCGGGAGTCACCTCAGGGAAGATTTGAAGGAGGAGCTGATCGAGTTTCTCAAGAGGAATATTGATGTGTTTGCATGGTCGGCTAGGGAACTGGTGGGTATTGATCCTAGCATAGCTGAGCACGGGTTGAATATAAATCCCTCGTACCGACCTGTAAAACAGAAGAAGAGGAATTTCGGCCCCAAGACAGATGCGATTGTACGTGCGGAGGTAGAGAAATTGTTGGAGGCTGGACATGTGCGTGAAATACAATTTCCAGAATGGTTATCCAATGTCGTATTAGTTCCCAAAAATTTGGACGATTGGAGGATGTGTGTGGATTTTCGAGATTTGAATAAAGCTTGTCCGAAGGACTATTATCCGTTGCCATGGATAGATCAGCTGGTTGACTCGACTTCTGGATGCGATTTACTTAGTATGATGGATGCTTCACAGGGGTACCACCAGATCAAGCTGCAGAAGAGGACCAGAAGCGGGTAAGTTTTATTACTTCTTTTGGTACTTTTTGTTATGTCGTTATGCCTTTCGGTTTGAAAAACGCAGGGGCAACGTACCAGAGGTTGGTGGATAAGATGTTCCAAAGTCAGTTGGGGCTGAACATGGAAGTGTATATTGATGACATGTTAGTGAAAAGTGTGAAGGCGGAGAGCCACATTAGCGATCTAGCAGAAACTTTTGAAACATTGAGGAAATACCGGATGAAGTTGAACCCAAAAAAGTGCGCGTTTGGGGTCAGGTCGGGTAAATTTTTGGGCTACATGGTAACTGAGAAGGGTATTGAAGCTAATCCCGAGAAGGTGAGGGCAATCAGAGAGATGGCACCACCTCGGGATGTGAAGGATGTGCAAAGCTTGACAGGAAAGTTGGCTGCTTTGAATAGATTCATCTCTCGCTCGGCAGAACGAAGTCTACCATTTTTCAAAGTGTTGAGGAAGTCTCGGAAATTTACCTGGGATGAGGAATGCCAAGTAGCATTTGAAGAGTTGAAAGAATACTTGGCGAAGTTATCCCTGTTGACTAAGCCAGTTCCAGGAGAGCCATTGTACCTCTATATCTCGGTGGGAGAGCAAGGGATTAGTACAGTGTTGTTGACAGAAGAGGGGTCGGTTCAAAAGCCGGTATATTACGTGAGCAAGGTGTTAAGAAATGCGGAACTCAGGTATTCTGAGATCGAGAAGGCTGGTTTAGCACTTGTAACCACGGCTAGAAGATTGAGGCCTTATTTCCTTTCGCATAAGATTGTAGTAAGAACTAATTTCCCCCTGAAGTCGGTGTTGAGCAAACCAGAGGTCGCGGGTAGGCTAGTAAGGTGGGCTATTGAGCTCAATGAGTATGAGGTAGAGTTCCAGAGCGAAACAGCAATTAAAGCGCGGGGCCTTGGCGGACTTTGTGCAAGAAATGACAAAGGCCCCAAGTGAGGGAGGGGCATGGGTTTTATTTGTGGATGGATCAGTGGCCAGCTCGGGATGTGGGGCTGGCATCGTGTTAATAAGTCCAGAGGGGGTAGAGAGTGACTTCGCAGTGAGATTGGATTATAAACTTTCTAACAACGAGGTCGAATATGAAGCTTTCATCCGAGAAATTAGGATGGCTATAGAAATGGGGGCGACGAATGTGCTGATCCATTTGGACTCGCAGTTAGTCTATAAACAAATTATGGGAGAATTCGAAGTTCGGGAAGAGCGAATGAAGAAGTATGTGGATGCATATAAGGATTTGGAGAAGATGATAGGAAAGATAAAGATCTGCCAAATACCTCGAGAGGAAAATACACGAGCCGACTTCTTAGCAAAGATAGCCAGCTCGGCTGAGTGTGCTTTGGAGAGGCATATTACTTTGCTTGTCGCAAAGGCTTCCACATTAAGTCTTGAGGTAGGAGTGCTCGAGGAGGAAGATGATTGGAGGGTCCCCATCATGTCATACCTAAAAGAGGGTGCCCTCCCGAAAGACAGGAAAGAAACTTCTCGGGTAAAAATTCGAGCAACTCGTTTTTGTCTGATTGGGGAGAATTTGTTTAAGAAGGGGTTTGGGATGCCGTTGCTGAGGTGTCTTGGTAAAATAGAGGGAGAATATGTGTTGAGAGAAATACACGAAGGATGTTGTGGAAATCACATGGGAGCTAGGAATCTGATCAGGAAGGTGTTAAGGGCTGGATACTTTTGGCCGTATTTGAAGAATGAGGCTCAGAAATTGGTAAAGGCTTGTGAGAAATGTCAAGTACATGTGCCGTTTATACATCAGCCGACTGAAGAGCTGATGACTATGAGTTCGGCATGTCCTTTCGCTAAATGGGAATTGACATTGTGGGGCCATTCCCCCCGGCATCGGGACAGCGTAAGTTCCTAGTGGTGGCAATAGACTATTTTAGTAAATGGGTGGAGGCTGAGGCTTTGGCGAGAATTACTGAGGATGCGATGATGAAATTTATTTGGCAGAACATTGTGTGCCGATTTGGAGTGCCGAGAATCCTTGTTTCGGATAATGGAACACAGTTCAGTGGAGCTAGTATCAAGGTTTGGTGCGAGGAGATGAAAATTAATCAGCATTTCACATCGGTAGCACATCCGCAAGCTAATGGTCAAGTGGAAGTGACTAACCGAATCCTGGTACAAGGACTCAAGACTAGATTGGAAAGAGCTGGAGGAGCTTGGGTGCAAGAGCTGAGTTCGGTGTTGTGGGCTTACCGAACAAACCCAAAGGAGGCCACGGGAGAGAGCCCTTTCAGTTTGGTTTATGGGATGGATGCAGTGATACCGGCGGAAATCGGGATGGAAACGCATAGAATTCAAACATTCAAGGAAAAGGAAAATGAGATGTTGACACGCGAGGCTCTGGATTTGATCAATGAAAAAAGAGAAATGGCCTTTTTGCAGATGGAGAGGACAAGAGATAGAATCGAAGGGCGAGATCAATAGTAAAGTGATGAAGAGAAATTTTCAAATGGGAGATTTGGTTTTGAGAAGAATGACGCGAGTAAAAACAAGGGAAAGTTAGACCCGAATTGGGAGGGTCCACTTCGGGTGATCAAAGTCCTGGCTGGAGGAGCTTACGAGTTAGAAGAGTTGGACGGAAAGAAGTTACCTCGGGCATGGAATGTTAGCAATCTGAAAAATATATTATCCGTAAAAGTTTGAATGATGCAATGATGTATTTCCTCTTTTACAATTCAATGAAAAGCGCTAGCGCTAGTCTACAAAGATTATTGATAAACATTCTTCTAAGTGTTTGGAGCTCGGCTCGAGCCAATCCTCCAAACACTTCGGGCGCGATAAGCCCAGAGGCAAGTCAAGCTCGAGCTTGAAAAACTTGTCCTCTGAAAAATGAAAAGTGAGAGCAAGTGTTTGGAGTTCGGCTCGAGCCAATCCTCCAAACACTTCGGGCGCGATAAGCCTGGAGGCAAGTCAAGCTCGAGCTTGAAAAAAACTTGTCCTCTGAAAAATGAAAATTGTGAACAAGTGTTTGGAGCTCGGCTCGAGCCAATCCTCCAAACATTTCGGGCGCGATAAGCCCAGGGGCAAGTCAAGCTCGAGCTTGAAAAAAACACTTGTCCTCTGAAAAATGAAAATTGTGAGTAAGTGTTTGGAGCTCGGCTCGTGCTAATCCTCCAAACACTTCGGGCACGATAAGCCCAGAGGCAAGTCGGACAAATAAATTTACAAAACTGAATTGAGAAGTCGAGCAAATACTTTCCAGAACACATCGGTAACAATAAAATGAGGATAAATTTCATTAATGCAGAGTACAAAAGAATCCCAGATCGGGATAAATACAAAAGCTACAAAATGACTTGCATCAAAGAAATTACAAAAAATCCCAGATCGGGACAAATATAAAATATTTTATGAAATAAGATTCTCTGAAGCATAGTCTTGGACAGTGAGATCGGGCTCATTGCGAGATGATGGCACGGTAGAAGGGCAGAGGAGATCGATTTGAGCGAGAAAGCGGTCGGGGCCGGGAATGAGAGGAGATCTTCCGCTTTGATGCCGTGCTCGGTCTGCACCGCTTGATCGCCAAAGAACTTTGAGGTCGGCCAACCAAGAGGAATCATTCAGAGAGTTGACAAAAGCCTCATCCGAGGAAAGGTTGACTTCGTTGGCAATCTTGGAAAAGACAAAGCCCTCAGGATCCTGCATGAGAGCTCGGAGGCCTTCCCGATCCAGGGATACATATATCCCTTTCTCCTGGAGTTGGAGCTCGGCCTGGTCGAAGGCGAACTCATACTGATGAATTACTCCTGTGGAGAGGATGTCGATGAATTCGTCCGAGCTTAGGAAACATTTTTTAACCTTCTCCCGAACTTTACCGACCAAAGCTCGGCCTTCCATTGATTTGATGAAATCACGTTGGTCGATTTCAATTCTCTCCTCACGGGCGTGTACCAAATTGTCTTTCAGCTCGGCCTTAAGAGTGGCGTTCTCTTTACCCAAATCCTTGATTTTTATATCAGAGTTGGCAACAGAACATTCAGCCCTGAGGAGCTTGTCTTTAAGCTCGCGCACCTCGGTCAGCAGCTTGGCCTCCTTAGCTTTCAGCTTTTTGTTGTCCTTTTTGAGAGTCTCGAGCTCCCTCACCAGGGCGGGATTGGCAAAGCCCACTCGAGCTCTGGCAATGAGGGAAGATAGCTTGACGTGGGCTCGAGCTTGATCCTCACGAGAAAGAGTTGACCCATCGGCGTCGAGAGCTTGTCTAAAACGGCTCGATCGGGGATACGGCGTGGCCCTGAATGTATTGAGTCGCCAAAGACGGATTGGTATTTTTGAGGATGGAATTCCCGTCATCCATGTTTGGTTAGGAGTATCGATGGGACTCCGAATGAGCTCGTGTTCTCCCGAGCTAGTTCCCACGCGAGTCTTCTTAGGAAGAGGGAGATCGGTGTCGGAAGACCCGCGTCGGGAGCCGATTAGAACAGTCGGGTTCTTTGGGATCGAAAATTCAGCCAAAACATCTTCGGCAGAATCAGGTCGAGTAGTACGCGGAGATCGGGACCCTGATACAGGCAAGCCCACAATGGCCCCGCCAGTCTGGGAGGAAGAAGGTCGGGCCAAGGAACTCACCTTCTTGCGAGCTTCAGCCTTCTGAGAGACAGCTTGGGATAACATGATGCCTGCAAAAAATCAAGCAAATTTAGAAAACCAGTACAAAAAAAATAGCATTAAAGAAGAAGGTAAAGGTATTACCGATGTCACACTCTAACGGAACAACCTCGGGACTCACTCCCGAATAATGGAGCAAGGAGGGAGTTATGATTTTTGAAAGATCATATTTAATGGCAGTAAGAATGTGGATCAAATCTTGCAGATCGAGAGGGCGCTTTTTAGGGTCATGTTTTTGTTGCGGGGGTAAAGACCACACCCACTCGTGAGGGAAAGGCCAAGGCTCGGCCGAGGTGACAAAAAAATACCGATCTTTCCAGAACTTGTTGGAGGTCGGGTACTTCCGTAGGAAATTGGTTTCATTTCGGGCAGTAATATAAAAGAGGCCCTTGGGAGTGGAAGATTTGACCTGGAACAAAGCAAAGAATAGATCGGTCGAGGGATCTATGGACAAAAACTTAGTGATTATTAGGAAACCAGCAATGATTCGAAAGGAGTTCGGGGTGAGCTGGTTGAGGGGAATTTTGTACATGGAAGATACTTCGGAAAAGAAAGAGTTGATGGGAAATCTAAGTCCTCCATCTAACTGACCTACGAAAAAGGTCAGACTTTGAGGAGGAGGTCGGAATGGTCTATCTGTGTAGCTCGGTAGGGATAGCTTGAAAAGAGATGGGATGCAGGCATTCCTGCGGAGATTGTAGAGGGATTGGGCTGTTACAGCCGAATGAGAAAACCCGTTGTCCACCTCGGGAGGGGCCAACGGGTTAGATGCCCTAATTTCTATAGGAGAAAGGGGAATGGAAGATGAATCTGATTCCGTGGCCTCGGGATCAGATAGCTCGGGATGATGATCTCTAAGTCGAGCAGTATCTAATTCATCCGACCATCTAACCAGGTCGGTCAAGTGAGGGTCGGAGTTAGTTGAAGAGGAGGCCATTATTTTCTAAGGAAAATTAAATACCAAATAAAATGGAAAAAATAAGAAGAGGAGAGATGAAAGGTGTACCTAAGAAAGGGAAATGGGAGGAGAGATGGACGGAAAATGGTGGAAGCTCGCCGGGAATCGCCTGGGACACGTCGGAAATCGCCTTTGAGAGAGGAAAAGAAAAAGAGGAGAGTGAAATGGTCCACCCCACATGCCTTGCCTTCTTATAAGGAAGAGATGAAATGGGAAGATGATCACCGCCTTTGATTCGAATCTTATCCAACGGTCTAAACAAGACCTCGGGAAGAGGAAAGGACGTCCTGGCGATTGAAAAAGGGCGTCCCTCGATTGAAAGGGCGTCCCCGTCGGTTGAAAGGACGTCCTGGTGACATAAATGAGCGGGAAATGAAGGGATGGAAAACCCTAATTTAGATCGGGATGAGTATATCTCGAAGGAAGAAAACCCTAATTTAGATCGGGATGAGTATATCTCGAAGGAAGAAAACCCTAATCTAGATCGGGATGAATATATATCGATGGAAGAAAAATTCTAATCTAGATCGGGATGCGTGAATCTTAAGGGAAGAAAACCCCAATTTAGACCGGGGTTGGAAAATTCGAAGGGTGCACAACCCTAAAATCAGATCGAGATTAGTAAACTTGTGGAGATTTTAAGACCGCAAATGGAGATCGGGAGAATAAAACGGAGGGGATGCATCGACTATAAGGAGGTCGGCCTAATGTTATGAAACAATTATGTCCGAAGTAGACAAATTACTTCGGGACATAATTGGGGGGACTGATTGATGGAGGCCTATTTAGGCCGACCGACCTCTCAGGTTTGGTGAAAGACCTGGGCTAAGGGTGGCCTTATTGGGCCGACCTATTGGCACCAAATCCGCTTCTATGAGCCTAAGGAAAGAGGCCGGACTCGGGTTGGCCTTATTGGGCCGACCTCGGGGCATTATCTCCGACGATGGGCCTGGACCTCGATTGGGCCAACTTAAGGGCCTACCGACCTGATGGGCTTGGACCCTCGATTGGGCCAACTTAAGGGCCTACCGACCTGACGGGCTTGGACCCTCGATTGGGCTAACTTAAGGGCCTACCGACCTAATGGGCCTAACAATCTTATGGGCCAATACGGGCGATTAACCTAGGCATGTGTGTTAATTAGGATTTTAGCGTGGCTTGTTGCCTACGCAAACCTAATTCCAAAACCTATAAAAGGGCACAAGTAAGGTACGCCGCAAGTTAGACTCTGAATATACTTTGTTACATTTTTGATATTTCTTCTCTCAAAAACCGATACTGACTTGAGCGTCGGAGTGGGTACGCCGGAAACCCTTCCGGCTCCCCTTCTAAAGGTTGTGTTGCAGGTTTTCAGGTCAGTCGTGTGGCGGAGCGTTGATTATTGGGCGGTGACATTTTCATACCGACCAGTTGGAAACATTTTTAAACATTTCCCGTTCAACCATATTGTTAAAATTTGTGTGGGGTATTTTTGACAATTTAAGTTTTATCAATCATAATCATTGTTCCAAACAAATTAGTGTAATGCTACACATTTTATCAAGCATCGCAACCTTATCTCCAAACACAATATCAAACCAAATTATACGTGTTTATCCTATCTAGGTGTAAAACAGCGCAAATTAAAGTTAGATGATATTTTGTCATAAATAAACGTTTGGTAGTTTAAGTAGAAAAATATGGAAAGCTTATAGGGTTTATTGTAACTATCCCTAAAAATTATTACAACATGTTAGTGTGGGAATCAGATTAATTTTTCTAAATAACATTCAAGATCCCAAAATTAAGGAATGTATGACTTTATGATTGATGTGTATATGCTGCCAAACAAGATTACATTTTTTTACTTTGGACATGGATCACCGAATTTTGATTCCGATTGGGACACTCACCGCTAATTACGGGGAACGAAAAAGAGTAAAGAAATATTTGGCATTTCGTCTATAATTCTACGCATATGAATATCCTTTTGTCGTTATCCATATATATAAAAAAAATCTACAGACCATTCATCACTGCCTTATTGACTCTTTTGCTTTGCTTTGTCGTTACCTTTTTCCTGTTAGTCTTTTCTTTTACCAACAAATAGAACAGAGCACTACTCTGCTGCAGAAGAAAGTAAGGAAAAAAAAAGAGCTGTTGAATGATGGAGTGGGAAAAGCAACCGCCGCCGCGGCAGGCGGAGGAGCCGAGTGGCGGTGGGATGTTTGTGAAGGTGATGACAGATGAGCAGATGGAAGTACTCCGCAAGCAGATAGCTGTTTACGCCACCATTTGCGAACAACTCGTTGAGTTGCATAAATCCCTCACTTCCCAGAACGACCTTGCTGGTAATATAATCATTTATGACCCCATTTCAGATTAATTTTGGTATTTTATGGGGAATAAATGGAGTATATTTGTTTTTCATTTCTGTTTTAAAATCAATGTGCTGCTGTCGTAGGGGGGCTTTTTGTTTTTGGATTGAAAGTTGATTTCCTGGGGATTTTACTGTTCATGTTCTTGATTTTCAGAAATTAAACCGTTAGTGCTACTTGCTTTTGTTCCCTGATTTCTTTAACTGTATTCTTTCTTTGCTTTGATGAGTGGTTTGCTCTTCCAGTGTGAATTGTAAATGCATCGTTATTTAGTTAGGTTTAGCAATTAATTATTAGGCGGCTACTTTATTTTTCTTTTTGATGATTGACAGTGATGAAGACGAGATTGTTGGATATTGTGATTGTGTGTTTCCGTCAAAGTAGAAGGACTCACGAGTTGCTTAATTAATTATGTTTGCAAACAATTCCTTTTTGTTCTTTATATTTTATTCTATTGGTCTATTTGGTTAGTTTAGTTACCTGGTGGAGGAATAACTCTATCAATGCTAGGAGTCTTTGAATTGTGTCTTGTCCTTTTGGTATTTAAAGCAAACAACAGCAGTAGAATAGGGAGGTTGATTTTTGATTAAGAAATAAACACGAAGGTTTTCTCTCAATTATTGTCTCTCTTATAGAATCGACGTACGAGGTGAGTTTGTATCTTTGTTCACGCTTCCCCTGCATCAGACAGTAATTGCTTTCAGAGGTCGTTTTGAAAGACCCTTTTTTCTCTCTTTTATCTCTCAGATGTTCCTTTGATGTGTGATAAATAGGCTATCATGTATGCTACCAGTATAACCTAATTTTTGTGTTATTATTTATTGTGTTCACATTTACATTATTTTAGTCAACATGAGGATTAATGATCTTGACTATCAAAGTATTGATGATATCAACTGACTGGTGGCCATTCTTCTGTATGTAAGATGCCATGTAGTTTGGTTTTGTATCTTTTATGATTGTCTCAATCTTCTATTCTAGCAATTTAGAATGTCAGATTTTATTAACTTATCATCTTCTGTGTAAAGGTAGTGAAGCCATCATTTTTCTTTTGTCTAAAATCAGTAAATTAAATTTTAGTACATTCTTGAGACTGAACATTCTATACAACAACAAATAGTAGATATTTTTCATCATAATGACTAATGTGATCGAGGAACACAATGTCACGTAAGTGTAAATGTTTTGCTGCAAATTTTCTTGTACAATACAGTCATATTTAGAAGTCTGTGGGCTATGCTTGTCACTTGTCAGACCATATTGAATGCAATCTTATCAAATGGATTATTATGGAAGACTCACATGTTTATTGACTTAACCATAACTACACCCGCTATAAATGTTTAGTAGAAGTATGAGTCATGTGACTGAAAACAAAATCTTAAATAAATTTAGTTTCTTCATTGTGCTTGATTTCATCTCTTTTGTTTGTTATTGAATTTCAAAAAAGTTTATGTTCTGTTCTGTCTCTGATGTTAATAAACCTTTTTGTCTTCCTATCAGGAGTGAGGTTGGGAAATCTATATTGTGACCCCTTAATAACATCCGGTGCCCATAAAATCACCGGCAGACAACGGTGGACCCCAACGCCAATGCAGCTTCAGATTCTTGAACGCATTTTTCGATCAAGGGATCGGAACCCCAAGCAAGCAGAAAATCAAAGAAATAACTAACGAGTTGTCTCAACATGGCCAGATTTCGAAACAAATGTCTACAACTGGTTTCAAAATAGGCGTGCTAGGTCAAAGAGGAAGCAACAGGCCGCACCACAAAACAACGGTGAATCAGAAGTGGAGACAGAGGTAGAATCACTGTCACCCAATCATGAGAAGAAAACAAAACCCGAGGAATTTCATCAACCTCCTCATCAGCAGGTCTTAACTTCGAGGACGACTGACGAGGATCTCTGTTTTCAAAACACTCATCCGACTACTGCAATTGATCCACACACGAGTAAACCCGAACCCATGTTGCCTTCGGAAGGCAGCTCAAAGTTTGGTGGTAGTTTCGGGCAAATGTCATTCTATGGAAGTATGTTGTCTAATCCAAGTAAGTAGTTCCTTAGTAAATCACAGTTACCGTTATTTGTTTTTTCGTTGTCGAACGAATTGATTTTAACAATTAGACAAAAAAAATTAAGGCTTTTGGCTGCTACGTAAATTGGTTGGTTTGATGTGTTAGCTAGATATGTAACCTAATAAGACGTTGAGCTTTGAAATAGTGAAGCCATTTCCTGTAGTTAATGTCTAATTAAGGTGTGGATATTGACAAAAGCTTTGTCGTTCTAAGGGAGTGTCTGCAAGCAATAAATTAAAGTGATTCTGAGCTTTAGGTGGAAAAATACTCATGGTTTTCCACCTAGAAGCTGAGAATCACTTTTTTGTTTTGTGTTTGCAAAACTTCCTAAGAATGAAGACTTTGGCAATCAAATGGACCGGACAGTAAACTATTGGGAGTTTTTCGTTCTGAATTCTTCTAGAGGTTGTATTTAACTTCTCAAGAGGTTATTTCACACTCTATTCTTAGGGTCGTATTAGGAAGGGGAAGCCTAGGTTAAGTAAGAAGTTCGTTGTTTGGGTGAATAGGCAAGTTTTCCAAAAGATTCATGTTCTCATGTTGCCATGTAAATGGAAATGAAATTACTCTTTTGTTAGTAATAGATGATTTTCTCTTATGGTAAGAATGCTGACGGTGTTTAGCCATGAAAGTAGGGAACCAATAAAGCACTATTTTGTTTGGTTGTTTTTCTCTGTTGGGTTATCCTATGAGCCGTATGATAGCTATTACTTATTACTGATGTGCATAACTGCCTAGTCTGAAGTGTCACTAAATAGCTTGACGAGGCATTGTACGCATAATATGTATTTGTTCGTGGCTATGAATTGCATGTGTGCTTGTATATGAATTTACAATGTATATGTATTAAGTTGTACACACATACAAATAGACACACATTATCTAATTTATGTTTCTATGTGGGTGTGTCTATACCAGGTATAGTGTCAGACTTGTCTCTTGTGCAGCTTCAAAAATAAAAGGAAATTCCTAACTAAAGAATAGCATATTAGAGCATCGAATTGAATAGAATGATAAGTGATGGATAGAAGAAAATAGATGGATGTCCAAGTGAAAATTTTCTTTTTGGTCCAAGCAACCAATACTTGAAATTGTTATACCATAGACCTGACTATGTTTTGTCATCCAAATAGGTGAGCTGGGAAAAGAAATGTAGGACTGTTATATCCAAATAGTTAATGCATATGTGTGTTTGGAGCAAATATTCCTAGGATCACAACTATATCTTTATTTTTTCTTATATACTTGTTGATGCTCATGCATGAAATTCAAAAATGCAGGAATGGACCAGTTCATGGGAAAGATAGAAGTGCCAGGGAACTATAATCCGTATTTGCAACAAGATGACTACAACATGGATGGATGACCATAAATTTATTGACATATAGTTTATATATATATGTGTGTGTGTTTTACAGACTCATTTGCCAGTTTCAGCTGATAAGCCAAGTATATATCGGTCTTCCTACTCCAACTTGGAGACTGATGCTTGCTGATATCTTCTTGTGTTCTTGGAGACTCCAAGACTACGCACGAAGATGGAACTTATTATGCTTATTCTTGGTATGACCAATTGAATTAGTATGCATTGAACATTTTACAAAACCATCCCTCAAATTTTTCTTTTTCTATCGTGTTGTTCCTCCTTCTTTCGTTCTGGTGGTTTGTGAGTATAGCGTCTGTGCCTATCTATATATTGTGTTTTTTTACCGTTTGCCAGATTAACAACAATTTTCTTAATTTCTTTATGATGTTTTTGACAGTAGACAGAAATTCCGGGCGATGTTCATGTATGCCCAACAGTTTTTTTTTTTTTTTTTTTTGATAAGCTGGGAATACTGGTTGTCATACGCCCAATAGCTAGCTTTAGAAAGTATGCGTTGATATTTGTAAATAACTTACTGCAAATACTGTGCAATATCTTGATAGTACTGGAGTTACTAGTAGGCCTTGCGACATGAAAAACATGAGAGTTTCATTTTTATTGGAGTCATTATTTTGGACCACTATATATTGTAGGGATGATTACAAAACTCCCCTAGGGTTTGGGCTATTTACAAAAAAATCCAAAGATGTTTCAAAATTACAAAATACCCCATCAAATTTGATTTTGTCTTAAATTTAAGGGGGTAACTATGATATTTCTATAAATATTAGGGGGATTTTTGAAATATTTTCTCCTAATGAAGTGTAAAAGTGTAAGACGGAATTAAACCTGAAGGGGTTTTGTCTGGATTTTTTTGTAATTAGATCAAACCTCATGTTTTTTTAATTATCCCTGTATTGTAAGTTCAACGAGAGTGTTAAATGGCATAAATGATCCATGGTTGATGTCCCAGAGAATGTGTGAGATAATAAATGCTATATTGCTATAGGTTTAAAATCCATTCCAAGTACTATAATGCTCTTATTTTACCATGCCAGAATAGAAATAATTTTGGGTATTCTTCGATTCTAGCGGGCGAGGGACGAGTGGTGGAACTAGTTTGAGTTTGAATTTTGGATAATTACAAAAACTACAATGAGGTTTCCCTAATTACAAAAAACTCTCCTTCAAAATTATAAATTTTCCAATGAGGTTTATATTTACCTAATAAATATCCATTTCTTGAGGGTTCAATTTTGTAAGCTAAAGACAAAGGTGGTATTTATAATTTTCTTTTAAAAAAATTGTGTTTCTTTGTAATTGGGTTAAACATTATGGATAGTTTTTTTAGTTAACCCTTTGAATTTTGGGAAAAGGATATGAATATCCACTTTTCCAGTCCAAATCCCTGAAAAATACCCATTTTCGCTGATTTTTTACTAAAATACCATTTTTCCGCTGATTTTTGACAACAATACCCATTTCCCGCTGATTTTTGACAAAAATACCCATTTTCCGCTGATTTTTGACAAAAATATCCATTTTCCGCTTATTTTTTGCGTTGGTTTCTTTATTGTTTCTTTGTTGTTTCAAACATGTTTATTGTTTCTTTGTTGTTTCATACATGTTTCATTTATGTTTTTCTTATATGTTTTACTTAGCCAACTTCTTATTGCATTCCACAGTTGAATGGTGAAAATCTCAGCTGTGGTATGCCACAATGGACAATGAGAAGAAAATAGAGAGTATACCAACTTTGAGATAACAAGAATACTGATTCCAATGGACTGCACATTCAGCACCCTAAAAGAAATATAGGAACAACAAATTCAATTCAGAAAATTTGAGCTTACTTGTCCATCATCGGCTACGAGAAATGGACACGACTCCACTATCAGACCAAAAAATACTTTGTATTGACTTCCAACATCGTAGAATTATTGAATGAATCAACTGTAGCGGGGAAAGACCTACTAGTAACAACTTTCCTAGAGTACGTGAGATCTTTAGTTCAAGATTAGGCATGCAGACATCGAAATGAAGCAAGATCAACATTTACAAGGATGACAAAAAAAAAGCTGAAGAGTATATGGGAAAAACTACACTATTTCTCTAAATCTAAAAGCAATTTACTACAAACTTTTATCACATGATCCCCTGTTTCACAATTGTTTCTTACATGTTTCAACTGATTACACCATCATTAAGATTTATATATCAACAATTCTCTAAAATCATTAGGAAGTGGAGGTAGAAACTCAATGTCATTATCATCGTCATCACCATTTTGCATTCCAACTTAGCATGATTGTGAAGTATATTACTGAGTCTTGCTTGTTCATGCTCTATCTCGAACGCTTCAACGTTCATAGCCTTCCCAACAATCGGCATAACAAGTAACAAAAAAATCTCACATTCACTACAAAAAGAAATAAAAAAAGATACACAGTCAGATAGATAGCACAACAAATCAAAACCAATAAAAAAGAATAAATAAATGGAAAATACATAAAAGAACAAAATAAACATAAAAGAAACAACTTTGAAACAACATCGAAACAAACGAAAAACTTCAAATCACAGAAATGGCGTCCTTTGAGGACAACCCACATGAATTCACGAGCCCTGTTGTAAAAATTCCTGCCTAGCCCTGATTAATCCCCACCTAGGCGCTAGGCCCCCCTTATTCGCCTACAATTTTTTTCCTCGATTAGTCCCGCCTAATCCCGCCCAAGTCCCCCCTAACCCCGCCTTTAGCTCTAGGCTCCGATCTGTGCCTAGCGAGCGCCTAAAGACTTTTTACAACATTGTTCACGAGGTAAGAAATAATGAAAGATTTGTCTAGGACATTTTTACAAACACTTGGAGATGATTTCCAGGATGAGAAATATTTGACCAAGACTGCATTTTGTGGAGCCAAAAATTGTTTTTCAACAAAAATACTATATTTCCAAGGAACCCTCAATATTCTTCTCCTACAAAAAATTGAAAACATAGATTCAAATTAAACTTTACTCTGGCAAAATTTTGAAACCTCGATGAATGTAGTAATTTGAGTAGATACAAATCTTTGGCTCCACTCTAAATTAACTCCACCACCCCCACTATCACCTTCAAAGTGGATAATATATATAATTTCCAATCCAGAAAAATGGTAGCCAGATTAGCTTATTATCATGGGCGTAGAAGTAGACGATCGTTGTGAACCAAATTCAACACTGAAACTTACTTTATCTAAGCTTCCGTGCAAGCCAACCAGAGAGCCGATTATTTCAGATGCTAACACCGCCGCTACATCCATAGATTTCGATTTCGTTTCGCTGGGAGGAGGCGCCGGGAAAACCTAGATCCACCGCAAGGCGGCGGATCCAATCACGAAAAACCCTACTAGTGGCGGCTAAGAACAAGGTCGTCAGGTACTTGGATCTGCCTCCGAGATTGTTGCAGGATGATGCAAAAATTTGAAGAGCATGTGGGTATTTTTGTCAGGGATAAACCGGTTTTGGGCATATTTGTGATGGGTTGGTATTTTTGTCTTTTTTAAAAAAAAAACAGGGTATTTTGTGTAATTTCCTCTTGAATTTTTAACATCTGCTGCAACAACTCAATCTTTTAGCCCAACTATTGTTCGGCCTAGCCCAAAGCTCCAAACACAGAAAATTTTGGGCTTTTGGTACAATTGCTCCATTTTTTGGAGACAATGACAACTTTTTAGGTTTCCTGGTACATTTTTGGACAAATTTATGTTCCGCCAAAATTTCGGACTTTTTTACGTTGTTGTTTCAAGATTGTTTGTTTCTTCCAATAAAATTTCAATGAAAATATAAACTTTGCCCTCTTTAAAAAATCAATTTTATACTCGAAATCTTATTAAAAAATCAATCAATATACACATAAAACAACACATATTAAAATCAAACAAATTAAAAATATTATAGAAACAACATGAATAAAAACACAATTCAATTTTTGATTCAATGCATGAAAACATAAAAAACATGGAAACAACCAAGAAACTATATAGAAACAAACCAGAAACAATATGAAAACACCATATGAGCAAAAATAACTAAAAATAGGAAAAAAAATGTATTTAAACATCGAATACTACGTGGAGACAACAAAGAAACATCTGAACAACATTAAAAACGGTATGAAAACAACTCAGAAACAACGTAAAAAATATTAAAAATACCACATGAATAAAAAGAGCTTAAAAATAGGAAAAAAATATTATTTACACATTGAACACAAATGGAAAACAACAAAAAAATTATTAGAACAACATTAAAAATATTATAGAACAACACAAAAATAATAGAAACAATGTATAAAATAATACATTACAAAAAAATAACATAAAAAATAGGCAAAAGTTGTCTTGAAACATCGAAACAACACAGAAATAAATTTAAACATTGAAACAACACATATAGCCTATAAAGCAATACATGAACAAAAAAAAAGTGTAAAAAATCAAAAAATACTCAAGAGCGTAAATAAGGAAAAAAATAGGTACAAAAATAATAGAAGCGTATTTAATTATATATTTACCAAAAAACAAAGATATTTATGTAATTCCCTGTAAAAAATATTTACTCCACTTTTGCAGCCCAACCCAAAAATGGGGTGTACTTGGGATCAGGAGAGGCCCTTGGATCCGCCTCTGACCACACCTTGATATCTACACACGAATCCAACCATCATGAAACTTTTGGCACACTCATATCTCCAATCATTCTCAAACAAGTGATGAACTTCTTCTAGTAGAAAAATATTCATCTTTTCTCATTAAATTTAGTAATGCAGTTACTACTTACTATATAGTTTTAGTAAAAGTATCATTATAAAAACTGGACGAATTTAAGTTATTCACATGATTAGTGAATTGATGTGGTATTACTTTACCTAACGAGTCCATATTAGCTGTTGAGTGGGATTATTGTATGTTCACAAAAAGTCGTTAGGTGGTTAGGGGGATCGGGTATTATTGTGTCGTCAAAAAAAAAAAGAGAATTTGCCCCACATTGTAATAAGAACAGAGGATGAGCTTCTCAATGTTACATACGGAACCCAAATGTTTTTGTTTCAATTTTCCTAATATCAATACACTTTATTCTTTATATACTAATTTTAGTTAAATTTATTTTAGTTTATATTGGTAAATTGTTTAGGTTGTATAGATAGAAACATTGATTTTTGGATTATTATTACCTTTTAGATTATAATAAAATGTATAGATAGAATCTTTGATTTATGGAAAAATGGATTGCATAGATAGAATCCTTGATTTTTCGATTAATTATTTTCTTTTATATTATATATGAAAAATATGTATAACATAGGGATTCTCACATGGATAAATGTGAAGCCGCCATGTGGAATTGAGAGAATGAGGAGTTCTTCACATGTGCTTCAAAATAGTGAGGTGGTGACGTGTCATATTTGTTTCTTTTTTCATTTAATATAGGGTTGATATTCATTAGAATTTATAATTAAGAAGTCAAGAAAAAGACAAAAACTCATATCAGAAGGTCTAACGGCGCAAAGTCCATTAGACGAATCCCAAAAAAAAAACGACCAAGTGGCATTTTTGTTTATTTCCAGGGATCAGTATTAGCAATCTCTCTAAAAAGTATTAGCATTTCATATGAAAAGTATTAGTATGTAATTCACTTGAAAGTATTACTTTTTGTAGTATTGAACAATGATATAGTATCACGAGAGCTCTGAAAAGTATTAAGTTATGAAAAGTATTAGTAGTCCATCTGAAAAGTATTAATATGTAGTTCACTTGAATATTTTTAATAGCCCCCTAAAAAATAATAGTTTTTTCCGTTAAAAGTATTAATAGTCCCCGTGAAACGTATTAGTATTTCCCCTGAAATATATTAGTTTTCCTGAAAGGTTTTCAGTAATTCTCCCTAAAAGTGTTAGTTTTTCTAATAAAAAGTATTAGTAGTCCCACTAAAAAGTATTAACAGATCCCCTACAAAGTATTAGACATTCTGCTAAGTGACCAGGGCAGGATCAGGTAGATCCATTAGCTGAATCCATCTAATCGTTATGTCGTCTAAGAGGAGACTACCTCCAACAAAAATAACGAAAGTGGTTATATACAAATTTGTTGATTTACGGTTGAAACACGAATATGAAAGAAGTTGTTTGAAAGGTACGCAGACTATTTTTAAATTATTTTCATATGAATTGTGTTTTTACTTATATTTGAATATTTAAACATTAATCTAAACTACTTTTATATTATTTAATTTACAACTATAGCATAACTTAAATATAATTTTTTTTAATTTGTTATTATATATTCATTACTATTTATAAAGTTTCAATAATTTTAGATTATATTTGAATATTTGTAAAATTATTAAAATGAGGTATTATTCATCAAATAAAATACGAGTAAATATAATACATGTTTTAAAAGTTTCACTTTAAAAGCATGAAATATTATGCGGTGATTCATGATGTGTGTGAAAAATGAAAAGAGATAGACAGTGGTCGAGTGATTAAGGCGACGATTGGATATGAACTGATTTCAATTTTTGTTCCGTTGGGGAATTTTTTTTTGACCAAAATGCGATTGTTTATGAAAATTTTCAGAAATTATACTATTCTCTCACTTTCACTTTTTCTTATTTTTTTTCTCTCACCAATTACATCTACACATTTTTCTACAAAAAAACTAATAATTATTACACAATCTTCCACTAATTTCACTATTCACTCACTCACACATTTCTAACAACCAATCATATACAATCATTATCTTACTATTTTTAAATCAAATCAACTTTCATCATTACTTTTTTATCTCTCATCCAATCACACTCTCAAAATTCATCTTTTTTCTTCTAATTTTTTTTATCACTATCCTCTAGAAAAATAAAAATTCTCAAAATGAAAGTATATCCAATCGCGCCTAAGGCTGCGATTGGATATGGAAGAAATTCAATTTTTTTAACCAAACATACAATTTTTAATGAAAATTTTCAGAAATATATTGTTCTCTTACTTTCACTTTTTCTCATTTTTTCTCTTATCAATCACATCTACATGTACCTTTTCACAAAAAGCTAATCATTATTACACATTCTCTCAAATTTTTTACTATTCATCCATTCACACATTTCCAACTATCAATCATATTCAATCATTATATTAATATTTTTAAATCAAATCAACTTTTATCATTACTTTTTCATCTCACATCTAATCACACTCTCAAAATTCATCTTCTTTCTTTTAATTTTTTTTTTTTACCATTATTTTCTAGCAAACGAAAATTTTTCAAAATAAAAGCATATCCAATAAAACTCTCAAACTCAAACTAAGGTCTCGTTCAATTCTCATTACTTCTCCCCTCCCAGGATATGTACTCAAAATAAAAATATTCATGCATATATATAAAAGGAATATATTACGCGGAAAATCAAAATATGCACGAAAAAAATAAATTTTTATTTATTCACACATATATATATAGTAATATAGAAATAATATGAGTTTTAAGCTGTAACTATTATTCATACGTATGTGTGTACTATAAATTAAAATAATATGAGCAGTCTTGTCATGTTGGCTAAACAAATAATTAATGAGAGAAATCAATCTCACAAGAAATCTATTTCTAGAAATTCGTGATTAGCTGGATCTCACAAAATTAATGCATGCCCCAACGCCACTTGCCAACTTTGATTATACAGAATGATTGGCGTATGAGTCACCGCTAATACCTGCTTCCTTTATTTAATTGGGATAAGAACACAACTATCTAATTTTTTCTAAAAATCCTTGAAGATAAACTCCTTTATCTTCTTCACAACAAATACGCTTCCTCTTTCTTTCTTCACAACAGATACACTCATTTTCTCTCTTTCCTTTTTCACAGTAAATACGCTCTCATTGTTTTCTCCATAACAATTAACATATATGCTCCTTTATTTCTCTCCATTGTTTTCCTCTCTAAACTTGTTGGAAGATATAGGCACAAATAACAGCAGGGATTATTCTACTAATTTAGAAACAAGCAACAATCAAATAATAACAAGCCAAAATTAAATAAGAGTCAAGTTTAGGATAGCCTGGGTCGAAGCACGCCGTAGCGCTCTCTTTAGAGAGGAAACGCCCCCACTGCACTGGTGAATTCGTTGATAGCACGTCCCTCTCCCAAGATTCGACAACCCGTTGATTCTATCGTGTGCAGCGAAAAGAACCCCGAACCACTAGTTTACTCGATGCTCAAATCAATATAAGAGGTTTAAAAATTAGGAGGTTGATGATATTTGTTTTCGTTCTGTACTAGAAGTACAGTTTGAGGAATTTATGTATTAGCCAAGCAACAGTGAGTATATGAGAGTTGGAAGACAAATGAAAATTGAGAGTGGTGTTGTACGTGTGTTTGTAATTTTATATGAAAGCCATTCTGCTCCTTTTTATAATTAATGCTGATTGCTAAAGAAAAAAGTGTAATCATCCACTTAACCACTAACCACTAGCACAAAAAATATGGGGAGTGGGTTGAATTAGCCGTTAGTGGCTAAGTTGCTGAAGACTAGGAATTTAGTTTTTAAATCAACAATAAAAATATTATCCTACACAAACAACATATTTCTAAATTCACAATATTATAATCATATTTGAACTTCTTTCTCAAATAATAGAATGAAATAAAACATCAATATGCTGCAAGGAAGAAAAAACAGTAAGAACACATAAGCAAGAATGAAAAAATAACCAAATACATCAAATTCTAAATTCACAACACGATTTATGTCCATACTTAAACTTCTTCCTCAAATAATAAAGTAAAACATCAATACACTACAAAGGAAAAAAAATAGTAAGAACATAAACAAGAATGAGAAAACAATAAACTTAAAAGAAAATAAGAGACTCAAAGAAGCTGCCAAAAACTCATCATGATAGTATAGCCTGTGAAAACATAATTAGATTAAAAAAATATTATAAAAAAATAAAATCACAAATAAATTATAAATTAAAATAATGTATATATGTATATTGTTTCATAACTGTTTCTAGCTTGTTTCATAATTGTTTCTAATTGTTCCGTAGCAGAAAGATGGAGAAAGAAAATAGAAAAACGTAAAAAAGTCAAAAAAATTACCCCTAGGCGTAGTGAAATCAAAAGAAGCGTACAAAAGTCATTTTCTCAAAAAGTGGATATTTTCTGGAATTCTCACTATTTAATTTCTATCCGACATCTATAGTGCTACCAAAAATTACGTTCATTCTACAACTCAATCACCTATATTATAACAGCTAATTAAATTTCATATATTTCTTCTCAAGAAAAAAATTCATATATTTGCAAGATCCGTTGTCACACTATGCCGCTCTCATTTGAACAAACAACATGCTTTGTAAATTCTCTCAAATAACCTCAAATGCTTATGAATTTCATTTTTTTATTTTGTTTTTTAAATAACGATTTAGGTTGCGATTGGATATATTTCATTTTAAAAACTTTTGTTCTGCTAATAAATAGTGTGAAAATTTTGTTAGGGAAAATAAGATTTTTTTTTTGGAGATGTGGAATGTATATGAAATGAAAATGTAATAATAAAAGATGATATGTAATAGAAATAGTATAATATTGATTGTATGATTGGTTGTTAAAAATATGTGAGTGGATAAATAGTAAAATTTGCGGAAAATATGTAACATAATAATTTGTATGAGATGGTCCTATTGATTATATCCATTGGAGGAATCCTATATAGAAATAAAATTTCAACCCGAACATAAACCCCATGAAAATAGTCCATATTTTTTGTGTTTTTTAGGATCCATCTTTTCAACTTAGATTTATGAGACGGTCTCATAGAAGACATATTATGTCCTATTGATTATATCCATCGGAAAAATCCTATATTTAAATAGAATTTCAACCCGAATATAAACCTCATGAAAATAATCCATATTTTTGTGTTTCTTAGGATCCGTCTCTTGAATATAGATTTATGAGACGGTCTCATATAAGACATATTCTTAATATGTAATAATAATTTGGTTTTTTGAAAAGTGGATAAATATGATTGGTGTATTAAAAAGTTAGAGAAAAAGTGAGAGTGAGTGAATAATTTTTTTTTCTTGAAAATTTTGCCATACAATTACATTATGAGTTAACAAACAAAATTCTAGCGAAACAAAAATGAGAAAATTTTGGTATAGCCAATCCAACCTTGCTGGTTTTGTTTGTTTTTCTTCATGTAATTATATATGCATAGCTTTTAATTTATAATATATTTTATAAAAAAAATTACTTGTTGATCTTGAATGAGTCTTCCCCACACAAACCCGCACCCATACCCACACGAATGACGATTATGTATATATATATATATCTTTCTCTCTCCATTTCCGTATATATGCATAAGAGTGACTCTATTTGCCTCCCAAGATTTGATTAATACACTCTACTCTTAATATTTACAAACATGCCATAAGTTAAAAAGACTATGATACCCTTAATAAAATTAAACAGTGTAAATACACCCCTTTAAACGCTGGAAATAGCTTTTCCCCCAAAAAAAAGTTGTTTCTCTTTTTTCCCAAAAAAACTGATATTTTTCAGCTTTTTTTTTTCGAAAAAGCTGATTTTTTTTTTCCGAAAAAAAGCTCTTTTTTTTCCAAAAAACGCTGGAAACAATATTTTTCCCCCAAAAAAAGTTGTTTCTCTTTTTTCCCAAAAAAAGCTGATTTTTTCCAATTTTTTTTCCCGAAAAAAGCTGTTTTTCCCCCAAAAATAACTGTTTCTCTTTTTCTCCAAAAAAACTGTTTTTTTCCAGCTTTTTTCCCGAGAAAAAGCTGGTTTTTTCCAAAAATGCTGGAAACAACTTTTTTCCCAAAAAAACTATTTTTTTCCTCAAAAAAACTGATTTTTTAAAGCATTTTTTCCCGAAAAAAGCTGTTTTTTTTCCAAAAACGCTGGAAACAGCTTTTTTCCCAAAAAAGTCGTTTCTCTTTTTTCCCGAAAAAAACTGATTTTTTAAGTTAGGGTTTTCCAGTTTGGAGGGTAAAATTGGAAATATAGGTGTGGTGTATTTAGTAATTAGATGGGTTTGTAAAATAGGGATGTGGTGTATGTATAAAATGTGGGGTATTAATCAAATATTGGGGTGCAAATAGCGCCACCCTATGCATAAAGTTTCTTTTTTTTTAAATTGTTTTTTATTTCTTTCGTTCTTGTTTGTGGGCTTTGTTCCTTTTTGTAATCGGTTCTAAGGGGATATCGTATGTGTGATTGAACATAGGCAACAAAACTGCAATCTTCAAGCTTCAAATTTACGCTAATTAGATCTGAAAATGTGTTCTCTATTATTTAGAACAAATCGAATTCAGATTAGATAGGATCCGCTATTCAATGTTTATATTTGTTGAATCTTATAATACGAACGTGTTTGGTTGAGTTATAAGTTTCCACATCTTGTTTTTTTTTTTTTTTTGAGAAAAGTTTCCACATCTTGTTAAACTAGAGAAAATGTTGAATATTTCATTATTGTAAAACTTGAGTCTCAATGTGTTACAGCTAACTATTTATAAGATGAGAAAGTAAAGTGGCGAGAAAGTTAATTATGAGCTAGCTGTCATCTAACTGTCTAACTGATTTGTATCTAACTATTATCATTTATTCTAATACTCCTCCTTCAATCTGGATCACGTTGTATGAGCGGTGTTTGACGATCTTCGAGTGGTGGCTTGTTGCGGAGATGTTGAAAATGAGTAAATGATAGTGTCTTTGTCAGAATGTCTGCAGGTTGATCTTCAGTAGGAATATACCTTATTTCAACTTGTTTAGCAATGACCTTTTCCTTATAAAGTGAACATCAATCTTTTGTCCGTGCATGGAAAACAAGATTGGATGCTAGAGCTGCAGCACTTTGATTAGCATCCCAAATCATAGAACGAGACTCAATCTTTAAACCAAGTTCAACAAGTAAGGAGTGTAACTAAATAAGATCTGAGGTTGTGTCAGCTAAAGACCTATATTCAGATTCAACACTTGATATTGAAACAACATGTTGTTTCTTTAAGCTCCAAGTTAACAAGTCTCATCCAATCCCAATGCAATGACCACTTGTACTTCTTCTGTCATCAAAATTCCCAACCCAATATGCATCTGAAAAGCCCTCAAGCAACATCCTCTTGGCCGAACGAAAAGATAGGCCTAGGTGTAATGTCCCCCTGAAATATCTGAGCAAGTGTTTGCAGGCAGTCCAATGGTTTGTAGTAGGAGCATGAAGGAGCTGTGAGAGTTTGTTTACATCAAAGGAAATATTAGGTCTTGTCATGGTGAGGTATTGATGTGATCCAACAGTGCTTCTATAAAGTGAGGGATCATCAAATGTCTTACTGTCAGAAAGATGTAACTTATGTGAAATACTCAATGGAGCGAATGTAGCCTTGCAATTTGTCAGTCTGTTTTTTATGAGTAGTTCATGTATGTATTTTGTGTGAATTAAGTACAGACTATTGTTTGTTTTCTATTCTCAGAAAATAGTTCACTTCCCCAAGAGTTTTCAGTGCAAATTTATTTCCTAACAACTTAACGACATGAGTAATAATAACTAAATCTTCACCAGTGATTAAAATGCAATAACAACTTTCCAGAGTATCTTTGATATAACAAATAAGAATCTGAGGTTGAAACGTTGAATCTAATTGAGACCGTCTCACAGTGAATCGGAACTTAGGAATACTGATAAAGAAAGCAAAGTTTCTCAATTTTTTAAAGTTTCATTTTTAGTTTTTAGTATTTTTTAGGCTTAATTAATTTCATTTAGGTTTAATAATATTCATGTTTAATTTTTTTTTTTTTTGTGAATTCATGGGGTTATAATATATCACGTTTCATATTCAATTTTTAATTTAGTTATATTTCATGTTTCATATTTAATTTTTAAATTTTAAATCATTTTTTTTTCAAATTCATATTTCATATTTTTAGAACTTCGTCTCACGGAGTCGGACATAAGTTAATGAGACCATTTTATAAAAGACTTCCATGAGACCATGTCAAACTAACCAATTAATAAAAATGAATGACTTCCATAATTAAGCAACGTATTTCCAGTAAGTAGTGAGATTATGTGGATGTCACAAAATTAATACATGCCCAATATTGATTCTGTACAATGATTGGACTATGACTCACCGCTCACCGCGTCCTTTCTTTAACTCTATCCTATATCTATATATATAATAATATACCAAAATATACATTCATTCTAAAACTCTAAATTATACAGCTAAGTAAATTTCATATATATCAAACAGATCCGTATCACACTCCGCCACACTCTAATTCTATACAACATTTGAAACAACATACATTTAATCAATAGCCTCAACTTTCTATCAATTTCAATTTTTTCAGGTTCTTTTCTCTATTCCCACCACCATTACATATCTCTCTCCTTTTTATATTTTTTTGAAAAAAGAAAAATCATTTTCTGCCTTTCTTTCTCTTTCTTCCTGTTTACTTATATATATGTATATCGATTTATTTTAAAATCTTTATCCAAAAGATTTTGCAGCTTCTCGAATGAGTCTTGCCCCCAGACACCCACGGGTGTCTGATATATATTTCTCTCTCCTATATAGATACATAGAGATGTGTGTATATCATTAATTCTCTCTTTTCATTATTATTATTATTATTTTATTAATGTTTTCCTGGATTGTGCCTTCTTTCTGTCTTATTGTTTTTCCTTTTTTTTTTAAAGTAAAAATCGGGGATGAGAATTGAGAATCGAATCCAGACAATAGTCTACAAACTTGTTACGTTAGGCTACCAAAAACAATTCCTAATTGGTTATGATGAGATAATATTGGGTGATTGGACATGCATGAAATCTGGCCTTTTCAAGCCTCAATTTTACGCTTATTATATTCTCTAGAAAAAAAAATTCAGACATGATGGGATCTGCTGCTATTCTTGTGAATGTCTTGTCAGATTCATATATTAAACCTTTTATTTTCCTTCTTTTTTCAGCTTTTGTGGGGCAAAAAGAAATTGGACTTTTGGTATTAATAATAGATGGCCAGCTTTGATTTTTAATCCTCCTCACATGCCCTAAAACTTGTCTTTGTTCACTTAATGCTGAGGTGGCGCCGCCTATACAGATATTTCATGTATAATTTTGTGATTATTTACAATGCCATCAGGCCCATCACTTTGTTGTTTTAGTAATACTTTTAAGCAATATATATATGTATATGCGGAAACTTATTTCCTATGTGGAAAATTATTAAATGTGTTATCTTCAATTGCAGGAAATCCAGGTAGCCACAAAAAAGAGTGGTACATGTAAGTGAAATTATTTATCTACTTCAATTTAACTGTTAGGTTCTTGGCAGGCAAATTATCTTCCTCTAATAAATTTTGCTTATTTTGATTATATTACAAATGTGGAGGTGTGTACTATAATTATTGTAATTTACTCATATATAGTTGTTTTTCTGATGAAAACAAAAATGTCTTCTTTTCTGTTTCTTGTTTCCCTACAAAAAACTGTAGAGATTGCATTCATAGTTGTGACTTGAGAAGAGGAAGAGGAAGAGGAAGAAGAGAAGGCTATCTTATCTCCTATATATTTTGCAAGATCAATAGCTTTTCTATTTATAATTCTAGTTAAAGAGCAAAACAAACAAGAAAAAATGGGGTTCTTGTCATTGTTGAAGGTGGCATCAATGCCAATAATTCAGGTGCTTATAATAAGTTTATTGGGAGCTTTTATGGCAACTGATTATCTCAAGCTTCTCCCATCTGATGCCAGAAGATCTTTGAACAAAGTATGTTGTTATATTCTTACTGTTATATTTGAAAATAGTAATAATTTTTACAAAAAGTTGATTTACAATATGATGAAAATGCAGATTGTGTTTGTGACCTTCACTCCATCTTTAGTGTTTGCAAGTCTGGCAAAGACCGTACGCCTCCAAGACATCGTCTCATGGTATGATCATATCAATGTTCTATATATAGTACTCTAATACGAAGATTATATTGATCAAATCACAAGACAAACATATAAATCTTTTGCCACTCTTAAGAATCAATTTGTGGTGTCAAGTTCTAATCCCATTTCAATAATGAAATAATCTAAGTATGTATATGGGATTTAGAAAAGGACTTGTATTCATATTCATTACTTTGGATTATATATATTAATCATAGCAATTTTATGGTTATGATTTCATATTTTCCAATGTGATCACTCTTCTCCTTGAAAATTGTTTGATTAGGTGGTTCATGCCTGTTAACATTGGAATAACTTTTCTAGTCGGAGGAACATTAGTATGGATAGCAGTTAAAATACTTAGACCAGAACCACATCTACAAGGTCTCATCATTGCCATGTGTTCATCAGGTTGTTATGCAAATTACTTTCCTTGGGCCCATTTAGAGTATATTATCTATGTGTTTCATTAGCTAACTGGTAAAGCTCATCATGGTTGTAATTGAATAGGAAATTTGGGGAACATTCTGTTGATAATTATACCTGCAATCTGCAAGGAGAATGGCAGTCCGTTTGGAGACAAGAATGTTTGCACCACAGTCGGACTTTCATATGTTTCTTTCTCAATGGCGGTAACCTATCTTTCCAATTGTAATTTTCAAAGATGGCTGGAGTTTTTTTGTAATTAGGCTACACCTCAGGGGTAGCTTTTATAATTATTTCTTATTTTCATGCTACAAATACACACTTACATACTGTGTGCATGATCTTTATTCCCATTATGAGTAGGATCAATTCACCTCACTCAAGTATATACACATTGTTGAAAATTTTCACTTTGGATATAGGAGTGTTTGCAAAAACTTCTGCTTTTAGAGGAAACGATTTATTGTAATAGAAGTAAAAGTAGTTGAGAATCAGAAGTTGGCAGTGGTTGTAAACACTTTTTTCAGCCGCATAGTTCGTCATATGTTAAAGCTTTTTTGAATGTTTTCATGGTGGACAAAATGAGACATCTGAATTTATAACCTACATAAGGCTTTTAGTGTTTCCTTTGAAATAAGATGTAAAACAACTTATGGAGTGTTGGTTGAATTAACAGCTTGGAGCCTTCTATATATGGACTTATACTTTCCACTTGATACGAAGCGCTGGCGCAAAATATAAAGAAATAGTTGCAGCTGAGGAGTCCAGAAAGGAGCCTAATAAAGATTTAGAGACAAATGAAAAGTCTCTTCTTCTTAATGGATCAGAGCATGTCCATACACACTCTGTTGAACACATTACAGAGAAACAAACAGTGAGTCGATTTCTGTCTGTTTTTATATATGTTTCAACTGTCTAATGTGCATAGATCAATTTCCTGGTTTGAAGTAGAAGTTTTGAATGATTGTTTTAAACATCAGTTTCATGTAAATTAATGTTCAATATATGTAGGAATAATTACAAAAACACCCCTGAGATTTGGGCTAATTACGAAAAAAAAAAAACAAGAAATGTTTCAAAATTACAAAAAAGCTCCTCAAGATTGTTTTTGTCTTAAATTTAAGGGGGTAACTGGAATATTTTTATAAATGTCAATGGGGGTTTTGAATTGTTTTTTGCTTAAGAAGGACAAAAATGTAAGACGGAATCAAACTTCATGGTTTTTTGTGCAATTTTAAGAAAAGCTCTGTTTTCTTTTTTGCAATTAGCCCAAACTGAGTTTTTTTTAAAGAATTGATTATGTGATAGTTGTGTATTTGAATTGTTAAAGGAAATTTCATATGAAAATAGTAAGCAGCTTGTTAAATTCGGGGGGACTTGGTACGGTCCCACACATGAAGCGTACCCAATATGGGGAAGAGAGTCCAAACCCACCAAGTGAGGTTCCATCCTAAAACCAATTGGTGATAGGAGGAGTAGCTCACTTGGCTTATAAAGTAGACTCTCTTCCCTTAATACAAGTAGTGTTTTCTGATTCTATCAGATAACAATTCCCAGAATTTAACAGCTGCTCAAATCATGTTTCACCTTCAGAATCAATTTTCAACTTTTCTAATATGTAGCAAACACTCCTCAAGGATAAAAGACATGGTTTCTCTGTATAATATATCTATATATGTTATTTTACTTATAAAAAGATTGAAATCCCATTGCATGTAGAAGACTGAGTTGAAGCATAATGCGGCATTATGGAATCAGATAATGGGGATTTTACATCGACTAAGAGAGGAGCTATTGGCACCCCCAATCCTTGCTGCAGTGAGTTGTTAATTTGTTCACTACTTGGATACTTATTGACCTAATTAAATTGTGCACTTACTACAGGGATTGATTGACAATAATAATCTCTACAATAATTTCAGATTTTTGGACTCATATTTGGAGCAGTGGCATGGCTTCGAAACCTTATTATCGGTGAAAATGCTCCACTCAGAGTGATCGACGACTCTATTAAATTACTTGGGTAGGTTAAAACACATTCTCATCTCATCAACTCATTCTACATTCTACATTATGGGAGTGTTTGGTGAAAAAATTGAGAACCAAAAGTTTGTAGTGTTTACAAATAGAATCAAAAGTCGAGAGTGCTTGTTGAAAAAGTTGTAAAAGTGTTATTTGTTTGTAAAAGTCAAACCAGAAATAGGATCAGAAGCAGAAGTTGGCATTTGTAAACACTAAAAGTGATTTTTTTCTAAACACATTTTTTAGTGATTGCACACACTCCCTAATCCATATACATCATATGAGAATTGAATCTATGACATGCTATGACCATATTCAACTTATCGATAATCACTTGTACAATTTTATAGGGATGGAACCATTCCTTGCATCACCCTCATACTAGGAGGCAACTTAACACAAGGTATGTACGTATGTTTGTTTTTAAATGAGTAAAACATATACTTGGGAAGAGTAGGAATCGGAAATAAATAAGTAATATTATTGGATGCGTTGATGGATGCAGGATTACGCAAGGCAAGACTGAAAGCAGGAATGGTAATAGCAGTGATATGTGTGAGATACATAATACTTCCTGTAGTTGGGATTGGTGTTGTGCAAACAGCTTCACATTTAGGCTTCCTTCCAAGTGATCCCCTTTACCATTTTGTGCTCATGATTCAGTTCACTCTTCCACCTGCCATGAATATTGGTACAATGACACAACTGTTTGATGTGGCACAAGAAGAGTGTTCGGTCCTGTTTCTTTGGACATACTTGGTTGCTGCTATTGCTCTCACTGCTTGGTCAACTGTTTTCATGTGGATTTTGTCCTAAACAACTTTTCCTGAGAATCTTCATATATCTGTGATACCAATATTTATCAACACAAGCAATATATAGCTCAAATTACATAGCATTTCTGCTCTTCCTTTTTGGCCATTCTCAATATTTCCAGTATAGCTTTCATTTTCGATGTAAATTATTACGCCATACAAATTTTTGGAGAGCAAATGCCCTCAGTGAAGCCTAGCAGGGCTTGTGAATGCAGTTTTCACAAGGCAAAAACTGTGTGGTATCTTTTACTAATTGAAGAGAAGATTGAATTAATTTGGAGGCCAAATATATTTGATTGCAACAATATTACAATGATTTTCCAGAAGTAAACCTTTGGAATACATCACTCAAATTTGTTTTTGGTCTCATTTTCTATGACATTTTTTTTTTCACTTTTGAATCAGCTACATCTATAAAACACATATTTATAGGAATGAACATAGTAATTACTCCCTACATCCCACTAAGATAGATCAACTTTTATTTTTCGTTTGTCCCAAATTATAGGTTTATTTCCTTATTAATAGACTAAAATATCTCTATTTGATTTAGTTTGCTTTTAACAAATTTCATTTTTTTCAATATAGTTGAGCCCATTTAATGCAAAGACAAAATATGAAGAATATAGACAGAGATTATAATCGAATTTATATTTATTATGTTTTCTTAATCTATGTGAGTTATTCTTCATTCCTAGTGGACTGGACGGAGTATTGAATATTAATCTTAGCCTTAAAAGTAGTCCGGCACTTTTCATTTATCCATAAAACACGGAATCCCTTCATTTCTCATGCAAAATTAATTTTCGCCAATTTTTTCTTCAACACCGAAATCCAGAAAGCTTCTGACCACGAATACAATGAACTTAATAATGCTTTGATGAAGTTGAGGAGCCACTTGCACGTTCTAGAAAACTCAAAACATTTTGTTGACTTCCATTGAATGCATTCGGAAATACACGCGAAAAAACATTTAGATTTATTCAATTTGCCTCCTTAATATTTGTTATTATAAAAATTACAAATTATTTTCAATGCACCCTCTTATATACTCCCTCCATCCCACTAAAGATAAGTCACCTTTTGTTTTTCGCCCGTCCCAAATTATAAGTTTGTTTCCTTATTGAGGATATTAATTACACAACAATATATTAAACTACCTATATTTAATTCACTTTATTTGAAACCAACAATTATATACTCTCATTTAATACAAGGGCAAAGTAGGAAGAATATGGAAAAAATATGATCTCAATTATATTTATTGAGTTTTCTTAATCCGTGTGAAATATTCCATTTGTCTATCTTAGTGGGACGGAGAGAGTAATTTGTAAACCGGACATTGCTTCGAAGCTACTCAAATGTTTCTGAAGTGATTGCTTTAGTAAAATCATTTGCTAATTGCTCCTTCATATTAACAAAACTCCAATTGAAATTTTTGATCATTCACGAGACTTCTGTTGCAGTGATGACAAAGTTCAATGTGGCATCAACCTTGCATGGAAAAACTCGATTCTTTGTCATCACGATCGATGACATGCTATCACAAAGAATTGTTGTGAGAGTGTCGTGTGTTTGCTGAACATCAGGTAAAATTCTCCTTAGCAAAGCTACTTCACAAGCAGCATCAGTGGCAGTTGTATTCGGCTTTTGCTCATGAAAGTGTGAAATGTTATTTTGCTTCTTAGATACCCATGAAATTATCATTGAGCTAAGACAAAATACATAACACGATATGCTTTTACGATCATCAAGTAAACCAGCCCAATCACTATCAGTATATCTAATGAGTTTATTTTATTTTTCCTTGACATACTTAATCCTAAGTTTTCTTGTACCTTGAAGACATCATATAGTTCTTTTTACTGCTGTATAATGTAGCTTGTTGGGCTGATGCAATCTTGATATCAAGCTGACAGGATAGGCAATATCAATTCTCGTATTTGTCAAATAAATCAAGGAGCCGACTATACTTCTATAAGTCTTTGCATCTACTTCGGCTTCGCCATCATTCAATTGAAATTTTTCATTAACTGCAAGCGGAGTCAAAATTGAACTGAAATTGATTCAAAACCTCTTAAAGATACTGTACTCTTTTTCGTTACCATGGTTTTTATCTCACATCCTTTTTTCGTGAGGTTTTTAATGAGGTAGTATATTATGAGATGTACATTCAAAGGAGAATGTTATGAAATTATATGTGGATGATATGTCTCATTTGCCCAATGTAAATACCTTTTAATATTCCAACTCTTCGCTTTAATAACTCATGACTTTCAAGTTTATAATCTTTTCTTTTATTGTTGGGTTTAATTACTCACTTTAAGTTATCAACTATATTGCATAACAAATAGTGGAAGTATTGATTAAAAATACAAGAAAAAAATTATTTTGATTACCTCTAATCTACCTTTTCTATTTTGGTACTCTTCCTACACGATAAAGACCTCTCCGAGGATTTGAAATACATTGTATCCAAGCAAACACAATGTATTTATTATTTATATAGACTGGTGGGATTTAATCTCGAATGATCGATTAAAAATACTCAACCAATTGAGCTACAATTAATTCTCTTGAAACTGTGAACTTCAAATCCACCCATCCAACTTAAGTCTTGTTATTGCAATAAAATAATATAAATAAATTAAACAAAGCACCATCCATTTATTTATCATTCAAATCCAATTTGACAGCCATATATAACATTTTATCACTCTCCTATCAATTGTTAATACTAAAAAGAATTTATAATTAAGTGCAAAAGCATTCCCTAATTCTATTTTACGTGGAAGTTGGAACCTTGTGTTGTTGTCTGTACGAGGAAACGGTTGTATCCTTCCTTTGATATGTGAAATTCCAAACAATACGTGTAAGAAATAGAGAGTCTCCCTACAAAAGTGGGCATTAAAGCTGAAAGCCCATATTCCCCTTTCTCAAAGCCACACACCTACAAACCACCCTTCCTACTACCATTCTTTGCCTCTTCTTTTTTTCACCTGCTCTAACTGTTGTTACATTTTCACCTCTTCCACACACTAAACTTTTTCTAACAACAACAACATAACCGGTTGGTTGTTCAAAGATTAATCTTTTTCGAATGCTTTTAATCATTGATTCTGTTAAAAAATAAAAATTGGTTCTTTTTGAGTTCAAATCAAGAATAATACTCTTTTGGTGGTGGATAAAAAAAAATACATGGCTCCAGGCCTGCACGACGCGCGACATCGTATCAAGGTAAAATTAATGGGTTTTGCAAAGAAAACGAAAAAATGTCGACTAATGAAAAGAAAATAGAAGATGAATGTGATGAACCTACCCGATCAAAAAGCAAAGACGACCTCCGTTGATGCGACATTGCACCACCAAGCTACTTTGGCTAATCCATTTTCATTGGTGAGTATGTATAATCCTTCTTGTTGTCACAAAATGTTCTATGTTCAAATTTTTTTCTTCCAAATCTCCAGCCATTAAAAAAAAAGATTTGGGATGTAATGGTATTTGTGTTGTTTTGTTATTACTCTTTTAACAATTGATTGATGGTTGGGTTCTATAAAGAATTGACGCCTTACGATTCCTAATTTTTGGATTTCACACTTGAAATTTCTTGAAAATTAAGATATTTTCATTTAGTCCGAGAAATTAAAGACTGGAAATTATGAGTAGCTAGATGCATTTTTTGAAGGAAGAGCTCATTATATTCACAATTTGATTTGTTATTCCTTGTGTTTGCTGTGGAGCTTGTTCAGGAAAGTTTTAGTAAATTCTATAACAGGGCAATATTATAATGGTAAAATTAATTGTTCAATAATTACCATGATTTCATAATTTCATTGATATAACAGCATTGAAGGAAGAGCTCATTAGATTCACAATTTGATTTCATTCTGATTTTGTATGACAATGAGAAAACCTTTTTCAAGCTCAATATGGATATCTAACTTACACTGCAAATATAGATATCTATCAATATTCTGTTTGTTTGATTGCTAGTGAGGTTTCATAAGCCAAGCATTTCATTTACATAATTATTTGGCTGGAAGTTCATTTTGGCTCATTTTTACCGTGATTTTGAGTGTCTAGGAATGTCCTACTGAAAATGGTATAAAGTCATCAAGCAAGGATTACGGATTTTTACCAAAATTTCGTTCGTTTGCTGCTTTCGAGATGGGTCCAAAGTATATGGAGGATGAGTACATTTGTGTCGATAATCTTTCCGAACATCTTGGTTCAGCTAATAGTTTCCCTTCTCCCGGAGCATTTTATGGGGTGCGTAACTTGTTAATTTTCAACTTTTTCTTTTGATTTCTTTTTAAACTAACAGATAAATCTTAGAGGGAAGTAATTCTTAAGTATGTCATACGCTTCGTAGAAATACTTTTTCATTGAGTGATTATAACTCACTTTCAGGTGTTTGATGGTCATGGTGGTACAGATGCAGCGTCGTTCACTAGAAAGAATATACTTAAGTTTATTGTTGAGGATTTCCATTTTCCACATGGTGTAAAAAGAGCATTGAAGAATGCTTTTGTGAAAGCTGATCATGCACTTGCAGATGCCAAAAATCTTGATCATTCATCTGGCACCACTGCTCTCACTGCTCTTATGCTGGGAAGGTAACAAATTTAACTACTTTTATTAACTAACAACATCTTGTAAGTTTTATACAACTAAATGATGTATCAAAAAGTGGTTTTCTTTTTTGTTAAATAAATAAGATTGCTGTCTAAGCTTCCTAAATATGTTAAATATCACATTGAACTTTGAGTATATTACACATCCATTCATTTTTTTTCTATTTTCTTTTAATTTTGCCCTTTTAAATTGCAGGACTATGACAATTGCTAATGCTGGGGATTCTCGAGCCGTGCTTGGCAAAAGAGGAAAAGCAATAGAATTGTCGAAAGATCACAAGCCCAATTGTACATCCGAAAGACTCAGAATAGAAAAGTTAGGGGGTGTTATCTATGATGGCTATCTCAACGGCCAACTCTCAGTGGCACGTGCTATTGGGGACTGGCATATGAAGGGTCCTAAAGGTTCAAAATGCCCCTTAAGCTCAGAACCCGAGCTAGAAGAATTGGTCTTAACCGAAGAAGATGAGTTCTTAATAATCGGCTGCGATGGCCTATGGGATGTGATGAGTAGCCAATACGCCGTAACAATCGTACGCAAGGAGCTCATGATGCACAATGACCCACACACGTGCTCGAGAGTGCTTGTCAGGGAAGCACTCAAGCGCAACACATGTGATAATCTAACGGTTGTGGTGGTCTGTTTCTCACCGGATCCTCCCCCTCGTATTGAGATTCCAAAATCACATAAGAGGAGGAGCATCTCGGCTGAGGGGTTGGATCTTTTGAAAGGTGTACTGAGTAATGCTTGACGAAAAGATATTGCAGATGATGGATGAGATTAAGAAAATGGACCTTGGAGCATTGGTCCCGGATAATCGTAGTCGTTCGATCTTACGAACCCCATGTTCAGAAGACGAGCTAAACCGCGATCGCATGAGCCATGAAAGCAGTTCTTGCAGCTTGTTGGGGAGTTTTGAAAAGAAACAGAGAATATTATGTGCGCCTGATCTGATATGTTTATTGTTAGTTTTAGTGTTTAGGAGTTGGAATTATAATGTTTTTGATTTTTACCACTTGTAGAATGTCATAACAACCATGTTTTATTCCCTTCTCTTTTCCTTTTGATTTTCTATTATTATGTATTTGTTGGGAAACATATATGTTTGTAAATTTGTTTGTTTACAATCAATTCGGCGGTTATGGAAAAACCATGGTGTCATGCTCAATAAAAACTAAGGTAAATTACAAAACTATCCTTGAGTTTGAGGCTAATCATAAAATGATTCGGTTATATTTCATTACAAATATCCCCTTAAGGTATTACCAAAAAAACCCTTGAGATTTGTATTTACTTGACAAATATCTCTCTTGATTGTGTAAATTTATAAAATAGAAATACATATCAATGGAGTATTTGTAATTTTGAAAAATATATGGGTTTTTTTTTGTAATTAGACTGAATCTCAATAGCATTTTTTGTAATAGCACCCCCCAAAAATTCTAACTACACTCACCTTCATATAATTTTAAAAATGTTGTTACTTTAAAAGATTATAATCATCTTTCCCACATAAAGAAATTCTAAAAAAATACCCTCAAATCTCTAAATACACCACATCTTTTATTAAAGCTCATAATCTTCTTCCCCATGCTCACCCACATTTTTCTTCTTCTTAGTAAAGCTAAAACTTTTTTCTGTAAACCCTAAAATTTCCAACACTGACATTGTTGCAAATATGGACAACAAAGAATTCATTTTGACGAATAATATAAGTATTTTCTTTGTTTACAGCTTAAAGTATGTTTTTCTCCATTTTTACTCAATTTTTATAATTTAAAATTGTTGCCGAATAAAACAATGCGACATTTGGTATGATTGCATTGCAACCTTGGTCATGCCATCATGTTATGAGGCACGATGGCACAATCGGGTACACCATTATTCCTCCATCGTTTGTTTTCTCAAACCCAGACAAAACCAGGAAAAAAAAAGTTTTGTAACTCCATAATTCAAACTAGACCCAATTACCCAACACTTACATCTAACATTACTCCAACTAATCCAACTATAAGTGTGAAATTAAAGAAAAATATTATCTCTTCTTCCGCAGTCGGAACTTCTTCCACCGCCATCGCCCATTGGGGTTGGTATTTCGGGGGAAACAATGGAAGAGATTCATTATTCCACACCGACTTTACATCTCTTCCACTTCCATAGCCACATCACAATTCATAGAGCCTAAACTAGAGTTTGAAGAGCTTGGAGTGTATTTTCTCATTTTGAATTCAAGGCTTAAGCTTAGAGTGGACTATTATTTTGATGTTGATGGATAGAAATGAAGCAGACATGCAGAAATGAACAAAATAAGGTAATGAATCTAATGATGCCCTTCATACCCATCCAAACTTGCTACAGTATGCCACCCATTTGGACTTGATGGTTGTTGAGATACAACGAAAATCAAAGGGATACAGCGGGGGGTAATTCGAACTAACAAATATTTATTTTACAAACAAAATAAAAAAAAAGCAGTAAAGCAAGTCCAGACGAGCGAACTCTTTCTTTAAGACTCTAGGTTGCCCCGTCACGATGCTCACGGATTATAAATATTCTTTTGAAAATGTTCCTATCTTTTGTGATAACACATCCGCTATAAACATTGATCAAAATTCGGTTTATCATAAATGAGCAAAACATATTGAGGTTTGACATCATTTTCTAAGGGATTGTCTTTTGCGTCAATTCGAGCTCGTTTAGGCATAATGCATATCGAATAAGGTCTATGATTGCATTTTGTGCGTTTTTAAAACTTAGGGGTGAAAAATCGGATTTTTATCTCAAAATTCGGGCAGAACCTAAAATTGGACTTCAGGGACCAGATGACAGAGGGGTCGACCGGTCGACCAAGCCCTAGACCGGTCGAACCCCCTCCAACCGGTCGACCTTGGGCAATTTTTGGTTTATATCGGTTATGTCTTAGTCTCAGTCTATTTCACTCTTTTTTTACCTATTTCGTACCCCTTTGCATATTTCACACACAATTCACTCCAAATGATTTCCGTCTTGAAAATTTTATATTTTTTGGACTTATATTATGGGTATATCATCCGTATTACTCATCTTCTTCGATTAATTGGTAAGTTTAACTCCCTCATTAATCTCAATTGGGTTGAACCCTTGAGAAAGTACTTTTGCTTGATCAATTGATGAATTTGTTGTATCATTGTGTTGGGAATTATTTATATTGATGAATTGTGGTTGTAGTAGTAGGATTGGTAATGATTTTTTTGAGCATGATTACATTTTCAAATGTTTTATACAACTTCGATTTTATTCTAGGCACGCCAATTGTTCGATAAAATGTCTTAATGAAAATTTCATCCTTTACACGAATCTCATGATTTCGAATTTCTTATATGTTTATAGAGATCATGTTCTATCAATCAAATGAGCTTCTACAATCTTGCTTCTCAAAATTTCCTTTATTATTTGGAATTTTAAGCTTTATATTCAAAAGCATGATAATTCGATTCTATGCGCACTTTGCTATATATTTATGATATTTTTATCGTGCTAATAGTATTTTTGATGATTCCAAAGGGGGAGAAACATGAAATAAGCTCAAAGAAGCTAGAAAAAGCTCGTGAAAAAAGTTATAAGATGTGGATGAAAAAGCCAAAAGTTGAGGATAAGACTTAGTCCAACGGATGCTTAATGGACTTTTATTTATGACTAATTGTTTTGACAGGTTGAGCTTCTAAGCTCTTGAAATTAAAGCTCAAATTGTAAAAGCTGAGCTTTTAGCTTTTAGTTATTTGCTTCTATGCCTACTCTTGATTTGCATGTTGATAGGGGGAGCTTTTATAAAATGCTTTGAAAAATCTTTGCTCATATCCTTATAATTCTTATGCATGAAAAGTGTCGCTTAAAATGAATAATTATTTTTGACGGGAAAAACTTGTTTTGTTTTCAAAATCAACCTCTTAAAATTGTTTTGGTTTGTAATCATCAAAAAGGGGGAGTTTGTTAGATAAAAGTATTTATCGTAATTTTGATGATTTTATTTAATTGAGTTTTTCACCAAAATAATGTCTCTAAATGTTGTCCAAATACTCCTAATCGATTTTAATTATTTTTACTAATTTTTCGGAGTACATGAAGTTTATTTTTTGACAAAAATTGGACAACACGTCTGTTTCGAGGTCAACCGGTCGCCCTAGAGGGCAACCCATGCCTGAAGATTGATTTCCAAAATAGAATCGAGACATAACCAAAAGAACTCCAGGTCGACCGGTTCAACCTGAGGTCGACCGGTGTGATCAACCGGTCGACCTGTGCTTGAAACTCTTAGCTTCGGTCTAATCTTCTCTGTCTCACATTTGTGTGAAGGTGGATCGGTCACCTTGAGGGTGGACCGGTCGAACAGGCGGTCGACCGGTCTAACCCTTCTTGGACCGGTCCACCAAGGTATTTTTGTGTTACAATTTTGAATTTCATATTAGAGGTCAACCGGTTGACCTAAGGTTTTATCAGCAAACTATCTGTTGCACATCATATAACTTTTCATGATCACTAAGGTTTTAAGAGATTGATTTCTAACAGCTATAATCACCATTTGATTTGCAATTATTTATAGATTTCAATCTCCAAGGAGGGGCCTATGTCTGAAAATCAAATTCAAGACCTCTCCTATAAATAGATGAAGGATTGAAGCAACAAGTAACAACAACACAAGCAATACAAACACAAGCAAACTTCTTGTTCTTCACTTTCATATTCTTGTTGTGTTTAGTCTAAGTCTTTCACTTGCACATCTTGATTACTAGACTTGATTCTTGATTACACCTGCACTTCAAAGTTGTATACTTCATTTGAGTTGTAATCTTGAATTGTTTTCAATCATCCAAAGCAAGACATCCTTGTTAAGTGTTCTTGTGATAAGAGCACACTTGGGTGATTTTAAGTGTTGAAGAATGTGATACTCTTCATTGGTGTAAGAAGATTGTGGTAATCTTCATAGGTGGTGTTGTAAGAAGAGTGAGGTGCTCTTCAAGGTAAAGGTTGTAATAGTTTGATATCTATTAATAAATCTTTTTTTTTCGAAATCCATTCTGGACATACCGGGGTGGTAGATTAGGACCTAGGTGGGTTGAACTTCTAAAAATAAACATATGTTTTTGTTATCTTTCTTACATTCGAAAAAGAGGAAGAAAATGGAAAAATTGGCATAATCTATTCACCCCCCTCTAGATTATCGTAGCCACTTGGACTAACACTAGGTCGTGAAGAATACAAAAATAACTTAAGTTTAGAAAATCCAGGTACTATTAATAATAAAGCATGCGATATTTATAGAAGAGACGGGTGTATCAAACATTGGATATGTGTCATCATCTGGGTAGTCTATGGAGAGTTAAGTCAGAGCTTTCTATTAACAATCCTTCCCCAGACCTAACCCAACTCAATCAAAATGGGTCGAGTAGGTCTCCCATCAGACCGTCTAATGGATCTAATTCATTAGACAGATCCCCAACCCAACCCAACCTGCTACCCGCTTTG
This sequence comes from Rehmannia glutinosa, assembly GCA_016081115.2. Lineage (NCBI taxonomy): Eukaryota > Viridiplantae > Streptophyta > Magnoliopsida > Lamiales > Orobanchaceae > Rehmannia > Rehmannia glutinosa. The sequence continues at coordinate 1,329,103 of CM071932.1, read as the reverse complement.
ACGTACGAGTTAACCAAGAAAACCAAATTCGCGAAGAAACACAAGCGCAACATCTTCTTCATTCCTTTTTCTTTGGCAGATGCATAGAGTTGAATTATTGATCTTCTCTCCCTAGAAGAATTCTTTGACTTCTCTTTATAAACCAAACACAAAAACATTGAAATATTCAAAAGAAAAAAATTAAAACACATGTGAAAATCCAGATGTCATGCTTTTAAAGATGATCTTTCATAGAAACTTATTTTCACATTTGTTCGTTCATTTCCACAATATTTTAGATTTTTTTAATTCATTCTGGGTTTTTCCTAAATTGTGGCGCCGTGTTTGTTTTCCGGTGACGTTCTGGTTGAGTTTGCTGTCGCGAAGCTCATTCTTATTCGAGCTTCTCGGTTTTAGATTTTGATTTATGAGTCCTACGTTTCATTGTTGGAATTTTAGACCAGGGAATTTTTCCGTTGACTGTAGTCTGGAATTATAATTATCGAATGTCTTCTTTTCTAGACTCTGCAAATCTTCTTGGTGGCCCTTGTGGTGGCGTACTGATTCCAAGTGTTGGTGGATTCTGGTAGCAAAGTAGCAAATTGCATATATTATCCACCGCTTGGGGCGGCTTGCACTGGGAAAATGGAAAACGATTGCTATGAAATAATTATTTCCTCCTAAAAATAAACATGTGTTTTTGTTATCCTTCTTATATTCGAAAAAAGGGCCAAAATCGGAAAATCGGCATAATCTATTCACCCCCTCTAGATTATCGTAGCCACTTGGACTAACACTAGGTCGTGAAGAATACAAAAACAACTTAAGTTTAGAAAATCCAGGTAGTATTAATAATAGAGCATGTGATATTTATTGAGAGACGGGTGTATCACACATGGGATATGTGTAGGGGTGTCAATCGTGTCGTATTTCGTGTTCGCGGGTCGTGTTTTTACACAGGTATTACAGGTTTGACACGAACCTGAACCCGACCCGTTTAATTATTCGTGTCAAGATACACGACCCGAGCACGACCCGTTTATAACACGGGTAACCCGACACGACACGAAAAACCTGTATAATTTAATCTTGACACGAAAAAAATAAAAAAAATCAGAAACAATTGAAATTACAAATAAAATTTACATTAAATATTAAAATTATTAAAAAAATGCATTTAATAATTTTTCTATCATCATATAACCAACTAAAACATCACCAAATATTAAAATAATATATCACTATAAAATTAAATGGGTTACATAGGTCAATCGTGTCGACTCGCGGGTTGACCTGACCTGACCTATTTATTTTCCGTGTTAGCTGTGTCCGACCCATTTTGACCTGAACCTGTTAAGGGTTGTACCTGTACCTGCTAATGGATCTAATTCATTAGACAGATCCCCAACCCAACCCAACCTGCTACCCGCTTTGACGTACGAGTTAACCAAGAAAACCAGTTGCGAAGAAACACAACTGCAACATCTTCTTCATTCCTTTTTCTTTGGCAGATGCATAAAGTTGAATTATTGATCTTCTCTCCCTAGAAGAATTCTTTGACTTCTCTTTAGAAACCAAACACAAAAAATTTGAAATATTCAAAAGAAAAAAATTAATACACATGTGAAAATCCAGATGTCATGCTTCTTATTTCCGCATTTGTTCGTTCATTTCCACTATTTTTTAGATATTTTTAATGTTTTCTGGGTTTTTCCCAAATTCTGGCACCGTGTTTGTTTTCCGGTGAAGTTCTGGTTGAGTTTGCTATCGCGAACCTCGTTCTTATTCAAGCTTCTCGGTTTTAGATTTTAATTTATGAGTTCCACGTTTCATTATTGGAATTTTAGACTAGGGAATTTTTCCGTTGACCGTAGTCGGGAATTATAATTATCGATTGTCTTCTTTTCTAGACTCTGTGATAAAGGTCTTTTTATGCATGTTTTATGTGTATATTTGAGTAGAATTCAAGTTATTTTATTGTTAGTTTTGTAAATTTTTGATTGTACATAGTTCATATTACTCCGAGGTGCTTTTATTGATGTAAATTGACCATTCGGTGCTAATTTTGGTGAATTTCGGACCATTGATTCATGTCAAAACATACCGGGGAGTTTAAGGATGCAAAAACGCTCGAAATCCCAAGCCAATCGCGTCATTTCGGGGCCTTTTTGGTCTAACACGGGCAGGGGGTGTTGGGCAACACGGCCGTGTTCCTCTGGGAGCCAAAAACTCAAACAATTCGCACAAAACAGCCCCCAACACGGCCTAGCCGTGTTGGGCGACATGGCCATGTCAGACGGCATGGCCAAGGTGTGTTTTGCGACATGGCCATGTCAGGGACTTCCTTTTGCAATTTTTCTATGAAAAACTCATCAACCAAGCTTTTTTTGACCACTTTTGTACACCTTTAACACCCAATTTTGCTCTACCATGTCTCCATATTCTCTCAATTGTCATGTGGACACAATGATTCAACCAACTCAACCAATGGAAGTGGAGTATTGTCATGTGAATATAATGATTCAACCAACTCAACCATGAATGTGCACACAATGATTCAACCAACAACCATAGAAGTGGAGCATTTGTTAGCATTATTGATGTGTTCTTTCACAAAGATGGTGCCTATAAAAGCCAAGAGTTTGAGTTGGGAAAGACATTCATGTAGTATTCATTCATATAGAGATTCATTGTGTATTCATCATAGACACTTAGAAAATATTCATTGTGTCCAACATTTTGAGTGGAATTGGGATCAAGAAGTCTTGGAGGAGTAAGCTTGTAGCAACATTGGAGAAGAAGGCTTGGATCAACATCATCTATCAAGGAAGAAATCATTGAGATTTTGAGAAAGATAAGTACATCATGTCTACAATACTTAAATCCTCTTGTGTAATTTACTCTTTTGTCAAAATCATGAGTAGCTAAACTCCTAGTGTTTGAATGTAATGAACTCTAGAATGGATTTGTGATTAAGGTTTGTATGTTTTTAATAAAATTCTCATGTCTTTTGTGATTCACTTCTATCATGTTTATTTTATTCGAGTTAATATTTCCGGTATATTAATTTGATATCTATTCCTCATCGGGTAATCGAGAGATTTATGGTGAGAAAGAACCTATATAAGTGAAAAGAGTTGCATGCAATCCTAGATATAGCACGACATAAATCTTCTGGATTAGGTTCAAACCTAATATGGGAATTCATATATCGTTATAATGCAATTTCAGGGGTTTTAACTAGAAAGAGATTTCAGTTAATCAACTCGAGATTAGGAGTTTTTCGCCTTGAGAAAGGGTTTAACTTAAATCGGGAATTTCTACGGTCAACATAACATGAGATTTAATTTATTAAAAGAGGTTGGTTTTTGGTTAAGGGCTTTTGGTTGTATTTGTAACTTGTCAAATCACAAAAACATTCTAGAGGGATTTACATTCAAATGCATTTTTATCTCTTAATTCCTTCTTTTACAAATCTTCCTTCATTTTTACTGTTTATAAGTTGTTAATTTAGATTATTTATTTTCCTTTATCATCAAACAAAAAACTCTGAAAATTGTTAAATTAGATAACAAAAAGACGGTAATTATTAGTACTTATAATCCTCGTGGGAATGACACTCGGTACTCAATAATCTATACTATAAAACGATAGGTGCACTTGCTAAGGTTTTAAAGGTAGCTTTTGAGCCATCAAGTTTTTGGCGCCGTTGCCGGGGATTGTAATATTAAGAACGCTTTATTTTTGTTAATTTAATCATTTTTTTATTTTTTATTTTACCATTATCTTTCTTTTTATCTATCTTTGTAAGTCTTGGTTTATACTTATCCTCTTTGTTTCTCGCAGGTGTATGCCTACTCGTCGCCGAATTTGGAAGCGCGACACCGCCGTGTAGCAACACGAGGAAAAAGTACTAACACGTACCCGCGAAGAGGATACTAAAGGTAAAGATTTCGTCATGGCGGATGAACAAAGAACTATGTATGACTATGCCAAACCATCCATGGACGGCCGTCATCTAGATCGTAAGGCCCATTTGTTGCGACCAATAATTTCAAATCAAACCGAATGTCATTCAAATGGTGCAACAATTCGTCAATTCGATGGCCTACCAGACGAAGATCTGAATAATCATATCGCAAATTTCCTCGAAATTTGCGATACATTCAAAATCAATGGGGTCTCTGATGATGCCATCCGTTTATGCTTATTCCCATTTACTCTTCGGGGACGGGCTAAACAATGGCTAAATACTTTTCCAAAGGGAACGATTACAACATGGAACATCATGGCCGAAAAATTCCTTTTGAAATATTTTCCACTGGCCAAAACTGCACGATTGAGGAATGAAATCTCTTAATTCACTCAAGAAGATGACGAGACCTTGTACGACACTTGGGAGAGATTCAAAAAATTGTTGCGGAAATTCCCACATCATGGTTTTCCTATTTCGATGCAAGTCCAAACATTTTACAATGGGCTACTCTCAACAAGGCAAATGATTGATCTGCGGTTGGGGAACTTTGAACAATAAAACACCGGAAGCCGCCCCAAGATCTAATAGAGGAATGGCCATGAATGGCTATCAATGGCAATCCGTCGAGGTAAACCTAACGAGCAGTGGGTGTTTATAATGCGGTGCGATGGTTACACTAGTTGCACAAGTCGAAGCTTTGACCCAAAAGATCGACGATCTAGCGACTCTAAACCACCACCACCGCATATTTTATCTTGTGAAACTTGCGGAGGATTGCATAATCATCGATCGCCCACACACAATACCTCACGCCGAACAAAGGCTAATTCGTTGGGAATCAAGGCGAAAATTACCCAAGTAATCCTTACAAAGAACACATATAATCCTGGGTGGCGACAACATCCTAATTTCGGTTGGGGAAACCAAGGCCAACCATGACCTAATCCCAATCGATCTACACACGTCTCCCGTCTCAATTTCACCAAATCAAGGTAAGCCTAACTTGGAAAATCTTATAACAAAGTTTGTGCAATCAACGATACCCGATTCCGTGGTGGAAACATCCTTGAGAAATCAATAGGCATCTATCCATAATGTCTGGAAAATCAAATAGGCCGTTGCGAAGATGATTTCCGAAAGGCCACAAGGTAGTTTGCTTAGGGTAATCTTGAGCCAAACCTGAGGGAGCACGTAAAGGCAATCACCATCGACTTTCCACATGAGCATGATTATGCCAATGCCGCCATGCGAGAAATCGTGGAGGATGACATGCCCAAAGAAAAGCTCATGAAAAAGGAGAATGTAGAATACAAGCCCAAGATCCCTTACCGGAGTCTAACCGAAGAAGATAGAAGGGAGGACAAATTTGGTAAGTACCTTGATTCTTTCAAACAATTACATGTCAATATTCCATTTGTTGACCCTCCTTCAAAGCATGTTAGGGATCTTAATGACATCATTCCTAGTGAAAATAAGCTTAATAAATTATCAAATGTGCGATTGAATGATAAATGTCCTTCCAATGAACTACCACAAAAATTTAATGATCCAGGAAGCTTTATTATCCCCTGTACAATTGATGGTTTACTTGTTGATAGGGCACTAGCCGACTTGGGAGCTAGTATCAACGTGATGTCTTATGAAACATTCAAGCATGCGAAATTAAGTGAGCTTAAACCTATTAGGATGGACATTCAATTAGCCGATAAATCAATTAAACATCCTAGAGGTATTGTTAAAGATGTGCTAGTTAAGATTGATAAATTCATATTCCCAGTTGATTTTATTATTCTTGACATGCATGATGATATAGAAGTTCCCTTAATTCTAGGGCGTCCCTTTTTGGCTACCGCTAAATCTCTCATTGATGTGCATGATGGAAAGCTTACTTTGAGAGTAGGGGGTGAACAAGTTATCTTTAAAATTCCCTTGAGAAATTCTATAAATGATACTTGTTTTCCTATAAACTTGATTGAGATAAGGATAAATTATTCTTTGTTTGATATGTCTTCTAATAAATCCTTGAAAGTATGTGGTGTTCAATGTGCAAAAGTTTCCACAGATAAATCCATATTTGAGGATAACATACAGAAAAATAGGACCATGAAGGTCAATTATTCGAAAATCGTCACAGTGGCGATGTTGTTCAAAAAGATAAATTTTTCATAAGTTCAAGCTCGCCCGATTAAATCTTCACATTAAGGTAAAATGGTCCAGCTATACGACGTTAAAGAAGCGCTACCCGGGAGGCAACCCGATGTTTGTGTGCAATTGTTTTCAATTATTTTTATTTTATTTTATTTTATTTATTTCAAAATAATCACAAGTCCTTAGAGTCATTTTCAAATCATAAAAAAAACTCTTGAGATTCTTCTTGGTTGTCCTAATTGGGAATATTTGAGATTTCACGGTATTCGAGTTGTGTGTTGCTTAACTTTGATTAGGTATGAAGATGCCGTTGAAGGTCCCGCACCAAAACAACCCAATGATCGCCCAACACCGATTCCACTATTGTAGTAAGGTCGTATTTTTCTTTTCCCACCTCTTTTATTTCAATATAATTTCTTTACTTTTTGAGTGTTTTGTGTGTGTTTGTCCATTTCTTTCTTTCACATTGAGGACAATGTGAATCTTAAAAGTTGGAGATGGGTACAATAACATTTTCGGAATGCTTGTATGCTTGTTTGTGAGAGATGTGATTTTTTTTTAACAAATTGAATGTTTGCTAGTCAATAACTTGGTCCAATTATACCTATATTAACTTATTAATTTGTGTTTCCAATGTGAAGCAATTGATTGTTGAGGATAGATTGACGTGGATGCGGACTAAATTTTGATGAGATTTCCAACACCATAAATATTTGATGTGTTAAGGCATATACGACGATACCTAACACTATGAGCGTCCGAGAACTCATGATTTAGTAGTGGTTAACTAGTTGTTAAACCAAGCTTGTAAAAAGAAAGGAGAAAGAGAAAAAAACGAAGAAAAAAAAAGGACCAATCGAGGTTATACTCCTCTATTTGTTGTTGCTTAGTAACTAGGAGCATTCATAAGCCCCATGTTTGTCTTTTACGTAAAACGGCGACACGAATATGAGTATGGGAAACCACCTTAGGAGTGTTTGAACAGAAATTCAAAATTTAAACCTAGTGGAAGAATGCCTCGAAAGGAGAATGTATACTCCTTGACTTCTCATTCCAATAAAGTTCAAGAAGCTTGGTTATATGACTAGTAGGCTAACTACAATGATCTATTGAATTCTTGTATTTTCATGGCGTTATTGAATTGAAGTTGTTCATAACTATCAGTATTTGTGGAGTGATGATTTCAAGTCCCAATAATGCCTCACGATATTACGGTCTTTCTTGTGATCGATCGCTTTGCAAAACTATGTTTTCCTGAATGGTTAATACAGGTTGAGAAGGCCAAGAACTTGACTGTTTGTGTTCAATGTGTTGAAAAACAAAATCCTTGTGTGTTGTGATTTATTGAATCCCTCTTTTTAATTTAAAGTTTTGCTTGAGGACAAGCAAAGTTCAAAGTTGGAGGTGGTTTGATAAGGGTCTTTTTATGCATGTTTTATGTGTATATTTGAGTAGAATTCAAGTTATTTTATTGTTAGTTCTGTAAATTTTTGATTGTACATAGTTCATATTACTCCGAGTGCTTTTATTGATGTAGATTGACCATTCGGGGCTAATTTTGGTGAATTTCGGACCATGGATTCATGTCAAAACATACCGGGAGTTTAAGGATGCAAAAATGCTCGAAATCCCAAGCCAAACGCGTCATTTCGGGGCCTTTTTGGTCCAACACGGGCAGGGGGTGTTGGGCAACACGGCCGTGTTCCTCTGGGAGCCAAAAACTCAAACAATTCGCACAAAACAGCCCCCAACACGGCCTGGCGTGTTGGCGACATGGCCATGTCAGACGGCATGGCCAAGGTGTGTTTTGCGACATGGCCATGTCGAGGACTTCCTTTTGCAATTTTTCTATGAAAAACTCATCAACCAAGCTTTTTTTGACCACTTTTGTACACCTTTAACACCCAATTTTGCTCCACCATGTCTCCATATTCTCTCAATTGTCATGTGGACACAATGATTCGACCAACTCAACCAATGGAAGTGGAGTATTGTCATGTGAATATAATAATTCAACCAACTCAACCATGAATGTGCACACAATGATTCAACCAACAACCATAGAAGTGGAGCATTTGTTAGCATTATTGATGTGTTCTTTCACAAAGATGGTGCCTATAAAAGCCAAGAGTTTGAGTTGGGAAAGGCATTCATGTAGTATTCATTAGAGATTCATTGTGTATTCATCATAGACACTTAGAAAATATTCATTGTGTCCAACATTTTGAATGGAATTGGGATCAAGAGGTCTTGGAGGAGTAAGCTTGTAGCAACATTGGAGAAGAAGGCTTGGATCAACATCATCTATCAAGGAAGAAGTCATTGAGATTTTGAGAAAGATAAGTACATCATGTCTACAATACTTAAATCCTCTTGTGTAATTTACTCTTTTGTCAAAATCATGAGTAGCTAAACTCCTAGTGTTTGAATGTAATGAACTCTAGAATGGATTTGTGATTAAGGTTTGTATGTTTTTAATAAAATTCTCATGTCTTGTGTGATTCACTTATATCATGTTTATTTCATTCGAGTTAATATTTCCGGTATATTAATTTGATATCTATTCCTCATCGGGTAATCGAGAGATTTATGGTGAAAGAACCTATATAAGTGAAAAGAGTTGCATGCAATCCTAGATATGGGGCGACATAAATCTTACGGATTAGGGTCAAACCTAATATGAGAATTCATAAATCGTTATAATGCAATTTCGGGGGTTTTAACTAGAAAGAGATTTCAGTTAATCAACTTGAGATTAGGAGTTTTTCGCCTCGAGAAAGGATTTAACTTAAATCGGGAATTTCTACGGTCCACATAACATGAGATTTTATTAAAAGAGGTTGGTTTTTGCTTAAGGGCTTTTGGTTGTATTTGTAACTTGTCAAATCACAAAAACATTCTAGAGGGATTTACATTCAAACGCATTTTTATCTCTTGATTCCTTCTTTTACAAATCTTCCTTCATTTTTACTGTTTATAAGTTGTTAATTTATATTATTTATTTTCCTTTATCATCAAACAAAAAACTCTGAAAATTGTTAGATTAGATAACAAAAAGATGGTAATTATTAGTACTTATAATCCTCATGGGAATGACACTCGGTACTCAATAATCTATACTAGAAAACGATAGGTGCACTTGCCTAAGATTTTAAAGGTAGCTTTTGAGCCATCACTCTGCAAATTTTCTTAGTGGCCCTTGTGGTGGTGTACTGAATTTCCAAGTGTTGGTGGATTCTGGTAGCAAAGTAGCAAATTGCATATATTATCCACCGCTTGGGGCGGCTTGCACTGGGAAAATGAAAAAAGATTGCTACGAAATAATCATTTCCTCCTAAAAATAAACGTGTGTTTTTGTTATCCTTCTTACGTTCAAAAAAGAGGGCGAAAAATTGGATAATCGGCATAATCCATTCACCCCCTCTAGATTATCGTAGCCACTTGGACTAACACTAAGTCATGAAGAATACAAAAATAGCTTAAGTTTAGAAAATCCAGGTACTATTAATAATAGAGCATGCGATATTTATAGAAGAGACGGGTGTATCACACATGGGATATGTGTCATCATCTGGATAGCCTGTGGAGAGTTAAGTCAGAGCTTTATATTAACGATCCTTCCCCAGATATAACCCAACTCAATCAAAATGGGTCGAGTAGGTCTCCCGTCAGACCGTCTGATGGATCTAATTCATTAGACAGATCCCCAACCCAACCCAACATGCTACTCGCTTTGACGTACGAGTTAACCAAGAAAACCAGTTGCAAAGAAAGATAACTGCAACCTCTTCTTCATTCCTTTTTCTTTGGCAAATGCATATAGTTGAATTATTGATCTTCTCTCCCTAGAAGAATTGTTTGACTTCTCTTTAGAAACCAAACACAAAAAATTTGAAATATTCAAAAGAAAAAAATTAAAACACATGTGAAAATCCAGATGTCATGCTTTTAAAGATGTTCTTTTGTAGAAACTTATTCTTTGCATTTGTTCGTTCATTTCCACTATTTTTAGATTTTTTTAACGCTTTAGGTTTTTCCCAAATTAAGCGCCGTGTTTGTTTTTCGGTGAAGTTAAGTTGAGTTTCTTTGTCAAAAACTCATTCTTATTCGAGCTTCTCGGTTTTAGATTTTGATTTATGAGTCCCACGTTTCATTGTTGGAATTTTAGACCAGAGAATTTTTTTGTTGACTGTAGTCGGGAATTATAATTATCAATTGTCTTCTTTTCTAGACTCTGCAAATTTTCTTGGTGGCCCTTGTGGTGGCGTACTGAATTTCCAAGTGTTGGTAGATTCTAGTAGCAAAGTAGCAAATTGCATATATTATCCACTGCTTGGAACGGCTTGCACTGGGGAAATGGAAAACGATTGCTACGAAATAATTCTTTCCTCCTAAATATGTAGAGTTAAATTTTTGACGTCTTAGGATTTTATATATAGGTGAAAATTTAGAAGATGAATTCAAGAAGTCACATTCCACATTCCACCACATAATTTAACACATTATTCACCACTGTAATACTTTTAAGTTTAACGTGTAATACTTTTAAGTTCAACGCATAATACTTTTTATTTAAACGTGTAATACTTTTCTATAAATCATAGTACTTTTTCCTTAAATGTGTAACACTTTCACTTAAAACTGTAATAATTTTTAGTTCAACATGTAATACCTTTTAGGGAAAACACTAATACATTTCAGGTGAACTACTAAAAAAAATTCACGGAAAAATCTAATACTTTTTGGAGAAATCCTATAAATAGTTCATGAGAAAAATTAATACTTTTTAGGTGACCTACTAATACGTTTTAGGGGGGCTATTAATACTTTTGAGGAAAAAGTTAATATTTTCAGGATTACTAAAATACTCTCGAAGGAACTACTAAAACTTTTTCGAGTGATTTGCTAATATTTTTATGGGAAAGCATGATAATACTTTTCGGTCCTAGTGATTCTATGTCATTTGCCTCATATTACAAAAATACCATCGGGTGGGGTTTTGGGATTTGTCTAACGGTTTTGGCCCGTTAAACAGTCTGACATGAATTTTTGTCAAACGAGTCAAAACCGACGTCTTTTTACGTTGATGCTTCACTTCTTCAAATGAATTCTAAGGGACAATGTGGTTAGCTCAAGCTCTTCTCATACCAAAATCGATTGTTATTATTTTTAAACATAAATAATGGAATTCTCTCCATTTGGATTGATAGATTTGGGGCTAAGATTTCAAATCATAAAATAACAAATCCATTGAGGTAGGATTTCAAATTCATAGATTGAGTCATTTAAAATTAGTCCCCTCAAATCCTCTCATCCAAACGCAACCTTAAGAAAAAAGCAGATCCTAGATTTGAAACTCAAAATAAAGGTGATGTAGTTAAAGTGTTGTTTTCTCCGGATAATTTATCTTTTGGCCTTGTAAAAGTACCTTAAAAATAACTTTTATTAAATTTAAAAAAAGTGAAAAAAGAAATAAAGAAAGAAAAAAATGTAAAATAAAAATGAGCACCGAAATAGAAGCAAAAGAGCAAAAAGTGGAGAGTTTTGTGTTGAAAGCCACATCTCACCACATTGAGTCCCCAATTAAAAATAGTAAATAAAATATATTAAGTATTAACTAACGATAACAATAAATATTGTAAACTGATTTACTCTTCCTCCTCGATTGCAGCTTTTCCTCCCAATCTCAACGCCATCCCCAACAACTTTGAAGGAACAAAAAAGAACAAGAAAAACTAGGCAAAAATTGGGATTTTCAGAAGGATCGACAACCGCGAGTTGTAACACTATATGACGGATCGCTGTTCGTGAGTTGCAATATATATATTCCTCGAATTGCGATCATCATGTCTTCCTGCCAATCGTCATCATCAGGATCGGAAGACGAGGATGAAGGGATCGACTCGTACAGAAAAGGAGGGTACCATGCCGTCAGAATCGGCGACTCATTCGCTGCTGGTCGATACATCGCCCAGCAAAAACTGGGCTGGGGTCAATTCTCCACAGTTTGGCTTGCCTACGACACTCAATCATCCGTAAGAATTTCTTCAAGATGGCGTCGTTTTTAGTTTCTCTTTGTCGATGCAGGAATTAGAATTTTTGTCGTTTTGCTTTTTGGGTGGTCTTTTATAGATGACATAGTTTAATTCCTGTCGTATTTATTTATTTATGTCTGGGTGATTTTGTTTCTGTTTTTGACCATTTCCTAGTGTGTGATTGTAAACTTACTATTGATGCGGCTTAATGTGTTTCATAAATTTTAGAATGAAATCTTGGTATTTTGATTTATCTAGCTGTATCAATTAGATGATCTCGGTTTCAATTCTTAGACTATCTGCATTCATCTTTAAACTTTTAGCTTTTCATTTTAGAATCAGATTATGGTATTGATTCAAGTGGCTATGTTGCATCTCTGAAAGTGCTTGTGGCCACTGCATGTTGAACTCTCAATTCCCCACCACCCCAACAATAATAATAAAATGAAATGAAAAGTTGATTGTTTAACTCAAGAAGCGTAACCTGATGATTTGGTGACGTGTAGTTACTTCAGAAAAGGGAAGGTATCGAGTTATAGCATCAGCAAAATAATGTCCAGTTAGTTCATTAACTTCAAATCGGTTGAAAAGCGTCATTTTTGTGACCATGTTTGTATTTTTTAAGTGGATAATGTTATAATAACTACAACTTAGTAGTCATGTTATAGTCCCGGTGCTGAGAATTGTGGCTACTTGTTTCCATAAGAAATTAGAAGGATAATTAAAAGATTAATAGAATGCTGTTTTGTTTTTCCAAGCTTGGTATTATATGAAGAAAACATGCTTCTAGCATACATAGTATTTTCCCTGTTGTGTACTTGCAAACATTGAATAATGAATAGTATTCCGACTCTTGGGTGCATTCTGTCTTTGACCACTTAATTTGGAGAATGATAGAGCTTTTGTATATTGATGTTCTTTTTACATGATCAGAATTCTCGTGACATGTTTAATTCCAATCGAAGTTATTTTCTAACATTTTCTTTATTGTGGTTTGCCCGATTTCATAGAATTATGTTGCCTTGAAGATCCAAAAAAGTGCACCACAATTTGCTCAAGCTGCGCTTCATGAAATTGAAATCCTTTCTGCTATTGCTGCTGGTGATCCCTCGAACAATAAATCTGTTGTACGATTAGTTGACCACTTTAAGCATTCAGGCCCAAATGGGCAGCATTTATGCATGGTCTTGGAATTCCTTGGTGATAGTTTGCTGCGTCTGATCAAGTATAACCGGTATAAAGGTCTTGAATTGAACAGAGTTCGGGAGATATGCAAATGCATTTTGACTGCTCTAGATTACTTGCATGGCACACTAGGACTCATACACACTGATTTAAAACCTGAAAACATTCTTCTATGTTCCACCATTAATCCTTCAAAAGATCCAGTTAGGTCAGGAATGACTCCCATCCTTGAAAGGCCTGAGGGAAACCCCAATGGCGGAGTAATAATAAACAGTATTGAAAAAAGACTGAAACAAAGGGCAAGAAGAGCAGTTGCAAGGATATCAGAGAGGCGAGCTTCTATGGGAGGAGTAGGCATGCTTCCGAAGCCTGCTAGATGCCTGGATGGGATTGACTTAAGATGTAAGGTCGTGGATTTTGGAAATGCATGTTGGGCTGATCGGCCAATTGCTGAAGAAATTCAAACAAGGCAATACAGAGCACCGGAAGTTATACTTCAATCTGGTTATTCGTTTCCTGCTGATATGTGGTCATTTGCTTGTACTGCATTTGAACTTGCAACTGGTGAGATGATGTTTGCTCCCAAGGGTGGACAAGGCTTCAGCGAGGATGAGGTGATAATCTACACTTGATTTTATCTTTATGCATTATAGCATGCATGAAAAACAACTTTCATAAGCTTCACTTTCCATATCTTTTTTGCATAAATCCTCAATTTACTAGGAATAATTTGTTTTATTTTCAGCATTCTGTTAGGTTATTTATGTTTTCTTGAAAATCTGCACCACCCTTTTTAACTCTAGTAAAATGCTTTATGAATTCGAAACTAAAACTTTTTAAGTGTGCCCATGTAGTAAAATTGAGATTTTTAGGATAATACTGGTCATTGATTTAGCTAGTTTAGCTCTAATTGCCTGATTTAGAGAAAACCATGATAAGTGAATGGATCTTAAGTTATAAAAGCTCACATCTGATACTTTGAAGGCTTGCAATGTTAGGTAGCAAAAATGTCGTTGATGAGCTACTTTCACATCATAGTTTTTATTCTTCTTTCATTCTTATAAAACTTGTTTAAGTGGTATCAGTTGATTTGTGATATGACTAGTGTGCTTATACAGGATCACCTTGCTTTGATGATGGAGCTCCTTGGAAAGATGCCACGGAAGGTAAACATATATTTTCTCACTCATATATATTTATTACTTGAACTTTATGGAAGAGTTGCTGACTATCGGTGTTAATGCTTGAATAAAAGATTGCCACAGGTGGGGCTCGATCCAAAGATTACTTTGATAGATATGGGGACTTGAAGAGGATTCGAAGGCTCAAGTACGGGTCTATTGATCGACTACTTGTTGATAAATATAAATTTCCCGATGCTGATGCTCGTGAATTTGCGAATTTTCTTGGTCCCATGCTTGATTTTGAGCCAGAAAAGCGTCCAACTGCAAAGCAATGTCTGCAGCACCCATGGCTCAATATCGATAATCAGATGCATGATAATGAGGTAAAGAGTGAATCGAGCGTCGAAAAGGTGAATGTTGGAATGACCAACCTGCAAATTAAGCTACGCAAGTGATGCAGGAGTGTGATCGAAACACGTGTTTTTCCACTTGTTTTGAGTTTTGTTTGTGGTTAATTTTGGATATTTCCAAAGTCTTGATAGAATTTTGATTTATTGACTAGCTAAAAGAGGTAATATAGCATATGATTAGCACAATGAAATGACAACACATGAAGAAATTGACTGAGAAACTGATTTTTCAAGTGTCAACTACATAGGGAATTTGTTAAGTATGACTCCAGGTGGTTGGTTGCTTCATTGATGTTTGACATTCATTGAACATCTTCATCATGCTTTCCTTGCTTTTATGAGGGACCATTTGAGCTAAAAATGAAGCTCAACAGTGACTTGCAGTACAACATAAGCTTTATCTCTTATGGAACCTTTGTGAGATGGATAAGTTGGGATACAGGGTGGGAGAATCCATTGAAAAGCAAGTGATTGCTTTAAACTAAAGACAGAAAGATGTTGTTCCAGTGTTCCATTTTGATGCGATGGTAAATTGTAGCTGATAAATCTCGCTCACTTTGGTGCTTCCAAGGACTGTGATACTAGAATTTGTTTGCTACTATTATTGTATTACGATTTTTGAACTGTGTAATTCTGAGTTGGTTTTGCAGTTTTTGTCTAATCTTCGGGATTTCGGTATAAATGTAGAATTGATTCCTAAACCATATTTGCTTATTAAATCCTTTTCATTATTGTCAATGTAACTATACTTGAATGTGAACATAGCTAAAATTCCCAACCTAATGTGCTAACTGAATGCCACTTGAATGGAAAACCTTTCTATATTTGGACAAGAATCATAGTAGTGTTTTTTTCAGATTGAAGAAGAAATATTATGGTACATTTAGATGGTTTTGAGTGAGACATAACGCGGCCACAATAGTATTCAACAAGCGGTCCAAAATATTTTGAATGATAGTGCAAATGTCAAATGAAATAGTATTCAAAAAGTGGTCCAAAATATTTCCATTGATAGTGCAAAAGACGACAATGAAATAGCATTCGAAATAATTTTTGCATCCATCCAATGATTTTATCTAGGGCAATTGCGTGTTGGTGGTTGTAGCAACACTAAACGACATATTTTTTCTTTTTTTGACGAAAGTTAGATTATTTATTTTTGTTATTGAAAAACTGAAAAGAAAAACAAAAGGAAGGAAGAAAATCATCCTAAAGTTTTAAATCTGCCAATATTGTCCTTCCAAAACAAGTTTGTCTTATAGAAGGTCATCAAATTGAGAAGATACATAGATCATAGACCATATGAGCCTTGAAGGTGAAGGAGCCACCGGAACATTCGTGAGGAGCCAAAAGAGGAAAGGAGAAGAAATAAAGCTAAATGCTACCAAGGAACATGAGGTTGTAGCTATTATCCTATGGAAATAAGCTAATGAAACAAGAAGTGACACCAATCTAGAACCTCCAATTGAAAAAGAGACTAGTAGTTTTTCAATGAGAAAACATGGATAACTCGTTCGAGTAATATTGACGAGCCAATTGATTTGGACCGTTTTAATAATCACAAAAACTCCTGTCAGACCGTCTAACGGGTCAAACCCGTTAGACGGATCTGACCCGCGAATCCGGTGGCATTTTCGTAATATTAGCAGTGGTGTTTTAGTAGTTTTTAGGGAGTATCGGTATTAGCGGTCATCGAAATGTATTAGTCGTCCTTCTAAAAAGTATTAGCGATTCTTAAAATATATTAGTAGTTCCCAAGAGTTTTTAGTATTTCTCCTAAATATACTCATGAAATGTATTAGCAATCCCTCAAAAAAGTATTAGTAGTTTATCGAAAAAGTATTATTAGTTCCTTGAAATAAATTAAAATTTTCTCCTGAAATGTATTAACGATCGTTACGGAAAGTGTTAGTCCTTCTAAAAAGTATTAGCGATTTAACCAAAAATGTATTAGTAGTTCCCACTGAATATAATTAAATTTTTCTCCCGAAATGTATTAGCAGTTCTTCTGAAAAGTATTAGTAGTTCTTGTGAAATGTATTAGTAATTCCCTGAAGAGTTTTTTTGTATTTCTCCTGAATATACTCCCGAAAAGTATTAGCCGTCCTTCTAAAAAGTATTAGTAGTTCTTCTGAAATGTATTAGTAGTTCCCTGGAGAGTATTTTAGTAGTTCTACTAAATATGATTAACATTTTCTCCCGAAAAGTATTAGTAGTCCCTCGGAAAAATATTAGCAGTCCCTCGAAAAAGTATTAGTAGTTCCTTGAACAATATTTAATTAGTCCTTCTAAATGTATTAGTTTTTACCTCTGAAATGTTTTTAGTAATTACCCTGAATAGTATTAGTTTTTCCAATAAAAAGTATTAGTAGTTCCCTTTAAAAGTATTAGCAGTCTCCCCGAAACTTATTTAGTAGTGCCCCTAATAAATAGTATTAGTTTTTTTTTCCTAGAAAGTATTAGTAATCCTCTGAAATGTATTAGTAATCAATCTGAAAAGTATTAGTAGTTATTGCCCAATGCCTGGCTTGTTAATCTTCTTGTCCCAAAGTCCCAATTTTAAGGCTTCATGTTCTCTCTTCAATTGATCTGAAAGTATCAAACAACGAAAACATGCCAATATTTCTATCCCTAGCTAGTGCAGTTACCATCAAAATTAGAAAACAAATCAAAACTCAAAATCTTAAAAAGAAACAAACAAGCCATTAGGGATTTTTTGCACGTTGAACGACCCTCATCAGCAAACTATCCTCCTGAAGGATAATGCAGACGGGAGAATTTCCAATCGCACACGCTTTCGCGAGCATGATCTCCTTCAATAGGGCTACGAATTCAATCGGATCAATGGTTCCGCTTCGATTGACGTCGTATTTATCGAACAACAAATCGTAGAGTCCAACGATCTCGTCCTTCGATTGCAGCTCGAACTCCATTGACGAATGTTTCCAGATCGCTTCTGACACCGTAGGAAATGGGAAACCCATATGCATAGGATATATTGGGGTTGGGGATTCGTTAGACGGTGTGACATGAGACTTGCTCTTTAATAATAAACAATTTTATTTATATCAAGGGTAGATTACAAAATCTGCCCCGAGATTCAGCCTAATTACAACAAGAACCCCCTTAAGGTTTACATTTGTTTTTCAAATACCCCGTCATTATGTTCAATTTATAAAATGGAAATAAATGTCAATGGGTCATTCTAAGGTGGTTGTCTATAAATGTTCCTAAGCCAGAGATTTGCGCAATGATACATGTTCGAAATACAAGAGTTGTTTCAATATGAAGAACTATTACATTTTTTTTTTGGTAAAATGTTAATAATGTTCAATTAGTTCCTGGATAATATGTGAAAGCATTTGTAATATTTTTAGAAATATTTAATGACCTTTAATATTCGGAATCTATTATCAAACTCCTCATTTAGTATATGTTAATTCACTGTTGTAATATTGTGGCAATATTTAATGAATATTCTGAAGATGATACTTTACAAAAATGTATTAATATAATGAACTTAAATGACAAAAAACATTTCATAAATTAATTTAGTAGTTTCTTTTTACTTATGCTAAAGTTAGATGGTTCTCAAGAAACTTTTAACATTACATCCAAAAGGGAAATTTTTTTAAGTACCCACTATGGATAGTTGATACTCTTTTCTACCCACCAACATAACAAAAACTCTTTTTACCCAAATTGACAAAACTGCCCCTTCTTTAAGTTGGTGGCTTTTGAATTTTGAAATTCAAAACCGTATAATCCTCCCCCCCCACTAAAATCGTATACTACACACACTCCAAGACAAAAGTGGTGAAAGCAAAAAGTAACTAAAAAGCAAAAAGTAAAGTAAAACGAAACAAATCGTGCATATCAAACACACAAATCGTGCCAAAGAAAGAAGAACTAGTCGACATTCATGGCTTCCAACGAAGAGTCACCCAACCCATCCGTTCTTTGCGGTAAATCATTGACCGCCGACGCACCATCCTCCGCCGCTGCAGTCGTCGCCAACGTACCCTCCTCATCCACTCCATTACGGGTAAGAGTTTTCTAATACATTTTTGGTAGTTTTGAAATATTTGGATATAATGTTGGATTTGTTTTGTTCGAAATCTTTAGTGGTTGGTGTATGAATGTCGGATTTTACTTGATAATGTGCATGAATGTTGTTTTGTTGAAGTTTGTGGTGTAAGATATTATTTTTTGAGTTAGAAATGTTGGATGTAATGTTGGATTTTTTTTTTAAAATCTCTAGTTTCATATCGTGCCTATATCGTGCCATCTCTCTTCGTCTTCTTCATTATATCGTGACAATATACGTATGGATGGGTATTTTGTATATTTTGCCAATATACGTATGGATGGGTATTTTGTATATCTTCAATATACGTATGGATGGGTATTTTGTATATCGTGCCTACCATTCATATCGTGCCATTATGCCCCTGTATTTGTCTATCGTGCCATTGGTCATTTGCATATCGTGCCATTATGCATATCGTCCATGTATTTTTGTATATCGTGTCTGTATCTTGCCAGCACCTCCATATCGTGCCATACTATCAGTTCCTTAATTTTTGTACCTTATCACTATATTTCTTCAAAATTTCAATAATTCATCTTGTTAAATTGGAATTAATTATTGTTGTAGGTCGGTCCACAGTGGAGGAGACCCTCTTTTCGTCGAGAGAGGGCCTATATTGCGAGGTACGCTCGACCGAATATAATTCAAATAATCAAAGATGAGTTTCAAGAGATTGGTGATAGTGTATATATGCAGTTTAGACGGCGGTTTTTGGGTATTTTATGGATTTCGGGTATGACGGAGTTAGCTGTAATGCGACACTTTATGCATTGGTAGCAATGGAGGTGCATGTGCCTTATGCTCTGGAATTGGAGTGTTGGTTCCACGTAGGAGAGCATACTATTATATTCTCCCGGCATGATTTTGCTATGATATCTGGATTGCGGTTTCCAGGGTCCACATTTGACCCTAACGGTGCTTTTGAGGTACCTGAGAGTCTGAGACTGGTATTTATCAACGATATTGGCCTTAGGGTGATCGTATTACCGCCGCACAGTTATGCGATTTATTTTCTGATGGCACCTTTCGTGACTCACCAGACGATGCCCTAAAGGTGGCAAAGGTGTTATTTGCCTTTTATATGGTACTGTGTTTCGATGGCCGATAGACCGCAGTGGATCGTTGGCTATGGTTCTTGATCGAGGACGATGCACAGTGGGAGGCTTTCCCTTGGGGAAAATACTCATTTCAGATTTTCATTCATTATATTCGACAGCTGCATGCATGATGTTCTGCCACCTGGCTGATATACGAAGGACGATCCACCTCGATATCTCCCACCTAGTTATCATTTTTATGGTCCCACGTATGTCTTGCTGGTACATATATTTTTTACGTTATTTATATTTGTACTTAGTTTTTTCAAATATTAAAAAAAAATCTTATTTTGACACTTATCAATGTTCTGGCATATTTGGGCATTCGAGGCGATACCTCAGTCAACCGGGTAATGCTTGGGCGACTCGAGTATCCGAGGCACCCAGATGTCTAGGTGCCTCCGTTGGAGGTTTCCGAAGACCAACGTTGACATGATTGATTTTTTCTTTGACCTGGTATGCATTCCAACATTGTTTACTTATTTATTTATTTAATTAATAAATTATTTTTATTAATTTATTTATATATTTATTTACAGGCTTTAGTGTGTTATGAGATATTGGAGCCGGGTGAGGAGAAGCTCCAGCAGATATATATGGAGCGAGTCGATGAGCTGGTTATTTTGTTAGGTCCTCCTCGGTTCATCCTGAAGGAGAACCGGTTTTTGGGCGGTGGTGCTGAGAGGGGCAGGGACAAAGGCAAAGTTACGGGTACAGATTCGACACCCCAGCCCCATCCCTATTGGCAGAGGCAGAGTGTCAGAGACGGTAGAGGGAGGGGCTACTGCTAGGGGAAGAGGCAGGGGGAGAGGTAGAGCCGATTCAGAGGCCCCCACTACTAGTCTTACGATTTAGAGGCCGGAGACGGCGTAGAATAGACGACCCTTCATCCCATCGGGCAAATGATCCCTTAGATGGCCGGACAGATAATTTATCAGCTGGGCAGACAGATGCACGTGATGATCCATCAGTCCGTGGGGAGTATGCACGCGATGATCCATCAATCGTCGGGATACTCGTGATGATCCATCTGTCAGTGGGCAGACATATATGTTGGTACTGATTAGGGGGGTTATACGGGAGGAGATTGGCATGTTAGAGAGACACATAGAGAATCGATTCTCTCGATTGGAGTCATGAGTCGATGAAACTGTTTCTGAGTTAGAGATTCTCATCTAAGATGAGGGATCTTGCTTGACAGACGTCTAGATCGGGAGATAGGTCGGAGTTAGGACCTTATTCGGGAGGAGATTAGGCGTGTTCCCCATACATTGATCGATATGATGACTTCATGCATGGCGATCGAGATATCTAGCGGTCATCTCAACGATGCCTGCGTCGTGACATCGACGATCATCCTCATAGAAAACGACTCCTCTTGATCGATGTCGACTCCTCTTACATCGGTGTCAACTACTCTTCCACCGATGTCGACTACTATTCGATTGTGTCGATTTACCTTCCGTTGATGTCGACTCCTCTTCCAAAGATGTCGCTTCTCTTTCCCAGTGTCGACTCTCTTTCAGCGATGTCGACTTCTCTTCACGCCGTTGTCGACTCTATTTTACCTGTGTGGGTACATTCTCCGCGACCACGAGTATCGATCACTATTCCGACGCCATTGGTCCCTGGTATTCGAGCTCCCTCTCCGACACTCGTGGTCCCTGGTCCACGAGCGCCATCTCCGCCTACTCCTTCATCCAAGTTCGGGATAGCAGCGTGTCACGCCTCATTCACGGCCCATTCGGGGATCCTAGTACTCAAAGTTTTAAGCGGACCGAGAGAGAAGTATACGCGCTTCTTACGATCTCTTTTGAAGAGTAAGTATTAAATATTTTTGCATTTGTTTTGTCGTCTTAGAATTAACATCTTATATTAGTGCAATGTCTTAATATTTGAGGATCCAATTGCAGGAGGAACGTGGGGCTATTGTACTGTGTTGGGCCATCATTTCTTTAGGAAATGGAGGATCCAGCTGTAGATTTGGAGAATGATGTAAGTTTCTTAAATTTTTGTATTATTTAGTTGATGAATATTTTATTTATTTTATATTGATTAATATCGATTTTTTTCATTTCTGTACAACATATAAATGCATACTTGTCCACACTACAGTTCGATCCCCAGTTTCTTGGGATTGCACCTCATCCCAAGTAGTTGGGAACTTATAGGATTGTATCTACGACATTTTCGATTAGTTTATTTATTATGTGTCTCGATTTTACTTTAAACTTAATAAATGATACTTGTTAATTCATAAACATTTTCTATGTGTAGGATTCCATACATCATATATGGAATGGTATGCATGGTGGCTGGCACAGTATATGACCCGGTGACCATGGAGGAGATTCCTCTCGGACAGGAGCTGGATGAGTTGGTTAGGGTTGTCCAGCACGGATCTCCGGGATGGGGTAATCCTGGTTCGTGGAGTGACATTATGCAGGCACACTTGAATTTATTTTTATTTTTGGCTAGTTTATTCATTTTTTTCATTAAAATTGTTTAATTAATTAATGATTTATTTTTTCCCCAGGTGTTCATGATCGTGAATTTATTGGCACATTTTGTCGTGTACAAACTAGATCTCCGTAGAGCTAAAGTATATATATATGACTCTGTACGTGCCTAATACACACCTGATATTCGTGCCTCGAGGGATGCCGGCACACGTCCAGTCCATCGCATCCTCCCATGTGTACTTATACACGCTGGCTTCTACGATGACTTAGGTATCGAGCCCGTCCGCCGCGAGTGGGAGTTTGTCCCTACTCCAGAGAAAGATTGTTATGTGTAGAACGACATCACTAGTTGTGGCGTATTTGCCATCTATCCTGACGTTAGTTGTATCATGAAGAAGATTAATAAGAAGTAGGTGTAGGAGTCGATTCCCGAGCTAAGGAAAATGATGGCACGACAGATTTACCAGTAGAGTACAGATAGTAGTATTTTTCAGTTGTAGTACATTTTTATTGTATATCTTGTAAATACTTTGAGGTATTTAAATATTCATTTTGCATGGTTTTATGTCCTATTATTTCCAAATTAGAGGTTGTACACTTGAAATTGGTAAAAAAATATAGAAATCTTGTACAAAACTAAGTAAAACTCGTATGGCACGATATTTCGTTAAATGGCACAATATTGGTTATATGGCACGATATCATGCCTAACTTTGAATTAGGCACGATACGATGGCCAATATATAGGCACGATATCGTGCCGCTGTAGCACGATATATCGTGCCTATATTGGGCACGATATCGTGCCGCTGTAGCACGATATGTCGTGCCTATATTGGGCACGATATCGTGCCACAGCAAAGTGGCACGATATATCGTGTCTATTGTGAAACACCTGTTTAAATGACTACTGACTTTCTGCTCTTAGTGTTATTTTGCTAACATAGTATTACAGTTGAAATAATTTTTGCCTAATTTTCATCATCCGGATGTCTCGGGCATCTTCTATGGGTATGATCATCTCCTCAAAGATATTCCACATTTCTTTTTACCAATGTTGTAAAAATCGGCCTAGCGGCCGCCAGCGCCGACTAGGCGCTAGCGCCCCCAAGCCGACCCGATTTTCCTAAAATCGGCCAAAAAAAAAATCGCCTGGGCAAAAATCGGCCTAGCGCCCGCCAGCGGGCTAAGCGGCTAGGCGGTTTAGGCGGGCGCCTGGCGGCAAAAAAATCGGAAAAAATCGGGAAAAAATCGGTGCAGGCGGTCTAGGCGGAATAAATCGGCCAAAAATCGGAAAAATCGGCCAAAATACAAAAAAATAAAAAAATAAGAAAAACTTGGGCTTTTCTAGCGCCGTCTAGGCGCCCTGGCGCCCGCTGGCGCCCTAGCGCTAGCGCGCCGATTCTGCCCCGATCGGCGCTAGCGATTTCTCGCAACCTTGCTTTTACTACGCACTTGTCTTGAAGGACCGGTTGTGTCAGGTCACCGATGCACTTTCGCGCTCATCAAGCGGCAATGATATAGTGCATTTGACGCAATTGTGGCCAGCACTCCTACACCTTGAACAAATTTGATCTTACGTGAACGATTACTTGATGATTCAACAGCAGAATGAACTCTACTTTGTCTAGGATGACCTGCTTGTCTCGGGTTATTTAGAGGGTTGCATACTAATTCTCGCACCTCTTGTGGTAGAACCCATTCACTCGGATCGGGACCGGTAAATTCATCCGCCCACATTTGTTGAAGATTTTCATTTTTATAATAATGTGCAACAGATGAATATATATTGAGGTTCGCCTTTCTGCACAAATAATCAAATAATTATGTGAAAATATTGAACGAATTATGTGAAAATATTGATATAAATTTTAAATTTATTTATACCTAATTGATGTAGATGCATGGGAGCAAGGCATCAATTCATATTCAAATTCTCGACAGTTGCACGTTCTTTAGGATAAGTCAACCAAATAGGTCTTTGTTCCATCTTCCACTTTGTACTTCACATTACTAAGACATTGTACATCCATTCTACGACCTATCTCAACTGCATCACTTAATCTTTTGGTTGCTTCAAGTGTTAACTCTTGATCTCTTTCATTAGCAGCAATGTGTCATTCATAAACCACTTTTCAATAATAGTCCGAGCACACTTAAGCACAGAACAAAAAGGTAAACTTTTTGGCCTATAATAACTGACTATTAAAGGCAAAGCTGTCAGCCGAGTTTGATGTCATAAACCCATAACGTCGGACAAGACACTTAGCTCGAGATCATATGCCTTCCCCTGCATGTTCTAACTTCTAAAACGCACCTGTCTCACTATCAACTTTTATGTTTTCAAAATACTTATCATAATCTTCACGGTGGTATGAATATGCTTTGCATTCCTAAACATTGCTACTATATGTTGACCGTATTGAGCCAAATTACTTTGCAAATGATAAGTGCAAAGCCCATGTGATGCTTCTGGGTATACTACTTTTATGGCATTACTGATACTCTTGTGCTGATCATAAACAATCAGTAGATCACGAGGGCAATTATAAGCATCTCTCAACTGTCTCAAAAACCATGTCCAAGATTCGTCGTTTTCAACATCCCCAATTCGAACTGCAAGTGGGAAAATCTGTTCATTACCATCTTTTGTTACGGCAACAAACAATATTCCCCGGTACTTGCATTTAAGGTGTGTTTCATCAATCACAAAACTGGTCGGGCATGGTTCTGGAATCCAGTGATTGATGAATGCAAAGCAAAAAACACGTACTTGAATCTATTAAATTATCCGACTTCCATCTAATTACCAATCCAGGATTCATTAAATTCAACATGTGTAAGTATGTCGGAAGTGGATTGAATGACTTGTTTCTATCTCCATATATCAACCCAAAAGGATGATGCTTAGCACTCAACGCAACATTATAACTCATTTTAAGCCCATGTCGCGATTCCAACTCCGCTATCATATCTCTTGGCACGAGCGCAGAATGTTCTACTAGTAATCTAAATGCAAAATACGCACCTACTACTTTAGAATGCACCCGCCTAGATGCATTGTCATTCAAATTTAACCCACATCCATGGTGCTTGTCAAACTTCCCTACTCTCCAAATACCATCTTTTCCATATGCACGCATTCGAAAAGGGCATCATTCATACTTTCATATTGCATAATAACGAGTCTTATCCGAGCGTTCAATTCGCTAATCGACTTGATTTTTTCAAGGTGATACATGCCTAGTGCCATCTCCAATTCGGTTTTGCTCATGTATGTTGCTCCTTGGCGCAATGTCCACCAGATGCTTCCAATCTAGCAGGTTCTTTGGGAGGAATTGAAACGTGCGAGAGTGCACCAGTAATTACCCAACTTCGTCATGTGGGCACTATTGTTTCGTCCTTATTGTCTCTATGGATATCTGGATGTATGTTAGCACCTCGTTCTTCTGGTGCATCTTGGTTTTGGTTTTCTGGAAATAGTTCTCTCCATCTACGTCTCCACTCACAAAATTCCTCAAATTGAAGACGTTCTTTGGTCATTTTCAAATTGATTATTAGCTTCAACATCGGTACCAACATCACCAAAGAGTGTAGTTCTCACCAAAATCATCTGCATTATTATTACAATCAGCATCGCCAGCATTGTTGTTTTCACCATAATCATCTTCATTATTATCACAACCAACACCAGCATCAGTATTATCATGATTAGCATCAGTATTATCACAACCCATATCAGGATAATATCCATCTTCATTGCTTGGCCTTATACAATAGGTCCCGGACAATTGATATTTGGAACACTAACAGTAGGTGAGAGTGGACGCGGATGACCAATAATTGGAACATTGTTCATATGCATATAAGGTGATCCACTAGGCCTTACTACATGACTATATAGATTGATGTGCGATACACTATATTGTTGAAAACCAAGATGGTGCATGTAGTTGTAATTAGGCCCAATGATTGTTGAAAAATCATTCTGAGTAGCCATTAGTTGCATAAAACTTTCACCAATATATTGTTGACCTTCAATGTTCTCAACTCGATTATGCCTAGACTGAATTCCCAATACATTATGCGAACTAGTCTTACCCATTTTCTTTTCAGTGTTACAAAAATAACTGGTAACTCGGTGTTCTCAAATGTACTTTCAATGTCACCATCGTTTTTTAACGTTAACTTCCCAAGTTTGTTTCCAGAAATATATATAATAGCATGCATTACACAATCATATATGCCCCTATCAACTTCAACAACACCATAAACCTCCTCCAATATTTCACTATAATTCATTTTGCCCGGTTTAATACGTACAACTTATTCTTCACCATTTTTATATTCTAGACCTTCCCAGTGACCCCCAAATCGAACAACAACATAGACAGAGTTCATCTACAGACAAGAAATATAAAAATATTAAAGATATGCCACAATATGCAAGCGTAAAAAAGCACGAAATAAAAATGGAACTACAAAATATGGCACTATCACTGGCACGATATAGGCACGATATATCGTGCCTCATTTAAAATTTGTAACGATATTTCATGCCTCATTTAAAATTAGGCACGATATCGTGCCATATTTATAGCATGCCTCTATTGGGCACGATATATCGTGCCAAACATTTGATGTGGCACGATATCGTGCCCAATATAGGCACGATATTTCGTGCCTCATTTAAAATTTGGCATGATATATCGTGCACAGTGCATCTTAGATTCAGAAGTTTCACAAGAAATTTCACATATCGTGTAAATATATTGGTCTTGAACAATTTAAACAAGGTTAAGTAACTAAGAGGAGAAGCAACATTACCTTGTTTTTTCCTGTTTCTGGTGTGATTTTGGTAGACGAAAGACAACAAAAAGAACTTTTTGATATTTTGTGAAGAATAAGAAGAAGAGAAAGAAAAAAATAAAGAGCAAATGGTGGAATTGTATGTATGTATGTATGTATTTAACATGAGAGAGAAATATAACTTACCTACTTTAAAGACCTGCATTTAAACCCTCAAGGGTATTGTGGTAAAAGAACCCCAAAAATGGGTAGAAAACATACATGAGAATTGAAATTATAGGTTTGAGATGTTGTTTTGTGTGAAAAATGAAAAGTGAAAATGATGATTTCTATTGGAAAATTTATAAACAAACATGATTTCATTTCTATGAATAGTTGGAAATTGGAAATGAGGCCTTGGAAACATAAACAAACAAGGCCTATAGTTTTTTTTATCCTACATGTCAAAAACGTCTCTCTCCTATCACAAGTGGGTAAATCCCACCATTTGCTCTATCGAAAATATCATTCTACGTGAAGAGTGCTTGGAGCTCACTATTCTATTGGTGTACTTAGTAGTGAGACAATTGGAGCTAGCTAGGGGTGGGCATTCGATTTTGGGTAATCGGGTCCCGACCCAATCTGATTGGGTAATACCCAATCGGGTCAGTTATTTTTTAAAAGATCGCGTGGTGGGTACCCGATACCCGATTGATAAAAAAATTAGGTCGGTTATGGGTAGTGCTTTCACTACTCGAATACCTGATCGGGTACCTGAGTTTTATTTAAAAGAAAACGATGGGATGGAACGAAAAGAGAAATGGTTGCATGGTCTTATTCATTTTTAATTTTCTTATATTTGTTCAATGTCACCCCATTATCTTTTGTCCCTTTCATAAGTTGTTTATCTTTCACGAAGTTTAAAAAAATAATAAAAAAATATTTACATGTCCGCCACTTTCAATTTTTTTCATCTTTGCCAAAAATACTATTTCTGTTATCTTCCATAACTCATTTGTTTTATCACTAGCTTTTGCCAAAATTACTATTTTGCATTATCACCTTATCATACTAAAACTAATAAATTATACATAATTTGGTTTCGTAGCCTATATAGTTTGTGTTGGAATTTGGTTTGAGAAAATTGGGTGTTGACCCAATTTTGACCAAAATTTAAGTGGTTTCCATTGGTGAAAAATAGAATTAAATTATAGATTGAAATTCTACTAAGTGAGTAGATGAGATTGTCATTTGCAATTTCTCAAAACCAATTTCGGGTGAATGAGAAATTAATGCTACAAATTAGCCACTTAAAACTAGAAATTGGTATGAAAAATAGAAAATGTGAGGAAGGGGAAAAGCTCCATCCCACATAGATATTCAACATTGGACAGTTAAAACTTTCTTCAAACTTATACCATTTTTATACATAAACATGATTTATAAATAGATACCATTTACATTAACAATATTTGTTATCAACCAAATATTTTATATTTAAAGAGGTTTTTTTCATGGTTTATAATTTTTTTCTATAATTTATAATCAAATTAATTATATTTATATTTCTTATTTATTGAAGTTCTAAACATTTTGTAATTAATTATTAAAAATTAACTTTATAAAAATACAATTCGTGCATCGCATGGTCTGGAAAATACCAAATTTGAGAACCCGAAATGAACATAATTAGAAATCCAAATAATACAATCCCAACAACAAAATTTTGAAAAATTAAAAACTAACTTAACAACGTGAATAAATAAAGTACATGATAAATCGGGATCAACCTTGTGTTCCAGTGACAAAGACTTGTGTTGTTAGGGCGATTGGCTCGGGTTTGATTCCATATGAGTATGTGTGTCCCCTCCCCTACTATCCGTCATTGTACTAAACAATGCACGATAAAATCCAATATCCCCAAAAAATAAATTTAATAAGAATTTAAATATGATTAAAACGAAATGGACGATGAAGTTCACCTCGTGCAATTTTATGAAAAATCCTTTTTTTCAAAATCGAACTCAAATACATAATCTTGAATGTGTTTATTTCATAATTCTGATGTATGATATTTTTTCTTTTGTGACTTCATCAATAAAAAATAGTAATAGTATTTTTCATTTGATGCAATTTTAAAATTATTACTAGAGATATAATTCATAAAACTATTATGAAAATACACATCTCACAGTATAAAATGAAGACCTTACAAATATATACCCGTGCATCGCATAGGCAAAAGACTAATTTATATAAAATTCTTTAAAATTAATTATTAATTTTTCCAACTGAGAGGTGCGCGTCGCACACTGGTGCTCGGGGACGGTGCGCGGGCGTGCACCAGTGCGCTGCGCACACCGAGTGGACAGTGGCCGAAAACTGTCGCGTGAGCGGGTGTGCGTGGACACGCATGTTCGAAACGATGCACCTGTTCGAGTAACCAGGTGCATTTTTTGGCTGTAAACATGTTTTTTCGATCCAAAAGACATATCTTTTCCAAGAGGCACCTTGAGGCCTGTAAATACAAGGCCCCTGCAGATGAAAAACACACAAAATTTGAAGCCTAAAATCGAGCCACTTTTGCATAAGCAAAATCTGAAGCCTGTATATAGTTCGCTGATAGTTCGATTTTTGCAAGTGCTACTAAATTGAACTTGTTAAAGTCGTTGTATCTTAGGGACGATTGCCCGAACCGTAAGCACTTAGTATACGGGGAAATCTCATTTTGCGGAGATAGTATCTAATATTGTCCTCTTCTTAGCCAGATTTTCCAAAAACTTTAGCCATTTTCTTGTAAACACCACCACCCAAACAACAATTGCAAGACGAGATTTTCTGCTATTTTCAAATCGATGGCATTCGTTTCATTCACTCCGATGGTTGTTACTCCAGCTCACGGTGAGAAACCGTTGGAATTCTACGGTGTTGACTTCAAACGATGGAAACAAAAGATGCTATTCTATCTCACTACTTGGGTCTGTCCCGTTTCTTGAAGGAGGACCCTCATACCGTAGGCGATGAAGAATCCGACAACCAAAGGAGGATCGTTATGGATGATTAGCATCACAACGATTTTCTCTGTTGGAACTATGTTTTGAACAGGCAAGAAGACACCATATATAACGTGTATAGTTCATTCAAGATGTCCAAAGAATTGTGAAACTTTTTGGTGAAAAAGTATAAAAGAGAAGATGCCGACACAAAGAAATTTGTTATTGGCAAATTTCTGGATTACAAAATGATTGACACCAAAATAGTGATCAGCCAAGTTCAAGAAATTCATATCATACTTCATGACTTAGTGTCTGAAGAGATGATTCTGAATGAGTCATTCCAAGTGGTTGCGATTATCAAAAAATTGCCACCATCCTCGAAAGAATTTAAGAACTACCTCAAGCACAAACAGAAGGAAATGTGGTTGAGGATTTGATAGTTCGAGTTCGGATTGAGGAAAACAACCGCGATTCCGATTGGAAGTCGACAATTGTGGGGGTATAACCACATTTATGGAACACCAGGACAGCTTCTGCTGCATTTTTAAATGTGACAGAAGATGTTGCCAAAAGTATTGTAACACCAATATCACAGTTGCATAAAGTATTGCCCAAAGTGCTGTAACACTAGATGCAGACACAATAACAAGTTATATCCGAAGTGTTACTAAAGATGTGATAACACCAAAGGTTACACACCCAATCAAATGTTTTAACGGAGTTGTTGGAACTAAGATTTGAAATATGTTAGAATGAGGTTCTAACTGGATTATTGGGACAATGTTCTAACAAAGTAAAAGAAAAATGGCCGAGAGCCATAAAAGTCTGGATAATCTTTTGTTGAACAAGGATACCAGAAATTGGAAGGGGGGGCTTTATTTTTTTAGCTAACCACATAGAGGTTAATACCTTAAAGTGTGGGGGTGCTTTGGCTAAAGTAGAAGCACCCAAGAAAATAAATTCTGCATTCATGATATAAATGATGGTACGATCATTAAATTAAGAAATGTTGTATTTATAAAATATGTCTTTTATTGCAAAGAAAAGAGGTAAGTCTAGACATATTTGTCAAAGACATAATATCATTAGACAATTAATTTCAAATGAAGTTATTTCGTTTGACTACGTAAAGTCTGCCGGAATTTGGTTTGAGAAAATTGGGTGTTGACCCGATTTTGACCAAATGTTAAGTGGTTTCCATTGGTGAAAAATAGAATTAAATTATGGTTAAAATTCTACTAAGTAAGTGGATGAGATTGGCATTGGGATTTCTCAAAATCAATTCTGGTTAATGAGAAATTAAAGCTACAAGTTATCCACTTAAAACTAGAAATTAGTATGAAAATGGAAAATGTGGGGAAGGAGAAAACTTCTATCCCACATAGAAGACATAGCCAAAAATTGCTCTATTGATATAGCACAAGTTGGACAAATAAGTTTGGGCCCTTGGGGCACCAAAGTTTTTAAAGGGATGAGGACCTACATGTTTGTGGGTTTAGTTCAAAACAGACACGCATGCGCGCCCACCGGTAGACTCGGCTCGGCTAGGGTCTGGGTCATGGGTCGTTGGCATAGGCTTGGGCTTCAGGGCCCTTATAGTTTTGGATCAAATTTATTTAAAACTCTTTAAAATTAATTAATTAATTATTAATTTTTCCGATTGGGAGGTGGGCACCGCGTAGCATGGTGCACGCTCATCCATGGACAATATCGGGCACTCACCGCACAGACACTAAGCAATGTGTGCTTGTGCGCACTGGTGCGAGACGTGCACCACGTGGATAGTGGCCGAAAAATATCGGGTGCGCGAGTGTGCGCAGACGCGCACGTTCGAACTAATGCGCCTGTTCAAGCAACCAGGTGCATTGTTTGGCTGTAGACATGTCTTTTCGATCCAAAAGACATATCCTTTCCTTGAGGCACCTTGAGGCCTATAAATACAAGGCCTCTGCAGATGAAAAACACACGAAATCTGAAGCCCAAAATCCAGCTACTTTTGCATTTGCATATTGAAATCATTCCCTTCAAAAGCTTGAAAGTTTCAAACACTATATAGTTCGATGATAGTTCGATTTTTGCAGGTGCTGCTAAATCGAACTTGTTAAAGTTGTTGTATCTTAGGGACGATTGTCGGAACTGTAAGCACTTAGTATACGGGGCAATCTCATCTTGTGGAAACAATATCTAATACTGGCCTTGACTTAGCCAGATTTTCCAAACATTTTAGCCATTTTCTTGTAAACAGTACCACCCAAATAACAAAATCAAAGGAAAACTTTGCGGATCCGCTCACAAAAGGGATAAACTGAGATCAATTGTATAGACTGTTAAGGGGAATGAGTTTAAAATTCACAAAATAAAGAATGTTCATAGCGGTAACCTAACCTTGTGAATTAGAGATCCCAAGATATTGGTTCAATGGGACAACTAAGTTATGAATGTTCAGTTGCACACTTGGAAAATGTGTTAGCTCATTCCCGAAACTTCCAAGTGAAATAGAAACATGCTGAATGTGGTGAGGTTAAGTTTAAGACTTTTAATAATTATTATACCAAAATGTGGAGTATCGCAGAATATTCTTCAATATGAGATTACCTGTATAAGTGAGAAGTAATGGCCCCTTCAAAGAAACACTTATGAATCTAAGATATGGTCCAGGACCGAAATGGACACAACGTGAGAACAACAAGTGTTAGAATTTTATTGTGTAAGTAATGTTGTCTCGGTTACACAAACGACTGAGTAGTTCAAGACATCGTGTCAATAAGCAGCTAGTAAATCCGATAGTATTTTACTAAGGAAGGTTCAAAACCACAAGCTACCTATCCAAATGCAAACAGTTCGCTGAGACTTTTAAACGAATTTGAATACATACATGCATTAATTTCATTCATGTGGGGGATTGTTGGAATTTGGTTTGAGAAATTGGGTGTTGACCCAATTTTGACCAAATAATTTTGACCAAATAATTTAAGTGGTTTCCATTGGTTAAAAAATAGAATTAAATTATATATGAAATTTTACTAAGTGAGTAGATGACATTGGCATTTGGAATTTCTCAAAACCAATTCCGGGTGAATGAGAAACTAATGCTACAAATTAGCCACTTAAAACTAGAACTTGGTATGGAAAATGAAAAATATGGGAAAGAAGAAAAGCTCCACCCCACATATAAGGTATAGCCAAAAATTGCTCTATTGATATAGCCCAAGTTGGACTAATGAGTTTGGGCCCACATGGCACCAAAGTTTTTAAAGAGGTGAGGGTCTAATTTGGTTCAAAATACACACACGCGTGCGCCCGCCGGCCGGCTCGGCTCTGCCCGGCCCGGTCCAAGCCGTGGGCCTGGGCTTGGGCTTGGGCTTCAAGGTCTTTATAGTTTTGAATCAAATCTATATATATATATATATAAAGAGAGACTATTCTAGGAATAGTAGCATAAAACGTTTCCCGCTATTTCACATTACTAAAATAAGTAATAAGAATATGGGTGATATGTACGCAAATGGTTGATGCTTCTACTTTAGATAAGGAGTACAACTTTTGTCTTTCTATATTAAATTTATAATTGGTAAATATCTTTTGTGTGCAGAAACATGATTTTTCTGGGAATAATGGAGATTTTGTATTTAATGTTGGTAAGAAGATGAATGTGTGTGAATTTGTTGATGTTGATTCCAAGTTTTGTTTTCCATTGTGTTCATTTACTGAATAAACATTATGGACTAAAAAATGTCACTAATTTTTGGGTTGGATTTTTATTTGTGGTCTGGATTTTGATTGAGCTAATAGTTTCTGTGCAATGTGGTCAAAAATTGAAAAAAAAATGTACTTCAAAGAAAATAACAATAGGCATCAGTTGTTGTTATAAGTTGATGCCAAAACTAACTTTATGCGTTGGTTGTTTGTGGAAAACCGATGCCTTTGGTGAACATTATGCATCGGTTTTTGCTTAGAAACTGATGTCTATTGTTTACTTTACGCATCGGTTCAATACATGTGATTATTAGCATCGTATTCATAAGCATCGCCATTGGAACCGATGTTTAAAGTTGTTTAAAACCGATGCAAATGGTCAATTTTGTACTAGTGTTATTGAATTGAATTTGGTGACCCAACCATATTGAGGTAAACTCGGTCCCTCAATCAATTGGTTCCTGTGGGGATTACTTCAATTCAAAGATCTTTTGGAAGTTAATAATAGTTGTGATGTAACACCCTAGAAAAAATGGGTTTTTAATTAGTTATATAGCCCATTAGTGAATTATTATTATTATTATTATTGGATTTATTATCCAATTACATGGTCCATGAGGAATCCTAAGGTGCTTGGAAAACTAGCTAGGGTAATTATATTAGGACTATTTCGTTATTAGAGCTTTATTATACCATACTAGAGAGGCCAAAAAAAACAAAAAATGTTCTAGCTCTATTTATCTGCGCCATCACAGCCTCCATCGTGTACCATACAACCACGATGAAGTTTTTCTTCAATGCTACGATCCCTCAATTGCCTTCGCTATTTCATTCTAAACTCCTAAGGTAATTCACTTCTATATTTCTAAACCCAAGTTATACTATTCCGAATTTTTTGGAATTTTAATATGTTATTCATAAAGTTTTTATTGTACAGTTAAAGTTTCATACTAATCCGATGAGTACATTTGTAGTTATTGAATTTTCAAACGAATATGTCAGACTTTATGTTATTCCCTATTTTCGTATTAGAAAATCCAAAACCCTACTAGTACATATCCAAAATTAGTGAAATTTAACTATGTTACGTTCGTAAATAATGTTAAATTAAAATTTCATATACATTTGAGTTGTATTTTATTTTATATGGAATTTTCATTCACGCTTTCCAAATCATGAATATATTTTACTTCTGATTGACAAATTCAATATGTTATGTGTTATAATGTATACTACCGTGTGGTAAAATATCCAATCAGCCGAACTTATATTTATTTACATATTAACTAGTTTCCAAGACATTGCAGTTTTAGCTATGACAAATGGGTTAGTTTATAAAATTCAAAGCCTAAAGTTAACGAATTCAAAATGTTATGATTTTTGGATAGGTTATAATCTGATACATATATTATACGTTTTTAAAGTTTCAAAACATATAGTGCTATATTTATTTAAATATGAATTTTCTTCCATAATTGTGCAGGATTTAATGTTACAATAATTTTAGTTTCACAAATTCAAAACCCATAGCTAAACATTTAAAATCTTCGTGAAATTTTTATATGATATCTATTTTTGAATCTATTATCTACTGTAAAAATATTGAATAATTTCAATTAATATTTTATGAGAAAATATTATTCAATTCAAACTGCACAGAGATTTAGCACTGTTCAAACCTACCAAGTTAAACCCTAAACCTTATGAAAATGTCGTAAGCTTCTACAAATGTCAGAAAATGAATTATTTTGGTGCTTCCGAGTTCAAGTTGATACTTAAGCTTTTACTTTTAGGAACTAAGAATATATATATATATCCATCTTAGTCGGCGAGGATGGGGAGCTCTGAAATTCAATAGGAATATTGCATCAAATTATTCTACTAATTTTCAAGCAAAGTTTCGAGGTTGGGTTTGTTTTCTAAACTTTTATTATCCTTGATTTGCATGATGTGTAGTACGGTTGCGTTAAACACCCATGAGCCAGGGATTCAAGAGGTCGGGGTCAATGTATCCCTCAGATGGAACCCCTGCAGCTATGTATATGGTTTTTCAAAGAATCTATGACATGTTCTATTGGATTGTATTTGCATGTTAATGTGAAATTTAATACAAATTCCAACCTTTCACGTTAAGGAGTTGGCGATGGTTATTGGCAGTGGATAATGGATAGTCTATGAAACTACTAAAGTAATGTCTATACTTTTAAATGTAATGTTTCAATTGAATAAGGAATTATTTGTCTAAGTATTTATTTGGGTTGTTAGACTTAGGGTGGATAATTGATGATCTATGAAAGTACTGGAGTAGTGTCTACATTTTTATTGTTTTTCAATTGAATAATAAGTTGTTAAACAAATTATGATTTTCTAAGTATTTAATTATGCTATTATACTTAGTGTGAAAAATTTATTGATATTGAGAAAAAATTCCAACTTCCAGGAATTTTTGATTTGAGGTGATGAATGTTGAATTTCTATGATTTTTCTAAGCTTTATTTATGTAAATAGACTTAAACGGATATTTTTGTAAATTAGTAAATATGCAAATTTGTTAGAGATAAATGAATATTTATATATTTATACTTCATAACTTGTTTCCGTTGTTGCTATCGAGTCATGTTTATAGGTCGGTTTTCTCTTACAAAATAAATGCATGTACGCAATTTTTCAAAGTCTTTCACTGTCAAAGGGCCTGTTAGAATTATATGTAGGTATCAAATTTTATTCAAATTATGCTATGCGGCCGCTTCTGTTGTAATTATTATTCTTTTGAAAATTTAATGGCCCGATAAACGAGAAGTCTTTCTCATGTAAATTTTTTTGTGATAAAATGAATGCTTGCATATATTTTGTAGTTTAAAATTTTAGGGTGTTACAGGTGGTATCAGAGCAGGTCTACTTTCCAGTAGACTTGCAAAATTTATATATATATATATATATATATATGTGTGTGTGTGTGTGTAATTTTCGTGTGTGTGATTCTAATAATGAGTAAATCAAAATTTCTAATGTAATGGAAAAGAACTATATATCCACCACTGCTATGCCACGCCAACTCCAAAGATACGGTACGAATTCAAAATTCAAAAGTTCTATTGCTACTGCTATTGCTATTGGCATGTTATTACCATTGCTACTGCTACTGACAAATCACATGATTTCTATTGTGGAAAAAATGATTTGCTTTATTTATTGATGCATACACATGTACCATAGAGCTATTGACTACAAGATTTTGATACACTGAATGGGAATATGGAAAGGATAATATAGACTCTAGAAGACTTGGAAGAGGACCCATGTGATAGAATACATGAGATTCATTACGAATTTATAAGTGATAGAGAATTTTAGGACCGACTATGAGTAGATTACTAGCAACATAGATTATGGATAGACTTTAGTGGCCTTCGAGTTTAATATTCATGATTTACGCCATGTTCATTTTTCAAGAGTTAATGATAATACATTGATATAGTTATTGTTTGGAAATTTATTTGATATATTTTGATGATACCATGTAAAACTTAAACTAGGAAGTTGGCACCACATTTTCCTTATAATTTGTATTGTAATAGATAGGTTTGAAAAAACTGAGTCAAGTCAGCTATGTCAAAAATTACAAGAAGTCAACTGCAGACTGTGTGAAGACAATAGTATCTCAGCTGAGTAAGGCCATGAAGGATGACAAGGACTCGGCTGGAGGAGAGTCAGCTGAGGAACAACTGTGAGAAGTGTCAGTCAAGTCAACTCAAGAAGCCAAGTTTACAAGTTGAAGTGACAGTTGAGTTAATCCAATGATTGTAGCAGACTCAAGTCACCTGGGATAAAGGCAACAGTCAAGTCAAGACAACTTACTTAGATCAATTGATTAAAGTCAAGAATATTACTTCATTTAGTAATATAACAAGCTGCAAGGTCTAAAGTGTTTGGCCCTGAATTGTGCAAAAGGAATAAGCCAATGGGAAACACTGCACCTTGTGTCAGGCACTTGCAAACGCTGAAATATCATTAATACGAGGAGGTCAACATCACCAAGGCTGCAAACCAAGAAAAGACAAGTCAACGAACACAAAGTGACATTTGAAATTAGCCTATCTCTTCAACGGGCAAAATTTCAAATGGACACTTGTAGGTCCCAAGGGGTGTGAGTAAGGTTTAGAAGGGAGGGTTGAATAAACCTTACCAACTTTTCGATTTTAGTCTTTTTAAAAGTATACGAGTTAAATACACAAATAAGTCCTTGAGGGACAACTAAGTTAGTTAACCAAAGAGAGTTAGCCACTCAAAGACTCGATTGAGCCGTTGATAGAATAGCTCACTTGCTTAGTCTAAACCTTAACTAGGCCGTGATGAGATTTTCACTAAGACTTAACACCCTTGAATTTGGTTTAAGTTTATTTTAACACTTGGTTTTAGCACATTGTTAATTATCAGTTGATAGCAAATTATCAAGATATAAAGTAATATGCAGGAAAAAAAAATGTTGAAATGTAAATGACACAATAATTTTCATAGAGGTTCAAGATGGGGTAATTCTTCTACTCCTCTCTTCTCCAACTCCCGGAGGAATCCACTAAGTATTGATCGTAGTACAAAGTGGTTATCACCCGTATACAAGTCTTGATCACACAAATGACTTGATCCTTTGGGACTCGGGCCTGAGATGCCTTGGTCACACAAATTGGCTTCTCGTCCGACGCAGCTTCTTCACAGGGCAGCTGTTTTGCTACTTCAGCTCACTTGCTCTAGCTTCTTGGATTTGATCACGAAGCCCTCCAATGACTTGAGACTGGTTCAACCTTGAACCTTTCTACAATCCTCCTTGGAATGTAGACCCCTTTTGATTCTTCAAAAGTTTCCTCTTCAACAGTTTGAAGTTGTCTTTCCTTCACAGCTTGGTGTTGGATTGATTTCCTTCGAGAGTTAGGCTTGAGGATTTTGCTTGAATAACTTGAGAATATCTTGCAGGTTACAGTTTGAATAATTGCTTAAATGTTCATGGTTCAGGTAATCAAGGTAACCTTTTCTCTAAGTGATTCCTCAGCCTTTTATAGTGAACTTTCAAAAATCTGCCCGTTGAATAGATAGGCTAATTTTCAAAAGTCACTTATGTTCGTTGGCTTGTCTTGTTGCAGTCCTTGTTGTTGACATTTCCTCGTATTAAATGAATGTTCAGCTTTTCAGAGTCTGACACGCGGTGCAGTGCTTCCCATTGGTTTATTTCTTTTACCCGCTATTACTTATTTAAGTAAGCTTCTTGACTTCTGTGCAACGGATTCTTTTTAGTTGTCTTGACTTGAGTGCAGTTCTCTAACTTCCCCAGGTGACTTCGAGTTAGCTTCCAAATCAATGGATGACTCATCTATCACTTCAACTTGAGACTTGGCTTCTTGAGTTGACTTGACTAACACTTCACACAGTTGTATCCCAGCTGATACTCCTTCCGTCGAGTTCTTGACTTCTCCTCCTTGCCATACTCAGTTGTTTCACAGCGGAGTCTTCATCTTAGTCTCCAGTTGACTTCTTGTATGTCCAGGCATATATGACTTGACTCAGCTCGAACATCCCTATCTATTACAATGCAAATTACAAGGAAAATGGGGTGCCAACTTTTTAGTCTAAGTTTTACATGGCATTCATCAAAATCTAAACAATAAATTTCTCAACAATTTCCCCCTTTTTGATGATGCCAAAACTTAAAACATACATACAAAATGTAAGCATCAAAGATACATACAGACAATGTAGTAATAGAGAATGTATGCGTAGAATCAATCTTTTTATTGATCATAACATTCTTGTCCTTTACAAAGTTGTTTACAATGTGTATCATAGCAAACATAGCAGACTATATCTACGCAAATATAGAAATTACACAATTTTTATTCATCGTACATAAGACTTACATACATATGTATTTACAATAGTAGAGTACATGAAGGGGTGGACAACAACACTTCATCGCCTTTCGCTTGTCTCTTCTTTTTCGCTTTTACTGGCTGCCCTCTCGCTTTTTTGGGCTTGGGCCATTGACATGTTCTCGAAGTATCCCTCGGATTCGAGCGTTTTGAATTCATCAACTGATCTAGGCTCATTTTCGACGTCTGAAATGGCATCAGTGTCTCTTCCTGTCGGAATGCCTCCGTATTGTTTCAATATTTCCATCGCACGGGCATCCATTTTCCTTTCGACCTCCTTCATCCCTGCTTCTACGATTTTTCTCTTCTCAGACATAGGTACAGCAGAGTGTTGGAGCGACAGATTTACTGGAAGTTTGCTGATTATGTCAGCTGTGACAAGGCATTGTTGAGGGGTTTCAGCAAACATTAGAGTCATATCTTTTGAGCCTTCCCCCTCAACTGCTTTTCCCTTTTCTTCAACTATTTTCTTCTTCTTCTCAACAGCTGCATCCTTTTCTTTCTCCACTTATGACCCTTTTAACGTCTTCAGGTATTCCTCTTCCCCTTTTTTGGCATCATCAAATGAGAGAGGAACTCCTGGGAACATGCCAGCAAGCATGAAATCTAGGTGGCTGATAGCTGAGTTTTGTTTGGAGTCTGTTGCGGAGTATGTTGTACGAAATTCTGAGCGGGTGGCTTTGGATTCAGCTGCCACCAGCTTCATTGCAGCCATGAGAAGGTTGAATTTGTTATTCATATTTTCCTCTACGCGCAGAAGTTCTTTCCTGTGAAATTCTCGCAGCAGTTCCATTTTAGTGTTGTGGGAGGCATACATTCTATCAATATTTTCTTGCATCCTCCTCTTCATGTCAGCATTATCAGCGCTCCAGATCAACATTTTGTTGTACAATGCCTTGAAATATCTGACTTGTTCGAGTCGCATTGTACACTGTTGTTGACACCATTCCCTGATTCTAATCATTATTCCGCGCAGATCGGCTGTAAGATTTGCATCCCTGTTATCCAGCCGCACATCCAATGTGTCCTGGTGCCGTTCTATCTTCTCAATCTCTGCAAGGATTGTCTTGAAAACCTCCCATACCTCAGTTGTCACCTCGGTCTCAGCTGGCGGCCAAGCTGCATCAAAATCAAATCCTGCTGGGACGATAGTATCTGTGAGAATAACTGGGTCAGGTCTGGCATTGAAACATCGCTGCTCTCGAGCTATTTCTTCATCAAGATCGGAGAGATGGCAACGGCGGGTTTGGGGGCGGGTTTGGCCAAACCGGGACCCGCCCGCCAAGAAATATTAAGACCCGGACCCGCCTCTCCCGCCTCAAGACCCGCCCCCCTGCCGGGGCGGGCGTCTAGACCCGCCAATATATTTTTTAATTTATAATAATTTGTTTTTTTTTTTGTATTTGTGGTCAAATTTTCAAAATCAATCACATGTCAATAGGTCAAAATTAAATAAATATAATTATGCAACTTATTATAATTATTTTTTACAACTAATTAGCTAATATTAAGATTTTTACAACTATTTAGCTACTAATTTATTGAGCCATAATTCAATCACACTTTTATACATATGTTACCATTTATTGCTACCTTTGACCTCTGCACATGGCATCCTTCATAATGTCATAGAAGAAAGAATTCAGTTTGATGAAGCCAAGTAATCGATTATTCAAGATTTCAAGTAGACAACTTTTCTGTAAGCTAGGATAATCCAAAAACTAATATCATCCCAATATTTTGTAGAAATTGACTACATTTTTCCATTCAGCTAATTATATAATTAACTAAATTTAGCTACTATTAAGATTTTTTTTTTGTTGTTGCAATATTACTCAACTAATACTCAAAATCAATGTTCAAAGTAGAATATTACAAGATGTTATAGTAGCAAATTAAAATCAATAAACACTCAAATATAAAAGTAAATAATGCAACAATATCTCAATATATATTTAAAAATATAATAAAAATTCATATAGCGGGCGGGTCCGGGCGGGTCCTATAAAACAGGGACCCGCCCGGACCAAGGGGTTTTGTAATTTTGGACCAGACCCGTCCCCGGGACCCGTTATGCGGATCTAGACTCCCCAAGGCTTCTGGGTTTCATGCGGGGCGGGTTTTGACCCGCCCATTTCCATCCCTAGATCGATGTACCAATAAAGAGAAAGGGAAAGTTTCTTCAAATGCATCATCACGGACATATGGTATAGATTCCTCCGTAACTCATGCATGTGATGTGCCTGTTGAGTAGAGTATCTTTGCGGCTGGGAGCCTCGTGCAGATAACTCGGTTTTAGCCGGGCCTTGGTGAGAGGTTTGGCCCGATCGAGCCTCACTGCCCTAATGCCTTCTTCGGCCTCAAAGGGATTCTCGCTAAGAGAATTTGTTGTTCCTCACCGCACCATCAGCGTCATCGGAAGATGATGAGTTTTGAAGGTTTGGTTCATCATCAAAATTGAACGTTTGCCGAGCCGCCTTGAAGTCTGGCTTACTCGTA
Source organism: Rehmannia glutinosa (assembly GCA_016081115.2). Lineage (NCBI taxonomy): Eukaryota > Viridiplantae > Streptophyta > Magnoliopsida > Lamiales > Orobanchaceae > Rehmannia > Rehmannia glutinosa. Next base: position 1,286,697 of record CM071932.1, on the reverse strand, counting down.
CTCAGAAGAACATCCTCAGCTGAGTTTTTTTGATGTGCAGTTGGGGTAGACTCATCTTCATCTGCAGATCCCAGAAAAGTTGTATCAGGATCATCCTGGGAGTCATGAAGAGCACTGATTTCCTCCTCTGAATCAAAGATTATGGTCTGAGGAATGCTCTTATCTCCTTGATATTTACCTAGGGAAGTCTCAACCTCCCTTAGGCCTTCATTACCTCCTGCAGTCTCAACTGCAGTGGGGCCTTGTTCAATCCCTTCGACAGGCGCAACTGTCTTAGGGTCTTCTGCAGTGGCATCCACAGGAGTCTCAACTCCGTGGATTGCACTTTCATTGCCCAGAGTGTTAACTCCCAGGGCATAACCATCATGTGCCTCGACTGCATCAACAGCGTCCTTAGCTTTCCTCATAGAGTAGTTGGCACTTCAAAGACATGATTCAACTCGTCCGAGCCACAAGACAACTTGTTGTGTTTTCTTTTCTTGTTCCTTCTCCACTTCGCCTCCTAGATTCGGGGTGGAGTCACCGCAGAAGAACCTATGTCCTAGTCAGTAGTGGAGTGAGTTTCCCCACCGGCACACCACCGAGTGACTTATGTTGGGGTCACTCTGCTCCAAACTCCCGACTTTGTCAAATGAGTGGTCAGCCGTAGAGGCAGGTGGTAAGACACCTTCAGCAGGGGTTGGCTCAACTTGGGTGCCCAATTTCCCAGTGTCATCGCCAAGTCCCTTAGATCCGTCTTTCTCGAGTGAATCAAAGTGGTTGTAGCAATAACAGTGGAGATCTGCTATACCACTCCCAACGGATCAATTTTCAGCTGTGATTTGGAAGACTCTACTGGTCCTTCCGTCAGCTGTTGCTCATGCATCATCCTGGATTCCCGCATGGCTTGCTGTATTTCCAACTCCTCCATCGCAGCAGCAGGATCCAAGTCTTCGTCACTTCCTGAGAAGGCATCGAAGTGAGGATGGGTGTGATCGGTGGTTCCAGTGAAAGGACAGATGTTGGCCTTCTCACGAGCTTCAGCTTCCTCTGCCAATCTCTCTTTCTCTTTATATTCATCAAGTGCCTGGACCACTGTGGTCAACCCGAGGAACTCCATTAGTTATTCCTCTTCTTCAATGAATTTAGGTCTTTCGAACTGTTCCCTCGAGCGACTCAGCTTCCATTTTCTCCATGCTCGCAGATGATTTTGGATGTCTGAATATGGTGGAGAGAGCATGATCACATCATCTTCATATTCTTCTTATTGTCCTTCATTTTCAGGAATGGAGGGTAGCGACTTTGCCGCTCTTCACCTCAAAAAGATCTATCGCAGTGGAGACACATCCTGCCGACAAGAGATTCACTTTCTCACCGCTTCTTGTTCTCACTGCTCGGCCCACAAATGGGTCTTCAACGTGCCTCTGCTGATCGGCCTCAGCAAACTTGGAAATTTCATCAAGCACTTCTGGAGACTGCACTTCTTCAGCAGTCTCAGAGATCTTTTCCAGCTGAGTGGCAGACTCAGCTGTCTTCTCAAGCTCTGAACACTTGGTGAGTCTTCTTCTTTTTGTCCTTACCAGAGGAATTTCTGGTTCGGATGCGGCTTCCTCAGATTCCTTGGCAGCGGGGGCCGGTGCATCTTGTTTTTCCTGAGGAGCTGCCTTTCTTGGCTTGGTAGTCCTTTTCTTCTTGATGGTTGGAAGAGGTATTTGAGGTTCCTTCTCCACCTCGGCTGCAGGGGCAGGGGACACGGCTGCAGGGGTAGGTGCGGTTTTCTTCTTTGCTCCTGGGGCAGCTGGCTTCTTCGCAGCTGCATGGGCAGCTTTCGTCTTCGGAGGGGAAGTGGCAGTTGTTTCTTCGGGATCAGCTGATTCCCATTCGCTGATATCCGCCCGCTTGGCGTATGCTCTTCCTCGGGCTCCGGATAAGTTGGCACTAAACATCTTCTTGTTAACATGGAATGATTTTCCATGTCGGGCGGGAACACCCTTCACCTCCATCAAGCGGCCAATTACAAGGCCATAGCCCGTAGATCCTCCAAATGATCCATCGCCCTTGAAGGACTTATTTGCAACATTCTCGCAGCAGTCCGTATACAAATTACGCCTGATTGACCTTATTCTCCTCCATGATCACAAACCATGACGATCGGCTTGGTTTTGATAGCGATTGAAGCTTCCAAACTTTATGTCTACACATTTGGCAACGAAGTCCAAAGTTTGTGATAATTATCCTTCAAAGCCAGGCTTCTTATCACCGTAGACAACTTTTGCAAAGAACCTCGAGTTTGGCAACTTTCTTCCATGCAAAGTGACCAAATCTACGCTCGGCCTCAAGTATTTCCGCACACCTTCCGACGGCAAAGAAACAATGCTCCGCGATCTTCAAAGATGATTGTAAGATCCTTCCCGGAACAGATGATTTGATGCCCTCGTCATGAACTTCGGCGTTCACGTAGAACTGCTACCTCTTCAACATAAGTCATCCAAAACTCCATCGTGAGAAAGGGTTTCAAATCCATTTCGATTTTGTCAGCTATCTTCTTCACAAGGGTTTCATCGGAACCCTGTTTAACCATTCCTTCGAAATCCACCGTAGAACCAGTGTGGATTTCCTTCCCTAGTTTGGTGAAATCATAAGTTGATGTCATTTTTCTGAGTTTTACCGAACGAACCTTGACAAACTTGCCTTGAAGACTGGTAGGGTTTTGAGAGAAAAATGTTTTCTTTGTTTTGGAGAGATGAACAATTTTGAGTAATATGAGAGAAAAACTGAACAAATGGGTATATAAGGGTTGTGAAAGGACGTGCTTTCGGTTTTGAAATTTTGATAAAGATCAACGGCTCAGATTTAGCATGCCGATTAGCATTTAATTGCCCGCATTTAATGCAGCAACATTTATATCCAATCATATGCTTTGTCGTGCAGCTTTTGACTATACCTGTCATTATTACGTTGACGTCATTCTTAAAAACATTCCCGCTTATTAAAAACGACTGCATTTTTGTCACTTAGCTCATAAATGACTCAGCTTACTCCTTAACTGACACAGCTCTTCTTCTCTCTATTCACATAGTGACTCAGCTGTCAGCTAACTCGATACAACTGACTTTTTGATATGGCTAATTCACTTGGCTGATTCACGAGCTCTGCTCTATTTTCATCTTTTCTCGTTCCATCTCTTCTCCTTGAGTCTTCTGAGTGTCAACTCATCTCAATTAACCCTAGCTCATGCTTGAGTTCTTCAAATCTTGATTCACACAATGGCTTTATGAATATGTCAGCTAACTATTTATCAGTTGAGATGTATTCCAAGGTGATGTCTTTCTTTTCAACATGATCTCTTATATAGTGATATCTGACATCAATGTGCTTTGTTCTAGAGTGCAACACATGATTTTGAGTGATTGCAAGGCACTTGTGTTATCACACATAATTGGAATCTCCTTTTCTTCAACATCATAATCTCTCAGCTGCTGTCTCATCCATAAGACTTGGGCACAACAGCTGCCCGCAGCTATGTATTCTGTTTCAGCTGTAGATGTGGCTATTGAGTTTTGCTTCTTGCTAAACCAGGAAACCAACTTGTTTCCAAGCATTTGACAAGTACCTAAAGTACTCTTCATGTCAACTCTACATCTAGCATAATCAGAGTCTGAGTAACCAATAAGTTTGAATCCTCCTTCCTTTGGGTACCATAGGTCAACTTCTTGGCATCTCTTCAAATATCTTAGATTCTCTTAGTTGCGGTCATATGGCTCTCCTTTGTGCGATTGAAATCTTGCACATACACCTACCGCAAAGGTGATGTCCGCCTTTTCTTTGTTAAATAGAGCAATGATCCAATTAGTGCTCAGATCCGGTCCGATCCACAGCTTACCATATGCATCCATATCCATCTTGATCGATGTATTCATTGGTATTTTCACAGAAGACTTCTCTTTCATACCAAATTTCTTCATTAAATCCCTGGTATACTTTGTTTGACTAATGAAGGTTCCATCTTTCAGCTGTTTAACTTGAAGTCCTAGAAAGAATGTCAGCTCTCCCATCATGCTCATTTCAAATTTACCTTGCATGAGGTTTGAGAACTTATCACACAGCTCTTTGTTTGTGGATCCAAAAATGATATCATCTACATATATTTGAACAAGCGTGATACTCTCTCCATCTTGAATTCTCAAGAGTGTTCTCATTTACTTTGCCTTTGGTGAATCCATTATATGTCAGAAATTGAGATAATGTATCATACCATGCTCTAGGTGCCTGTTTCAATCCATATAAAGCTTTCTTGAGCTTGTACACCTTATCTCCAAGAGTCTTCTGCTCAAAGCCTGGAGGTTGCTCAACATAGATTTCTTCTTCCAACAATCCATTTAAGAATGCACTTTTCACATCTATTTGATATACTGTGAAGTTCTTGTGAGCAACATAGGCAAGAAACATCATTATTGCTTCTAATCTTGCAACAGGAGCAAATGTTTCATCAAAATCTATTCCTTCTTCTTGGCAATACCCTTTGGCTATCAATCTTGCTTTGTTTCTTACCACAGATCCTTCCTCATTCATCTTGTTTCTGAAAACCCATTTTGTACCAATAACATTCTGATGGGTTGGTTTTTGCACCAATTCCCAAACTTTGTTTCTTTCAAACTCATTCAGCTCTTCTTGCATGGCTTAAATCCAATGTGTGTCATCGAATGCTTGGGACACATCTTTTGGTTCTATTTGGGAGATAAAACAAGTGAACATAGCTTCCTGTTGAGCTCTGGATTTGGTTCTTACACCATCTCTTACATTTCCAATAACTAGCTCTGGTGGATGGTCTCTCAGCCATCTCACATTAGGTTGGAGTAAATCAGCTGGGTTCAGTCGTCTTGCAGTTGTGTTGTCTTGAACAGCTCCCTCATCATCATTTAGCTGCAGATTTTCCAGCTATCTTTGAGATTTAGCTATCTCATCTTCATCTTGGTTTATTGCTCCAGCTTCAGCTTCAACATAGGGACTCTTCTGCATAGTTGGTTGATTCAGCTTAACAGCTAACTCTTCAATGTCTTCTCCATTTACATTGGGTTCATCAAAACCACATGGATAGACTCTTCTATTACCATTGTCCTCTTGTTCAGCACTCTATAGGCTTTGCTTTCAGCTGAGTATCCCAAGAAGATACATTCATCAGCTTTAGCATCAAAAGCCTTTAGATTATCCTTTCCATTGTTGTGGATGAAGCATTTACATCCAAATATTTTAAAATATGCAACATTTGGCTTTCTCCCTGTCCAAATTTCATAGGGAGTCTTTGTCAGCTGTCTATTTATCATGCATCTATTTTGAGTATAGCATGCAATGTTGATGGCTTCACCAAAATCTTTTAGCGATCCGGCTTCACTAACATGGTCCTTGCAGACTTCCTTGAGAGTTCCTTCCTTCTCTTTATGCTACTTCATTCTGTTGTCGAGTCCTTGCTGCAGATAATTCATGAGCTATATCATTTTCAACACAATACTGAGTTATTATCCCATTGACAAACTCAGTTCCTCTATCAGACCTTATCTTTATAATGGTTTGACTCTTCTCATTTTGAACTCTTTTCATCAGTTGAGGTAACTTCTGCAAAGTTTCCTTCTGTTTACACATGAAGATTGTCCATATATATCTTGAATAATCATCCATCACAACTAGAGTGTATTTCTTTCCACTTATGATGGCTGGCTCAACTGGACCAAATAAGTCCATATGTAACAGATGCAATATCCTTGTTGAAGATGGACTTGACTTTTCTTTGAATGATGATTTGATCTGTTTTCCCATCTGGCATGTATCACAAACACTTTCGAGATGGACTTAAAAAAAGATTTTATTAATTACCAAAATTAATACAACAACACCTTACAATATCACCTTCAAGAGCACCACACTCTTCTTCAACACCACTTTGGAGATTACCACAATCTTCCTTCAACGGCACCTTGTGAAGATCACCACAATCTTCCGACTTGAAGAATACCAAATTATTCAACACCTCAAAGAGCACCACACTCTTCAATAAGAAGATCACCACAATCTTCTTGCACCTATCACCTAGATCATCCAAGTGTGTTCTTACCACAAGAACACTCACATGGATATCTTGTGTTGAATGATAACCCAAATTCAAGATTGCAACTCAATAATGAATATTACAATTTGAGTGCAAGTGTAATCAAGAAATAAAGCTTAGACCTCAAGATGTGAAAGTGATAAACTAGGCAAATTTCAACAAGAATAATAACAATGTAAGAACAAGTGTTTGCTTGAGTGTATCTTGTTGTGTTGTATCTCAATTGTTGTATTTGTTGCTCCAAAACTTCCTCTATTTATAGGAGATGATTGATCATGTATAGGCTTCTCTTGGGGATTGATAATCTACAAAACAAATACAATTAAAATCAAGAATATAGATGTTAGAAATCAATCCCACAATTTAAGGAAAGTTGGTCTCACGACAACGGTCGAATTTGTCAAAACATTAGGGCGACGTCGGTCGCGTAGAAATAGACGTTTGAAAATAAGAACACATTTTTACAGGCGACCGGCCGACGGGTGTGTCGACCGGTCGACCTCAGATCCAACCTCGAGCAATACCAAAAAATGAGTCCAGAGAGTTCTGTTTCAAGAATTCTTCCCAAATACCGGTCGACCAAGGGGCAACCGGTCGACGCCACCGGTCGACGGTCGACCTCTTTGTTTTATGCTTCCATCTCATTTTTTATTTCAAAACACATCTTCAGTACGGGTTGCCCTATAGGGCGACCGGTCGAGCTTGAGACAGAAGTGTTGTCCAATTTTTGTTGAAATAAACTTCAAGAAATACTCCGAAAAATTAGTAAAAACATTTTAAAACAATCTGGAGTATTTGGACAACATTTATAATCATTGTTTTGGTATAAAAACTCTTTAAAACAAAATCATCAAAATCATGATAAAACATTTATCAAACAATCTCCCTCTTTTTGATGATTACAACCCAGAACAATTTTAGGAAATCTTAAGAGGTCGATTTTAAAAACAAAAATGATTTTCCGGTAAAATATAACTATCTGTTGTGAGCGACAACATTCCACGCAATATAATCACAAGGATGGGAGTATTGATTTTCAAAAACATTTTTGCAAAAGTTCCCCCTATCAACATGCACAACAAGAATAATATAGAAGCAATCAACCAAAAGCTAAAAGCTCAGCTTTTACATATCGAGCTTAAGAATCAATAGCTTATAAGCTCCCCCTGTCAGCAAAACATCATTAGACATGTATATGAGTCCATAATACATCAAATTGACTAAGTATAATCCACAACTTATGGCTTTTAATAGCCACAGCTTATAACTTCTTTCGCGAGCTTATTTTAGCTATTATGAGCTAATGAGCTTATAACATGTTTCTCCCTCTTTGGAATCATCAAAAAGAATGTTAGCATGATAAAAACATCATATATCCATATCAAAGTGCTCAATTTAACCGCTTTATTGAGCTATTTACCATTAGGCTTAGATTTCCAAAAGCAAATGGAAGATTTGAGCAAATGACTTATAAAAGCTTGTAAAAGCTCATTTGATTTGCAAAAATATGATCTCTATAAATATATAAGACATTTGAAAACGAGAGAATCATGTAAGTGATGAATTTTTCTTAGAAATATTTTATCGAACACTTGGCGGGCATCAAGTAAAAAAATGTGTAGCCCTTAGAGGAAAATAACCAAGCCAATATATCATCACCAATTTGCACAAAACATCATTCAACCAATATTATCCAAAAAAATCAAGATAGAAATATATTCTCAAGGGTTCAACCCAATTGAGATAAATATAACCAACTAAGCAATATGATACAAACTTTTGAAGAAAACAAAAGGGGTCTACTTTCCAAGTCAGAATTGTAGAAGGGTTCAAGGTCGAACCATTATCAAGTTTGTTGGAGGGCTTCGTGATCAAATTCAAGAACTTGAGAATTGAGCTGAAGTAGTAAGGCAGTTGCCCTGTGAAGAAGCTGAGTCGCAAGAGAAGCCAACTGTGTGATCAAGGTTGTCTCCAGACTGATAACTGCTTGGTAAACTGATCTTTTACCTAGTGGATTCTTCCAGGAGTTGGAGAAGAGAGGATTAGAAGAATTACCCCATCTTCGAACCTCTATAAAATATTTGTGTCATTTATTTTCAGCACACTTACTTTCCTGCATATTTTCTTTATATTTGATGTTAGTATTATATTTGCTATCCAACTGATAAATAACTAAGTGCTAAAATCAAGTGCTAAAAACAAGCTTAAAAACAAAACAAAGGGTGTTAAGTCTTCCGCTGTTAAAAACAAAACCAGTCAAGTTAAATATTTGGCTTAAGCAAATGAGTTATTATACTATTAACAAATGATCGAAGTCATTGAGTGGGTAACTTAGTTGTCCACTAAGGACACAACTGTTTGAGTCAACTCCGTTGAATACTTTTAAAGGACTAAAATCGAAAATTTGGTAAGGTTTATTCAAACCTCCCTTTCTAAACCTTATTTCACACCCCTTGGGACCTACAAGTGGTATCAGAGCGGTTGGTTCATTGAGCCTTCCGCACTGATTACTGAACTAGATATTTATCTTTTCAAAAGGTTTTAACACTTATGGTTTTCAAAGTCTTTCATCTTTCAAAGCAAAGTTATTATCATGGAAGCAAATCTAACGCGCATTCCTATGTTCTCTAATGAAGAATTTGACAATTGGAAAATACGCATACAGGCTCATATACCTGCATTACATGATGAAATGTGGTTTGTGATAGAGGATGGGCCACCGCAAATACTCAAAGTGAACACAAAGCGTAGAGTAGCCATGAGAGGAGAAGAAGTTTTTCTTTGAAGACCACCCATGGTTGAAAAACCTAAGACGAGTGGACAAATGATGATAGAAAGAGATACAACCTGGACAATGTGGCCAAGGATATTCTCTACAAGACATTGGACAAAGTCATGTTCAACAAAGTCAAATCTTGCAAATTAGCAAAAGAAATCTATATATACCTGGTTTTCCACCGCAAAAGGAGAGTATCGCTTGAAGAATTAGATCTTTGTCGGCCTAATAACAGAATGCACCACCGAAAAGTCGATTTGATCACCTCTCACTGAACTTTAAAATGTAACTCTCTTATCAACTAAAATTGCTAGATCGTCGGGTAATCCATCCCAATATTCCTCCGAAATTTATTAAAACACAAGTGAATAAAAATATCAAATTTCGAACATTATATAATTTTTAAAGTTGAATTCCAACAAATAATGATTATATTCATCACAACAAAATAACAATTATAATTGAATTACCTAAAATTTCCCGATTGATGAACTTGCCACAACGTCGCGGAAAACTTGTCTCCGCTTTTGGTCAATTTTTTCGACATTTCCTACAAGACAGATACCACCAATCTCCAATAATGGAGAAAATAGTGGCAGTAATCCAAAAACTACCTACCTGTATTTAAGATAATTCATGTTAACTGATAATACAGAAAAAATCCAATTTAACGAAATAAAAATAATCTCGGAAAAAAAAAGAAAATAACTACCTCCTCATTAGCAAACAATTGATCAATCAACCTGAAAGGTGATTCACCAGACGCCAAATCCTCTTCAATAGTACGTGTCAAAGGGAAAGACACGTGGCTTATCGAAGACGTAGGATTGTTGGTTGTCACAATTCTAAACAAAGATTTAAAATAAATCATATAAGTTAATTTATATAATTTTTATAAAATATTTTAAAAAAAAATAACTAATTTGAATTATCAAACCTCCTTTTGAAATCACTGATCTCTTCCATGTCTCCATTCAAAATCAACTTAGTAACATTATAAGTGTTCGACACTTTCACCTCTTCTAAAACTCGAAAAAACCATAAAGTCATTAAATTGAAAACTGATGTTAATATAAAAAAAACTCAGAATAAAATGAAAAACTGATGTTAATATAGAAAAAAATCAGAATAAAATGAAAAACTAATGTTAATATAAAAAAAAAACTAGAATAAAAATTCATTAGTTTTATCATCTATAAATAACTTACCTCGATACACCTTTGCACGACACATCTGAAGAATTAAAACCAAGGGTTTCACAATATGTTCCTCGAGAAATGGCAAAATAAAATCGACATACTCTTCCCATAGAGTGCAGCCAATGCGATTTTTACTACAATAAAATATAATATTAGATACTGAATAATTTTAAAACCAATACGAAATTATGTAAAATTATTACTCCAAATTATGTAAAACCAATACTCTTCCCATGATAGTATTGCGTCACTTTACCAACGAGCTCCATGGTCCGTGTAGGTTGCATGGTCACCACTTTTCCTATGACATCTGATAAATACCAAATCATAATGATTTAGTTTAAATGACAGGAACTAAAATAAGTACCATTATATATGAAAATTCGAAATTTAAATTTTTACATACCGATCAGTATGGTCTTGTCAACATTATCCACATTCGACAGTTGTTCGAAGCTCTTGAAATTGAATAAAAACCTTGCCAGTGAACTATCATCCATTTGGAAAACATGGGTTTATCCGTGAAACATGATTTTATATTTCACATCAGCTGTTCTGTATTTATCAGAATAATACGAAACCAAAAAATCTTTTATGGCGTAGACGTTGCCCTCATTTCGCTTCTTCTTGAACTGTTGAATATGAATCTTCTTGATCATGCCATGAATCATATCTCCCTAGCATATAAACAAATTAAAACTGAATCTCGTTTATTCACCCTTTTTATATTTTTTAATAAAAAAAGGACAAAAAAACAGAAAAAAATTGTTTTTACCTCGGCATCATGTAACACAGCTTCAAGACTCTGTATCTGATTTTTGTCATTGAATGATGGTTTTTCATACAGATGAACCAATCGTAATTTCATGGCCCATTGCGATTTGCTCATATTAATATCCCTAATTAATGGTATCATCGGTGCCATTTGTTAAATTCTGGGAGTAAAAAACCAAACACCAATGTTTATTAGATCGAGTGAGATGAATGAATACATTGACATCTCTTATTTATAGGTAAGCTAATAGGTATATTTTTGTAATTTTTCTTTTATTGGGCAATTTATTCGATTCTTTACAGATTTTGACACAGGTATATGTAAATAATAGTAAAAATCATTGGAAATTGATTGCATAGCAACAACTGTAGTCAAACTTTCACTTATATCATTGAATTTCAATTGTTGTACCATTTTTTAAAGATTCAAATCATTCACATTTGGAATGTATGTACCACGTTTTCAGTTCAATTTAAATTAGATTCATTATTTAAATTCAATTAAATAGTGAATAATCGGTACAAAATAGTTTAACTTGATTAAGAATTAATATTTTACCCAATTTAAATAGATGTTAATATGTCAATAATTTATTATTTCCATGCAATGTATTGACTGATTAATGCATTACCCCAAATTAATGAGATTTGTACATCCCTTGCGTCAAATATACCTAATTTAACTAGTGATTAATATATTCGATTTCAACAAAATGATTTACTGATTAAATTGTTTTCAACCTATAATGAAATATTTCCATGTTTAAGTTGATTTTAATTTGTAATGAAAATTTTCCTTTTGAAATAAATCTGCGGATTATTCGATTTCAAGAAAAAAAATTACTGTTAAATTTTTTGTTCAACCAAAAAAAATCACAAAATAGTAAAATCGTGTTTTACTATTTGTGGAAGGGTGTTCTAGGCGGGAAAACTATAGTTACTATTTAAAGAGGACTCGCTTATTATATATATATATATATATATAGATGAGAAACATATAATTTTTTTTAAATAAAATACCGAGTAGAGCACTTGGTGTACAAAATAGTTTTCATGCGTATAAAATAGATACAAAATAATCAGACATTAAATTTACTCACAAACTTATAGAATAATTATAAGGAAATAATTTTTATGATAATCACGGTCATGCAGATATAACACTAGTTCAAATGCGGGAAAATAGTTTCGGTAATTCAAGACGCTTTTTTAAAACAAACAAGGTTATATGCCCCATTTTAAAATCCAACAAATATGCTAAAACAATTTACGGGATTCAAGCCGAATTTAAAACGGACATGGTTCTATGCCCCATTTTAAAATTCAACGGTCTAAACACAAAAATAAACTCAGGGTCAATGTTGATCAAACACCGAACCCTATCGCATTCTCCAATTCACCAGGCAGAAGCCTCACATTCACCTTACTCCTCCCGAATGGCTCGATGACTCTTTAGCTGTGGGTTTATACCCAGAGTTCATCATATTCCGAAATATATCAATACTACGACCCAAGTTCTACCGCCGTCTCTGGTCCGACTAGAAAAATAGGAATAGGCACATGTGTAGTTGAGCAAACATCAACAGGCGACCTGTTCGATTGATTGCCCAAACCACACACGCCAAACAGGAAACAGGGAACGCTATTCACAAAGCAAAGAATAAACGATAAAGAAATATTTATTATGCTAACAATAAGATTTTCACAAAGATTCAAATTGCACATGCGAAGGCAAAACAATTTTACCCCAAAATTTTGGCTTTTATAAAACTAACCAAAATAATTCTTTAACACTCCTTGAACATCCATATGAGTAGTCCCGGTTATATTATCGAAATTTCCACAATGTACAATTTTTTTGGTATTTGCAATTTAACCCCTGAATTTTTTATTTTCATAAAATTCCGCAGAATAAATTTTTAACATCTACAAACTCCACTCCAAATTAGGGGTGTCAATTTGGGTTAGGTCCGGGTTCGTGGGTCCCGGGCATGTTCGCGTGTCAGAAATAGCCGACCTGGACCCGACCTACTTATTTCACAGGTAACCCGGACCCGACCCGCGTAACCCGTCTAATAAAAATTTTCCTATATATTTAAAAGTTTTAACTGAATAATATTTTTTTTAAAATCAATAACTATCGTACACTATTTAATCAATAAAAAAATATCGCAATTCACAACATACAAAAAGAAATAACATAATTGCATAAATAACATAACACGCTGATCATATTTTACGGACAATATTAAAAAAAACATGCATTATAATAACAAATACATAATTAAGGAGGTTTTATCATTTAAGTTTTAAGGATATGTCTTGTTTGTTGTTTTTTCTTACAATTAATTATTTACTTAATTTTTTTAAATTCACAAACGGGTTAAATGGGTCGTAGTAGGTTGACCCGAACCCGACTGTTTAATTGGCGGGTTATTCGGTTCGACCCATTTTCGTCCCACTGACCCACGGCTTGGACCCATACCCATTAATTTCGTGTTAGGTTAGTGGCTCGGGTTTTGCGTGTCGGGTTTGAAATTGACACCCTACAGTCAAATGCTTTAAAAGTATAAAAATATGGACACAAGGCTTATAATATGCAAAACAAAACAGACCCTCGGGTCTTTTGACAATAACCAAATGACTTCAAGGTTTCAGAAAATTACATTTTATTCCTTAAACTCTTTATTTTCACATATCCACCTCAAGATGACTCTTTCAAATTTATAATTATCACCCGAATATTAAGAAGTAATCTGAACATCCCCTCAACAGTTTTAACATTTTTCAAAAATTTACAAATTGACCCCAATAATTTCTATTTATGTGAAATTACTCTAAAATGAACTTTTAAAACCAACAAATTGAGGGAATGCCTGCTTGTGAAAGGATTTTCATCTCTTCTATTTTTAGGATAAAATTTTGCATGAAAGTGTGTTTGTTTGTGAAAATTTTCGAAAAATATACAATTCACTTTTCTGACTTTTCAAATCAACAATCATATTCATTTATAATTTAAACAAAAAAATATCACATCAATTATCATTATTATAAAATGATATCACTAATACACTATTCACACTCTCTTATTTCTCAAATCATCAATCACATCTAATCACTATTATACTAAAAAATCATCACATCAACTATCATCATCACATTTTATCTTATATCCAATCACACTCTCAAAATTTATTCTCATTTTTTTAAAATAAAATCTTCACACTATTCTCTCAAAAAGTAAAAATAAGCAGAACGAAAGGCTAAGGCCGCGATTGGATGTGAGCGAGAATCCATTTTCGTTCCGCTGGAGAATTTTTTTCGACCAAACACGCAATTGTTTATTAAATCTTTTAGAAAATATACTATTCTCTCATTTTCACTTTTTCTCACTTTTTCTTTCACCAATCACATCTACACATTTTTTTCACAAAAAACTAATCATTATTACATATTATCCCACAAATTTCACTATTCATTCACTCACACATTTCTAACTATCAATCACATCTAATCATTATTTTACTATTTTCATATCAAACCAGCTTTCATCATTACTTTTTCATCTCATATCCAATCACACTCTCAAAATTCATCTTTTTTCTCCCAAAATTTTTTTTACTATTATTTTCTACCAAAATGAAAATTATCAAAATGAAAATATATTCAATCGGACCCTAAGCAATCACTCCTCGATATCTCCATTCTCCCACTCGCGCCAGAATGCAAGGAAAGGAAAGAGAAAAACTTTTTCTTGCTGATCTCCACTCACTGTGTTATTCAAATTATGAAATAGCAAAGTGCAATTTTGGTGGCCTATTAGTGCCTTTTTATAGGGAAGGTGGACTCCAGATTAGCCTTAAAATCTTATTGTGGTTCCATGTGCCTAGGGCCGAAATTAAGGGGAAATGATTAAGTGGTGCTCATTTTTGGCTCCACCTTTTAAAGAAACTAACAAAGTGTGGCGTTATTTTTCTTGAAATAAAATGGATAAATACTTGGTCTCATTTAGAAAACAAAGATGTAATTAAAATTTGAGTTCGAACTAATTAAACCATTGATTCAACTAAATGAAAATAAAATAACACATAAATTGAATAACTAGAAATAATCAAACTCAAATATTTATTATATTACTATTGGAAAATAAAGATTTTTAGTCTTGTAAGTTGGACCATTTTGAGAATTAGTCATCTAAGTTATCACCTTCATATTTTAGTCCTTTAATTTTGAAATTTCAAGATATTCAGTCATTTAACTCATCAATTTTACTTTTGGTCCTATAACTTAACAGATTTCAGAAATTTAGTCCTATAACTTAGCAATAGTTAAATTTAACTAATTTATTGAAAGGTTAATACCCACACTTCATATTTTTTTATAGGACCAAAAGTTAAATAATTAAACTTAAATTTTTGAAAATTAAATTAAATTATAAAAGCAATTAAAATATAAATTAATTTGAGTAATAAAAAAATTAAATAAATAGTAATTTCTAAAACAATTAACTAATTTCAGGAAATTTTAAAATAAGTACATCAAATTAGTAAATTAAGAATAATTTTTCATATTTATGTAATTAACCTTTGGTGAAAAGAATTATCTCCAAGAAATGGATCTGGAACAAGATGCATTTATTTCAGAAGGTTAAAAAATTAATGCTTGAAATATTTCTAAAAAATTAATTAAAATAAAAATCAATCAATTATTTTTATTTAAAAGTTAATTGTTAATTAAATTATCAATTTTAAAAATAATATTTAATTAAGAAATTAATGCTTGACCTCACCAAAGGTTAATTATAGAAATATAATACATAATTCTTAAAGGTTTTTAATAAATCCAGTTTGATACCATTTTAAGCACCAGGATAAGTAGATTTGCAAAATTGAGATAAAAAAGTCTTTTTTAAACTTAAATGACCAAAATGTACAAAGTCTTAACATATAGGACTAAAAGTAAACTAATGATATAACTTATAGGACTATAAAGCTAAAGATGCAAACATATAGGACTAAATATCCAATTCAATACAAATTTATAGGACTGAACCCCAAACCTGCCAAGTTAAAGGACTGAATCTCAAAATAGGTCAACTTATAGGATGAAATTTATCTTTTTCCCTATTACTATTTATATTGTAATCAGAATACAGGGTATTACAATATGTGTTGACATTGCTCAAGTTCATTCTTACACACTTCACTTTTATATCAGAAATAATCTCATGAGCAATTAGCTTTTAAACTCAAAAAAAGATAAAAAAAAAAAAAAGGCTCTCGTCTTGACACTAGTCAAATACTTAAACATGACAAAACAAGAGTGGGCTATAAAATTACTTCGTCTTGACTCTTGTGCAATTATGAGAACCATCATACAATAGCAAAACACAAATTGATAAATTTACAAATGCACCGCACGAGTCAAAAGCTAGTAAATTTAATAAAATTTATTTTTAAGCTGCTTGTAAAATACCAAAAAAGAAATTATCCCAACAAAACAACACTTTAACTACATCATCTTTATTTTGAGTTTCAAATCTAAGATCTGCTTTTTTTTTTAAAGAATTTCATTATTTATGTTAAAAAAAATGGAGTAATAATCGATTTTGGTATGTGAAGAGCTTGAGTTAATCACAGTCCCTTACAATTCATTTAGATTACATTTGGATATGGTTAAAAATATGAGAGAATGATTTCAAATGACTCCAAATAGTATGATTTGGAAACTCCCATAATTACTCCAAAAATAGCATAAAATATGATCTAAGAGTTTATATCCATTATATAATGATTTTATCCAAACAAGATTAATGAATGCATTACTATGGATTTCAAATCCATCATTCCAAATGATGCCTCTAAAGATCTTAAATGTGAGGCATCCACGTAAAAAGCCGCGTGTTTCGACTCATTTCAATCAAATCGGGTTTGATTTAAGGGAAATATCGTTGATGTAAAGTTCTGAATTGACTTAGAGACTACCCAAATGATGACATATATCTCCAATTTGCATTATACACCCGACTCTCCTTTAAATATTGCATGCCCAGTGTAAAAAGTACTTGGGTTTCCTATACGTGCGCTATTTATGTGTTCTTCAATCTTCATGGCCTCTCATCTCAACCTCCCTAAGTTTTGATGGGTCTTAACCAAAGATTATATGGATTAGCTTAACGTGCATACATCTTGTCAATTGTATTGAACCCTAACTCTTACCTCATTCGGAGGACCTTAGGTTGCTTTTGAATGCGAGGATTTGGATTTGAGGGGATGATCTGAGATAAAGATTTCAAAAGACTCATTCTAAGATGAATTTAAAATCCTTCAAAATAACTCCAAAAATAGCTTTAAAGAATTTGAAATTTATTACAGAATTACTTCATCCAAACAACATCAATTGACTTGTTAATATCAATTTGAAATTCTTAACTCCAAATCCATCAATCCAAATAAAGTCTTATTGAATTGAACTAAACTCAACCCCTTAATAAGTTCGCTCCATCTATGGGTAATGCTTGGAACAATAGTGTGTTCTAAATACCATATAAACTAATTGAAACAATAGTCGTGTTCTAAATACCATATAAACTAATTGAAACACACACACACAAAAAAAAAAAAAAAACTAATAAAAACATCCAGCATATCGCCTGAGGGAAAATTGCAGAATTAATCTCATAGCTATAGGCTATAGTGGCGTGACAAAAATAGTCATGTTCGATTAAAACTAATATATGGCATAGTTTGATGAGGTGTGAACATGAGTACCAAAAAGCAAAAGTTTGGTATATTTTTGGGGTAATAAAAATGAAATTATACTAGGTTATTTTTGTTAATTTTCACCCATTTTTACCCATATTAACTTATTTTAATAGGTTGCCAAGCCATTTTGTATGGTTATTTGATAGAAAGTATCAAAATTGAGTAAAATAGGTCACGTTGATGAGCAAGTTTAACGAAGTGTGAGCAATGGATACAAAAGCAAAAAAATAGTATGTTTGGATACTAAATTTATATTTTCCCCATGTAAATATATAACTACTAGAGTTATTTATTTGAATATATACAAACCCTTGAAAAAACTTTGGAAATGCTCCATAAATTTTTTTAGAATATATTTAATATCTCAACTACTAATAGTATAGAGATATCAAAAAATATATATCGGATATTTTAATATATTTTCATATTAGGATCCTCACAAATCTTTCCTTAAAATTAAAATTATGGCTGTAAGTTCCAAACTTTGCAATCACCAAAAACTAAAAATTACTTTTGTAGAAATAATACTAGTAAGTCTTAAAAGTTAAAACATATGGTTTCCCTCCATACTCCATAGTCTAACCGCTCTAAATGCATGGAGTAGACGAAGAGTCCCATAGTCACATCACTTCCCAGACTCCCTTATTCCATTTCGTCATTTTTAGCTTTCCCAAAAAGTTGTGGTTCTTTGTGTCGTCACCACGCAAAAACAGAGAGAGGGATTCTATTGAAGTGAAACCAAAGAGGGCTTGCTTTGCCTTTGTTATTGCAGGTGTAGGCTGTCACAAGTTATGGCCATGCTTTATTTTCTATTATAACTCTGCTTCAATTTGTAACCCTTTTCTATTTTATATTTTTCTCCAGGGTATTGTTTATATTTGCACTTTTGCACGGAAGTCTCTTTTTGAGAGCTTTATTCTTAGATTTAATTCGATCAAGGTTTTGCGGTCCCATTGTTGTCTAAGGTTTGTTTAGTTTCTTTTTGCTGGTAAGCAAACTTGCGCTGTGAACAAAATGTAGGGTTTTATATTCTTTTATGTTCTGTTTGATTTTTTATTTTTTTCATGTAAGAAGATCAGAGCAAAAAGGAGATATGATGAGCTCTGTGGTGAAGATGAACGAAAATAAATCTCCAGATTTAATTGATTTGGTTTTCTCTTGGTCAATATCTGATATAATGAACAAAGATCTTTACAAGGATAAGGTGTATTTCCTGGCATTCTTAGTGTCTTCAAACTTAGCCCAACTTTTGTGTAATTTTTGATGCATACCCATTTTTTAATAGTGTTGTTCTATACACTTTTTGACTTTTGCCTGGCAGGTTAATCAAATTCCAGACACTTTCTCTTCAGCAGAACATTACTTGAATTCATTTACAATCCCACTTATTGAAGAGACACATGCTGACATTCGCTCCAATATGATGAATTTGCGCTCTGCACCAGCTTCTGAAATATTTGATGTTAAAATAAGTACAAAATTTAAGCCTCCTACGGACTTGTTGTACGTGATAACATTGAAAAGATTGGAGGAAAATAGCGATGACAAATCAGGGATGTATGAACCTGAGTTTGGGGATTTGATTGCATTAACAGAGGTGAAACCAAAGTGTATCGATGATTTGAATGGATCTAAAAGACCGTATCTCGTTGCATTAGTTCTAGGCATGAAGAATGAAGGCTCTTTTAAGATTCCAATACTATCTTCCAAACCTATCCTTTTCGAAAAACCAGAAAATCATGAGGACAAAAAGGAGGGTAGACTCTTTGCTGTGTATCTTTCGAATTTGACAACAAACAGACGGATATGGAATGCGTTGCATCCAGGCAAAGGAGAAAATATGAATGTCATTAACTCTGTGCTGACAATTATTCCATCTGTAAGATCTAATTGCTTCTTTATTTACATGACATAATTGAAGTGAATCTAATATATGAGCTTTGAATTTCCTATTGCCCCTTTTTTGTGTTTTGTGCAGATGGAAGAGCATTGTACTATTTGCTCCTCTAATGCAATTGAGAGCATTAACCTTACAAAGTCGAGGAAAACTATTAACTCACTTGGGCTTAATGATTCCCAAAAAGATGCTGTTCTGGATAGCATTGCATTAACAGAATGTCTTCATCGAAATAGTGTGAAGCTGTTATGGGGTCCTCCCGGAACTGGGAAAACAAAAACAATTGCTTCATTAGTATTTGCCTTGTTTAGAATGAGGTGCAGGACACTGACTTGTGCTCCGACCAATGTTGCTGTGCTCGGAGTTGCAAAGCGCTTGATGAGTTGTCTAAGTGGCAAATTGGCGTACGACACTTACGGATTAGGGGATATAGTTTTGTTTGGAAATGGTAAGAGAATGAAGATTGATGACCATGAAGACCTTTACGATGTATTTCTTGATCACCGTGTAATCGTCCTGGCTCATTGTTTCGCCCCACAAACTGGATGGAACGGTAGTTTAAATACGATGATACGCCTACTTGAAGACCCTGAAGGCCAATATCAACAATACTTGGAACAACTGAAAGATGAAACTGAAGATGACAGTGATAGTGACGACAATGATGTTGAGGAGGATGAAGAGGCGAAACCGGAGAATAAAGAACCGAAAGAAAACTGCAAAGAAACATTGAAAAAGAATATCTGGAGGAAGTTAATCGTGCGAGAATTAAAGAAAGAAAAAAAAAAAGGAAAAAGATGAAGGAAAAGGTTCGTTTCCATGAAGGAAGCAAATCCAAGTGTGATAAAGGAAAGACTCTAATGAGAACACTCCGTTGACATTAAAGGAATTTGTTACGAAGAGATTCATTGCTGTTGCAGAGCAGTTATTCGTTTGTATAACAGGGCTGTGCACTCATTTGCCTACTTCTTGTCTTCCTTTGGAAATACTAAGGGACATGATTAGAGTCCTCGATATGCTCCAAGTACTTGAAGATTTCTTTCGTAATGTTGATATCACGAACGAAGGGCGGTTAAAGCAGGCTTTAATTGGAGAGGTTGAAACTGGAAGGACAAGTCACTCCGTTACTTTATCTGGGATCAGGCTAGAGTGCCTGAAAGTACTGAAATTCCTTAATGAAAACTTCTCAGTCCCAAATTTTATTCAATATTATGAAATCAAGAACTTCTGTCTGGAAAATGCATGCTTAATTTTTTGCACCGTTTCAAGCTCGGCCAAGTTGCACACAGAAGGAATGACACCATTGGAATTGGTGGTAATTGATGAAGCCGCACAGCTTAAAGAATGTGAATCGTGTATTCCATTGCAGCTTTTTGGAATCCGCAATGCAATTCTTGTTGGTGATGAGAAACAACTTCCTGCAATGGTTATGAGCAAGGTCCAAAATCAACTTTAAGTTGTGTTTGGTTGTTGATATTTGAGAAGGGTTGTTTTCTGTCACTAACTCTTTGTTTGTGATTGACAGATTTGTGAGGATGCTGGCTTTGGCCGGAGTTTATTTGAGAGGCTTGTGTTATTAGGACACATCAAGCACCTACTCAATGTTCAGTATAGAATGCATCCATCCATAAGTTTATTTCCCAATATGGAGTTCTATGGAAAACAAATTACGGATGGGCAAAATGTTACAGAAAGAGCTTATGACAAGCGCTTCCTCAAAGAAAAATATTTGGCTCCTATTCTTTCATTGATATAACCCATGGGAAAGAGGAGATTGATAGTAGACATAGTCGGAAAAACATTGTGGAGGTCTCTGTGGTTGCTGAGATAGTGTCAAAACTTTGTAAAGGTATCCCTACTATCAACCTGCTGAATTTTTCTAGTATTTCTTAAAAGTGTTACAGTTTGAGCTTTCGTTCTTTTTTCTTTATTGATTATCAATTTTGGGTCTCAATGTATTTGTTCGTTTCATAGAATCTTTGAAGTCCAACAAAAAGGTACGCGTTGGTTGCCTATCGCCATACAGAGGTCAAGTCTTTGCAATTCAGGAGTCACTTGGAAAGACCTATAGCACAGATCCAAACGATACATTTTCAGTAAATGTTCGTTCAGTTGATGGTTTTCAAGGTGGTGAAGAAGACATAATAATAATATCCACAGTTCGGTGCAATGGGAACGGCTCTGTTGGTTTTCTTGATAATCGTAACAGGGCAAATGTAGCTTTGACTCGGGCTAGGTAGTTTATCTTCACTGCATACATACATTTATTGGACTTTGTTTGATAAAAATATGATTATGGCTATTTTTACAGGTACTGTCTGTGGATATTAGGCAATGGTGCAACTCTATTAAACAGTGGTTCTGTTTGGAAAAAATTAGTCATGGATGCCAAAAACCGGGGCTGTTATTATAATGCTTACGATGATAAGAACTTGTCTCTGGCAGTTAGCAACGCCTTAATTGAGCTTGGCCAGCTGAGTTCCTTGTTCAGTATGGACTCTATACTTTTCAAAGTGGCTAAGTGGAAGGTATACTGCCTATTATACGGACTTGTCAATTAATTTTCTTTTAGGGATAATTACGAACCTAGATATTTTTGAAAATTACAAAACCTCCCTTGAGGTTTGATTTCGTCTTACATTTTCTCCCTTCATAAGCAAAAAACTTTTCAAAACCCCTTTATACTTATATAAATATTACAGTTACCCAATTTAATACAGTTGTAAACATGAGGTTTTTTTTTCTTTTTTTCTTTTTTTTTGTAATTTTGGAACTTCTCTGGTTTTTTTTAGTGTTAATGGGTTAACATCTCTAGCCATCTTTTGAAAACAAATTTTTTTTAGCCATTTTGGTAGAACAAAGACATTCATATCCTTCGACCATTCGACCATGTTTGTTTGATATTTGGTCTATTTATGTTTTTTTTTCACTTATTTCTCTCTTTATAACCTCTTACTTTCTCTTTCAAACTTTTAAAAAAAATTCCGGCCAATATTGTCCTTCGGGTTACTGTAGCTCGATATCGAGTTATGAGCTAAAATAACTCGGCGCTACAGTAATTTGACGCTACAGTGTCGAGTTACAGTAACTCGTCGCTACAATGTCGAGTTACAGTATTGAACAACAGTAACTCGGGCTACAGTGCCGAGTTAAAGTGTCGGGCTACAGTAATCGGTGCAATTAAATTGACTCAAGGGCAAATTGGGTTTCTCACGTAGTCAAATGGCTAAAAAACATGTGTTTCATAAAAATGACTAAAAAACATTTTGACATAATGGGACGTGCTAAAAAACCTAGGCACTACTCTTTTTTAATTAGCCAAACTCTCAGGTTTTTTTATGTAATTATCCCTTTCTTTTACTAATCTCTGAGTGTGAACACCACTAATCAAACTGCATTATTTAGCAATCAATATATGGCAAGCAATCTAACAGCTAATTCTGCTGCATTTTGTATTATGTTGTTTTCTGTAGGTTTGCTTCAGTACCAAATTCAATGAGTCGATAACAAGATTTCAGGACATAGGAATCCACAAAGAAGTGGTTTCTCTACTGCTTAAGCTTTCGAATGGGTGGCGTCAGCAGCATAAAGATGCAAACATTGAAGGAGCCTCCTCTCATGAGCTGTTGGAATGGTGTGATGTGAAGGGGCCACTAAGACTCATTTGGACTATCGACATTCTTCGGGAAAATTCAGTAGAAACTCAAGTTATTAAAGTCTTGGATATCTTGCAACGATCGGAGATATCAGAATTGGCAATAGAATTCGATAATATGCTGGGGAACTACACTATGAATCAAATGAGACGTTGTCTGTACAAGCGGATTGAAGGGTAAGCCAAGAAAGTGTAACAGTCTATATTGCTTGTTTTTCATGTCCGCACTAGCTCTATATAATGGCATTGCTCAGATTGGAATTGTGAGTGATGAAATGTTACTTGATGCAGGGGGTTGGTGCTTCCGATGACATGGCCGGTTGATGTAAAGACTGAAAGTTGTTATTCTAGTAATGAGCTTACCATTCAAGTAGCAGCTATCAGTTTGAGGAATGAGCCTAGATCACTCCGAAGAAGGTATAGTGTTGGTGCTTTTTTCTAATACTTTTTTTGTTTAGAGTTGATAGAATTAGGAGCTAGCAGTTAGAGGCAGCCAAAATGGCTCATTTAGGCTTTAGCTGATAATCAGAATCAGTTTTAGAGTGATAATACAAAAATTATCCCTGTGGTTTAGCATCATTACAATAACGTTCAGTTCTCTTTGGAAAATTACAAAGTTACCCTTGAGGTATTACAAAATACAAACAACCCTTTGAAGTTTGTGATTGTTTTACGAAGACTCCATGCAATTGGGACAATCTGTAAATAAAAACTTATGTTAAGGGGTAGTATTTATAATGTTGAAAGATAATTAAATTCAATCTGAAGGGGTATTTATAATTATGTCTTCTTCTTTCTGATAGAAATTGTTATGGCAATAACGAAAAATAAAAAAAATGAAATAAATTGTAGTATTTGTAGGACAGAGATTTCTGAATGGGAAAATGAGACTTATTTCGATTTTCTGTTTGATACTGAAATAATAGGAATTTCAACAAATATCGTGGGAGAAGCAGCAGTTGGACCTGGAATCGCAACAGCTAAGTATATTGGAACGGAGCATATTTTGTGTCACATCTAATCATTCTTGCACGTAAAATCCAGCTTTAGAAATTGTTATTTTACAATCACTTATTTTTTCTGGTTAGTGTGAAAGAAATGCAGATTATTTTTTCTCATTTTGGGCATATTGTATTATTGTGATTCCCGAAATATGCAAGAAAAACAGTTTTATATACCTGCTAGCAGGTAAGACAAGGTAATCATGGCTGATATGTGATTGTGCACTTGAAAAAGGTTTAAACTACATCATGTTAATATTTGTTATTGTACAATGATTTTAGTTATTCTTGTTTTTTTATTTGACCAAGTTTTAGTCATATGTCAAACAAATATCATTCTATCAATAATGATTTATACTGTGTAATTTTAATTATGTACTAATTAAAGCACGACTCGGAAACAGCAATAGATGGAAATTGGAATGCTCTAGTTATACATGTGACAATTATTAATTCTACCAATAATGATTGGTTTGAAAAGGTGAGAGCAGTAAAACATATACTTATATAATCCATTATAAACATTATACTGACTGTAAACTTGTTTATGTAATATTGAAAGCACCAGAAGATGGTTATATATGATAAAACAAATAAATTAAAAAAGTACACTGAATGAAGCATTTAAATATCTAAAGTTAAGTAATAATTTGATTAAGTGTGTTTTAACTCTATAAGTTACAGTTATATAACAATTTGGCCGACTTTATTTTGTTTGACTTTGACAATTCGAGTTATTTTCTTTCTGTTTGGTGTCATTGATGTCTCTTCTTGCTCATTTAGGATTTAGTTGTTGGTCTTAAGTTCAATAGAAGAAATTATTTTTTGTCTGACAGAAACTGCTGACGGAAAATGTCTCAACGGTTACTGTGATATCACTGTTGGATTTCTAATGTGTATACACAAAGCTTATACTATAAAAACACACCAACAAATCAACAATGGAAAATAATGACAACCAATAATATTATCTCGTTAAAATGAAGCCTCAAGGTAAAACTCCTGGGAAATTCTGTCGCCCAAATTTTTCGACAAATCAGCCGCAAATTCCCCATCACTTGGTTTTCGGCAGACATTTCCATTGTTATTCACCGACAAATGTTTTACTACCGACTGAAATTAGTTAATGGCAAAATAATAAAATTAGTTAATGGCAAAATAATGACGGATAATAGTAAAAAAATAATAGTAAAGCCAAAGTAAAAAGTGAATCCTACCGGAATAGTTTGGTAGTGTAGCGGTTATGTGTTTGTAAATCAATTGAACAGTGGAAATTTGAAGGAGGTTTTACTCGTAACTAAAGTAATTAAGTAAATCTCATAAAACTTAAAAGGTTTATACAATCATCACCAAGTAAATTTAAAAAGATTACAATAATGAGCCTTCCATTAAATTAAGTAAACCCTAACCGAGACAAATAAATACGAATGTAAATATTTTCTTTGTAACGTGATTGTCCAAATGATGTGAGCCAGCCAGCCAGGGAGTGTCTGGCGACTGGCAAGGCCATTTCCGGAAACAGAAAATTGCAATGATAAGAATATAAATGAAGACAGCTACACAAGGAAAGGCTGAGTAGATCTATATTGATTAAAACCTATCGACGTTTTTGTCTTGGACCCCAAAAAGAAAATCAATTATCCAGTCCACCAATATTTGATATTTCCCCCTTTTTCTCTCAATCGGTATTATAGACAGCTTTCCTAAAAATGAGCAATTTCTGGATTTCTGCACAATAGAAGACTATAAAACATAGTCCCACCGTGAAATTTGCTCAGATTTCATGCATCATTTCTGTTAAAGCTCCGTAAGTACGTTTTTTTTTTATATTTCTAATGCGCCTTGTTTTTATTTCTTTTTTTATAATAATTATTGTTAGTTTTCGTTTTTTCAAGCTGTTGGATTATAATTTCTTTTGGGAGAAAAACGTGGCGTATTAGCGTCGTTGAATTTTCAATGGTTCTAGAATGTTTTGAAACTAAGAGAATTCAGTTATGGCTGTCATTTTGTTTTTTGCGTCTGGGTTTGCTTTGAGATTGCCAAATTGGACTGCTTTTCGGTTATTCTTGTGAACCAATTGGTGAATTCTTGGTCAATTCCTCTGTATTTTTATTGTTGATAGAGAGAATTCCAAGAGAAAGTGATTGACGATGGAGACGTCAGCGATGACGACAGACGACGTCGTCGAACAGATAATGAGACTCCACAGGTCGTTGCCGGAGCGGCCGGGAATCGATGAGGTCGAGGCTGCGAAAACTCTGATCCGGAATGTGGAGAGGGAAGATCAGCTAAGACTCGAGGCGATTGCGAAGCAGACCAAGGGAAAAGATGTTCCGGAAGAATTGTTTAAGGTATTGCAAGAGATTCAGCGGAGTACGATCCATTTCCAGAGCAAGGAGCAGAAGAGGGAGGCTTTGAAGTTGTTGGATCTTGAAAGTGTTCACATGGTGTTTGATGATTTGATTCAGAGAGCAACCAAATGCTTGCCCGGCTATTCTGGTCCGCAGGACACGGAATCTGTTCAAGCTTCCTACGGCTCATCCAACAGTTTCAGTTCTACTATGAACACCACAACAACTACCACGTCAGCAGCGTCATCTTCCAGTTTCTATAATGATAAGGAGAAAGGTAAGGCTTCGGAGACCTTGTTTGCCAAGGATGATAGTTATGTGAATAAAGTAAAGACGGCATTTCATTTGGATGGTATGGAGGTGGGGACTCGATCTGGAGATATTTTGACTGTGCCACAGATTGTAGATCCCACTCTTAAACCAGTTACCTTTTCGGTGAGTTCGACATAGTTTGCTACTTCTGTTATGATGTGTGTATGATGACATGACTATTTTGTTTGTGATAATGGGCATGATTGGTTTATTGCAGGGCAAGATGGTGGGAAACTGAGTCAATTAAAACTGGCAAGTCTCATTGAAGTGTCAGCGAAGAAAGGAACTCAAAATCTTAGTCTCCAAGGCAAATTGTCAGAACAAATCGAATGGCTTCCTGATTCAATAGGGAAGCTCTCATGTTTGATCACGTTGGATTTATCAGAAAACAGGATTGTAGTGTTACCAGATGCTATAGGAGGACTTTTCGCGTTACAAACATTTGATTTACATGGAAACAGGATCAGTGAATTGCCAGAATCCATTGGGAATTTGCTTAACTTGCTTCATCTTGATGTTAGAGGAAACCAGTTAAAATCACTGCCTCCTACTATTGGTAGGTTAGTTCGTCTTCAAGAGCTAAATCTGAGCTCTAATGGACTCTCATTTCTTCCAGAGACTATTGGATCGCTCGTCAGCCTCAAGAAATTGAACATTGAAACTAATGATATCGAAGAAATCCCTCATACGATTGGTCAATGTACTTCACTTGTGGAGCTTCGTGCAGACTATAACCGGCTTAAAGCACTCCCTGAAGCAGTAGGACGGATTGCATCTTTGGAGATTTTGACAGTGCGTTACAATAACATTAGACAGTTGCCGACCACAATGTCATCCTTGACAAGCTTAAAGGAGCTTGATATCAGTTTCAATGAGCTTGAATCGGTCCCTGAGAGTTTGTGCTTTGCTACAACACTTGTAAAGATGAACATAAGCAACAACTTTGCAGACTTGCAATCTCTGCCAAGGTCCATCGGAAACCTTGAAATGCTAGAGGTGTTGGATATGAGCAATAATCAGATTAGAGTCCTCCCAGACTCTTTTAGAATGCTAACTCGACTTCGTGTCTTAAATGTTGAGGGAAATCCTCTAGCAGTGCCCCCAAGAAATGTAATTGAGAAAGGACCTCAGGTGATGTATAACTGCGATTTTTTCATTATGTCTTTCTTTTTTTTTTCCCTTCTGAAATATAGATGAAGGCTGAATTAAGATTTTGTGTGCGTTAGGCTGTTGTTCTATACATGGCTGATTATGTTGCCCAGAAGGAGGTCAAGTCACAGCCAGTCAAGCAAAAGAAATCATGGGCACAGATATGCTTCTTTTCGAAATCCAACAAACGCAAACGCAGCTATGCTTAAGCTCAATGAATAGCAGTCTGGAATTCATGACATCGAACTTCTCCGGTATAGTCGTTTATCCATTTGATGGACAATTTGTGCATTCATCTTTAAAATTATCCATAGTGGCTTGCAGTTCCTTTATATGTATAGTTCCTAACTGCTAAATTAGACTCTGGTAGTGTTCGGGTGCTAGAGATTGATTTTGAGTTAATTCAATTAGTGAACTTGTTGTTGTATCCTGAGTAAGTCTCACATGCTTCCTTGTTTATATACAGGAATTGAGCGATAACTTGTTGGAGAAGAAGTTCTGGTATTTGCCAAATTCACAAATCTTGACAATATGGCTCTGATCCTTGCTTAGTATGATGTAGGTTCATCGTTTTCTTTTGGTTTTTCCCCCTCTTTTCTTTCATCTGCATTTTCCAAATCAAGATCTATAAAAGCTGTACAATTGAGTACAACCGGCTAAAACAAAGGAAAGATGTGTTTACCACTGTTGCTGTTGTGTAAATTGCTGTGAGCTTCATTCATTATGTTATAAAGCATGAAATCTATCTTTATTTTCATTCGTTTATTGTAAATGGAAACTTGTCTCCAGTTCAGAATTAATCTTGCACTCTATTCATATCTGTTTACGCCTATTATAATGTGGATTTTCTTGCTTCAAAAAAGTCCCTGAACCTCCCAAGAATTACGATGTTTGAGGTCTATGTTTTACGCTTCGATTTTGTGAGATTATCTAGTGGCTGTGGTTTATTTTATACTCATTTTCAATGATCCCACTCTTCAAGACAAAAGAAGAAGAAGAAAAAAGCAGCAGCAGCAACAGCAAAATGTTATTGGAAGTAACGAGTATTGGACTTCGATTTTATTTAATTAAATTTGCAGGCCCTTAATGCAAGGAACTGGTGGAATGAAGCTGATCAAATGTAGGAAGATGTGCATTATTAGTAAAATTATTGTACTTGGGCATTGACTGATGGCCTCTTGCTGTCCTGTTACATGATGGTGGTGCCTTTGTCTTCAATCCTTATCATATTTAGCTGTTAAGTTGGACGGCAATTGCTAACTTTAGTTTAAACATTTTACGATCACTTTCCCATTATTATACTTGCAGCTCTACAAAAAGCAGGAAATCATTTCCTTTCCTTTTTTGACACATCGTATGTATTCTGCGATGGGACTTATTGTGTTCTGGAATGATCAGTCAATCAGTGTTAATACTAGTTTATTTATTTAACTAATTTTAACCTTAGAAAAATGGAATTTAGTTCGTGCTCGTGTAGTCGTACATGGAATCATCAATTCGATTAAATAAGAGAAAACAATCACAAACATTCTCATGAATTGATCAAATTTAAGAGATAATCGAATATCCAAAAAGAAAATTTGGAGAAATCTTACACTTTTTCAAGTTGCAAACATTTCCCAATGGAAGAACAAAGCTAGAACAAATGTCGAATCTAGAGAGAATAATAAAAGACTCAATTTAAAAATGCATGGGAATGGAATTATATGGACTCCCCAAAGTTATTTATAAGTTCAAGAATCATATACAAGGTGGAAGAGTCTGAAAAAGAAAAAAAGAAAATAAAAACACCGCGTAAAAAAAAATGATGATGCACGAGAGCGCGTGCTCACGCACAATGCACGATCGGTCACCAAAGTCTTTAGGATTGTGCAGTGTGGTGTGCGACCACGCTCTTGCGTGGCTGCTTCGTCGTGCACAAACAACGTGCAATCAGTCAATCACGGGCCAAACATGTGCGACCGCTTACCATCTCTAGCCAATGTCGTCCCTCAATGTTCTCTCGTTTGTCCCCATATTTGTCTTAACCGTTTTCCGCCTAGATCACTAATCACTATTTCCTTGAGAAAAAACACAGAAAAATACCCACATAGCACAAAGCAAAAAATGACTCAACTATACACATAACATGCAACAAACATGTATGCACACACACATAAACAATTCAAAAAATGTACACAAAAATATGCAAAACAACTCCCTCAAACTTAACTTTTTGTCTGTCCCCAACCAAATAATCACGCTAACATATCAACAAGAATATCATGCCAAATTTGAAGCTAATTTGATCCCAAATGCCATGTTGCATTTACCTTGGACTCTAACCCAAATTGATTCTGAATTGCCTCAGCAGACTTAATCGACTCAAGTTATCGTTGAAAAGGCATTAGGCCCTCCATGCAAGCCCAAATCCGGTTCATACGTCACAACCTCGTTTTTCAAAAATGAACCAGTTTGTCCAATCACTAGCCAAATATAATAACCAAATACTTCTAAAACCTCTCAATCTTTTTTCCCTCTTTTTCTCTCTTTTTTCCTCTGGACGTTCGAGGCATCCATTAGGATTCAATTTCGGAATATTTCAACGAAAACTCCTAGGGTGTTGTCGCATACTCATATCTAAGTCGTTTTTTTACGTAAAAGACAATTATAGGGCTCATGGGTGCTTCTAGTCACTAAGCAACATCAAATAGAAGAGTATATCCTCGATTTGTCTATTTTTTTTTTTTTGTTTTTTTTACTCTTATCTCTTTTTATTACTTAATATTTTTTAACAACTAATTGTATGTCAAACAATTTCGCAAACAACAAACTACAACCAACATAGTCGTGACTCAATCCATTTCAATGAAATCCCACATTTTGTGCCCCACACCGTCAATCGACATCAATCTCTTGCCTAGTTCATTTACCACAATAGTGAATTAACAATTCGAAGCCAAAGTCCTAAGCGTCAAGTTCAAAAAATAATTTCACAATCAAGTGCTTTTTCAAGTCATATAGTTAATGCAATATAATTATCGAACAAAAAATGCACTCACCACCAGGTACATCGAATTCATAAAAAAATATAACTCCATCCCCCACATTTAAACCATGTAATGACCTCATTGGGCAATTAAGAACATAAATGAGAGAGGGATAATAATGGGAGTGTTTGCAAAAACTTCTGCTTTTAGAAAAAGTGATTTATTATAAGCGAGAAGCGAGTAGTTGAGAATCGAAGTTGGTAGTGTTTGAAAATAGAATTAAAAGTTGAGAATGAGAAGTTGAGAGTGTTTGGTGAAAAAGTAGTAAAAGTACTTATTTATTTGTAAAATTCAAACTAGAAGCGGACGAGAATCTAAAGCACCCCTCTCCCCGCTTTTAGATTCGATTAAATGAAGCGAAATTAGAAGCGAGAAATTGGTATATGCAAACACTAAAAACTGCTTTTTTAAAGCAAAAAACTGAAAAGCACTTATTTTTAGTATTTGCAAACACTCCCAATAAAGTTCTGAAAAGTACTAACACCCCACAAATGGGCAAGCTGAACTATTAAGCCATGAACCTAGATAATTAAAGTGAAAAGAGCAAAAAAAAAGAAAAACAAGATGTTAGGCCAAATGGCTACGAAAATCTTAGAAGGGGGTGAATATATTTTCCCAATTTTCTGATTTATGCCCTCTTTTTTGATCAAGTTGAATAAACAAGATAGAAATGCAAAAAAATAAATCAACAGAAGATGATTTATAGTACTTCAACCCACCTAGGGCATACGTCCACTATCACCCGGGATGTCCGAGTGGATTTTGAAAAGAATAAGTTTATTAATTGATACCAAATAATTACAACTTCATCTTGAAGAGCACCACACTCTTCTTACAACAACAACCTAGAAGAGCACCAAACCCTTCTCACAACTATGAAGAAAACCAAACTCTTCAACTCCTAAAGAATCAACCAAGTGCGTTATTGCCAAAAGAACACTCAATAAGTATATCTTATTTTGGATGATTTGATCAATCAAGATTACAACTCAAATGAAAGTATACAACTTTGAAAGTACAAGTGTAATCAAGAAAGAAAGCCTAATATGGAAGATGTGAAAATTTAGTGATTTGGCTATTACAACAAGAGTATGAAAATAAAAGCTTGATAAGTTTGCTGAATGTTTCTTGTTGTGATTGTAGAATGGTGTCTTTGTATTTGATCACTCAATTCTTCAACCATTCATATAGAAGCTTCAAGATTTGATTTCCAATATAGGCTCCTCCAATTTGAAAAGTGTCTGCAAAAGAAGGATCAAAAGATCTACAAAAATGGTTAAGAAATGATAAAGTGATCTTGTTGATAAGTGCTTAAGCAAAAGATAGAATATGCAGTCAAAAACCTTATAGCGATCGGCCGCCATGTTGAAATTTCAAAAGTTTAAACCGTTGGATCAAGATTTGACACAGGATGGCATCTAAGGCGATCGGTCACTGTCTAGGGCTACCGATTGCTATTTATGGCGATCGGTTGCTGTGGATAGTGACCGTTCGCTCGAGAAACAGAGAAGTTTTAAACAAAAAAGGCAACTGCCAGGCACCAGTCGCCCTCCATGTTCCAATGTCTCTGTTTTGTTTTATGTTTTGCAACATTCAGGTATGGGTCCCCCTATAGGGCGACCGATCGACTTCGTTATAGAGAGGTTATCCAATTTTTATCAAAAATAAAGTTCAAGAAGTAATTCAAACACTTAGTAAAAATCAATTGAAATGTTTTGAAGTATTTGGACAACTTTTGGAAATATTGTTTTGGTATATAACTCATTTATATGAAATCATCAAAATCACAATAAAAGTATTTTTCTAACATACTCCTTTTTTTTTTTATTAAAACCCAAAATAATTTTTAGAGAGCGAACAAGTTTTTCCGGTCAAAATAATCTATCCATTTTAAGCAACACTTATCACGACAAGAATCATAAGGGAGGAGCAAAAGTTTTTCAAAACAAGTTTTTAAAAGCTCCCCCTATCAACATGTTAAGCAAAAAAACAACGAAAAAAAATGAGAACTTATAAGTTGAAAGCTTAGTTTTTTTTATCAACATATCTTAAAAGCTAAAGAACTTAAAAACTCCCCCTCCCCGTCAAAATAAATCATTAGTAACAAAGCTCAATGTATTCGAAAAGCAATATAACACAGCTTATAAGTTAAAGATCTTTTTAACCATTGTGAGCTTTTTCTATGAGCTTTTCAAAAGCTTAAAAAGCTTAAAAGCTCCTGTCAAAATCAACTTATCAGAATAAAGCACAACAATTTTGGGAGTTAAAAACAATATACCATTTTACCAAAAATCTCTATCTTTTTCAAACAAGCTTTTTAAAAATGAGTTTCTTCTAGCTCATTTTCCTTACCATATATGATATGAACTCATGAAATATCATAAAAGAAACATCACAAATTTATATCAAAGTTGCGCATAGAATTAAAAACATGTCATTATCCAAAGAAATAAGTTAAACATCAATTTAAGAGTTTTAAGAAGCAACAAAATAAATAAAACATAAAATATCATTCTTCGCCCGACGAGAAGCAAGCGGAGGGGAGTAGTTCCTTGATGAATATTTTTAAGTTTCTTAACCGACTTCTTTAGCTTACTATTTTCTTGCTTGAGGGCCTCATGGCTAAGCCTTAGATCATCATAGTTGGCTTGACATCTCTCACAGAGTTCCTCAAATTGATCATGAAGCTCATGTGAACTACTATCAGCACTATGATCACCGGCGTCGGTATTACCCTTTGGAGCACCGTGATCACCACCCACTGCCAATCTCTCCGCTTCTAAATCATAAAAAAATATCATCCAGAACATGGGAAGAGGAGGCTTGAGAACGACCCTTTGCCGATTTCGTAGGACGCTTTACCATATTCATACGCATCTGAAGCATTTGTTGCACATTATCATTGTCAAAGTCATTATGAATTACTTTGGAATTTAGCTTGGCGGGAGGAAGTTAGGATTGGAGAAAAAGTTTACAAATCAAGTTTTCCAAGGCAAATTACTTCGTCCCCAAAGTAACAACGTCAATTAAACACTGAATAAATATGGCCCCATAATTCACCAACTCGCCCTTCTTGATTTTGTAAGTCAAAAATAATCCAAGTTGCTTGGTAACTTCACAGATTAGATGATAATGAGAAAAGGCACCGCGTCTTTCCCACAAACACAATAGGACACAATAAAAGATATAATCTGAAGCTCATCCGTCGTAGATTGTGTTGTAAAAGACGACATTACACCAAAAATATTTTGACCTCATTCAAAGATACCCCTAGTTTATCATTATCCCAATGAATGCAAGAAACATAATTCCATCCTCCTTCTCTTACACCCAACAAACGACAAATATCATTAGGGGTCCAATGAAAATGATGCCCCTTAACAAACGAGTTCAAAGCCACAAGTTTTTCATCAGCATCAAATTCAATCCACATATTTGCATAAATGTTTTTGATAACTTCATCATCATTCATAACAAATGGATGCTCCCATAAATACATCCAACCTTGAGTAACAAAAAAATCATAAATTGTAGGAAATTCATCAAAAAATGTACCAAAATGACAAATCTTAGTACGTACAACATGTTTATTCCCCGATTCCACTTCCTTAAAATATTTCTCAACAAATTTATAGATAAATAACAATGAATTTACACTACTAGGAGCTTGAGAGAGAAGAGAGATTTTTTGTTCATTATCCATTTGATATTATCCTTCCAAATTGTACCCTGGAGTTCTGCGATTTGAGCCCGAGAAAGTTGGGGGTTTGATTTCTGGCTTGTCCTTATGCTGCTTCTCGTTGAGTATCACGTATTTTGATTTGTTCCGCCACGAATTGACGGTTTGAAGACGAACCCTCTCCAACTCTTTTCTGCTTTGAGAAAGGATTTGTGCCGGTGAAAATCTTCGGAGGTGCCATATATATGTAATTCTCACAAGAATATAGAGATTAGCAAAAACAATTAAGAGTTTCGGTGAAGTTTTGAGGGAGATTGAAATTTTTTCTGGAGATTTCACAAGTTAAGGTTTGTGAGGGGGAAGAAGAGGATTTTTAGAAAATGTGAGGACGGACACGATTTTGACATGTTTCTGTCAAGTAGGGAGACCGATCGCTATATGGGGCGACCGGTGCTAGAAGACAGTGGCCGGTTGCCCTCTATATGGCAACATGTGTCTGCTTCAGTTCAATCATTCTGTCCGATTTTTAAATTTTGAAAATAAGATTTTTCACCCCAATTTTTTTAATGACAATAAAATGCTCAAAATGCAAATATAAACTTTATTCAATATACATTATGCCTAAAGGAGCTCGAATTGAGTTGAAAGACTCGGCGGGTAATGGTTTTGTAAAAAATATCTACGATTTGATCTTAAGACGAAACAAAGCACATTTCAATTTTTGTTTAGAAACACAATTCATTAAAAAATAATGTCGAACCTCAACATGTTTGGTTCGATTATGATGAACCGAATTTTGAGAAATATTGATACCGGAGGTATTATCACAAAAAATATGAGTTGATAAAGATATACAATTTTGTTTCTTTAAAAATCATGAAACTAGGCAATCGCCTAAAAATTGACATGGTTTGATATACTTTTACGATCATCAATATTACCGGCATAATCTGAGTCACCATATCCCTTTAAACAAAAAATTTCATTCTTTGGATAAAATAAGCAATAAAAGATAGTGTCTTTCAAATATCGGAAAAATCGTTTAATAACACTTAAATGAGATACTTTGGGATTGCTTTGAAATCGAGTACATATGCATACGACATGAAGAATATTGGGTCTACTTGCGGTTAAATAAAGTAAACTACCAATCATACCTCGATATTTGGTTTCATCAACTGATTTACCTTTTTCATCCTTGTCGAGTTTGATGTTTGTTGCCATTGGAGTTGCAATGGTTCTTCCTTCTTTAATTCAAAACTTCTTTAGAAGTTCTTTAGTATACTTTGATTGTGAAATGTAACTACCCTCTTGACATTGTTTGATTTGGAGTCCAAGGAAGTTCTCCCATCATGCCCATCTCAAATTCACCTTGCATTAACTTAGAAATTGTTTTGCACAAGGATTCATTAGTAGCACCAAAAATAATATCATCTACATATATTTGAACTATGAGGCTATCTTGATCTTTTTCAAAAACAACAAGAGTTGTATGAACATTGCCTCTTGTAAAGCCATTTTCTAAAAGAAAAACACTTACATACCAAGCTCGGGGTGCTTTGTTTGAAATCATATAAAGCATTTTTAAGTTTATAAACATCATTTGGTCTAGAAAAATTTCCAAACCCCGGAGGTTGTTTAACATAGACTTTTTTTTTGAATAAAACCATTTAGAAAAGCGGATTTAACATCCATTTGGTAAAATTTGAAGCAAGAATAAGCAAGTAAAATACGAATAGCTTCTAAACGTGCTACGGGTGCAAATGTTTCATCATAATCAATACCTTTTTTTGACAATAACCTTGAGCTACTAACCTTGCTTTATCTCGAAAGATGTCGCCTTGACCGTTTAACTTATTCTAAAATACCCATTTTGTTCCGATGATAGTTTGTGATGGAGGACAAGGCACAAGTTCCCAAACATCATTCCTTTTAAATTGATTTAGCTCTTCTTGCATCTCTAAAAACCAATCTTCATCTTCAATTGATTCCTTTGCATTTTTTGGCTCTTTTTGAGATATAAGAGCTTTTTTAGCAAATTTTATTTTTGTTGTGACTTTTTCGAGTGGATCCCCAATTATAAGATATTTCCAATGATCTTCTTTGAATTTTAGAGCCACGGAAATGTTTGATAAATGATTTTATCATGATTTTGATGATTTTGTTTTTACACCAAAACAATGTTTTTAAAGGTTGTCCAAATACTCATAAATGTTTTAAAATGGTTTTAATATTTTCCGGAGTATTTTTTCAAATTTATTTTCGACAAAATTGGACAACGATTTTATATGATTTTGTGTCAAATGTTTTTACATCAAAACAATGTCCCCGTATGTTGTCCCAATACTCCCGATTGGTCTAAAATGTTTTTACTATTTTTTGGAGTATTTCTTGAAGTTTTTTTTCGATTTAAAATTGGACAACACTTATGTTTCAGGCTCGACCGGTCGCCCTATAGGGCAACCCGTACCTGTGTTGAGTTTTGGAACAGAAAAAGGGACAGAGGGAAAACCAAGGGGGGCGGGTCGACCGGTGAGGGCGACCGGTCGACCCTATGGGCGACCGGTGCCTGAAGACAGC
This sequence comes from Rehmannia glutinosa, assembly GCA_016081115.2. NCBI lineage: Eukaryota > Viridiplantae > Streptophyta > Magnoliopsida > Lamiales > Orobanchaceae > Rehmannia > Rehmannia glutinosa. The sequence goes on along the minus strand of CM071932.1, from coordinate 1,249,449 downwards.
CTCAAGAAGCTGTGTTCTCTGTTTTGCATTTTGCCTACCCCCAACCGGTCCAACATGAGGGAGACCGGTCGAACCCCCCCTTGACCGGTCCCCCTGTATAAATTTCTGAAATTTCAATTTCAACTTATCTCTCGACGACCGGTCGAACCCCTTTTTTTGACAAAGAAACTATCCGTTGAGTTTGCAGACAACTTTTCCGTAATTTGGGGGGTTGATTTCTAACAACTCTTTTCTTCAATTGTCTTGATATTTTTTTACAGAATTCATGCCCCTAAGAGGAGCCTATCATGTACAAGACATCTTCTATAAATAGAGGAAGAATTGAAGCAACACAACAAGAGAGAAAACTACAACACAACAAGATACACTCAAGAATACACTTGTTCTTACATTGTCTTATTTCTTGTTGTAATTTGCCTAGCTATTCACTTTCACATCCTTGAGGTCTAGGCTATTCTTGATTACACTTGCACTCAATTGTATAATTCTTTATTGAGTTGTAATCTTGAATTTTGGGTTATCATTCAACACAAGATATCCTTGTGAGTGTTCTTGTGGTAAGAACACACTTGGGTGATCTAGGTGTTAGGTGTGAGAAGATTGTGGTAATCTTCTTATTGAGGTGTTGAAGAATTTGGTATTCTTCAAGGTTGAAGATTGTGGTAATCTTCACAAGGTGCCGTTGGAGATTGTGGTAATCTTTAAGAGAGATTGTGGTAATCTCAAAGGTGGTGTTGAAGAAGAGTGTGGTGCTCTTCAAGGTGTTGTTGTAAGTTGGTGTTGTATTAATTTTGGTAATTAATAAAATCTTTTTTTTTGAAATCCATCCCGGATATACTGGGGTGGTAGAGGATTAGGCCCTAGGTGGGTTGAACCTCTATAAATCGACGTGTGTTGTTTACATTCCGCACCTTATTATTGTCTTTGAGCTTTCGGTTCGAAAAAGAGGGTAAAATCGAAAAGATGGAGATAATCTATTCACCCCCCCTCTAGATTATCGTAGCCGCTTGGACTTACAAGTGGTATCAGAGCCAAACTCTTTGGCAAGCTCGTTTCACATCGCGAGTGAAGAGAAACGATCGTCGGCTACAAACGAAGCTCATATTACCGGCACCTCCACCACCAAGCCACCACTATTTGATTCCAAAAATTATATATTTTGGAAAGAAAGAATGGAATGTTATTTACAAGGTTGCAGGTTCGATATTTGGAACGTCGTCATAAATGGAGAAATAATTCCAATGATAAACACACCACACACCTCCAAAGGCTTCAAAGAGCTCAATGATGAAGAGAAGAAAATCATCTCCTTAAACGGTAAAGCTCTCAATATTTTGTATTGTTCATTTACTAATTTGGAATATGAACATATTGTAGGAATTCGATCGGCACATGAAGTATGCCAAAAATTAGAATCCATCTATGGAGTATTTGCAAATGAAAGGAGTCAAACAAAAGCATCTACTTCTCAAAGGGATACAAGCTCAAATCTAAGGAACAAGCCTCTTACAACTTCCAACTATGAAGAAGTTGAATATTATTTTATGGGCATCGAAGAAGAAAACGAGGTATGTCTTAAACCCTCTACTTCCCATGATATTGTTATTCAAAATGATTATAGTGATTTACAAAATGATTTTGACGATCTTCAAAATGAATTCCAAAATTTACTTGTTAAATACAAAAATTTGAAAAAGGAATTCAATGTTTTGAAAAATGAAAAGGATAGTTTATTTACTTCCTATGAATCACTATCATGTGCTCACACCACCACACTTGACAAGGTTAGAAACCTTGAAAAAGAAAATAGTACTCTTGTTGAGGATATTAATTGCATGAAAGGGGATTTATCTAAATCCAACTTGAGTACCGATGAAATTGTTGATTATTGTGATAATTCGAAACTAGAACTTGATCATAAGTTTAATGTTGTCAATCATATGAAAAAGAATCAAGTCTCTAAGCATGTTGGTCATTATGCTCCTAGAATTATTACTTATTTTTATTGCGGTAAAAAGGGTCATACGGCTAATTCTTGTCGAGCTAGAAATAACTCTAATTATTGTTGGAGACCTAAAAGTCTCAAGACTAATCCCAAAGGACCCAAACACATGAGGGTACCACAAAACAATGTCATATTAGGTACTCGGCGAAATAATGATCGAAGCAAATTTATACCGCCAAGAAGACATCAAATGACCATTTCATTTGATCAAAGAAGGAGAAAGTATTTTCAACAAAGCCAATTTCCAAGAAGAGGATATAACCAAAAATGGGAAGAACATAATCCTTGGAAATGGCAAAGACATCATCAAGATGACTTTCAAAGAAGAAGAGACTATCAACAATGAGAAGGTAACAAATCTTGGAAATGGAGCAATCAAAGAAGCCATCATCAACAAAGTGACTTCTCAAGGGGAAAATATCATCAACAATGGGAACGGCACAACCCATGGAAATGGCGTAATTGGTAACCCGTATCTCCCTATTTAAATATGCATTTTATTTTGTTATTATGCATGCTTTTATTTGTGTCTTAATTGCAAAATGAGTTTTCAAGTATTTATTTTTTAATTAAGGTCTTCAATATATATTTGTGCTTTTAAAATATTTTGAAAAAGAAGACCTTATATGATGTTTTTAAAACTCTTGTGCATTTTTGTAGACTAAAGTGTGTTATCATCTCTTATGGATTTTGGCATAAGCTTACTTGTGATATCTCTTAGCCTACACTTTTATCATTCTGATTTGTTCTAGACTTGTTTTAAGAATTGTGTAGGATTTACATATTTTGACAAATGGCCATTTACGTCATTATTTGTCAAGAAAGGCATAAATTATCGAGGTACGTTTACTTGTGTTATTCTTACTCTTATAGACTCGATATATGTATTGCCATATGCCTATGTGCTTGTTTTTCATAGTATTTCATACAAGTGCCATTAAGAGGATTTTTAGATTTTTCAAAGGCACTATTCGATATTTGATTGCACATATTTACTTTGTCAACTCTTGTTTAAATATACTTTAAATGAGGTCTCAACTATATGCTATCGGATTTTCAAATTTCAAAAGAGACCTTTTGTAGCTTTCTTAAGCTTATTTGAACTTGCATGATTTATTAGATTCTTGATGATCTTCTAAATGCATAGTATGTGTTTCTTGCTTCATGGTCTATATATATAGTGTCTATTTCTACTATGCTCTTATGCAAGATATTCTTGTGATTGATGATTGAGGCATGTTTTTACACTTGGGCTATTTTTTTCTTGCTTATATAAGCGATGCCGTTTATGAGTTTGTTAAGTTGTGTAGATGAGAAATGAAGTACTCCAAATATTAGTTACCTCAAAATATTTGGATGTAAATGTTCTATTATGAACACCTTAGATCAATTGGATGCCCTATGATGATAGTGAAAAAGGGTCTTCCGGAACAAACTCGATGACCAAGGCAACATTGGTCGAACTAATGCGAGGTTAGTAGCTCGAAGGTATTTCAAGAAGAATGTAATTGATTTTGATGTAACATTTACACTCATAGCACATTTAGTAGTTATTTGCATTTTACTTGCCCATTCTTGTTTTAAGAAAATTTCAAGCTTTACCAAATGGATGTTAAATCCAATTTTCTCAATGGTTTTATTCAAGAAGAAGTCTATGTAAAACAACCTCCGGGGTTTAGAATTTTTCTAGGCCAAATGATTTTTATAAAAGGCCTTAAATGGTTTAAAACAAGTACCCCATGTATGGTATGATAGACTTAGCTATTTTTGCTAAATAATTTTACAAGAGGTAAAGTTGATACTACTCTTTTTTTTTTTTTAAAAAGGGCAAGATTGTTTACTTGTGCATATTTATGAGAATATATTTGGTGCTACTAATGAATATTTGTGCAAGATATGTTTTTCTAAGTTGATACTAGGTGAGCTTGAGATGAGCATGATGGGGGAGCTCAATTTCTTGCTTGGACTACAAATTATTCAATGCCAAGAAGATGGTTATATTTCAAAAGAACTCTTGAAGGAGTTAAGCATTGAAGAAAGAAGAATCATCTCAACCTCTATGGCTAAAGATTGACAAAGGTTGAGAAAGGCATATCGGCCGACAAACAATTTTGAGGTATGTTTTCTTGTATTATTCCTATAGACTCGATATTCCATATGCCTTATGTCTATATGCTCGACTTCAAAAACTATCCCAACGAATCTCATTAAAGTGCCGTTAAAAGAAATTTTCAAATATTTGTAAGGCACTTCTTCTTATGACTTGTTCATCCCAAGCTTTAAAACGTTCTTATTTTTCGGGATAACAAGTCTGGTGAAAATTATTCAAAATATAGTTCATCATAATCGAACTAACCATATTGAGATTCGAAAAACTTTCTAAGGGATTGCGTTTTTTTGAGATGTGTTTAAATCCCGTCTCAGAGTTAACTCGCGGACATTTGTTCATTTACCGCCGAGTATTTTATCTCATTTCGAGCTTGATTATGACATAACGTATATTGAATGAGGTCTACATTTGCATTTTGCACGTTTTAAAACTTAGGGGTGAAAAATCGGATTTTTGGATAAAATTTCGGATTTTCAAAATGCGAAAAAACCATCGGCTGATCGGGCAAGGCCGGCCGCCTGCATGCCCGTCCGACCGTCGCCGCCCCTGCTCGACCGGCCGCCGCTTGGCTATTGTTTGGCTTAAAATGGTTCTCTGTTTCCGGACTTAGCCTTTATGGCTTATTTTGTCCATTTTTCGTCCCCTTCGCAAATTGCACACAAATTTCACTCCAAATTTGTTTTATTGCATACATTTTATATTTGGGGATTATCTAGCTCGGTTATCATCTTCATTGCTTGTCTTTACCGATTAAATGGTAAGAAATCTACTTCCTTTGCTCAATTGAGATTGAACCCTTGAGATTGTGACTTATTTGTTATATTGTTGATGGAAGTTTCATATGAATTTGATGAGCTTGTCATTTATGATGTATTGTATTGTGTTTGAACTGATTTTGGTGATGAAAAAATTGGCTTGATTACATTTACAAGGGCTATATACATTTTCTTTAAAACTTGACGCCCGCCAAGTGTTCGATAAAATGTTTCAATGAAAAATTCATCACCTACATGATTCTCTCGATTTCAAAAGTCTCATATATTTATAGAGATCATGTTTTTGCAAATCAAATGAGTTTTAATAAGCTTCTACAAGTCGTATGATCGACTTTTCCCTCCCATTTGGCCTATAAGCTTCATTGTTAAAATAGCTCGATACATCGGTTTAGTTGCGCACTTTGACATGATTATATGATGTTTTTATCGTGCTAACATTATTTTTGATAATTCCAAAGAGGGAGAAACATGTTATAATCTCTTTAGCTCAAAGAAGCTAAGATAAGCTCAACGAAAAGAAGCTATAAGTCGTGGCTATTATAAGCCATATTGTTGCGTATCATACTTAGTCCGTTTGATGTTTCATGGACTTGTTTACATGTCTAATGATGTTTTGTTGACAGGGGGAGCTTATAAGCTCTTGTACTTAAGATCAATATGTAAAAGCTAAAGCTTTTAGCTTGTGGTTGATTGCTTTTACATTACTCTTGTTGTGATATTGATAGGGGGAGCTTTTGCTATATATGTTTGAATATCTCTACTCCCATCCTTGTGTTTATATTGCGTGGAATGTTGTCGCTCTCAACGGATATTTATTTTTGACCGAAAAACTTGTTTTGTTTTCAAAATCGCCTCTCAAAATTGTTTTATTTTCAAAATCGGCCTTGTTGAATTGTTTTGGTTTGTAATCATCAAAAAGGGGGAGATTGTTTGATAAATGGTTTTATCATGATTTTGATGATTTTGTTTTTACACCAAAACAATGTTTTTAAAGGTTGTCCAAATACTCATAAATGTTTTAAAATGGTTTTAATATTTTCCAGAGTATTTTTTCAAGTTTATTTTCGACAAAATTGGACAACGCTTTTATATGATTTTGTGTCAAATGTTTTTACATCAAAACAATGTCCCCGTATGTTGTCCCAATACTCCTGATTGGTCTAAAATGTTTTTAACTATTTTTTGGAGTATTTCTTGAAGTTTATTTTCGATTTAAAATTGGACAACACTTATGTTTCAGGCTCGACCGGTCGCCCTATAGGGCAACCCGTACCTGTGTTGAGTTTTGGAACAGAAAAAGGGACGGAGGGAAAACCAAGGGGGGCGACCGGTGCCTGAAGACAGCCTCAAGAAGTTGTGTTCTCTGTTTTGCATTTTGCCTACCCCCAACTGGTCCAACATGAGGGAGACCGGTCGAACCCCCCTTGACCGGTCCCCCTGTATAAATTTCGCAGAAATTTCAATTTCAACTTATCTCTGCGCGACCGGTCGAACCCCTCTTTTGACAGCAAACTATCCGTTGAGTTTGCAGACAACTTTTCCTTAATTTGAGGGGTTGATTTCTAACAACTCTTTTCTTCAATTGTCTTGGTATTTTTTTACAGAGTTCATGTCCCCAAGAGGAGCCTATCATGTACAAGACATCTTCTATAAATAGAGGAAGAATTGAAGCAACACAACAAGAGAGAAAACTACAACACAACAAGATACACTCAAGAATACACTTGTTCTTACATTGTCTTATTTCTTGTTGTAATTTGCCTAGCTATTCACTTTCACATCCTTGAGGTCTAGGCTATTCTTGATTACACTTGCACTCAATTGTATAATTCTTTATCGAGTTGTAATCTTGAATTTTTGGGTTATCATTCAACATAAGATATCCTTGTGAGTATTCTTGTGGTAAGAACACACTTGGGTGATCTAGGTGTTAGGTGTGAGAAGATTGTGGTAATCTTCTTGTTGAGGTGTTGAAGAATTTGGTATTCTTCAAGGTTGAAGATTGTGGTAATCTTCACAAGGTGCCGTTGGAGATTGTGGTAATCTTCAAGAGAGATTGTGGTAATCTCAAAGGTGGTGTTGAAGAAGAGTGTGGTGCTCTTCAAGGTGTTGTTGTAAGTTGGTGTTGTATTAATTTTGGTAATTAATAAAATCTTTTTTTTTGAAATCCATCCCGGATATACTGGGGTGGTAGAGGATTAGGCCCTAGGTGGGTTGAACCTCTATAAATCGACGTGTGTTGTTTACATTCCACACCTTATTATTGTCTTTGAGCTTTCGGTTCGAAAAAGATGGTAAAATCGAAAAGATGGAGATAATCTATTCACCCCCCTCTATATTATCGTAGCCGTTTGGACTTACAGGAAAGATCCAACGTATCACTTTTATCTTCTTGTTGAACATTTGAAGTGGAAGGTTGATCATTTAGAGTAATGTTTGTAACAATTGGTTCGACTCCATCTTCTTCATCACTATCATCATTTGGTACTCTTTCAACATCGGAGGATTCATTAAATTTGACGTGAATAGATTCTTCAACCACCAAGTTTGTCTTGTTATATACTCGATACGCCTTGTTCTTAGTCGAGTACCCCATAAATATTCCTTCATCGGCCGTAGACTTAAGTTTGTCCAATTTATCCTTGGTGTTCAAGATAAAACACTTGCAACCAAATATCTTGAAGTAGCTAATATTTGGTGTTCTTCCTTTCCAAAGCTCATGTGGAGTCTTGTTCAAATCTGGACGAAGATATACTCGATTTATAACATAGCAAATGGTGTTTATGATTTCGACCAAAAAATATTTTAGAAGAGAAAACTCATTTAGTATAGACCGACACATTTCTTATAAAGTCCATCTTTCCTTTCGGCTACACTATTTTGTTGAGGAGTTCTCGGAGCCGAAAAATTATGTGCAAATCCATTGGTTTCACATAAAACTCTAAAATCACCATCAAATTTACCTCCTCAACCACTTCTTATAGATTTGATAGTATCTTCTTTTTCATTTTCTATAAGTCTACACAACTTAGCAAACTCATAAGAGGCATCACTTTTATTTGCAAGAAAAAAAACCCAAGTATATCTAGAAAAATCATCAACTATGATGAAAGTGTAATATTTTCCACTTAGACTAGTCGTGCCAATGTCCCCATATAAATCTAGGTGAAGAAGTTGTAGAGGGATTGGTTGTGGAAATTTCAGGTTTAAAACTACTTTTAACTAATCTGTTCATTTGACAAGTGTCACATAAGCCAAGATTTTCAATATTTGATTTGGGTAGTCCGTTGATATGTTGATTTTTGTAAATGTGTTGCAGATTTTTATATCAAACATGTCCAAGTTGCCTATGCCATAAATTAGTTAAATCATTGTTGGCGACAAGACAAGAAATATTTTGACTAACCAAATCACTTGTACAATTTTTGTAAAGATTGCCTTTTCTACTAGTTTCACAAATAGTTTTACCTTTTCTCAGAATAAGATATTTTTCATTATTGAAAATAATATTATAATTTAAATTATATAGTTGACTTACACTTATCTAATATTTAAGTCCATCTACCAATAAAACATCATGAAAAGAAAAAGAAGAATTACCAATGTCTCCATTGCCAATGATTTTGCCCTTGCCATTTCCGAACATAACCATTCCTGTAATACTCGAGCCTCACACTGCTCACTGGCCAATATAGTTCATGCATTACATGTTGGTTATGTGATATTTATATAATCTGATTATTTTATATGACATGTCTTGTTTTATAATTTTGGAACTCACTTATAGTGATTAGTTGTCGGATTGCTAATTTAAGTTACTTTTGAGTTTGAGTCAAATTCTCCTCAATCTTGAAAGTACACTCCACCGAGGTGTAGTTTTGAAAAAGGGTGTATTTAGTTGTCAGATCATTAGAGGTTAGCCGTTAAGTTACACGCGGTAACATTAAAAGTACAAGATTTACAAGATTACATGTGGTAAACTTAAAAGTAAAAGGTGATATTCATGAAAAGAAAGGATTATAATATGTGAATATATTATTTAATGGGACTTATATAATCCATGAAAGAAAATCAGATATTGAGGTGATATAGTTAAAGATATTATTTAATAATAATAGTAATAATATTAAAACTAGTTATAATGGCAATTGTAGTGCCATGTGTATCATGGCATCATGTATTGCCCATATGCAAAAAGAGAAAGGGCATCAAAAAGAGAAATGCCCATATGCAAAAAGAGAAAGGCAATACATGAGCCCATGATGGTATTGCACTATATATACACATGTTTGTGAATGCAAGCTGGGGATACGAGAGCATAAACAATTTAATCATTGGCTCTTATTTTATCATTCAATTTTGATCAGAATAATTAGTTCCATATAATCTCTCCTTAAGGATCACCAATATTCTATTAAGGGTTTAAGGTGTGGAGAAATTGTGGGTGCTCTAGTAGTATTCACATCGATCAGGGTGAAGCGCATTTTATACTCGGGTGCAGTTTGGAAGGCTTGTAGACGAGTTATCAAGATCAAGGGCCAACGAAGTGAATCGGTGATTTTTTCCGCTACCTACTTGAAAGGTATAATCGATTCCTAATTACGTGACTATTTGCAAATATATGTGTTTATTTGCTAACAGTGGTATCAGAGCCATTAGGGCTCGTTCTCGCCTATTTCACATGCTCGAATTTGCGTATGGTGTATGTTTTATTTTTAAGCATCCATATTAATAACTATACATGAGATTTGATATTAATTAATAAAATTCGAATTTGTGACTATTTGTTTTAATATGCAATATTAGTATCAAATTAGATCTTGAAGAGAGGATTAATTTGATATATTGTGCATATTAATCCAATATAAAATGAAATAGTTATGACAATTCGAAATTTCTGTGAGATAAACAATTTTAGCTTCAGATTACGTGCACATACATACATGTATGGTGTGAATGGATTTTTGATCATGCAATGGATATGCACGTTTTTTTTTGCTGCCAACATTCACATTTACCAACTTTATTATTGAAATTTGTGCCTACAAGATAACCAAGTTGCTGCTGGCTTTAAAAATTTTCAATTCGGCTTTGATTTTCTGCTGTTTGTTTTTGCAATCCGTATGTTTAGCGCCAAAGGGGCTGCTAACTTTGCAATCTGTAATATGTTATCTATTCGAATCGGACAACAGCGGCGTAATTATGAAATGTTTTTATCTGTTTTTTTTTTTTGAATTATTATTTGATAATATGATGCATATATTAATTGCAATATGTGTTTTATGCAATCTTATGTGTGAATGGGTATTTGACATTTTTGGATGCTCATGTTTATGTGGCTAGTTAGTTTATTATTAAGAGATAGTTTTTTGGAGATGGTGGTGATACAAAGTCCCGAATTATTTAATTCCTAGAATTTTGTAGTAGGTCCATAAAAGTTGTTATTTTAGTTATTATTATTTTTTAGGACTGATGTATTAGAAGGGCCATTTTTTGGGCTATGTAGTTTTGGGTATGTTTTGTTTATCACCACCATAGGCCGAAAAATTGTCTCGACATGAGCATCAAATGTCACCCAATTATTTTATGCGATTTATATGCATGATTATTATGGACAATGTTTCTATCTGTGGATTATTTAATTTTTTATTATTGTCTTCAACTCGGTGGGAGATGATTATTAGCCTTTGGTGGTGAATTTTCGATCTCACTGAGTTAAAGAAAATAATAAAATTTCATTTGAATCCGAATAGAAATCTTTAAATTAGACCAGTACCTAACATATTGCGCATTATATACAGTGATGGATGCCCAAATAGTTTTTTCTGACCTTTATGGCTCTGGCAAACTTGATGGCCAAAACTATGCCATGTGGCATCGAAAAATTCAATTTGTGTTGCACCATATGAAACACCTTGATCATCTCACCACTGTTATGGCTATGCCAACTGAACCGGAAAATGAACAGAATGCCCAATATCGTCGCGATTTGGACGCTTACAATAAGTGGGTAGATCAGGATAGGAGTGCGCTATACTATGTTGAGCTGCACGCATGACCATCTGATTCGTGAGTTCGAAAAGTATCCAACAGCTAAGGAGTTGTGGGAAGGCTTGAAGTTCACGTATGGTACTACCTCGGCAACGAGGTTGAGGGCTCTTACCCTTAAGTTTAACCAGTACGTACTTGACCCAAAACAAACAATGAGTCATCATTTTGATGTGATGAAGGATATGATTCGTGAACTTCAAAATGCTGGAAGTGAACTCACCGACAAACAACAAGTTTTGGTTGTCCTAAGGTCGCTACCGAAAGCGACTTGGGGACACGTTAAGCTTGTGCTCACTCATAATGAGCAAATCCAAACTTTTGATGTGTCGCCGGTCATCTTAAAGGCTTAAGGGTCGACCGTCGAGAGGTGGAGCGAGCACAAAACAATCGCTTTTCGCACATGTTTGTCAACGTAAGCCTATCAAAGGCAAACGTTAGAACAAGCATAAGGGTGCCGGACAAAATAGTGGTAAGAACCAAAACTTGGGTCCACAAGGTGAAAAAGCCATGAAACGTCAACATGGTAAAAGGGGCGGGAAGAAGAAAAAATTTTGCTTTAACTGTGGAAAGCCGGGTCACTTTGCTCGTGATTGAACTGAGCCAAAGAAGGTAAAACCCGCTCCTAGCTCTTTCAACTCCTTTGTTTGTTCACATATTTTTGTTGCTAATTCTCTCCATGGTTGGATTGTAGACTCCGGAGCAACCAAACATGTGACAAGAGACAGAGCAAGTTTTGTAGATTATCATCGAGTGTCGGCATTCAGCCATTATATTGCTATGGGTAATGGCGCACAGGAGGATGTTGTTGGAGTTGGGTCATACCAGCTCAAGCTAAGCACTGGGCGCGAGCTACTCCTTAGTGATGTACTTTACGCACCCAACATTCGATGTAATTTACTTTCAGTTTCAGCACTTTTAAAACATGGTTTTTCTTTCCTGTTTGATCAAGCTAAGTTATCCATTTTTCTTGGTAATGAACTGTATGGTGTGGGATTTATGAGTGATGGATTTTTCATGTTAGAATTATCCAATGAATGTATTTCTTTTGTTTCTTCATCTGTTGATGTTATTTCTGATTCTGTTAAATGGCATGTGAGGTTGGGACACATTGGACAAGAAAGATTGACTAGATTAGCTTGAGAAGGTCTTTTAGGCCAACTCGCTAAAGTCAACCTTCCTATGTATGAACCATGTCTGACAGGAAAAACCTGCCGGAAACCTTTTGGTAAAGCAAAGAGGTCTACTCATCCTCTTGAAATAGTCCACTCGGATATATATGCGGGCCTATGAATGTGAGGGCACGACACGGTGCATCCTATTTTCTCACTTTCATTGATGATTATTCACGCTATAGGTCAGTATATCTCTTATCTCATCGGTTAGAAGCGCTTGTCTGCTTTAAGCGATTCTTGGCCGAGGTTGAGAACCAAAGAGAACGAAACCTTAAAGTTTTACGTACTAATAGAGGGCGAGAATATTTGTCTGATCAATTCAGTCAATTATGTGAAGAAAAAGGAATTATAAGACAATTGTCCATTCCATATGCTCCGCAACAAAATAGGGTTGCAGAGAGAAGAAACAGGACACTTCTGGAAATGACCAGATCAATGATGGCGCAAGCTAATCTTCCAATATCTTTTTGGGGGAGATGCGATTTTGACTGCTGCCTACATACTAAACCGTGTGCTTTCAAAGTTAGTTCCTACGACACCATATGAGTTGTGGCATGGCAGAAAGCCTAATTTAGAAAGCTTGCGCCCTTGGGGGTCAGCTGACTTTGTTCACAACACTTCTCATAAGCATGGGAAGCTTGGTCCTAGAGCAATCAAACATGTCTTTATAAGATATTGTGATCACTCGAAAGGCTATGTGATGTATGGTGAACATCCTGATGGAGGAATGACTGAAATTGAATCCCGCGATGTTAACTTCCTCGAGGAGGAATTTCCAACAATTGGAGAAGTAAGAGGGAATCTAGAACTGTATGAGTTGCAAGATCCCAAGGACAATGCTATGCTTCCTGGCGATGGTGAGACTTCAAAATCTCATCCAGTTATTGACGGGGACAATGATAGTGGTCCTAAAATCAGTGGGAGTGACCCACTAGTGGAAGACTCTCAAAATCCACTTATGCGTCGAAGCAATCATGGAATAGTACCCCGACGATGTTTTGAAATTGAGGGGGAATCTTTCATGTGTGTTTCTATGGATATTGATGAGCCAACCACCTATCAAGAGGCTATTACTTCTCCTAATGCTAAAGAGTGGATAATTACTATGGAGGAAGAGATGAGCTCGATGGCTAAGAACCAAGTTTGGGAGCTAGTTGATCTTCCACCTGGACGCAAGACCATTGGGAACAAATGGGTTTTTAAGGTCAAGCGCAAGGCAGATGGGTCGATCGACAAGTATAAAGCTCGTCTTTTGGCAAAGGACTATACTGAAAGAGAGGGTGTGGACTATGAAGAGACATTCTCCCCAGTGGTGAGATTTGCCTCAATTCGCCTTATTTTGGCCATTGTCGCCCATCTTGATCTGGAATTATTCCAGATGGATGTGAAGACAACATTTCTCAATGGGGAACTGGATGAAGAGATCTATATGGATTAACCTAAAGGGTTTCACCATAAGGGACAAGAGTGCAAAGTATGTCGCTTAAAGCGTTCCATTTATGGATTGAAACAATCATCCAGATAGTGGTACTATCGATTTCATCAAGCTATCACATCGATAAGCTTTACGATGGTCGAAGAAGACCATTGTGTGTATGTCAAGAGAAATGAGAGAAAATTCTTAATTCTCTCACTGTATGTGGACGATATTTTATTGGCTGGAAATGACATGGAGATGATTGTCGCCACACAAGAGTGGTTGTCCTCTACATTTGAGATGAAGGACATGGGAGAAGCAGAATACATACTTGGTGTTAAGATACACCGAGATCGTTCCAGAAAATTATTGAGTTTGTCTCAAGAGACTCACATCAAGAAGATTCTAGAACGATTTCGTATGCAAAATGTTAAACCTATTGACACACCCATGGAAAAGACTTGTGTTCTTAGCAAAGATTTATGCCCAAAAACAGATGAAGAAAAAGAATGTATGGCTAAGGTTCCATATGCAAATGCAATAGGAAGTCTGATGTATGCAATGATGTGTACTCGACCAGATATCTATTTTGCAGTTGGAATGGTGAGCAGATATCAAAGTAATCCTGGGCGCGCCCATTGGGCTGCTGTCAAGAGGATACTTAGATATTTGAAAGGAACAAGTGGTCTTTCATTATGCTATCATAGGGGTAGTTTAAAGCTAGTTGGGTATAGCGATGACGATGGATCGGCGGATAGAGATGAACGCAAATCCACATCGGGATATGCATTCTTATTGGGAGGCTGCTGCTATCACTTGGTGTAGTAAGAAACAACCTTGTATCACTTTATCCACCATGGAAGCTGAATATATTGCTTGTACATCTACGGAGAAGAGGCAATCTGGTTGAGAAGATTTCCTCAGAGTCTGCACAAAACAAATAAGATGTTGATGATGCAGTTGTTGTCTATTGTGACAACACCTCTGCACTAGCATATGCTAAAGACCCCAAGTATCATGGGAAGACCAAGCATATCGACACCAGATACCACTTTATTCGAGAAAGTGTTGCGCAAGGTCAAATAGTTCTCAGGCATATTCCTACTAGCGATATGGTCGCTGATCCTTTTACTAAACCTTTTGCGCGCAGAGATGTGTTCCAAAGGCATGTTAAAAGTATGGGACCTGTAGGATTTAAAATTGTAAGCCTTGTATCAACATTTTACCGATTAATAAGTTTTTTTTTGTTCTTATTAGTCCTGTTGAGAGTCTTGTGTTTAATGATTGATAATGTCACCGACTTAGATTGAACCACTCACAGTGAAATTGCCCTGGCGCTTTGGTAGCGGCGAGATGAGACTCATTGGTCATGATCGCACAAATGAGAAAGATGCGACGATCATCGTCACGCTAGAAATAATGTGAAAAGCTAAAATTTAACAATAGTCGCCTTGGCATGAGGCTAAGATGAGATCATTCTTGATCGAGAATGGAGTAAGTCCAAACTTCATAAAAGTCTATTTATAGCCAAGTGTGCGGTGTCGAAGATGTTGCGGAGACCAACTTCTGTAATACGCAGGTCAGACGCTAGAAGAGCGACTGGACTAAGACTTGTATGATATTTAGAGCATGACATGCCCAAGTTGAGTGGGAGCTCTATCATAACATGTATTCATACTACATGTGCTTTACGTCGACCTTGTAAGATGAGTGACTGAATGGATCCTGCTTCGTCACTTTGTGAGCTCTTATTGTGTTTATAAATACCCTTTGGGACTCTGGACTTTGTCATGATGTGTAAGCTTGATGATGCTACTTTAGCATGTATCCAATGACCAAGATTAATTCGATGCACGAGCATGACTAGGAAAGTTGTTAAGACCAAACTGATTGACATAAGAGGTCGAGTAAAAACTATGTTGGTAATGCACCTATGTTCTATGGCTCATAGGCCGACCGACTTTGTCAAAAATATGTTTTGACATAGTCATGAGCGTAGATACATATTTGGGAGATCAAACATGTTGGATGCATATTAAGGGATTAAAGGTGTTTGGTCGGGTGCAACCACGTAGATTGGGGTAAAAAGCGAGTCTCTTGAGTTGTAGAGTTATATTAGTTGGGTGATAACTTAATATAATTCTCCTCGTTTTTTTCGCTTGGTCGCACACCTTATTCCTTGTATGAAAGAAGAGATTATGGGATATGATTCTGATCAAATATGTATGAGTGGGAGATGTAGTGCCATGTGCATCATGGCATCATGTATTGCCCATATGCAAAAAGAGAAAGGGCATCAAAAAGAGAAATGCCCATATGCAAAAAGAGAAAGGCAATACATGAGCCCATGATGGTATTGCACTATATATACACATGTTTGTGAATGCAAGTCAGGATACGAGAGCAGAAACAATTTAATCACATTGGCTCTTATTTTATCATTCAATTTTGATTAGAATAATTAGTTCCATATAATATCTCCTTAAGGATCACCAATATTCTCTTAAGGGTTTAAGGTGTGGAGAAATTGTGGGTGCTCTAGTAGTATTCACATCGATCAGGATGAAGCGCACTTTATACTCGAGTGCAGTTTGGAAGGCTTGTAGACGAGCTATCAAGATCAAGGGTCAACGAAGTGAATCGGTGATTTTTTCCGCTACCTACTTGAAAGGTATCATCGATTCCTTATTATGTGACTATTTGCAAATATATGTGTTTATTTGCTAACAAAGAATATATAATAATAATGAGCGGGGTTTATATTATAACACGATATATGTAAGGACATGATTAACATGCATGTTCAGATAAGGGATTGTAATATATTCATTGTTATATACGTAAATCTAATATACACACACAGATTGATATATATATATATATAGGGAGGGGATCCTGTGAGACCACCCTCCTAGGTTAGTCCATAAGACTAAATCTACACCATCCAAATAATAAATCAATGGCCAAGATATATTACAATATATATAACATTTCATAAGTAAGTATACAACAGATGAGAAAGATGCGACTCATCATCGTCACGCTAGAAATAATGTGAAAAGCTAAAATTTAACAATAGTCGCCTTGGCATGAGGCTAAGATGAGATCATTCTTGATCGAGAATGGAGTAAGTCCAAACTTCATAAAAGTCTATTTATAGCCAAGTGTGCGAATTGTCAGAAGATGTTGCGGAGACCAACTTCATGTCTACGCAGTCGACGCTAGAAGAGCGACTGGACTAAGACTTGTATGATATTTAGAGCATGACATGCCCAAGTTGAGTGGGAGCTCTATCATAACATGTATTCATACTACATGTGCTTTACGTCGACCTTGTAAGATGAGTGACTGAATGGATCCCTGCTTCGTCACTTTGTGAGCTCTTATTGTGTTTATAAATACCCTTTGGGACTCTGGACTTTGTCATGATGTGTAAGCTTGATGATGCTACTTTAGCATGTATCCAATGACCAAGATTAATTCGATCACGAGCATGACTAGGAAAGTTGTTAAGACCAAACCGATTGACATAAGAGGTCGAGTAAAAACTATGTTGGTAATGCACCTATGTTCTATGGCTCATAGGCCGACCGACTTTGTCAAAAATATGTTTTGACATAGTCATGAGCGTAGATACATATTTGGGAGATCAAACATGTTGGATGCATATTAAGGGATTAAAGGTGTTTGGTGGTGCAACCACGTAGATTGGGGTAAAAAGCGAGTCTCTTGAGTTGTAGAGTTATATTAGTTGGGTGATAACTTAATATAATTCTCCTCGTTTTTTTCGCTTGGTCGCACACCTTATTCCTTGTATGAAAGAAGAGATTATGGGATATGATTCTGATCAAATATGTATGAGTGGGAGATGTAGTGCCATGTGCATCATGGCATCATGTATTGCCCATATGCAAAAAGAGAAAGGGCATCAAAAAGAGAAATGCCCATATGCAAAAAGAGAAAGGCAATACATGAGCCCATGATGGTATTGCACTATATATACACATGTTTGTGAATGCAAGCTGGGGATACGAGAGCAGAAACAATTTAATCACATTGGCTCTTATTTTATCATTCAATTTTGATTAGAATAATTAGTTCCATATAATATCTCCTTAAGGATCACCAATATTCTCTTAAGGGTTTAAGGTGTGGAGAAATTGTGGGTGCTCTAGTAGTATTCACATCGATCGGGATGAAGCGCACTTTATACTCGAGTGCGGTTTGGAAGGCTTGTAGAGCTATCAAGATCAAGGGTCAACGAAGTGAATCGGTGATTTTTCCGCTACCTACTTGAAAGGTATCATCGATTCCTTATTATGTGACTATTTGCAAATATATGTGTTTATTTGCTAACGGAATATATAATAATAATGAGCGGGGTTTATATTATAACACAGATATATGTAAGGACATGATTAACATGCATGTTCAGATAAGGGATTGTAATATATTCATTGTTATATACGTAAATCTAATATACACACACAGATTGATATATATATATATATAGGGAGGGGATCCTGTGAGACCACCCTCCTAGGTTAGTCCATAAGACTAAATCTACACCATCCAAATAATAAATCAATGGCCAAGATATATTACAATATATATAACATTTCATAAGTAAGTATACAACAGAAGGGATAAAATAGGAATCTAGAAAAGTAAATATAGTAACCGCTTCCTAAAAATTAGGGACGTGATTATGTATTGATCACGTCCCCATAATCAAGCGATTCACCTTTCATTTCTCTCCCTTCCCATTCGAACTTGCAAATTATTCAAATATGGCAATAAAATCGTGTAAGAATTAATGAAAAGTATACAATTACACTAAACTAACTATACATTAAAACATTACTAAGTATACATAAACACTAAACTACCTGTACATTAAAACTTTACTAAGTATACAGAAACATTTAACTAAGTATACAATTACATTGAACTAACTATACATTAAAATAATACTAAGTATACAAAAATATTTAACTAAGTATACAATTACACTGAATTACTTATATAACTAAGTATACAATTCCATTGAACTAAGTATACAAATCCACATAACTAAAAATACGATTCCACTGAACCAAGTATACAAATTCACTGAACTAAATATACAATAAAACATGATTAAGTATACAAGTCCATTGAACTAAGTATACAATAAAATGACTGTTCACAAATATGGCGGAAAGAAGTATTAATTTTGAAAAAAAACGCTTGAAGTCGATGATTTTTCCTCCCTAAAAACCAGGTAACTGAAAAGGTAGGATTATGTTTCCTTAAAAATAGCTAATAACCGTCCAATTAACATAATTAATTAAATATAAAAGTACAATTATACCCTTATATGCCTAAATTAACTAAAATGATCTATACCATCCAAAATATTAAATCAAGAGTCCATAAGTGTTCTTATGGACTAACCTAAAGGGATTGGTCTCATTTGAACCAATCCCTATATATATATATATTATATGACACATGTAAAACTCAATTAATATCTACTTATACATTAGACTAATGTGTATGGATTAACTTATTATAAACATCACCGCCTCACGTGGCTAAAATAATTAATAAATATGTATATGGATATATATAATTTGTTCCATAGAAGATACTACACAACTCGTCGGCCAAAGACTTCGGGTGAACTCCACAGTTGATGACCTTGACTACAAGAGGTTATTTTTACCTTTATGATATAACTGCTCTTTTTATATGTGATGAGTTCAGGAATAAGTAGACTTTATTCATGAATAGGTAAAAAAATTCAAAGCCTAGGGTGTCAATGGTTGTTGCTAAAATTAAAAATAAAATAAAAATAAAAATAAATCTTGATGAACTTGAAATTCTATCATGTTCTTTAATGAAGTAAGTGGATCCATTCTTGTAGAAATTTGAGGAATGAAAACCATTAGTGGTATTCTTAGCTCATGGAAGTAATTATTAAACTTTAAATGAAATAAGAAAATAAAAAAAAATGGGGGGAAAAGAAAAGAATGAGAGAGTTGGGGGATTAATAACTTTGCATACAAATGAGAGTGTCTCTAGTCTACTTTTCCTTTTTAGTTGGATTATGATATTATCTGACTAAATTGACGGTTCAACTTTGATTCTAGAATGGGTTGAATATGTAAATTGCCTAACTCTATTTCATTAAACTACAAGTTATTCGTAAGGAAGTACACATTGTCTAGTTTTTATGTAGAAAAGTTAAGTGCAATTATGAATAAGAAACATATTGATTTCAGTTATTTTGTTAATTTTGAATTATGTTAAACTATGTTTACAAGGGAAGAGAATTGATTTAGTTTCAAAAAAAAAAAATCAATATCAATTTACCTAGTTAAATTTAAGATAAAGGTTCTAAATGAGATTTGGGACCTGATGGATATATATATATATATAATAATAATAATAATAATAATAATAATAATAATAATAATAATAATAATAATAGTAATAATAATAATTGATAACTTATATTTTTCTGATTGTCTTACGGAACAAAGACAAGTAACTAAGTTTCAAAGAGCATAGTGAAGGACACAAGGTAATTAAAAATCCATCCGCAACTATAATGCATGGACATAAATCTTTGTCGAATTAATTATATTACTTGTATTATATGTGATGGTGGTATCTTCTTGAATACATGTGGATATTATGTGATGCATGTTGGTTGGCATGATGATGCAATATGGTGTTTGGTGAGCCATTGAACATGTCATTCACAATATTTGCATGTGAATGTATATTACAAGAGGATGTTTGTATGCGAAAAATATTTTCTCGGAAGAAAATAAATATTTATTGACCATTTCTAGTGCACCAAAGCATCTTTGGGCGTGCTTATGATATATATATATATATATATATATTTATATTTAGGTATGGCAAGTAGGGTACTTCTTGGTGAACACAGAGCTAGATAGGAGATGGGCTCTCGGTGGGTCACAGGAGGATGAACCATTTGTGGGTACATATGTTATGACCCTATGGGGTGGGATACTTCTTGGCGGACACATGGGACGCAAGTAGGGGACCCTTGGCTGGGCCGCGGGAGGATGGTCCACATGTAACATCATAACGAATTATTGGCCATTTGATTATTGCTGTGTGCAGAGCTCTTTTCCGGTGCATAGTAGTTGGGTCAGGGGCCCAAATGAAAGAAAATGATTTGAATAAAATATATTGATTCATGGATTTTACATGTTAGCATTAAATGTTGGAAAAGCATCACTATTCTATGGACATACATGATTTTTACTTGCTGAGCTTTAGCTCATGTAGTTCATGCATTGCAGGTGAGCATGAGAATGCCTGAGTCATTGGCTTATTGTGCAGTGCTGAAGCTTCTTTAGGTTTTGAGGATCATGGATATGGATGATGACCTGTCGGGCTTTTTTTTGAGTTCATTTTGGTTTTGCTTATGTTGTGTTATAGGTGGAAACTCGTAGTATATATAACTTAAGAAACTCTATTGTAAATATATGTAAATAGTGTGCTGGTTTGAGTTTTGAGTTTGTATATCTAGTCATCTTGTTTACTTACAGGCAAGGTTGGCTGTCCTTTCGTTGTTAAACGATAAAATCCTTGTGTGCGGTATACAGGGCTTATTCGTTGTATCTGTTCTTAAATTTATGCAGGAAAAGAAAAAAAAATTACATGTTTTAAATAGAGTTTGGGGTCAAGTTGTACTATTTATTATTTTCCAATAGTAGTAATAGGGGTGGGCGTCACAATTCATCTTTCTTGTCGCTTGATGTTGATGAAGATATGTTCCTTTTTGGTCATGTGGCGCGAACATCCGGTGTCCACAAGCTATTTGGAATTTTCTTTGACCGTAAGTGCCCCAAGTATCTACATTTAAGTTGTTTTTAGTACCACTAGAGTGTTGAGGTTCATGGGGTTAGCTATGAGACATTTAAGTCTCCAAAAATGACTATTATTATTTATAATCCTACAAGTGCTAGCAATATGTGCATTTGTGCCACAACTGAAAAAAGTAATAATTTTAGGACTACTAGCACGTATAAAAGTTGTAGCTTGGTTCTTTTTTCTTGAAATTGGTTTGAAAATGTTTGTAACCAAGTCTAGTTTAGACTGTTCACTTCACTTTTTATGCACAAATAATTTTTGTAACCTTATTGGTACTCAAGTTAAAACGTTGCACATCATTTTTTAAATTTTCTATCTTTTTTGTGAGCATTTGTTTTTCGGAATCAAGACTCTTAACTTTAGTAAGAGTGATAGTATGGGCATGATCAAGAGATTTATAAGAAGAAAATAACTTATCTTTCTCTAATCATAACTCTTTAAAATCATTTTTCAGACTATTGTATGTGCAAATCATATCTCTAAATTCATTTTGTAAATTATCATAATCTCCTTGAAGTTCATCAATTAAACAAGAATAAGAAGAGTTAGAGCGTACCTCATTATTTTCATCATCTATGGCTATAAGTCCTTGCTCGGTTTCCTCTTCATTATCGGATGTTGCAAGAAGTTCATCCCACGTTTTTGCATCCGCATTCAAGGCTTTCTTTTTCTGAAAGAACTTTTTCTTCTTTTGTTTTTCTTCTGCCATTTTGGGACAATCAGCTATAAAGTGCCCGGTTTTTTCGCATTTAAAGCGCGAGTTGTCTCTTGTCTTTCTTGCCTTATTTTTATTGACAAATTTGGCAAATTTTTATATGAGGGTGGTCGTTTCCTCATTACCCTCATCACTAGCATAATAAAAGTTATTTGAACTAGATACAAGACCTTTAGGAGTAGATTGCATACCCGATTGAGAGGTAGATTGTTTGGAATTCTTTCTTTATTTGAGATATACTTCATAAATGAGAAGATTTCCAATAAGCTCATCCAACTTGAGAGTTTCAAGATTTTGAGCTTCCATAATAGCCGTCACCTTTTCGGACCAAGAACCAGGAAGAATATTCAATACTTTGGTTACCTTGTCTTCTTCCGATATGACTTTTCTGAGCGCCAATAGAGGATTGACAATGTTGTCGAGCTTTTCCACCACTTTCAAAATGCCTTCACCTTCGAACATTATGAAGTTATCGAAGTTATTAATAAGCATGATTTTTCTAGCTTGTTTAACCTTCTTAGTTCCTTCATAAATGATTCTGAGTTTTTTCCATACTTTATGTGCGGACCTTATTTCTCTAATCCGATTATACTCGGTGGTAGTAAGTGAATAATGCAAAATATTTAAAGCTTTTTCGTCTAGAGAGAAAGACTTCTTGTCATTTTCATTGAACTCTACTTTTGGGAGCTATAGTTCCATCATCCAATTTCTTGGTTGATTGAGTTATTCCGTGAATGACCGCATTCCAAATATCGAACCTACAATCTCGTAAAAAGCATTCCAATCGGTCTTTCTAAAATGCATAGTTGATGGGGTCGAATAGAGGTGGCTTGTTGGTTGAAGCGCCAATAGTAAGATAGTTTTTGTTCGTAGCCATGGATATTTCCTCTTTACTCGCAATGAAGAACGAGCTTGCCAAAGAGTTTGTCTTTGATACCACTTGTTAGTCCAAGTGACGACGAAAATCTAGAGGAGGGTGAATACATTTTCCCAATTTCCCGATTTATGCCCTATTTTTTGATCAAGATGAATAAATAAGATAGAAGTGCAGAAAAATAAATCAACACAAGATTACTTATAGTGCTTCAACCCACCTAGAGCCTACATCCACTACCACCCGAGATGTCCGAGTAGATTTTGAAAGGAAAAAATTTATTAATTGATGCCAAACAATTACAATTTCACCTTGAAGAGCACCACACTCTTCTTACAACAACAACAACAACCTAGAAGAGCACCAAACTCTTCTCACAACTATGAAGATCACCAAACTATTCAACACCTAAAGAATCAACCAAGTGTGTTCTTGCCAAAAGAACACTCAACAAATATATCTCATTTTGGATGATTTGCTCAATGAAGATTACAACTTAAATGAAAGTATACAACTTTGAAAGTGCAAGTGTAATTAAGAAAAAAAAAAAGCCTAATAAGCAAGATGTGAAACTTTAGTGCTTAAGCTATTACAACAAGAGTATGAAATAAAAGCTTGAGAAGTTTGCTGAATTTTTCTTGTTGTGATTGTAGAATGATGTGTTGTATTTGATCCTTCAATTCCTTCAACTATTTATAGACAAGCTTCAAGATTTGATTTCCAACATAGGCTCCTCCAATTTGAAACTTGTATGCAAAACAAGGATCAAAAGATATATAAAAATGGTTAAGAAATGATAAAGCGAATCTTGTTGATAAGTGTTTAAGCAACGAATATAATTTGCTGTCAAAAACCTTATAGCGATCGGTTGCTATGTTGAAATTTCAAAGTTTAAACCGTTGGATCAAGATTTTACATAGAATAGCATCTAGGGTAATGGGTCACTCTCTAGGGTGACCGGTCACTATTTATGGCGATAGGTTGTTGTGGATAGTGACCGTTAAAAAGAAACAGAGAAGTTTTAAACCAAAGAGGCAACTCTCAGGTACTATAGGGCGACCGATCGCCCTCCCTGTTCTAATGTCTCTGTTTTGTTTTCTATTTTGCAACATTCAGGCATGCGTCTCCTTATAAGGCGATCGGTCGACCTCTTTACAGAGAGGTTATCCGGTGTTTGTCAAAAATAAAGTTTAAGAAGTACTTCAAATACTTAGTAAAAATCAATTGAAATATTTTGAAGTATTTGGAAAACTTTCGGAAATATTATTTTGGTATAAAACTCATTTATATGATCATCAAAATTAAAATAAAAATATTTTCTAACACTAGACACGTAGCAAAACAAAGTAAAACTCAGGCAAATACACATACATACAACATACCCAATCATGCAGACTCACACAAAAGAAAAACAAACTATATGGTGAACAATGATGACTACGGATCCTCATGAAGCGATAGAGATGATGGTGTGTATAAATTGACCCAATCTCGCTCCATTATTTGCACACATTGGTCAATAGAATCAATCTTCATATTTATCCCCTCCATAAGTGAGCGCATATGTATCATTTGGTTATGAAAGCAACTAAAACAAGCGGCTTATCATCCAATCTCCCTAATATTGTACTCCAACCCATAGACGATGAAGTGGGGCCAAAGCTCATGCCAACAAAAGCCCCGACATCAAATGGGTTAGGACCAATATAAAAACTAAGTCCGATATGTAGACATCCTTAGTCATAGCGTGTTGGCCGACATCCGGATTAGTTGGCTCATGAGATGTGGGAGCTTGTAGGAAGTAGACATCCCCAATCATGTCGTGTTGGCCGACATCCGGATCAATCGACTCATGAGGTGTGGGAACTTGTGGACCATGAATACCCTTAAAACGTCGCCTAGTGAATAGGTGCTTAAAGGTAGTTGGTTCAGACATGATTTATACACTCGTAAGTGTGGGAAACTTGAGCCCCAACTCTATTTCAGTCATATTGGCAGGATTATCAGGGAAAAAATGGAAATGTCGTGCCAATTTTGTAGCAGTATGCCTCCAAGCTTATTTTATACCTATATCGGCAGAGAGTTGCATCTATACATAGCCTGAAAGATGAGTGTCGTAGTGTATAGTTTTGTCTGAGTCTGCAGACACCATAGGAAAAATAACTCCGACAATGTTATTTCATTGCTCTCATCCTTGCCCAACACGTTATGGGCCAAACATTTATGCAAATATCAACAAGGTTGGATCACGAATGAACCCATCGGACGTATCCTTAGAAGAAAAATTGTCTAAGTCAGTTCGCTCCCTTCAATACTCATGGGGTTTAAATCTCTTAGAGACTTGATGAATTCCATGAGATGACATACCAAAAACGTCCTTCATTATGACATAAGTAACTACGTTTTTGCCCCCAAACAACCGGCAGTGAACTCATTAAGCCCATCATATGGAAATCTCAAAGTAGTATAAAATTCATATGTTAACTCCTCATCAGTTTTTATAAACTTCTTCTAACCCAAAGTATTCATAAATTCCAAGAAAATTTTAATAAACTCTCTCTCAAACCCTAGTCTTTTTTTCCTCTCAAGCTCTCTCTTTTAACTTCTTTTTCTTGCTCTTCGTTGTTAAGAGGTGATTTTTGGCCATTTTTATCTTGAAATCACCCTATCTACATCTTTCTATTTTTATTTTCTAAATAAGTGATTTTTTCACGTAGATCTAGGTTGTTTGTTTTCTCTTATTGTTTGTGATTTCGCCGTCTGGTGCGGCGTTTGGTTTGTTGTCATTTTGTTGCGGTGTTTTTTTCTTGTGTGGCGATTCAAACAAGCAAGTTCTCGATCGACAGGGTAAATCGGATTGTGGTCTTCAAATGTTTGCATCTGGAATCATAAGTATTCTAGACATTATAGATTTTTCAAAATTGTAGGCTCTAAGCCGGTTTTTGTTATTAACCTAGATGTTATGAATGTTTTCATAATTTTATCTTTTATGGTTTTTAACATTTGTTTTTACATTTTGCTATCGACGTATTACTAGTTTGAATTATTTAATAAAAATATTTCTCTTGAATAAAAAGTATTCACAAATCCTATAAATTAACTTTTGATGCCATTTGGCTCCAATATATCTAAAATTCTAAATTCATAAATACAGAAGCAGAAATCTCCCAACGAGAAGGTAAATGGGCATACCTTTCACCCTCTTCTTTGGGAGAATATTTGTGGACAACAGATCGCAATTAGTTGAATGTGCAAGAATTCCCCATCCACTGTATGTTCTAGCAAATACAACTCATGGCTCCTAGTGGTCTTGACTAGCAGAAACCACCATTTTCTCCACTAAATTTGAAGCCAGCTCTAGGTTCACCATTGTGGCCATTTATTGTGTTTTCTATGTACTTTTACTCTTCAATGCCAATAATGAGTTTTCTATTGGTTTGGCTTCTTTGTTACCCCTTACATTGGTTAAATCTCCCTTACATTGGTTAAAACCACCTTTTATTTTTTATGGTGAAATAAGAAGCAAGTTCTTAGCATTCCAAAATATAATAATTTTTTCGACTTTGTTTCCTCTTTCATGTTTGTCGTCGTGGACCCTTCTTTCCCACCACCTAAGACATACATGCTTCCCTCAATAGCCACATCAGAGAGTTCAATGTCAATAGTGACACTTTCACTAGGGAAATGAGTTTTGCACTACCCACATTAGAAATATTTATTGTATGATATTTGAGGGCCTCATGCAAAGACAGTTGCAGAGTTTTGCTATTTTTTCCGGATCCATCTTCGTCAAGTGAAAAAGGTGAGATGATGGTTTGAAAAGAAAAAAAAGTTAGGGAGAGAGAGTCAACTAAAAGAGAGCCAAAAGGGTATGACAAAATTGACCAGAAAACCGAGAATCTAATGGTGAGAGATTTCAGCAACAAAACGGATAAGAAAACTCTAATCGCCTAAAAGAAGGTTATGGATCTAAAAGAAGTCTATAAAATTTTATATTATTATTACTCGTTATCTTTTTACTTTTAAAACATTTTGGCATGAACCTACCACTAGGGATGACAAAATTCCCACATGGAACCATCCCAATTGGTACCCAAATAAAATGAGACAAAATATTCTCGGTTAATTCCGGGATGGGATAGAGATGGAAATTCCTCGTTTCTTTAGAACCGATGATGGGATGTGGATGATATTTATATCATCCGTCCTGTCTCTATCCCTATCCCCGTTTAGATAAACACGGATTCCCTGTCCCATCCTCATTCCTATATATATATATATATATATATATATATTATTTATCTATTATTACTATTTTCTATTTATAATATTTTGTTTTATTAATTCTAAAAATTAAACCCTTAAGTATGTATAATTTTATTTGTTTTCGTTCTTTCTTTTACAAATTATAGATTTATATTATTCTTATTTATATTAATTATTGCTTAATTTAAGTAATTTACTGTACAATTTTTTTATTCATAAATACAAAATGGGAACCTGATTCTCAGCGGGGACCTTATTCCCGGAATGGAGATTTTCCATCCACATCCCAGATATCCAAATGAGGGAATAGTACGAGTACGATATTTGATATGAGATTGGGGATAAGGATGTTATGTACAATATCAATCATGTTCTCGCCCATTGCCATCAATACCTACAATTAATAAATATAAATAATATAATTATATAATCTTTTGTAAAAATAATACAACTTTAATTTAAAACCAAACACAATCAAACATTTACAACTAAAAAAATAAACTAGGAATTTATCTTTGAAATAAAACCAAAAGAGCCCTATATTACAAGTAGGGGTGTGCACGGGACAGGACGGTTCAGAGATTTGAAAATCTCCAGAATCGTCCTGAAATTCGGAGATTCTAAAAATAAATCTCCAGAACCGAACCATAGAAAAAAAAATCTCCGTCTCGAACCGTACCGATAGTTTAGGATAGTTCGGGACAGAGATTCGGTTCTAATGGGACGGTATGGTTTAGTTCGGGTGGAGATTCGGAGATTAATCATAAATAAAACATACAAATTTGAAAAATAAAATCAATATAAAAATCACCAAACGGATATACTTCCAGCCTCTTTTTAGCGTGGTCTCAAATTAAAAACTAAAACCATAATAGGTAACACAATCTTAAATCCTAAACTTAATAACCTCTATAATACAATAATATTATATTATTTGGGAAATTGTCCTTCATTGACTTAGAACAATCGTAATTAACTAATAGTTTTGATAAATTAATATGAAACAAAAACTTGTATAAATTTATAATCTCAATATCTCCTACTTAACAACTTAACATAAACAATATAATTATATTTATAATTTATGTGATGTGGTAAAAAAAATTAAAATATGATTTGTTTTTATATTGTTATAATATAGTATTATTACTTGTTTGGAATATGTTTCTCTTTTAAGTGCAATTTACTAATCATTTAACTAACTTTAATTTCAAATGTTTTACTCTATTATTATTATTATTAATTTTTTTTAAATTCATAATAGTTGTAGTATTATGTTTTTTTTAGAAATATATTTTATATTCAATTTATAGTAAATTTAATATCAAAATATAAATTAAATTGAAATAAGGTATATGTATTTATATAAAATATTTAAAATTAGTTCTAGCTTCGGTCCTCGGTTCGGAGTGATTCGGTATGATTCTCGGTACGGATGTATGAAAAATCTCCAGAATCGTACAATAAATATTTTTGGGATGGTACGATTCGGAAAAGTAAAAAGCCAATGAATATTTTTAGTTTAGAAATTTTTCGGTCCGTATATCAATTCGATTTCAATAATATCCAGTCTCGTGGGCATTTTCTAATTACAAGTATCAAATATTAAACAGAGTCGATACAGAAAACCGAGTATTATTATACTCACTCATTTTTTTTTTTTTTTTTTTTTGAGAAACCTATACTCACTCATTCAGTTCGCTAATTTATGAGAGATCTATTTGTAAAGAAAATCTAAGTTGACCAAGATGGCCAGAAAGTAGAGGGAAGTGCAAAACTCAGAATCTACACTACACATTTATTACTTGAAGCTATCTTCAATCTTCATACATACACATCTCTCAGATTTTCAATTCCTTTGATAATTAAATTCGCCATTGATAATTGGCGATGGCGGTGAAGGGGAGACAGTACCACGGGAGGAGTGCGACGCGTAAAACGTCGTCGTGGACCCTGGTCCTGTCAATGCTAATTATTTTGTCGCTGCTGATTGTGATTCTGTTATCTCTCGGAATTCTCTCCATTCCCAGCAGCGGTTCTAAGGGTTCTCCGAAAGCGCATGATCTCAGCTTCATCGCTCACAATTCAGTCCATTCGTACGAACTAAATTCATACAAATTTGATTTTTGCATTTGTTTTACGAATTGATTTTATATTTTTCATTTGTTTTATTGTGTTATTCGATTGTTTCAGAGGTGATGGAGATGAAGAAAGTAAAGATCAGTGGGTTGAAGTTATTTCTTGGGAGCCCAGAGCCTTCGTTTTCATAACTTCTTGGTAACTATATCTGACTTGAGTATAAGATTGTAGTTTCTTCGAGCTTTATCAAAAGAACGTGGATTGATCTTGATACTGTTACACATGCGGTGATTTGATCTAGGAATTACAACGCTCAATTGACAGTGCAGATCTGAAAAGAATCTTTTTTTAGTTAATACTTTTAAGTCCACCAATAGCATGGTATTTACTTCAGGTTAAGGTCTGATTACGATAGCAGACGTGAGGTTTGGGTAAATCTGTCAGCAGAAGGTTGAATTGGGTACTGTAATTGTCAATAGCCTCAGACACACTTCAGTTGCTTGACTTTTATTACTACTATCTATCTTGCATTGTTGTTGAGAAAGATTTGATAAATCATGAAAGGTAATGAGCTACGGGAGTAATTGTAGTACAGGCTGGGAGATGCACTGCTTTTCTTGTCCTATTGATGAACAATTTCATGCTTGATTATTTCTAAATCGATTTGTTCAGCATATAGGCTTCATAGTTCATAGTTCCATCTTTCAACTTCCCTTTTTTTGGCAGACAAAAGAGGAATGCGAGTATCTTATCAGTATCGCCGAGCCGCATATGGAGAAGTCAACTGTTGTTGATAGTGAGACTGGAAAAAGTACAGATAGCAGGTATTCCATTCTCTAACTCCATACTTTCTCGTAGTCGAAACTAAACTGAACTCAACAAGTGCTTTTTCCCATTCTTATATGGGTCAGTTACTTAGATGGCGATCTCCAAAATTAAACTTAAGGAACAAAGGTCTAAATTCTTTCTGGTGACATTGTTATGTGGTGATTCCATGTTGTCCCTCCATCTTCTTGGTTTACTCTCAACAGTTGGTTCATTTAATGGTCATGTCTGGGGCAGGTCATTTCCTAAGTGTGCTAAAACAATCTCAAATAATCTTGTCAGGATTCCTCTCGGACTGATTCTACCTTGACCGACTTTTTAATGTGAGATTATATATTCTCTTTTACATCCACCTTAACATTCTCCTCTCTGTCACATTTGATTGATTGATTTCATAGTCTGATGTTTACCTGAAACATCATCAAACATAAATGTGTTATGTAGGATTTTACTTAGCTTGTTAATATCCGAAAGGTGATCCTCCACTAATACCAGCTTTGATCTTCAACATCATCATCTCAAATATTCCCCTCTTAGCAAGTAATCAAGTTAAAGTTATTGAAAAAGCTGAAATTTTAGGTGTTTACTCACTTCCAGTCCCCTATGGCTCGGTGCATGTAGTTCTACATCGACTAAATAGCACTTCATATTGCATGCCTTCACCTTATTTTACCTCACTTGATTCTTTCTCTTATTTTTATTTATTTTGTTTCTGGCAATTTCTTTCAAATTCTACTTCAGCAGTGGAGATTTTTATCTAGTTTAATCTACTTACACAGTAATTTGCAAAAGCATGCACAATGGGACCTAATCTAGCAAAATATTTCATCTACAACCAAATAGGGATTAAAATGGGTATTTAGTGAAGCCGTTGACCATAATCCCTATGTTGCATCTATATATCTTGAATGACGGGCACATATGGACTTAAATCCTCTCTATTTTAAAACCTACCATAAGATATCTTGTGGAACTCTTTTATATGTTTTCTCTTGATTAACAAGAACCAAAGTTGATTAGTGAAACTCTTGTTTTGAGCTTTAGCCATATCTCTACCACTGTCTTCCGGGGCATGACTCAATTATGTGTTGGTTTGATACCACCATAGTTAGCGCCATTTACTAAAATAAGGAAAATTAAATATTTTTCCTCCACTTATTGAGCTTTTCCTCGTTGTGATGATTTTTTTGAATTTATCAACCAAGAAACTACAACATTTCTAGACTATGTCCGGGCCTCTCGTTAAGGCTGTCAACCACAGTTCTAAGGCTGTCAATGCAACTATCTCTTCTGGAAGAGATTTTAGGAGTAACTCTAAAATTTTATGTCATGTCATTGTTATTTACAAATTTTCTGAGTATGAAGCATAATTTTACAGTTTTATGTTTTTGTTTTAAAATTTTAATTTTTTTAATGTTTTTGTTATGGATTGCAAGTTTGGATTTTGTCTATTTTCATTGTTAAAATCTTTATCATGTGTATTGGGCAAGATTAGTCTCGTTATATTATTATTATTATTATTGTTATTATTATTATTATTATTATTATTATTATTATCTTCTTTTTTTGGTTTAAAAATTTAATAGTGTGAGATAGCTTACAATAAGCTTGAAGCTCGTGAAAAATGTGAGCCGAATTTGAGTTGAGCTAAATAACAAATTTAGGAGCTGAGTTTGGGCCTACGGTTATCAAGCCTAGATATTTGAGCTTAAGCCAGTGTAAGCTTGGCTCATAAGGCCTAATTGACAGCTGAACTTGATGATGCCTAAAAAAGTATTCTCGTTTTCCTTAAGTCAGTAACTTCTTTTACCTCCAATATAACTGTGATGATTTTCATCTGGCAACTTCTCCACGAGTTTGTCCAGAATTATCAGCCAAACTGTTTAGATTCAACAATTCTATACATAAATATAGCCGTACAAATATCAAATGAATCTCTTATGAATTTTCCACAATTTACACAACATCAAAACACTCCCCAATTACAAATACCCCGCTCGGTTGCAAAGAAGAAACAATTTCCACCCCTATGTTTTTTCATAACTACAAGAAAGGTCTAAAAAACTTTGGTTTTCCAAACTAGATGGGTGTAATTTTGTTCGTCCACTTCTTTGTTTTCTTCAAAAAAAAAAAAAAATTGGATCCTGTCAGGGGCATTATAAAATGTTACACAATTTTCATTAGTTTTACACTTTTACCGCAGTCCCTCAAACTTAGGAGTAACTTGTCGTATATTTTGAAACTGACCCTAGTTTTTCCTGTAATCAGCCTAAACCTCTTTTTGTAATTATACCTATATAATAACATTCTCTTTACATTGGTACCACTTTAAGACAGGACTCCCTCTTTGTTTTCGTCAAACTTTCTTGATTCTCTTTTTCATCCACTCAGTGATCTATTCAGCTTATCTCATTGGATCATACATATAACCTAAGTAGCCTCTGCACACCTTTTAATTTATTGTCTCTTTAATCTGAGATGGAAAATTGAACATGTCCAGTGTCTTTTTTGTCTTAATTTTGCTTTTCAATTTTGTAATACATTTTTCTTGCAGAGTGCGTACAAGTTCTGGAACATTTCTTGCTAGAGGACGTGATAAAATTATTAGAAATATTGAGAAAAAATTGCAGATTTCACCTTCATCCCTGTAGGTATGCAGTTTATTTGCGTTTTTATATCATATTTTTTTTTGTAGTATAGGGTATTATTTGCTAAAATGTAAATTGGTCATTACACTCAATTCTGGTTGACAATTGTCTTGCATCAAATGAAAGTGTCAGACTATCAGTTCTTTGTCAACATTATCAAAGATGTTAGCTGCAGGGCACCCAAGATATGTAACTCTAGTGGGATCAAACAAAAATCATTACCCCAAATAAAGAAATTCAGTCATTATCCAAAATATTTAAGATTGATAATCACTATATTTTGCACTGGATTATCTTACGATTTGATACGATTAATTCAATGAGAGAGAGAGAGAAAGAAGGGGGAGTTTATCTTGCTGGATAAATGGTGCTGGGAAAAAAAAATTGCTTTTGTTTATGGGTGTAAACAAATGAAGTCGAACACTCTTTAAGTTATATTTAAAAATTATATTTGAGTTTGGTTAAATCAGGGAAACAGTTGGCCTCAAATGATCTTCCTTTGAACTAAACACAAGTGGAGATTGGATACCTCAATATTTTACGTTATAACCATTTTTTAACTTATTAGTCTTGCTTAATTTGAGTTTTCAAACTTGATTTCTTAGGACAAACTAAGTCTAAACCTTCGTTTATTGATCTTGAGCCAAATGTGAAATAATTTATTTTTCTTAACTACTTTTGTTCTTCATTTTCATTTGACCTCGCTTTTAATTTTCCCCTATTTTAATTGGGGCCATATTACCGATACGTCAAAAAAAACGCTGCTTAATATTCCCTCTAGATAGATTTAACTGAGTGATTTCAACATGCCATGCTAAATAAGAGGTGAAGTCGCCCTTGTCTCTATCTGTTTTCATACCAATTTGGCAATTTTACATAAACGCTTCACCACCTATGTAGGTGAACTTTATGTGTTGGGAGACTGAGGGGTTCTTGTTGGCAGTCAATGAAAATGGATGAAACCTATTTTGACTGGAAAATTACTTTGCACTTTCAAATATTGTGGGTGCCTGGAACTTTCTGTATGTAGAGCATGAAATAATGGTTTTGTTTTGGTTACATTGGCAGTACTTCTACAGTACTATTTTTTTTTAAAATTTTATGCCTGTGTCCTTATTTCTAATCCTGTTGTTTAAGGCCATTGCCACTGCAAAAACATTCATAGGTTCCTTAAAATAATGGGTTTCCCGTTGATTCATTACTTTTTTCTTTTTATCCCTACTCGCCATAGGCCTCTATCTATCTATCTATCTATCTCATTTTCTTTTTTATTTGTATAAATTTGTTGTAAGTTTTGAATTCTATGCAAACATTCTTTTCAATGATGTTAAATCCCCATGTTTGTTGGTCGGCTGGATTTTTGTTTCATATAGTGTTTTTAACATATGAACTCCCACTTATGAATTTTATAATCAACAGAGCATGGTGAAGGCCTACAAATACTTCATTACGAAGTTGGGCAAAAGTATGAGCCTCACTATGATTATTTTATGGATGAATTTAACACTCGGAATGGTGGTCAACGCAT
Source organism: Rehmannia glutinosa (assembly GCA_016081115.2). Lineage (NCBI taxonomy): Eukaryota > Viridiplantae > Streptophyta > Magnoliopsida > Lamiales > Orobanchaceae > Rehmannia > Rehmannia glutinosa. The sequence continues at coordinate 1,215,087 of CM071932.1, read as the reverse complement.
TGCGACAGTTCTCATGTACTTGTAAGTGAATTATTTTTTAATATGCCCGTATAATTTTACATGTATTCTTCTCCTCCGTGTCTCTGATACTCATTACAGATCAGATGTTGAAGAAGGGGGTGAAACTGTATTTCCTGCAGCAAAAGGAAATTATAGTTCCGTACCTTGGTGGAATGAGCTATCTGAATGTGGGAAAGGAGGACTTTCAGTTAAACCAAAGATGGGCGATGCACTACTTTTTTGGAGCATGAAGCCTGACGCAACTTTGGATCCATCAAGTTTGCATGGTTAGTTGTGGTTCTTACTGGTCATTGTTTTTTGGGATAATTACAAAAAACCCCTGAGGTTTGGGCTATATACAAAAAAACCTACAGATGTTTCAAAATTACAAAATGCCCATCAGGTTTGATTATGTCTTAAATTTAAGGGGGTAACTGTAATATTTCTATAAATATCAGGGGGGTTTTGAAATGTTTTTTGCTTATGAAGGGGGAAAATGTAAGCCGGAATCAAACCTCAAGCTTTTTTTTGTAATTTTCAAAAATCTCTGGAGTGTTTTGTAATTAGCCTGAACCTCAGGGTTTCTTTTTGTTATCCCTTTTTCTTTCATTGAAGAAACATTCTTATACAGTCTGTGCTTAGTTGTATTGCCTATTTTCTATTTTATGACTCACTTATTGAACCAACGTGCTTATGGACTTTTTAGGTGGCTGTCCTGTTATCAAAGGGAACAAGTGGTCATCTACAAAATGGATGCGTGTCCATGAGTACAAGGCCTAATTTCCCATGCATACAGGTCTGCTTCAATACCCAGATGAGGATACTGTTTTAAATATGCTACTGCAGAATCACGTTTTCATTTCTTTCCGTGAAACTTTTTGTAGAACATGTTTTATATTTAACCCTAACTGTAGCCTGTCCAATTCACATTAGTCCATGATTAGTTGAAAGTCCCATTATTTCAATTTTGGTCTGTTTCCCTTTTTTGGGTCGGGTGATTGAGAAGGGAGAATACAAGATGATATCATGTGAGAGGGATTGATTTTTAGTATCTGCCATATGTAGAATGTATAACTCGTTTCAAAACAAGGTCTCATTGAACTTTATCCTTCAATATACTGAACTGTTTTGTATCTTAAATCTGAAACACTAACATTAAGAAAAATCACCACTTGCCGGAATGTTGTTTCTGATTTCGTTTGTTCTCTGTGTTATTTAAATACAATTGTTGTTTTTCCTTTACTGTTTTCTAGTTCTCGTTTCTCACTTAAGTTCTCTGCATAGCTCAGGACATCATGCAACAGCTACTACATGCCTTACATTTTTGTTTCTTTTCTAAACCAGTAAAGAAATAGATATTTTGTTCTTAAATTCAGAAGATGCAGGAAGAGTACTCGGCCTTTACTAAGTTTCATTGAATTGTTATGTTTTGAAGGTGTTTGACTTTGCCCCATGGAATTTTACATGTTTTGAGCTTGTTTTGGATCCTTTTTGTTGCATGGAAACCGACTGTTTGGAATGAAATCGATTATGACTTTGTGGAAATTGAAAGAACTTACCAAGAATCGATTACTTGGAATGAAATTATGACTGCATAAAACGATCAAGTGCCTAATGCTGATTATAAATTTGTTGCAGAAACCACAATAGCTTCGGAGGTGGGAATGGACGCACACGCGTATCATGATTCTAACAGCACTACTTGTGACTTGTTAGCATCAAGTCAATCTGCACTGTTATACTACATTTACTTGTAAGAGCTAACCTCTTTTATACGGATCTACTTTGTAAAAGGATCAACAAGTTTGTAGGAAAATTCTGTTTGAGTTGAAGAAACTTTTGGGATTGGTTCCGGGAAATAATGTGCAGAAATTGAATTATGATGCATTTGATCATTGCACAACATATCATCTTTAACCAATGTTGATTTTCTGGCATTTAGGCTAGGTCCCTGGATTTTGACTTGATTTACACTAATAACCCTCGAATTATGGAATTTCAAACTAAACCTTGGAGGAGATCATAGTGGCAACTCCACTTTAAAGTCTTCAAATCTATAAACTGTTAATTCCCTATTATCGACTCTGATTTGGTATTATGACTTTAAATGTAACATCCCAATTTTATGATTTTTTTATCAAAAATAAAAGTACGACTATGCTTCACACAAATGCCTTAGGTAAAGGAAATATTAAATAAAAAAATTCATGCATAAATAAATGTCCATAATCAAGAATTTCCAAGTATTTCAACAAAATAGTAAGTTTTTTAAATAAACGAGTTCGGCTCTGCAAAACAAACCATTTGACTCTAAGATCTCAAAAAACAATAACTTATGGTATCTCATGCACAACCTCATGCTCTAGCCAAGCTCCTTAAATTGAAAATTTTATATGTAGGGTTAACTTCCAACTCGCTCAGTGGGGATACATTGTCTAGATTAAATACGTAAGCATATTCATCACTGCATACAGATCTATGGAGAAAATATTATGGTTTGATCAAACAAATCTGAAAACTAACTGTGATTGTACAATTAAATACATTCATGATTCTGTAATTAAGTATCCTTGTGTCGTGTAATATCATATTTAACGTGCCAATACATATAACAATTACAAAAGGCATTTAAAATATACAATAGCAAAAAAAAAAAACCCACATCATATACATTCCCTTAATGAATGTTGAATGCAACTGGCTTGATCCTAGCCCTTGTGTTATCCTATAAAATTTTTAAATCCTAATTAACACAAATTTTTAGAAATTTGGATGACTAGAAAATAAATTGAAAAAACTGAAATTAACACAGATTTGGGCATTTCTAGTGGCGAGCTGTGGTGGTTGGTGGCTCGGAGGGACAACGTGGTGACTCACTGCCATCTTTTTTCCTCTTCAATTTCACTTTTCATTTTCTTGTGATATTGTTGTTGTTGTTGTTGTTTTTTGTCGAGTGGTGGCGACGCCGACAGATGATTTGGGTTAAATGTTCTAGGTTGTGGTGTGATGGTGATTGCTAAGGCCACACAAATGAAGGAAAAGAAACTAAAAACATAAAAGAAAAGAAAAGGAAAGAAAAAAAAAATTGAACTGTGAATCACCTAGATTTTCTGAAAGCTGATGATCTTTGATGTGAAAAATTCTATACCCAACGGTCTTATTTATACTATGTATTAAGATTCTTAATGGACTTAGGATTCTAATCTAATTATGAATCATGATCAACATTTAATTTGAATTCTAATGGTACAATGAGACTCGTGAAGCCCGAAATTCTAATCGTATAGAATTATGAACGATAACTAATGGTTAGAAATAACTAATAATAAACGCATAAATAATACTTACAATAATGATAATTATAAAAAAATATTTTGGGTGTTATATCCTACCTCCTTGCTAAAATTCCATCCTTGAAATTCAATTACTCACTTTGATTTAAAGTCTTTTCAAGTTATAAACACCCTTTCCGCCATATGAGGCATCTTTTTTCCTCGGTTTGGATTTTAAGTAGTGTACTTGATAAGATGAATGTCCCGGCTTCTTGCGGGGTATCATTTGTGTTAGCCAAACAAACACTCCCCAATATGGTTATTTTCACGAGTTGGAGCATAAGGGTTTATCAACCTAAGTACTCGATCCAGATTCCCTTCTACTTTTTCATGCTCATTTAGTTTCTAACTCCCATAATCGTTCTTGTTCGTCTTTTGCATTTTCTTTCACCCGTATTCTCTATCTTCTGGTTGCCCAACTCTTGGTCAGCATCAACCTCTTGAGCATGAAACACTGCTTCTACATATGATAAAACCCATGACTAGCCACAATATTACGTATCCCCCGGCATAAACTTGCCCAAAACCTTAGGGCTCTCCTACGGTCAGCGTCTACCATGTGCTCTATGGAAAAAGCTATCTGGTTGTATCTTCTCTCATATTCTGTAGTTAACATCCCTTCTTACTCTGAGTCCCAAAAATCGCACTCCATTTACTCATGGTAATGTTGCGGACAGTACTTATCTTCACTATCTCCTTATACCCTTCCTATGTTAGGGCCTTTCGTTCCTCGGGAGACCTCAATCTCTAGTAACTCATCCACCAACTACTATCTTGCACAAATTGATACTGAGCACATAGGATTTATTGTACGTTAGTATACCCATCCAACTCAAACGTGTGTTCGAATGATATGATAAGAATAAAGGTAAGTCTCTAATCAGATCGTCTAAACGGATCCAAATACCCAGCACGCGGTTGATCCGCATATTTACCCACACAACCACTAACACTACAACAACCACATCCGCTGCTAATATTTTTTAGGAGAGCTACTAATACTTTTTGGGAGGACTACTAATACTTTTCAGGAGAAATGCTAAAATACCTTTAATCAAAAAACGTAATACTTAAACAAGACTATTAATGTATTTTAGGGGGAATACTAATACTTTTGCGGGAAAGAAATTAATACTCTCATGAGGATTACTAAAAAACTATCCAAGGGGATTACTAATACTATTCCGATGGATCGCTTTTTCACGAGAAAAATTATTACTTTTGACGATTGCCTAATATTAAGTCACTGTCTAATACTTTTCAAATTTCAAGGGGTTTAAGTGGATTACTAACACTTTTGATGGGAAAAATCAATACTTTTAATGAGGGCTACTAAAAATATTGTTCAAGGAGATTATTAATAATTTTCAAATGTACTACTAATACTTTTCAGGAGAAAAACTAATATTTAACGGCCGCTAATATTGCAAAAATGTCACCGGTAGGGATGACAATGGGGCGGGTTAAGACCGACCAAAGTTAAACCTGCCCGTTAGGACGGGTCTAAACCCGGTCAAATGGGTGCGGGATAGGTTACGAGTCCGCCCATCCGAAAAACCCCCTGGTCCTGGGGTGGTTAAAGGGTCTAGCTAGACCCGCCCCATTTATGTATGTAATTTTATTTTTATTAAAAATATACATAATAGGACTCTATTAGTGGCAATCAACTTGGGGTTTCAATTGACATCGTCACCGTTCAATTCTTTTGCTGTTAAGTTGGCAAAGGATTTGGCACAACACTTTGTTCAGTCACTTTGAAATGAAGTGAGAATCATAATCATGAGAACTCAGTGAAAGCATATAATGATATAATCTTATATGGTTGAAGGTGATTCTTCAAAGAAAAAAATGGTTGAAGGTGATCTTTGATGGATTATCTCAGAGTAAATAAATCCAAATCTTGCATGTGTTATCCGCATTTAGCTGAGCTTTGTTTGGAATATGGTGATTGTTTATTGTTCTTTTTTGTTTCTTGTTTTTTATAACATTATTTCTTGTTGATTAACTCATGATGTTGGGGCTTTTAAATTCTCTAAATATTAATATTAATCAATGAACTCTAATTCCACTTTCGAATATTATTTGTATAAATTTCATGACATTCCGTGAAGCGATCTAGCATGTCAGGAGTTCTTGAAAATCAATTTAAAAAAATGGCGGGTCTAGCGGGTTAGAGCCGACGGGTTTCGGGTCCAATTTTTTCTTAGTGGGGCGGGTCCTGGGTTTAGCCAAACCCGTCACAGACTCGTCCTGTTGCCATCCCTAGACACCGGTTTAGAGATCAAATGACATCGCCCCAGAATATTATAAAAATATCACCGGTGTATGAAATTAAAAAAATATCGGGTCGGTTTGGTTCCATCTAACGAAAAAGACCGGTTAGACGGTCTGACCAAAGTGTTTGTCTAAAAATAAAATGGGGTAAAGTGATACTAAGATTTAAGGGGATAACATGATATTAACGTTAAGGGGCATTTGATAAAATACCCCTTCCCCTAGGGGTAGTTTTGAATTTTGCCCCCTTATTATTAAAATCAGATTTTTGCCCCTTTTGTTCTCCCAAAAAGACCAAAATACCCCTTTTACTTAAAAAAAAAAAGAAAAAAGGAGGAAACCCATCTACTACACCTATCGACCAAACCCTAAAACCTCCAAAAACTCACAAAATCAACAAGCTTTGGAGGAGAAGCAAGAATCGACCTATAAGAATATTGAGTAGCACAAAATAAGAGGAAACCCATTTATTTGTGCTAGAAACGGGCAACGCAAATATCCAAAATCTGCTTGGTATTTGGATCGAAAACGAGCAAAAGGGGCTCGATAGACAATGGGCATTTGGATCAGAAACATCTATATTATGCAAGAAAGTTATGGATAAAGGTTAGTTTCATGGTGTTTATGTTATTCATACGAATTAGAACCAATTTCTTTGAAAAATGTTAGAATTTTGCCAACTTTGTTATATTTTTGGAATGGGTATAATTTGTTATTGTTAGATATAGTGTATATAGTGAATACGTAATTGTATTTGTTGTTTAAATCGGCAAAAAATGTAGAATCGTTGTTTTCGGCCAAAAAAATGGGGTGGGCATGAGAGTGGGCAAAGAGGTGGGCAATTATGTAGAATGTGTAATTAATTATTTTATATGGCTTGGTTTGTAGGTGGTACATCATGTCCTATATTGATTGTGTGGGATGTTATTTGGGACTGTGACATGAATACTTACCGTTGGAGGTTTACTTTGGAAAGCAATCAAAACCCGTTCTCTTCCCGTGCGATGCCATGCATTCTGAATTGTTGGAGAAATCTTATGCATTGTGTGGGTCCTCATTCAAGCACTCAAACAAGCAGTTGTAACTCATTTGCACTAGAAGATGACATTGAAGAAGACCGAGTTTTTATTACCAAAGAAGAACTATGTCGGCATCTTGTGATAGTATGTATGTGAAAAATAGGCAATACGTGGTGAAATCTTAATGCGATCTTAGGGATGCAGGAGTACCCTCCAAAGAGCTTTGTTGGATGCAATCTTGATGATGTTAATGTACTTCTTCTATAATTAAGTTGTTGTGTAATGTCTTATTTAAATTAAGTTGTTGTGTTGAATAATCCCATGTATTATCGTATTGTACTTCTAATTTAATGTATTAAGTTGTATTTTATGTGATGTAAGTTCATTATGGGACAAGTGGGCAGATGGGTGGGAAGTGGGTAGGCAGCTTAGTGTCTAGAGAATGTGGACAGACAAGTGGACAGGAGTGTGGGCAGGAGGTGGGAATGATTTTTATTGAGAACAGAGAGTATATGTGGGCATACAAGTGAACAGATGGGTGGGTAAGATAGTGTCTAGAGAATGTGGGCAAACAAGTGGGCAGGAGTGTGGGCAAGAGGTGCACATGATTTTTATTGAGAAATGGAGTATATGTGGGCAGATGGGTGGGAGGTGGGTGGACATGATAGTGTCTAGAGAATGTGGGCAGACAAGTGGACAGAGTATGGCAGGAGTTGGGCATTATTTTTATTGAGAACAAAGAGTATATGTGGGCAGATGGGTGGGAGGTAGGTGGGCAAGATAATGTCTAGAGAATGTGGGCAGACAAGTGAGCAGGAGGTGGACATGATTTTTATTGAGAACATAGAGTATATGTGGGCAGATGGGTGGCAGGATAGCGTCTAGAGAATGTGGGCAGACAAGTCGAGTGTGGGCTGGAGATGTGCATGATTTTTATTGAGAACATAGAGTATATGTGGGCGGAACAAGTGGGCGGTGGGTGGGCGGTGTAGTGGGCAAGCTTATTTAAGTAAAAGGGGTATTTTGGTCTTTTTGGTAGAGGAAAAAGGACAAAAATCTGATTTTAATAATTAGGGGGCAAAAATCAAAACTACCCTAGTGGAAGGGGTATTTTATCAAATTTCCCTAACGTTAAAGGATGGCTATTTGAGAGTATATAAACTCCTGAAAGAAAAAGTAACTCTAATTTATTTTAAAAACAAAATCTTTTTTAAAGAATTTATTTAAGTACTAAATACAAAATTGTTATTATCAATATATAATATTTTTATTAATTAAGATTAGAGATCACATAATATTATATAAAATATAAAAAAATTATAAACTTTGTTTAGATCAATAATAAAAAAGCAGTGTAATGAACTTGACGCTTATAAAGCTAAAATGGAATTTAGAATTAAAGAGAGAAAAAAAGAATAAATATTGACGTACGACTACGAGAGTGTTGAGTAGCTCTTCCCGAAATCAAATATTTCCTCGCGAGTTGCCACTCAATTGACAATTCCAATCATGGCGGACGTAAACCCGGATGACAATCAGCAAGATTCCACCGCCGTAGACTTCTCTAGCGCAGACACAGATGGCGGCGACAAATGCGACAATAATGGCGATATAAGAACTGCAAGTAGCTCGAATTCGTCGGTGGCGGAGGGTTTGTACTCTTTGATTTCATCTGTAATGACGGGTTTCGATTCTAGAGCGGAAGCCACTTCTCGCAGCCAAGACCAACTTGAGTTTTCCCTCGATCGTCTCACCGGAGGTAGTATATTACTTTCCCTTCTTGTCCTTTTTTGCGTTACCACTCTGCTGAAATACTGCTAATTTGCGCATTTATGTGCGCGGACTATACGGAAGCAGCATTACTTTGATTGAATGAAAAATAAGTGATTTTAGATTGGAGGCGACAGTTTTGGTAAATATCTGTATACCTAAGATGCAAACAGAAAATTAACTCTCTTTGGTGGTGGGGGTGGAGGGTTGACTGAACTGCCTGTTGCCCTACTCAATCCTCTCTGGTTTGATGTACTTGTTTGATGAATTTCTTAATAGTATGCTGAGTTTCTTTTCCTCATTAAAATTTGATAACTTGACTCAGTTTATATTTACTTCTAATTGTCAGATGGAATAGTGTCGTCTTTGAGTTCATAATGCTTGGGCATATTTTGATTATTGGATGTGCTTGAACTCTAAATGAGGGATTTGAACAAGTGACATTTCTCTTTAGTTTTTGAATCTATCCCAACAACTCAGCTACTTGGGAAAGGATTTATTTCATTTTCTTTTAGATTATATTGCATCATTGCTGTAAAGTGAGCTTAATCATTGTAAAATTGAATTTACCGACTTGCTTATAGAACAATTTTATGAAAATTAGTTGTTGGCATATCAAATTTACAATATTTATGAGTCATATTTAAGTGACTGGCGTCCTTCAATCGGATAAAATTGTTGGCCAGTTGTATATTTTGAGATTTAACTTAATATTTTGTTAAAGTTAAATTACACCATTCAATATTGAGTTATATATTTTGGTATTATTCTTATTTCGCTATGTTTTCAGAGCTTGATAAATTGCTAGAGGATGCACCATCACCATTCATTATGCAGCACGCTGCAAGGATTTCTGGTGTTAGGAAAAGAGTCAAAGCATTAAATACTGTTTTGAAGTCCATACAACGACGAATTGACAATATGGATCGAATTATGTCTGCTGGATTAGCACATGGTTTATTCTTCTTTCTCTTCTGCTCGTTCTTCATGTTTTTCTCTGTCTTATACCATGGTTAAGGGGATGGAGGAGCTGTTACCCACATATTATTTTAGGTCTCTTTACTGACATTCAATTGTGAATGCCGAAATTCTTTGAGAACTCGGCAAATTATACAAATTCTTTTCGCATAATTTGATCATTTGTGTTAGCTGTCAATAACTTGTTACAAACGTAATCCACAAACTAGCTTATTTAACTTATATGTTGGTGGAGATTGGTTGAAAGAGGGATGAGGAAGATGAGAAGAGGCAGAATGGTAACTAGTTTCATATGATGGAGAATTGGAAGTTACATGTCATAATTCTAACTTGTATGGCATCAGGATTCTTATTTATGTTATGGAACTACAGATGATGGTAGTTGTGATTTCATAAACTATTTAGGAAATTTTATGTCATGATTTTCAAGGCTGTTATTGTCTGCAACACCAGTGGTGTTGGATGTCATGAGACGATGGGTGCGGTTTGGTGTGGCTTCTATTTAGTTTGTTGATACCGTGTTTTACTTATATTGATACTTCATGTTCATCACTTCCAGTGTGATTGATGATTCCCTGCTTTTATGTTGCTGTGAGGCTGAGGCCTTTCCATTTTGTAATTTTCTCTCTCCATTTTTCAATTATCCAAATTACTTATTAGTGAGATTGTTCTTTACTAAAGTGTATGTTGTGAGGACAGTAGATGAAGCTGATCTGATGTTCTTCTCATGAAAGTGTGCTTTATTAATTTTTTCTTTTATATCAGCAACAATTTGAGTAAATCCTTCCCCGTGTTGCTTGTGTATATATATATATATATATATATATACATACTGGGGATATTTTTCTTGAGGAGAAACAATTTGGGATGTTTTACTGTTGAATTGTGTTCATTTCCATATTCATTGATTGTTTGCCACATTTACAAAGTATGTTCCAATTTGTATGAATTTTGTGTGTGTGCAGAAACATTGGGGGGAGAAAGCAGTGAGCAACAACCGGCTTTGTAATGGAGGTATAATCTTTTAGTTTCCACTTTCCATATCTTCTTGGTGCATCAATAACTATCAGGATTTTAAGTTACATAAAAATTGCAAAATTGATCTTGTAATTAAGAGGGGGCTGCCAATATTAGTCCTGTAACTATTAAAAAAGGCTCGGATTGTCCATATTCTGTTGGTATTTTGAGAATTGACCGAAAACGATAATGTGCACTAAATATGACGGTGGAAAATTGGACTTCGATCAATTCTGCTTATGTGGGAATTACCTAGCTGAGATGGTGCCTAGGTGGAGGACCTGGGAAGATAAATGGGCTTTAAACCAGACACCTCATCTGCCATTGTGGACAAAAATGGCGACATAACCATGTTTTGGAGGGAACCACCCAAACCCTAATACCTATTTTAATTTTCATTTAGTTTCCTTTTTCTTTTTTACTTTTTCTTCCCAGCTTATTTTCCCACCGCAGCCACCACCACCACCACTCATATGAGCAACCCATCACCGCCAACCTCCCACCCATTCCAACAACCCCGCACACCACCACATCTAAATACATATCCATGAGTTTCACCCCCACCACCAGTACCACCACCACATCAAAATCTCGCACCTGCACCAATCCCTGCCGCTGCAACCTGCAATTCAACATCTCTCTACCACCCCAAACCCCACTCCGCCCACACGCCAAAAATGTGTAAAATGTGAAGTAAAATGTTTGCCAAAAGCCTAAAGATAAATTATAAGTATTAGGTCAGTAGTAGGCAATAGTTTAATTTAACGACCAACAATTGCCTGTTGATAAACAGAGTTCAGTAGCTTCTGTGCATTTTTGTTTACTCATTTGTTACTTTAGGAATGTGGAGATCAAGCAATATAGCTTTTTAATGCTTGACAAACCATGGAGGAGCCTTAATCAGGATTTGCAACCTGTAACTACATGGTGGTGTCAGTGGATAATTTGTGAAGGAAAGTGGTGGGTTCGGTTGGTGGTGGTGGCGGTGGCGGTGGCGGTGGCGGCCATGGAGGAATTGGTGGTAGGAAGAGTAGGGGGGAGAAGGGGAAAAAAGAAAAAGAAAAAAAAAGATTTGAATTATTCTTTTAATTTTTAATATTGTAAAATAATTAAACTTTAGTTTTTTTCCTTTCTTTGAAGTTTAAATGTGTACTTGTTTAACTAGTTATAATTTATTATATAACTTTAGCTTTTTTAAAGTTATATACATAAAATTTCTAAAAATTTAAGCTAAAATAAGTTTTTTACTAAAAATGTTCTTAAATTTTTTTATATTCTAAAATAATTAATGTAAATTTTTACTATTTAAGTAATGTGAATTTATTTACGAAATTTCAATGCTAATTTAAGTTTTACATTGAATTTCAAAAAAGTTAAAAGTATGCTTTTTATTCAAAAGGATATCACTTTGTTAAATTTTTTTATATTTTGAAATAGTTAACTCTAATTTTTTTCTTTTGGTGATTAAATATTTACTTAGTTAAATGTTAAATAATAAATCTATTTATAGTTAAATTGATACATTGATATGTCAAAGAATTACTAAAAATCAATTTTTACTAAAAGAAAATACTTTATTTCCAAGTTGGCTTGCTTATGCTTGTTTTATTTCCGTGTAGGCTTCCCATTCATCTTCCTCGGTGTCATCTCAACTACGCAATGTCCACATAAACAGAATTGTTCAGGATCCCCAATTTTTTACTGTCACGTGTTGTGTACTTGACTGTTTCCATCAATATTCCGGTAGAATTTGGATTCAATCCGAGTCTTTTTATGGACTATTTTGAATTTTGGAATCGAACATGACTAGTTTTGGCACGGGCTAGTTACAGGACCACTTTCGGAATTTTACCTCAATGAATGTGGTAGTTAAAATTGGGATGAAGAACAACCAAATGAGTGACTCTTGTCTAAGCCAATCTTGTCATCTTTGGCTGTCTTTCAACCCAATTTATTTTGTTTTGGCTGTAAGTGTCCTTAGTGCATGTTAGATATTTCAGCTCATGCATTTGTATAATTGCAGAACTTGCAACTCTATGCAATAGGTGCAAACCAAATCTTATATAATTTAGACAAACAATACATTTATACAATTTTATCTTCTGCATATGAAGTGAGTAACTCAACATGAATGGTTTTCCTTGTGGAGAAACTATTTGTCTAATTAAATATTGTACTATTGTATTCTTTTATCTTCCCATCTTTATTGGTTATTTGCCACCTTTTACAAACTGTATTTCAATTTTCTTGTGAATTCTGTGTATGTCCAGAAATGGTGGTGGGTGAAAGCAGTGGGCAACGACCTTCTTTTGTAATAGAGGTATAATCTTTAGTTTCCATATTTTGTTTGGCTGTGTTTTAAGTGTCCTCAGTGCATGTTACATATCTCATCTCATGCATTTGGTATATTTGCAGAACTTGATTGGCTATACAACAGGTGCAAACCAAAAAAGTAAAATAATCTCAGTTAGCATATGAGTCACACATCTGTACGTATATATTTATTTATTTTCATTTTTTTGTTTTTTTACAATTTTAAAAATAAACATTCTGGATAATCGGATCATAATTGTTGTGATGAACGGTTTATATCTTTTTTATGTTTTTGTGACAACAACGATTGATATTTAATTTGCCTCAGAGCGAAGTTCTCTCTTCACATTTAGCGCAATGTCCTGGAATGGACAGGTGGGATTTGATATCAGGTCAATGATCTTGATTTTAATTTCTATCATTGCTGAAAAAGTCCTCTCTACAGTTGATGTGGATATCGGAAGAGTTGATATAGGACGAATTGATCGATCAACCAAGTGATAAGTTTGAAATTGATGATGTTGGTTTTTACCAATAGAAAACAGGTAAGCATCTTGTGACCGGCCTTGAGAGGTCGATGAATGTCGTCTATTTGATTCACATGAAATTCCCAAATTAGAGGACTTATTTTAGGATTACATTCTAATTGACAAGCACCCATTTGTGAAACATTTAAACGTTGGTGTTTTGAGCTAATGCCAAATAAAGTACGTAAAGCAAAAATCTATTACTTCAATTTTTGATTCTAAAACTAAATTCCATCGCAAATTCAATTCTCCAGCTAAATTGCACCACAAATTTTGATTTTTGAGGAGCTAACTAATGCGATATATATAGGGAGTTTATCTTGTGAGATCACTTCCTAGTGTTAGTCTATAGGGACTGGTATTTAGGAATTGATGGTCAAGATGAATCCTATAATTAGGTATTATTGGCATAAATTATTAATATTAAGGGCAATAGTGTAAAATTAAGTTACAACCATTAGTATATTTTTTTATATTAATCTTAATTAATTCCATTTCTTTACAGTTGCCATGAGACCGAAAAATTAGCAGACACCAAAAATAGTTTTTTTCACCCCTCTTTTTTTTTTTTTTCCAAATCGAAGCACTAAAAACAACTATTACGTTCTAATTATGTATTATATGTATTCTAAACTTGCACAAACAAAATGACTTAACTTGCTAAAACTAATATAAAATTCATACTATAGCAACACATCCTGTAAACAGCATATATGGTCTTATAAATACAGAATTGGTAATTACAGATTAGGGAACGGAACGAAAACATCAATAACTATACCAAAAAACTAACAAGTATCAATTAAAAATATTTACAACCGAACTTTAAAACTTTAATAGGTAAGCTTTGAAAGAAAACTAAATAAACATTGGAAAAATGAGAACAAATTGAAATAGAATCAAACCTTACTAAGCATGCATTGAAAAAATGAGAATAAATTAAAGGAAAACACAACGTAGCGATGCAAAAGAAAGACTAAATATGCATAGGTTCCTTCCCCATTCAATTTAAAATGCATCAATTCCTTACTAAGTGTGGATTAAGTAAAACCTAATATGTATACATACAATGAGATCAAAGCAAAATAAGTACCAATTAACATAATAGAATGGGTTAATTACACTAAAACCTCCTAATCTTTATGAATTTTTGCACGTTACCCCATTAACTGAAGGTACCCCATTGGATTTAACATTTTTTGTACACTTTACCACCTGCACTGCACTGAAGGTATGGTGTAAGGAAAATACTAATTTCATGGGTAAAGTGTTGAAAAAAAGTTTAGGGGGCAAAATTTAATTTACCCTAATAAAATTAATAAATCAACTAATGTGTTCTACCTATGCATTATATTAGTCAGTACGTAATAGTTGCTTTAGTGCTTTGATTTGGAGAAAAGTCGAGATAAAACTTGAAGAACAATGAAGAAAATTATTTTTGGTGTCTGCTCATTTTTCGGCCTTATGTAATTGTAAAGTTACCAAAAATAAAACTAATTGATGCAACTAATTATCAGGTGTAATGCATTTTACACTATTGCCCTTGATATTAATAATTTAGGCCCCTACCACCTAAATTTTAGATTTAAATCTTGACCATTAATTCCTAATTACCAAGGGCTCAGATTAGTCTACAGGGACTTACACTAGGAAGTGGTTCCCATTTGATTTAATTTATGTGTGTGTGTGTGAGAGAGATATAGGAATTGGATCAAATGGGAACTATTTTTAATGAGTTTTTTTCAAGATTTTTTTTTTTAAGAATCAGAATAAGACTCAAGGTTCGAACCAGAATTAACACCCTTATAAATGGTGAGTGATACCACTTAACATGGTTGTTGATATTTTAAGCATGTTAGATCTAAACTGAATTAGCAGTTAGGGATTGTTTCCTGGTGCTTGACTACACGAAGTCTTATTCTATCGAGAAGTTGCATGCGAAACATACATAGCAATATTATAACTTATAAGAGCTTTTATGTGTGTAGTGGTAGCTTAACAAACTAAACATGCTACTTGGGTTTACTAAGACTCAACACACCTAACATCCATTAGCTAAAAGGCAAGAGGACTTGGTCTAATCTTGGATTAATTTCCTATAATTAAGATTAGACTTTTAAACCATAACCCCAGTTAATCAAACTTCAGTTGCTGATCACCAAAACTAAGAAAAACAGTTCACCTAACATCTATGTTCACAATTTCAAAACAACTAATGGTAGACAACCAATAAATGCATCTTATACGTCCATGAACAAATCATAGGCATGCATTAAGATTCCACTCCCCTTATAAATACCTTCATAAAATCCAATTTGTTTTCCATCACCAAGAAACTTCAGTTGTATCTCAACCTAGTTTCCACATCCATTAGTAGTTTCAATATTCGTGAAGCAATATAATCATGGCCAAAATCATTTACACTTACATTGCGATTGTTGCTGTGATGGCCGTCATCACAAGCAATATCGAAAAATGTGAGGGTGCGCGTTATCTGTTACAGTCTATTCCCGGTCTGCCCACTATGCCGTCGTTTCCAATGCCAAGTTTGCCGCCAATGCCATCCATTCCCACATTTCCAACTATGCCGACGATTCCAGGCATCCCAAAATTCTCGATGCCCCCAATGCCTTCGCTTCCTACTGGACTTCCAAATATGCCTTCCATTCCTAATATGCCTTCCATTCCTAATTTACTCTCTCCACCACCTTCCAAATAAGTCTGATCTATGTTTACTTTTTACACAGATAATATACATGCAAGTTGGATGCATGGTGATATGTGTTTCTATAAATAGTGGAGGCATGGATCTCAAGTCTTCCATAGATTAATTTGGTCGAATATGAGACAGAGTTGTTTGTTTTGTTAAATTATATGTCATGAGTGTTAAAGTTGATTATTATATATGTAATGTTTGCCTTTCCTGGTTTGTTGTTGTAATGCTTTTCAATATTGTATTTGTGTACTATGATAATATAAATTTCACATTATCATGTGTCACTGCCCCATGATTTCGAACATGACTGCTTTAATTCCTTTTCCATTTTTCCTGGGTAATAACTGTCTGCACCTAACCCTAAGGACGAAACTAAAATTCATACTATTTTGACATAAATATTTTGTTTGGGAAAAATACGTGACCAGATTAAGACCCCAAGGCCGGACAGGTCTAATGGGTTGGACTCGAAAACAATAAGTTTTTATTTTATTTGTGTGAATTATATCTAGAAAAATTATTAGACCCAAAACCCAGACTCAAGAGCTTACCCGTTAGAATACATAAAACCCAACCCCCCTCCAAGACCCATACCGTGTCTAGATAGTAAACTCGCTACATCCCCCAACTTAATTCATATATTTGATCAAATTTATATAATTTTTATTCATAATATTGCTACCAAAAATTATTTCAAATACAATATGTATATAATTTTGTATATATTATATGAATTATGAAATAAACACCTACAAAATATATCAACCAAAACCTATTGAACAACAATATACACAATATATTTATATACACACACACGCACACTAATTATAAGGGTTGTGTCCGAGTGAGCCCCTACTAAGCCATTACCCAGCACAGAAGTTAATCCATAATATTTGAGAAGATTATAAATTTTGGAATTTTCCTAGATGCATTAAGCAATCTAATCATTATCCACGAGTCTTGTAGCTCAAGCGGTATCGGTCATCATTTGTAAGGGTGTTTCATTTCCAAGTGTAGCAATATTCAGAACGGCTTAACACCTGTTCTTTCGTACATGTATTATGAATACAGGTAGTAACAAAGGACTCAATGCCTTACCTCAAAATCAATTCAATATGCAAACAGAGGAATATATATACCTTACAACCATAGAGGAGACGGATGCAACACTAGAGAGCCATCTCAAGAAACAAACATGCTGGTGCACTACAACTTTCAGAAAAGCAGAATCACATTAGTTTCTTGTCAACATCATCGACCCCTCTGGCAAGAAAATTTACTGTGTAAAAAATATCATCTTACTGACAACTCTTTACTTTGTTACCAAGCAACTTATTTTCATTATTAGTGGTGTGCACTGTGCAACTTGATTGCCATCTAAATCATCAGCCTCAGAAGGAACTGCAAAATAGACATTCATGAAGTCGAGAGTTTTACAACAGATTCCCACCAACAAACACTTCAACAATCGTAAGTCAAATACTGATCGACAACAATGATCATTGTCAAGTTAAATTCAGTGTTGTCAAAACTTATGGATCAATTTATGCTTGAGCTGAATGAAAAGAGAAGGCATGTATATCATCGGCTATTAAGCATTAAATCTGAGGCTTATAAAAGCCAAAAAAAAAAGCAAGAAAAAAGGAGAAAAGGTAGAGCATCTTATTTTATTGACTTAAATCTTCAAGTTTGATTCCAGATAATCTAGCAAGCTCCGAGAACTGCTTCTCTCCGCTCACAACCTGCAATAGGAATCATCTTAGAAATAAGGAATCACGAAACAACTACATCAAAATAGCATCGTTTCCAAGTAATCGAAAGAATACACAATGAAAACAAGAAGCAATCAGGAAGGGACAATAAAACAGCATATTCATGCTCTTTTTGTGAATATATGACAGATTTATAATAGCACGCGAGGTTACACACTAGGTGGAGTGCAGCATCCTAAGAAATATAGAGGTGTAGATGATGAAAACTATTAGACACATAATAAACATATGAATCCCTTGATGAAACCTACCCAAACACAAACGAAAAAAGTAAAATGGTTTTTCCAAGTTGAAGAAGAGTATCACACCTGACCGTTTATTTCCCAGGCTGGGAAACCTTTCAGCTTAACATCAAAACAGGCCTTAGCCATCGTAGTTCCTTCCCTTACTCCATCAGGGAAGCACTCTACATAATCCAATAATTCTGCCGCTTCGCGCCCAAACATCTGCTTCAATAGCAACACAAAACAAGCGAAACCCAAAACAAATTAGTCCAGAAGTACTCTTTTTTCTCTTATTTTTAGCATCAGAGAATTAACAACTTTAAAGTGAATCTCAAAAGAACCAAACAGATTTATGAATTTATATTTCAATGATTTTACTTTCCTTTATCTACACAGTGTAAGCTCTACAAATATACTAGAACAAGTACTTTCATTCTTACATAAAGAGGAAAGAATTTTAGACTAGGTATTCAATATTCAAGTAAAAATATTTGAGGGCAAACAAATCCATAGAATTAAAATTACATCTAAAGAGCAATGAGTCATGTAGTTCAAACTTAGTGCTTCAGGATATAAATTGCCAAATAAAGGTGCTCCTCCATCGATCAATTGGCAATAAGTGAAATCAACTTTAAATATTTTCTCCATGAATAAAATTCCAAGGAAACATACTCGGCATGAGAACAGAGATCTATAGACCAATTTTTAATTTTTAATATTCTCCATGAAGTAGTTTGTAATTCTAACTTGGATGAAACTCAGAATAGAAGGAAAAAAGAAATGTACAGGCATCAGTCATGGAATTGTACAAAGGGGAAGGAAACAATCATTTCTCACACAATAAATTAGGCTGGTTTGTGTCATCCATAATAGTTCACTTGTGAAGATAAATATTGTGAATCATATCCAGGGGCAATAACTTGGTCATGAACTAACTCAGCTCCCATACAAAATAAAATTAAAATTGCTTACGAAGTACCAAGTATGGACATCCGAAACAACTAAAATGAAAATTTAGGAAAATGAATAGTCTAGTGTATAACAAACAATGAAAAACCACAGATATTAAATTTCAATCAGATAACTAAATACTAAGAGCATCTCCAGCAGTGCTGGAGAATAGCGCCTAGCGCTATTTTGCCCCCTCCAGCACTGCTCTATTTTCTGCGCTATTGTAGCAATTTGCTACAGTGCTACTTTACTTTTTTTTTTTTTTTTTTTGCTTTTTTAATTTAATTTGTTATTGATTTACTATAACTTTAAATAATATTATTAATTTATATTTCAGCAAATCTAATAAAAATAATGCAAAAGTTAATACAATTATATGTGATAATTTTTTAAATAATAGAATATGTAATTTTATTAATTGTTAATCTAAATTTGCATTAATTTCATTAAACTTTATATTTTTTTAAATTTATTTAATTTTAAAAATAAAATATTTAATAAATATTATATTAAATAAAATTATTTATGTAATATTTTTATCAATTATAATATAATAAAAATCAACATTATATGAATTTAAAAAAGAATCTTATGGAATATTCTTTTTTAGTGAATAAAGTAGTGCAAACTGCTGGAGATAGAACCAGATTCTGCACTAAAATAGTGCAAATTCTGCGTTAAAGTAGTGCAAACTACTGGAGATGGTCTAAGGATTGTTGTATGATGCCACAAGCAAGTAGACAAAAAGAGAATTCTACCATCTGTCACCTCATATTATTTATATGTTTAATATCACCATAGATCGTAATATCATCTATGAGGCTAATACACTTCAAAGAAGAAAAATGAAAATAGAACCGAGAACAAGATAGGCTGTTAAACTGAAGTATAGAGGTGAATGAAAAGATTGGCAAGATTAAAGAAGGAAGAATGTCAAAGAACAAACTTGGTGAACCTATCAAACATTCAGATCTCTCTAAACCCTTCTCAGAATCTATCAGTTCAATGGACATTACCTGTTTCTGATCGACACAATGCGAACACCAGAAAGCCCCATATAGTTTCGCTCCAATTGAGCGTAGGTGTCTTGCAAGAGAAAGGGCCAGAGGACTGGACTCTTTTGTGATCTCTGTTTCCACATATGGCATTTCTGCCATTGCCAAACTGTTGAATATATAATAAGTTAACTCAATTCAGAAATCATGAGATGTGTCATCTTCGAGAATAAGGCATAAGCATCAAGGAATTAAGTAGTTCCCTGCATTCCCAATCAGATTCATCATCGCTATATATTTAAGAATCAATCCTTACATTAACCCAGAAGATCCAGTAAAAGTTCAGATTGATGTCATGAACAATACCATGGAGTTCAAATTTCACCGAGCTGTAGTTTTTCCATGACATACTTTCCATGGATTACACTCATCATTTACTAATTCCTTGCACTCATTATGCAATTTTTTCCTACAACATATACAGCCTGTGTCAAATATCGATTAATAAGCATTTCACTGCACACAGTGCTTACCCTCTTATATAACAGTAATAAGTTAATATATAATCATGGCCTAACACTATATTTAATAGGGCAACGATTTGCATGTGGAATTTACTCAAGTCACTGCTAATAAATACAATAAAAGGAGTAATACACTTTTCGTACAGATACCCTAGCATAACAAGTTCCTAGTTTCTGTCACATGTGTTTTTCCACCAAGCAATTCCATGCATCCCAGCTTTATTTCTAAAAACAATTATTACTTTAGTGCTCAATCTGATTTATGGTCCATAGGAATGCTTGCTCGACTTTGGAAAAAAAAAAGAGAAAAAAAAACTCCATCTTCCCCAGATATAAAACACATGAAAAGGAAGAAAATTCTAATCTAACTAAAATAATATTACATTTAGTTATTACTGCTAATTTCTTTCTGTTCTTAACTTTCCGTCCAATATATGGTCTGCGGGACAACCACCTTAACAAAAGTCATTTGATGCTAGTTATACCAATTGAAGTTACTAGAACAATCATAATATTCAGAGACATATCTTAGGTAGTTCATGTACAACATACATTTGCACCTTATCTAAACCAATACATTGGTTTACTTGACAACACTCGTTATCATGGACAGGGGGAAATCCTAAGTGGATATGTGAACGAGTTGCTCAAGTCGGTTAAAGTAATGTGCATTTTTTTGGTTATTGGTGCATATGCAAAACCCAAGAATTCAGCACATTTTATTATGATTACATTAACCAGTCAATTCTACTCCTGATCATTCTGGTAAGTACTCATCTACATCTAAATTTTGTACAATTCGTGTAAAATAGTTCCGCACTTCTCCCTCGGATCATGATCGTACAAGGATGGTCTTTCCTGCGACAACATCAAGCACACAAATAGACAGAAATAAAAACTTTTATCTACTTCAATGAGAAAAAATATGATGACCTTGGCATATAGCTTAACCATCACACTTTACAAGTTTCTATGTATGCAGATTGTCAAATATGATAACATTATCTATTATTTTCTTTTATGGTGTCATAAATGCATGCATTTGACAAATATTGAACTTATGAGACTTAGATAATCCATGAAATAGTTGAAGTAGCATTTTTGTGCCTCCATGTTATAGTCAGCTCATAATTTAACACGTAATTGATTTTGTGAACCTTTACTTAGTTTAGTACTTTTCCAATTTATTTTCAGCTATATTTTTACATCTGGAATACTACAACGAATTAGATTTTGTGCAATAAATGAAAAATACTTAAAATTCAAGTGCATGTTATTCACTTCTGGTTAAGCTTGAGGTACTGGTTTTGCTTCCACATCATGCCAACAACCACGTTCAATAAACTAATTGAATGACACCAACAACACATTCACATGATAGACATTGAATTTCCTCGAGTCTAACTATCATAAGTTAAGAGCATAGCTTAAATAATACTTCACAAATGTAGATATACTGTACATGACGTACAACTTATATTATCCCTACCACAAGTTAGTTATTAGAGTTAGCATGAATCTGCCTAATGCGGCTGGAAAGACAATTTATTTACTCATAGAGTGACTCTGGGCAAGATTGTGAATGCAGCTGCAAACGGCAAATTGATTTATCCATACCACAATTCTGAAAACCTTCATTTGCTCTTCACCCCACAAGAAATGTAACACTAAGTTATTTTACAGGTGAAGCGCCTGATCCCTGTCTGACAAGCTACTTGACTAGCTACATACTATTTTGAAAAACAGGAAAATCAACCTTGTAAACATTTATTTTAATCTTGCTCCACACAGTGTTTCAACTTGCAGAGCCTGTGCATAAGTGTGCAAGGTTTCTTGACTAAGGATTAGTCACCTCAATAAAAGAGCCAATCGCAGTGCAACGATTGAGAGAATAACTTCATTTACTTATCAGCTGAATCAAGGAACCAAATTCAACTCAACTGAAATCTGAAAAGCTTCATCCAACTCGAACCTCAATCTTACCCTATGAAATTAGCAACCTAAAGTAAATGCCTTAATACCATGAATAGAGCATCGAAAGATTTGCAAATCTCTTAGTACACCTAAGTTTATCAAGCAAAATCATTAGCTTCATTCTAAAGCAATATTTTTGGTTTCATTCTATATCACAACAGTACAAACTTACCTAGATGAGACAGGTTGCACGGCATCATACGATGTGGTTAAGGCAATAACAACCAAGCTAGCTATGCACAACTGCGAACCCAACATTTTCTGAATCTTGTCTAAACCAAAACTCTGCAAAATGAATCCAAAAATTTCTTGTCGTTGCTAAATAATGCAGCACTAACATCGTGTAAGAAAGACAAAATCTTAACAAAGGACAAACCTTTAGGTTGATAAATAACAAACTGATAGATAATGCTGCTGATGCCAAACAATATAAACATGTTTCTCCAACAAATTTAGTGCTCAGGATATACAAAAAACATCCACTAGCAACTGCCATGGAGGTAGTCACATACGCTGTCTCTAAAAATCCAATGCCTCCAACAGCCGCACACCATTTGTATGCCGAAATACCCCTGTCATCTTCATCAATAACGGCGGAAAAAGAAGACGATTCCTAGGATGAAGGCGACGTCGTTTCAGATTCGGATTGGAAAGTACTTGTACTACCCTCCGACTCGCATTTCACATTAACAAGCAAAAATCTTTGTCCCCAAACTCCTTTCTACCATGGCAATAGGTTAGACACATCAACGATTAAACTACTACCAGAAAAACCACACGAATATACGCACAAAGGAGAGAGATAATGAACCTTGAAGTGAGAAGGGATTTTATACAGCGGAGGAGAAGTGAGAAAAGGAGTTCGATGGCAAGGAAGAGAATAGGATGATCCGGTGAAGAAGCTGGCAGTCCTCGCCATCATCGTCACAGCTCACGCAGTTCTCTACTCGATTTTTCAGAAGTCTTGAACCTGGAAGGTAATTGGATTTACTGTACTAATTCAAAAGTTTTCGTGTAAAATTATATGTGAAATCATTTTTAAAATAAAACCGAAACTTAATAAGCTTATTCATTTGGCTAATTAATGAGTACACTAAACTACTAGAATCACTAATCTTTGAATCTTCGGCGAAAGTTTGCACCAGCAGTTTTTGTTCCACGTGTAACCTTCGTACAGAGGCTAGTGGCATGCCTTTATAGAGTTTTTCTACTAAGAAAGTACAAATTTTATCTTTATTTTAAATTAATTAGTCAATATTCTTAATAAATTTAACTTGTTATTAATATAAAATAATAATTTTAAAATATTGTGTAAAATATATTTTACTCATCAGAATTGTATTGGACAATTAACGACACACACGTACCAGTGTGGTATATGCAGTGTTGTAAAAATCGGCCTAGGCCGCCTAGGCGCTAGGCGCCCCTAGGTCGATCCGATTTTTCCAAAATCGGCAAAAAAAATCGGTCCGGGCAAAACGCCTAGGGGGGCTAGGCGGCCAAAAAAATCGGAAAAATCGGGAAAAAATCGGCCTAGACGGTCTAATCGGAATAAATCGGCCAAAAATCGGCCAAAAATCGGCCAAAATACAAAAAAAATGAAAAAAGAAAGAAGAAAAACTTGGTGTTTCTAGGTGCCCGACTAGGCGCCCGGCTGCCGCCCGACTAGCGCCTAGCGATTTCTGCAACCTTGAGTATATGAGAGGGATGTGTTCTTCTACTGTAATTGCCATAGAAAAATATCACATAATGAATGTATTGACAACATGTACTTTTGATTTGGAATTCATTTATATTCTTAGTGGATGGATAGGTTTACATCATGATTCAAATTTATTAAACGATGTGGTAACAAGAGGAAATATAAAAGTTCCACGAGGTAGCATTGTTAAACATCTTCATTAATTTCTTGTTTTGTAGTTGTATCATGTTGACATGTTCTATCGTTCTTGTTTATGATTTTTTTTTTTGGTTCGAGTTAATATTATATTTGTTGATGCACATTATGTTTAGGAAAAACTTTTTGGTGAAATATGGATTTTCAAGCCACAGTCAAATTTTGGCTCTATTTCAAGGTGTTCAATATCGTCTCCAAGATTTTGATGGAGATAGTTGAAGGAATCATAGGTATGCGCAGCGGATAGGATCCACATGTGAAATACATATGCAACTCAATCTTCCTCGTCCAAGAAAGAGAATACATTAGATCTTCTAAACTATTCTCAAGGGTGTGGCGGCGTATGGGCGCTCCAAGATCACCTCCGACTTTTCTCTCTACGTTGTTTCTCCGTTCTATTTTACGTATTCATTAGAATACGACATCTTATCTTTTTATAGATGTCTCTAACCCTAATAGAACCGGCCTGGGGTTTTACTTAGCCTAAGCCCAAGTATTAACAAACCCTACCCTAATATAGAAGTCCATTAATTGTGATATAGGCCACACCAATTATCTTGAGCTAGTTTAGGGATCCAACAATATTATTAATCAAGGCTCCTAATAATTGTAAAACAATTATCTAAACCGGTGCTATTCCACTAAAAGCCCGATATGAACTCCAAGATTAATAATAAAATATTAAATATTAAATGTGTATTTCTCCTTCGTAAAATATCAATAATTAATTGATACAAATTTACATCAATCAATTAATTATTTATTCTCTCGACTTGAATGAGTTTCTCTAATGGAACAATTGCATTTGACTGCCAAATGACTTTTTACATCCAAGTACCGAAACATATCAAGAGGATATTTTCATACAAATTCCATATTATTTATTTCATAAATACTGATAATTAAATAATCGAAATTCCCAAACTATCAAGGTGTAGGTTTGTAATAATTAAACCTCACTTATTGATAATTCAAAGAATAACAATTATGTAATTATCTATTTAAAATAAACTCAGGATTAAGAGAAATAACATAACCAATATATCTGGAGATTTAATTCCCTTTTAACAGAAATTTAACCTTGATTAAATCTCCCTTGATCCAATCAATGTGAATAATTCACATCAATATTTTATAATAATCAAGACAGTTATTTCATAAAATATTGCGGCTAAATAAAGTGCACAACTTTATTTAACAATCATGAAACCAATTCATTAATTATGAGAACCTATGATCATGCCTTCTGTAGACGTATCCACACGATCATATACTACATAATTAATCCGGACCTTTTCCGTATAACAATGTGCATATCAAAATGAATAATTTATTATAGAATAACAAATGGTATAATATAATTGTCTTGCTTCTAGAGCATAAAACTAACAATCTCCCACTTGCTCTAGAGCAAGTCCGGGACTCTCTTAAGACCCATAGAATTAACATGCCTCTCAAACACACGTTCAGGCAAACTCTTTGTAAATGGATCCGCTAAGTTTTCCTCTGATGCTATCTTGACAACCATTGTATCTCCTCTTTGAATGAAATCTCGGATCAAATGGTACTTCCTCTCTATATGTTTGTCTCTTATGAAATCTTGGTTCTTTAGATTGTGCTACTGACCCACTATTATCACAATAAAGTGTTATGGGCGATCTGCAAGCAAGGTATCACCTCGAGATCTATAAAAAACTTTTCAACCACACGACTTCCTTTGCGCAGCCTTCCGGACGCACCACATATTCAAGCTTCATTGTAGTCCGCCACACAAGTTTGTTTGACACTCCTCCAACAAATGGCTCCACCATATAATGTATAAACATATCCTGATGTAGATTTTCTTGAGTCAATATCTCCTTGGAAGTCGAGTCCGTGTAACCAATGGTTTCTAGACTCCCACTTAGTATACTAACATATAATCTCTCGTTCTCCTAAGATACTTGAGTATATGCTTAATCGCAACCCAATGCTCTTCCCGAGGATTTGGTGATATCGACTTACTACTCCCATTGCGTAGCGAATATATCCGGTCTAGTACACAACATGGCATACATGAGACTACCTACTGCTGATGCATAAGGTATCCTACTCATGCGTTCTTTCTCTTCGGGGAGTTTTTGGTGATTGCTCCTTAGAAAGATGAATTCCATGTCGAAAGACAATGATCCCTTCTTAGAATTCTCCATGTTGAATTTAGCGAACTTTATCAATATATGAAGCTTGGGATAATGCTAATAACTTATTCTTTCGATCTACTTAAAAAGCTTAATGCCAAGAATATAATTAGCTTCTCCCAAGTCCTTCATCTCAAATTGATTGTTCAGCCAACCTTTTACGTCTGATAATACCTCTACATTGTTTCCAATCAAGAGAATATCATCTACGTATAGAACTAGAAAAACTACTTTTGCACCTTGAATTCTCTTATACACACAGGGTTCATCAGGACTCTTCAGAAAACCAAATGATCTAACAGCTTGATCAAACCTGATATTCCAAGACCTTGATGCTTGCTTTAGCCCATAAATGGACTTATGCAACTTGCAAACCATGTGTTCCTGACCTTTAGCTGTGAATCCATCTGGTTGCCGCATATAAATGTCTTCTTCTAAATTTCCATTTAGAAAAGTCTGTTTTGACATCCATCTCGCCAAATCTCATAGTCGAGACTTTGTTTTGCTACGGCTAAGAGTATCCGGATAGACTTAAGCATGGCAATCGGCGAAAAAGTTTCATCATAGTCGATGCCATCTTTCTCGAGTATACCCTTTTTCGCCACCAATCTAGCTTTGAAGGTTTCCACCTTCCCGTCGATCCCCTCTTTCTCTTGTAGATCCACTTGCACCCATAGGTTTTACCCCTTTAGGTGTTTCTACAAGAGACCAAACAATTGGAGTACATGGAATCCATCTCTCGATTCATAGCCTTAAGCCATTCCCGAACATCAACGTCCTTCAATGCTTCACTATAACTTGTGGGATCGTCATCATGATCATTAGAGATGGCTTGATAAGATTCACCCAACAAAACATATCTTGTGGGTTTGCGAATCTGTCTCCCACTACGAGTGAACCGCATTTGGTTGTTGTGCATCTCTGGGAGGATTCGAGGTTTTGTTGTGGGTAATCAATCTCTTCATTGTTTTGAGCAATTGGTTCTTGAAATTCTATTGGTTCCATATGTATATCTGCGCATGTTGTTCAATTGGTTCTTGTGTTTGTTCACCTTGAGGAATATTTTCCCTTCTTTGAACAATCACAGGGAACATGTTATGCGCCTCAAGAGTCTTAGGAAGTTCCCGACTAAGCAAGTTCCTCAAGAACTACCGTACTCTTTGGTTTGAAATTTTTCACATAGTCATCCTCTAAGAATATAGCGTGAGTGCTCACAAAAACTTTCTTATCTTTGGACTATAGAAAATTCTACCTCTTGTTCCTTTAGGGTATCCAATAAACAAGCACACTTCTCGAGATTCCATTTTATTTGGCTTTGTAAGACATGTGCTGCGGAACACCCCAAATCCGAATATGGTTCAAGCTAGGCTTACGCCCTTTCCATAATGCTCCGTGGCGTCTTTCGAATGATTTTGATGGAACCAAGTTCAAAAGGTACACACTGTTTCTAAGGCATATCCCCAAAGGACACGGGTAATGATGAATAATCGAGCATAGACCTCACCATATCTAAAAGAGTTCTATTTCTTCTTTCAAACTACCCCGCTCACATGTGTGCGTGCAGGTGATTTGTAAAACTATCCCCTCTTGAGTCAAGTATGACTTGAACTCACCAGGCAGTATTCACCACCTCGATCGGATCCGAGTTGTTTGAGATGGACACCTAATTGCTTTTACGCCTCGGCCTTAAACTCTTCAAACTTATCAAAAGCTTCGGACTTATGGCGCATTAGGTATACATATCCATATCTTAAGTAATCATCGGTGAAAGTAATGAAATACTCATACCCTCCTCTAGCTTTGCATTCATTGGTCCACATACATCGGTATATACCAACTCAAGTTGAACGGTTTGCACGATTTCCTTTGGCCTTGAAAGGCCTCTTTGTCATTTTTCCTTCCAAGCAGGATTCACACATTGGTATAGGTTCAAAGACCAGGGAACTTAATATCCCACTTTTAACCAAACCATGTATCCTATTTGGATTAATATGACCTAATCGCAAATGCCAAAGATATGTTTCATTTGAAGTTTTTCTCTTTTTCGATAGGTGTATATGTTCATCATCATCCACAGATTCAACAACAAATATATCATATGATATAGGACTAAGAAAATAAAGACCATTCAACAAAGTACGAGAACAAATAAAAGAAGATTTACTTCTTATTGAAACGAGAATCAAAGTGAACTGTTAAACCATGTCAATTAAACAACTAAATGAAATCAAATTCCTCTTAAAATGCGACGAATAAAATGATCTTGTAAAAACAAAGTCCTATCATTATCAAAAGATAACTCAACTAAACCAATAGCCATCACCGAGACTCGATCTCCATTTCCTAACGTCAAGCTTCTTTGTCCTTTGTCATATGACCTACTTTGTTTGAACCACTACAAAGAGTAACAAACATGGTTAGTGGCTCCTGAATCAATGATCCATTTATCATTATAATTCTCCACTAAATAGGCCTCAATGACATTCAAATCACCAATATTACCTGGCATTTTGTTCATCTCAGGACAATCCTTTTTCCAGTGACCCTTTTTGCCACACTTGAAGCACTTGCCTTTCGGCTTCTTCATAGCAGTTGGGTTGGAAATAGGTAGCACTGCCTTCTTGTTCTTCTTCTTGTTACCACCTTTAGGTTTCCCTTTAGGTTTAACAGAACTCTCAGCTAGATGCACATATTCTGGCTTGACCAGAGACTGCTCAAAGACTCTCAAGCTCATGCATCAATCGAGTAGGAGTCAACTTTAGCTTGTTCATATTATAGTTCATTTTGAATCGCTAAAGCCTTCTCGCGTGATTCAGGATAATGTCAATCTGCATTTCCTCTTCTAGCTTTGCCCCCATCACTTCGCCCGACGAGATGTGACATCATTGCAAGGCAATGATCCCGCACACCCCCTCATACGAGTGTTCATTAAAGCCCTTATAGCGGCTTGTCTCGGCGCACCTCGCTACTACTCTTGCAAACATACCATCGAGAGTCGGATCATTTCGCTCCACTCTCAAACTTGTTTATTTGCTCCTGCAAATGACTGCAACACGGCAAGAATATAGCGGCGAGCCGCGAAAGATTTGCCTTTTGCCATTCGAATCTTAGTCTTTGTTTGTTCAGACGACGTCGTGCCGGCAGTTCACCAGCTTAGGGTTGTTAGGACAAATTTGATCTTCTCATATTCAAGAACAATAAAGAGATTGGTTTTCCATTGACCGTAGTTAGTTCCATCCATAGGTTTTTGACTCAAAATCATAGCAAGAGGGTTCAAATATGCCATTTTCTGAAATAAAATATGCACACAAATTAAAACGATAAAATACAATAAACATATAGCATGATTATTGCAACAATCATTTAGTCTTCATTATAAACACTCACGTTGGGCAAGTAGTTCATAATAAACTAAATTTGAACATGAAATTAAAAGTGCACTACTAGGTTAGTTTATTAAGAAAGTAGGAAGTTACAAAAAAGAACTTTTAGCCCTAATCTCCAAATAAAATTCCCTAGATAATACTTTTACCATCACTCTGATTGTTTCAAGACTTTGAGCCCTTCATAAAATTATCCTGGCCTCGTTGGAAGGGTTAATAATTTTATTCAGGTTGAATGTCATTAACCATTGTTTAATTTCAAAATTATCTTTAATATCTAAGTAATGTCGACGATGGGCCGATCAAACTTATTAAAATTTTGAAATTATTAAGGCTCATTCTAATAAAATCCAACCATGTTTATCCGATAGGGCATCACATGATTATTTTATTAATTAACTCACAATGGAGCTCGTAGGTTTACAATTTATAAAATAATTGAAAACCTTCACCATTCAATATTTTCAAAATAGGGACTCTATTAATAATTATTAATCTAGATTACAAAAATCATAATAATTATTATGCAAATCTCGATTAATATGGCACCACCTATTCTATATGTCATGAAATCACATAAATCATTTTATTCCATGTAATTACACGATCCATGAAGGAAAAATAATTAATAGCCTCAATACGCCATAGACTGAATGATAGAATAAGGTAGACGACAAAAAAAAACGAAATCAGTCTGCCGAATCAATCAAGTTCCTTTGTTTGAGTAAGACATACGAACTCCCTTTTTTATTATAACAACATATTAAACTAGAAGCAAGAAACAAAAAAAAAAACAAGCATGAAGCACTAAGCAGACTAATGAATCAACGGCCCCTTTTTTTTTCGTCACATAACCTATGCATACTACCAAACAAATCTCGTATTAAGACAAGACAATAATTATACATGTCCAACCAGGCAACCATGAATCAAAATTACAATTAATAAAATTCAATTCATGTGATAAACTAATATAGAAATCCTAGGTGCCACATATCTAAATCGTATATAAAAAAAACAGTGAAAACTTGGACTCGATTCACATATATATTCACATGGGGCTCTGATACCAATTGAAGGAATCATAGGTATGCGTAGCGGATAGGATCCACATGTGAAATACATATGCAACTGAATCTTCCTCGTCCAAGAAGAGAATACCTGTTAGATCTTCTAAACTATTCTCAAGGGGTGTGGCGGCGTATGGGCGCTCCAAGATCACCTCCGACTTTTCTCTACGTTGTTTCTCCGTTCTATTTTCTGTATCTGTTAGAATACTGACATCTTATCTTTTTATAGATGTCTCTAACCCTAATAGAACTGGGCCTAGGGTTTTACTTAAGCCTAAGCCCAAGTATTAACAAACCCTACCCTAATATAGAAGTCCATTAATTGTGATATAGGCCACACCAATTATCTTGAGCTAGTTTAGGGATCCAACAATATTATTAATCAAGGCTCCTAATAATTGTAAAACAATTATCTAAACCGGTGCTATTCCACTAAAAGCCCGATATGAACTCCAAGATTAATAATAAAATATTAAATATTAAATGTGTATTTCTCCTTCGTAAAATATCAATAATTAATTGATACAAATTTCTGTCAATCAATTAATTATTTATTCTCTCGACTTGAACAGTTTCTCTAATGGAACAATTGCACTGGCCAGTGACTTTTTACATCCAAGTCTTAAAAACATATCAAGAGGATATTTTCATACAAATTCCATATTATTTATTTCATAAATACTGATAATTAAATAATCGAAATTCCCAAACTATCAAGGTGTAGGTTTGTAATAATTAAACCTCACTTATTGATAATTCAAAGAATAACAATTATGTAATTATCTATTTAAAATAAACTCAGGATTAAGAGAAATAACATAACCAATATATCTGGAGATTTAATTCCCTTTTAACAGAAATTTAACCTTGATTAAATCTCCCTTGATCCAATCAATGTGAATAATTCACATCAATATTTTATAATAATCAAGACAGATTATTTCATAAAATATTGCAGCCTAAATAAAGTGCCCAACTTTATTTAACAACTGTGAAACCAATTCATTAATTATGAGAACCTATGATCATGCCTTCTGTAGACGTATCCACACGATCATATACTACATAATTAATCCGGACCTTTTCCGTATAACAATGTGCATATCAAAATGAATAATTTATTACAGAATAACAAATGGTATAATATAATTGTCTTGCTTCTAGAGTATAAAACTAACAATAGTCACCATCCTGAATATGCCCACGAACTATTCAATCTATGTCATGCTTCAATTAGAATGTGATGGAATTATATGGAATTCTCCAAAATTCATGGAATCCCATACATATTAAAAATTCTTTCAGAATACTAGAGAACTTTTTTGTCCACGTCAATCTTAATTTTAGGAATTATCATATTTAAGTGTGCTTGTGTGCTATGCAGTTATTTGTATTTTTTTTATGTGATGCGATTAAATAATTCAAGCCCATATCAATTATGATATTTATATAATGTTCATATCAAAAAAATCGAAAACCATTAGAGAAATATGTTAGTTTACACATTATGTGCTTTTAATGATTTTGTCAATAATACTTATTTATGGCATGTCGGATTTATGTTATTGTTTTAATTTATATTATCTTTTAGGTTTTAATAGAGTAAAAACTTATTGTATTGACTAATATATTCATATTTTAGAAGTTGTGTCTCAAACATGTCGTCGTAATTGTGCACTCTAGAGGTGAGATTGGACAAAATGTCTAGAAAGTGACATATGATCATCCTGCTACTGACGCTAGGAGGTTTTCTCATAAGACGAATATTTCAATTTTGCTTCATATTGTATGAAATGATATGTAGTAACAAGAATCAATATTGTTGAAAGTTCTAGCTAAGTATTGTGATAACAATATCTCAACAGTAGTTTCATATTAATAATGATCAAGATTTGAGTTTTTTCTTTAATCCCGAGACCGTAAAATCAGTCAGCAAACCTCTTTGTTAATGTTGAACAATTAAACCATAACATTGTGCAGAATATCACGCTGGCATGTGACTACTATCAATGTGGAGTACATTAGAGGGACAGTCTCACGGATTTACCTACATCCACACAAAGAATGGTCAAGAGTTCAATGCAAGCATTTTAGGCTCTAGTGATTGCAGTGTTGCACATCGAAATATTGAAATAGAAAGTACTAATGTTGATGCTACTGGTGGATATACCACGATCTTGCATGATTATGATGTTGATTATTTTGTGCCAAATGAAACTTCAGATTTTGTGCCTAGAAAAAATGAGTCAAACGATGAATATGATCGCAATGGTGATGAGGTGGTTATTGTTGGAATTTGATTGTGTAAAATGGGTGTTGACCCAATTTTGATCAAATATTTAAGTATTTTCCGTTAGTGAAAAATGGAATTAAATTATTTGTTAAACTTCTACTAAGTGAGTAGATGAGAATAGCATTTGGAATTTCTCAAAACCAATTCCAGGTGAATGAAAAATTAATGCTAGAAGTTAGCCACTTAAAACTAGAAAATGGTATGGAAAATGAAAAAATGTGGGGGAGAAAATATGCTATATCCCATATAGAGTAGATAACCAAATTTTGCTCAATTAATAAATCCCAAGTTGGACTATTGAGTTTGGGCCCTTGGGGGCACCAAAATTTTTAAAGGGGTGAGGACCTACATGCTTGTGGGTTTGGTACAAAACACACACGCATGCTTGCTTGCCGTCCCGCTCCCCGGCTCGGCCCGACCAGTGTCGTGGGTCGTGAGCACCGGGCTTGGGCTTCAAAGCCCTTATGTGTGTCTGGTAGGGCGCGCGGTGGTGCGCGGGCATCGCACTGCGCGCTGCGAGGCCGTGTGTGCAGACGCGCACGTAGCACTTGTTCAAGTGACCATGTGCATTTTTTGGCTATAGACATGTCCTTTGCAACAGGCACCTTGATACCTATATATACGAACCCCCTGCAGATGAAATAACATACGAAAATAATCAGCCTAATAATCGAGTCATTGCATCTGCATATTGACATATCCTTCCCGTTCAAAGCTTGAAAGCCTTAAACACTTTATGTTCGATGTAGTTTCGACTTTTGCAAGTGCTACTAATTCGAAATAGATAAAAGTCGTTGTATCTTAGGGATGAGCACTGAAACCGTAAGCACTTCGAATATGGGGCATTTTCATCTTACAGAAACTGTATCGAATACAGGCCTTGACTAGCCTAAATATCCTAAACACTTAGCCATTTCTCGAAAACAGTAAACCTCCAAACCAACAATCGCAAGACGAAAACTTTGTTTCTGTTTTCAAGACGATGGCGTCCGCTTCATTCACTCCATTAGCTGTTGCTCCTGCTCACGGCGAAAAGCCGACAAAGTTCTCCGGCGTTGACTTCAAATGCTGGCAATAGAATATGCTCTTTTACCTCACTACGCTGGGTCTGTCCCGTTTTTTTCTGAAGGAGGACCCCCTACCATTGGCAATGAAGAATCCAACAACCTACAGAGAATTGTTGTGGATGTTTGGCATAACAACGATTTTCTATGTCGGAATTACGTTTAGAACGGTCTAGACGACACCCTCTATAACGTCTATAGTTCGTTCAAAACATCCAAAGAGTTGTGGGACTCTTTGGAGAATAAATATAAAACAGAAGATACCAGCACAAATAAATTTGTTGTCGGTAAATTTATGAATTATAATATGGTTGGCACCAAGACGGTGATTAGCCAAGTGCAAGAAATTCAAATCATACTTTACGACTTAGTGCCTGAAGGGATGATTCTGAGTGAGTCATTCCAAGTATATGTGATTATCGAAAAATTGCCGCCATCGTGGAAATATTTTAAAAACTATCTCAAGTACAAGCGAAAGGAAATGGGGCTTGAGGAATTGATAGTTTGGCTTCGGATTGAGAAAGAAAACCGTGATTCCGATTGGAAATCAACAATTGTAACAGAATGTGTTGTCAAAAGTGTTGTGGGACCAAAACCACAATTGCATGAAGTGTTGCCCAAAGGGTTGTAACACTAGAGATAGAAACACTTCAAGTTAAATCCGATGTGTTACTAAAGATGTGATAACACTGAAGGTTACACGCGTGTTGGGACTAAGGTCTGAAATCTAATAGAACGAGATTCTAACTAATTATTGGGACAATGTTCTAACAAATAAAAAAAAAGTGGCCGAGAGCCATAAAAGTTCTGGATAATCTTGCGTTAAACAAGAATACCAGAAGTTGGAAGGGGAGCTTTACTTTTTAGCAAACCACATAAAGAAGAATACCTTGAAGTGTGGGGGTGCTTTGGCTAAAGTAAAAGCACCCAAGAAAATAAATTCGGCATTCATGATATAAATGATGGTACAATCATAAATCAAGAAATGTTGTATTTATTAAAGGTATTTTTCCTTGCTAAGGAAAGAGGTAACCATTAGACAATTGATTTCGAATGGGGTTATTTCGGTTAACTTCGTGAAGTCAAAGGAAAACCTTGTGGATTCGCTTACTAAAGGCATAAATCGAGATCAATTGTATAAATTGTTAAGGGGAATGGGTTTAAAATCCACAAAATAAAGAATGTTCATAGAGGTAACTCAACCTTGTGAATTGGAGATCCCAAGACCTTGGTTCAATATGATAACTAAGTTATGAATATTTAGCTGAACACTTGGAAAATGTGTTAGCTCATTACCGAAACTTCCAAGTGAAATAGAAACCAGTTGAATGTGGTGAGATTAAGTTTAAAACTTTTAATGATTCATATACCGAAAGGTGGAGTATGGCATGATACTCTTCAATAGGAGATCACCTATATAAGTGAGAAGTAATAGTTGCTTCAAAGAAACACTTATGAATCTAAGATATGGTCCAGGGCCAAAAAGGACACAACGTGAGAACAACAAGTGTTAGAATTGTTATTGTGTAAGTACTATTGTCTCGGTTTACTCAAACGGCTGAGTAGTTCAAGACATCATTGCACTAAGCATCTAGTAAATTCGATAGTATTTTACTAAGGAAGTTTCAAAGCCACAAGCTACCTATCCAGATGCAATAACAGTTCGTCGAGACTTTCAAGTGAATCTGCATACACGCATGCATCAATTTTATTCATGTGGGGGATTGTTGGACTTTGGTTGTGTAAAATGGGTGTTGACCCGATTTTGACCAAATATTTAAGTGGTTTCCATTAGTGAAAAATGAAATTAAATTATTTGTAAAAATTCTACTAAGTGAGTAGATGAAAATAGCATTTGGAATTTCTCAAAACCAATTCCGGGTGAATGAGAAATTAATGCTAGAAGTTAGCCACTTAAAACTATAAAATGGTATGAAAAATGAAAAATATGGGGAAGGAGATATGCTCCATCCCACATAGAGTAGATAGCCAAATTTTGCTCAATTAATAAATCCCAAGTTGGACTATTGGGTTTGGGCCCTTTGGGATACCAAAGTTTTTAAAGGGGTGAGGACCTACATGCTTGTGGGTTTGGTTCAAAACACACACCGCGGCACGCTCGGTTCGGCCCGAATCGTAGGTCGCGTGACGTGGGCCTAGGCTTGGGCTTGGGCTTCAAGACTCTTATATTTTTTGGACCAAATTTATTTAAAACCCTTTAAAATGAATTAATTATTTTTAATTAAATAATCAATTATCCAACTGTGGGAGTGCGCGGGCGCGCGCACTGCGCGCTGCGAGGCCGTGTGTGTGCGCGCGCATCACCGGGGGCGGTGAGTATAATTGTTTGCGTGCGCAAGTGTGAGCGGACGCGTACATTGCACATGTTTGAACCAGGTGCTTTGTTTGGCTATAGACATGTCTTTTTGAACGAAAAGACATATCCTTTCCATCGGGCACCTTGATGCCTATATATACGAACCCCCTGCATATAAAATAACATACAAAAATAATTGGCCTAATAATCGAGTCATTGCATCTGCATATTGACATCCTTTCTGTTCAAAGCTTGAAAGCCTTAAACACTTTACGTTCGCTGTAGTTTCGAATTTTGCAAGTGTTGCTAAGTCGAAACAACACAATACAACACAACAAGAAATATCACTGCAAATATTTTGTTCTTCACTTTCAACATTCTTGTTGTATTAGCTTAAGCTTATCACTTTCACTCTTGCTTATTAGGCTTTCCTTCTTGATTACACTTGCACTTTTGAGTTGTAATATTTCTTTTAAAGTGTAATCTTGATTGTATTTGTAACATTATCCAAAACAAGAAATCCTTGTTAGTGTTCTTTTGGCAAGAACACGTTTGGTTGATTTTGTTGAAAAGCTTGGTGCTTTTCGTGTTGAAGAGTTTGGTGCTCTTCGAGGTGAAGAAGAGTTTGGTGCTCTTCGAGTTGGAAGATTGTGGTAATCTTCATAGGTGGTGTTATAAGAAGAGTGAGATGCTTTTCAAGGTAAAGGTTGTAATAGTTTGGTATCTATTAATAAATCTTTTACCTTTTTCGAAATCTATTCCGGACATACCGGGGTGGTAGAGGATTAGGCCCTAGATGGGTTGAACCTCTATAAATCATTGAATGTTGTTTACATTTCCGCACTTTCATTTTTGTTGTCATTCTTACATTTGAAAAAGAGGGCGAAAAATGGAAAATTGGGATAATCTATTCACTCCCCCTCTAGATTATCATAGCCACTTGGACTAACACAAATGTTTGGTAAAAATGTCAGCAGGTTGATCTTCAGAGGAAATGAAACGAATGTCAACATCCTTGCTAAGCACCTTCTCCCTAACAAAATACACATCTATCTCTATATGCTTGGTTCTAGCATGAAACACAGGATTTGAAGCCATTGTCACTGCACTCACGTTATCACACCAAAGATAGAGGATTGCTCAGTTTTGATGTTCAACTCCTGCAGCAGAGATTGTAACCAAATGATGTCAGCTGTAGGATAATGAGAGGTGGCTGGCACTAAAATAAGAGGAGAGGAGGATTTAAACATCTGAGGATAGGGGAATTCAGATTCATGAAACTCCACAGTGCATGCTATATACATTCTCCATGTAGGACTGAGACATTTGTAACATTTGTGGAAGGGACTATAACCAATAAATAAACATTTCTCAGACATAAATTGGAACTTATGATTCTGATAAGGTTGAAGATAAGGGTAGCAACTACAACCAAACACTTTTAGATATGAATAGTCTAGTAAAGTTCCAAAGAGTTACTGATTGGGAGAAGAGTATTGACGAACAGCTGTGGGAAGTCTATTTATGATAGAAAACATAAGCAAGAAAAGCATCCCACCAATACTTAAGAGGCATATGAGCTTGGGCAAGAAAAGTAAGGCCCATTTCAACAATGTGTTAGTGTTTTGTCTCAATACCCCCATGTTGTTGATGCATGTGAGGGCAATGATGTCTAAATTGGATCCCCAAATTTGTAAAAATAGGAACCAAAGACCTATATTCACCCCCCCAATCAGGTTTGAAGACATTTAATTTTAGTTTGAAACTGTCTTTCAACAAAGGAATTGAATTGCTGGAATAAAGATGGAGCTTCAGATTTTAATTTGAGAAGGAAGATCCAAGTATATCTGGTGAAATCATCTACAAAATGAATATAATACTTGTATCCATCTATAGAGGGAACGTGAGAGGGGCCCTAAAGGTCTGAATGAATGAGCTTAAAAGGTGCACAAATTTTTGTAGGTTGAGGGGGAAAAGTCATATTATGAAGTTTACCAAGTTTGCAAGCTTCACATAATTTTAATAAAGAAAGAGGGAATTTGATGTTCATATTATATAAAACATGAGAAAGAACTGCAGCGCAATGATGTCCCAATTTATTATGCGAAACATTTAAATCAACATTACTAGTAGCAGCAGTACCAACAAGAGGAAAATATGACTGAGAAACATGATTACAAAGAAAAGCTGCAGCAGAGTGAGAATTACAAGTTGCCTTTGTAACAACAACATTATTACAAGTGGAGTTCAAATCAGAAGATTGAGTAAAGGATTTGAGAAACTTTAGGTGAGTAAAATCAATGTGATAGAGCGTATCCTTAAGCACTCCGGTCAGAAGAATCTGCTTGTTGGAATTGTCCTTGACAAAACAACAGTCATGATGAAATTCAAATAGAATATTATTATCTTTTGTGAATTATATATACTAAGAAGGTTTTTGGTAATTTGAGGGACATAAGAATGTTATTAAGAAGCAAAGATTTGGACTGATTGAAAGAAGGAATACAAGATTCACCAGCATGAGAAATGGAAAGAGTAGAACTATTACCTACTGCCAGCTTATTTGAGCCTTGATAGTTGGATGCATTGAGAGTGATATTATCCACATTGGCAGTCACATGATGAGTTGCTCCACTATTAAGATACCAGTTGGAATCAGGCATAGAAGAGTTGACACCAACAAAATAAGCCTGTGGAGGATCAGAAACAAGATCAGATGCACCAGTAAAACTAACATCAAAACGCTTGAAGAACTTGAGAGCAACATGATTAGATTTGCCACACAACTGACAAACCGATTTATTTCGAGACCTATAAAAACCTCCACGTCCATTCCTATCTCTACCTCGACCTCGAGAATTCCTACCATCACCTCTAAAATTTCCATTAAACTGAGCAATATTTGCATAGGCAATAGATTCAGAATTTGTAGCCTAAAGAATACTTGAATGAGCAGCAATGTTACTAGTAGTTAGAGAATTTTGAAGCCTCATTTCATGTGTTTGTAGAACAAATTGAGCTTCCTGTAAAGAGATAGTGTCAACTCGTGTGGTGAGATTAACAACCACAAATTCATGTTCAATACCTAATCCTCCAAGGATATACAACACCAATTCATCATCTTGAAAATCATAGACATAGATATAGATTGCACTGCAGGGATTACATCTGAGGGATACATCGACCCCGTACCTCTTGAGTCCCTGGCTCATGGGTGTCTAAAGCAACTCTACTACACAATCATGCAAAATAATCTAAGCATTTAACAAGGACAATAAAGTTTATAAAACAAACCCCATCTCGAAACTTGCTTGATAAGTAAAAATAAATTGTTGGATGCAAGCACTCCTAATCCTCGTTCGATAAATCACCTAACTATAGAAATAGAAAATACTAATCAGAACCTCAAAGAAATATTCCAAACTTGAAACTTAAAAATAATAACCTAAAATCCTAATTTAGGGGTTTAGTAAATATAAAATAAGATTGAGGCTTAAAAAGAAATTGTTGGCAAATAAATGGGTAGAGGTTGATAGTGAATAATAAAACTCGGTAGGGGTTATTTTTGTAATTTCCAGTAAAACGAATAAATTATCAATTGCTTGAAAAATAAAAACAAAGCTTACTGAACAATTGGAGGGTAAATTTGTAATTCTTGGACAAAGTGGAATTTAGTACCTAAATTAAATCAATCACCCATTGAAAATCCATTTCCTTCTCTGTTTTTCTTCTCTGTCTCTTAACTCCCTCAACTTTCTCTTTTTTTTTCTTTCTTACTTATTTCCCCCAAATCAAGTTGCAACCAACTCCTTATTTTTCCTCCCGTCGACCACCCCCCACTTTTCCTTTTTCCTTTCTTCTCTACTTTCAAATATCTCTGTCTCCTTTCTATTCTTTTTCCCTTCTATTCTTCGTCATACACGCACAACCTGGAATTGGAAATTTGGCCTGTGCAACGCGAAGATGGTTTTGGGCGGGAGTTTTAGAGTGACGGAATTTGGCTTCGAGGGAGTGAGGTATCGGGTCAAGTTCTGGGCTATGGGTCGGGTTCTGGATGGAGGGGTTTTGACCTTATGGGTTGCTTGGTTTTATTTCGCGACGATGGATATGTGAACTCAGGGAAAACAGTGGGTACGACTCACTGTGGCGCCGGCGTCGGGTACCAGCACCGGCGTCCGTGCGGTACCCAGGCTTTCTTCTTCATCTTCTTATTTCTATCATTAAATCCCCTATCTCTTTTGTTTTTCCGGATTAAAATTGGATTGTTTGGGCTGAATATTGACTGAAAGGGACAATTGAATTTATACAAAAAATAGTAGAAAAATAATTTCAGGAGTGTTTTGGCTATTCACGTGAGTTTTGACGTGAGATTGTGAGCTTGGTGTTGATGTGAAGTTCTTTTTTTTTTTTTTTGAAATCTCTTGGGTTAGGTTAAGGTATATGTAAACAATGGCCAAGAATTCTAAAATAACAAGACTCCAAATAATCTAATAAAAGATAAGATAAAACTTAGGTTTTGAAGGTTTGATAAAATGATTGGAGGAAATGATGGAATTTTCGAACATTTGAAATTGAAAGTCGTTATCTGAATCTAGAATTTTATTTTGAGGAGGAGTTAATAGTGAGCTAATAATAATTAGTTAAACTTGAACTTGGGATATAAAGGAATGAATAATGGGCTAAAATAATATTGGATTAAATTTGGATTGGGCTAATATAATTTTTGGGCTTAAGAAAATTGGATTTCAAATAAGAGATTGAGAAATTAAGCCCCTAAATAACTAAAAATCGCATCTTAAAATAATTATAGTCTGGATTTTACAAACTCTCCCTCTTAAAGAAAAATTCGTACTCGAAATTTAGTCAACTTAATTACTAAATCCAATAATATCTAAATATCTTGCTAGAATTCATCCTTTTATTCCCAAGTTGTCTCATCTTGGCCATCTCAACTATTGTTATAAGTGAACTCCACTATAGGTAAATATGTCTCTATTGCCCTTGAAATCTGAATTATATGTCTCTTAGGATTCTATTGTCCTTTCGGTTTATCCATCCGTCTATAGATGCTATCGCCCACTAAAATTTAACCTTATTCCCATATATTATTGCAAGTTTCTCCAAATATTAAATGTTAACTAGTATCTCTATTTGATAGTCTTAATATTCCTCTTATGGACAATTGAGCAAATTTAATCTAAACCTGTCATGCCCCAGACGGGGACGCGGCGACGATCCAAAACTTAAATAGAATTAAACCCTACAGTCTAGATAAATGATACAATATAACCCCAAGTGAAACAGAGTCTAAAGCAGCGGAAAATAAAATACAAGTATGAATTACAACTTACAGTCCAACAATATCGAAATACAACCCATCAGAAATATCCGAATTAAACTTACAGTCCAAAACTAAAATAAAGTACACAACATCACGGGCTTAAGTGTCAAAGGGTCCTACGCCCTTAAGTTATAGTCAAAAATAGAAAAGAGAAGCAGAATAAAATGAAGTCCAACATCAGCTGAAGCACAAGAAACAAGTACAATTAACAGTAAAAAGGAGCAAGTCCGATATACGGAGCACGGGAAATTAGTCCGTGGTAGGTTCAGCGTCTTCAACGTAGTCCCCATCTAGCCGTTAGAAAACAAGAGGGGATGATATAGAAATCTCAGTGGATGGGGTGATTGTGTGCAAGTGTGGCGATATATATAGTCAATGCAAGAAAAACAGTTGTATGAAAAATGCGTGAGTTATGATGCGTTATTTCACACACAGTTCACAAGCGATGTGATAAATATACTTAAGGTAATATACTTATACAGTTTTGAAAAGAGTTCATGATCATACAGGCATTATGTGATACAAGCAAAGACAGGTAGGATTGCGTACGGAAAGTAGCGCCAATCCATGCAAGACAAGTAGTGGTTGCGTACGTATTTGTAGCGCCAACCAATGCAATACAAGTAGCGATTGCGTACGGTTTTGTAGTGTTAGCCTTATTTTTAGCTTCACCGCAAGTATACGGTGTAGTTTATAGAATAGGGTAAGCAAGGTCGTATCCACGGAGACTAATAAATTAATGCGCTAAGTATTGAACTAAGATAGCCTTATTTTTATTTAGACGATCGAAATTGAATGATTGTTGTGGAAGAAAAGATAACAAAAACACAAGATGAAAATAATAGTGGAATTACCAAGGGAAATGAAATGGATTCCCGGGTTATGATTTCAATTAATATTCCTCTTATTTTACGATTTAATCAAAGCCAAAGTTATTATCAATACACCTATAAGACGATCACAACGGTATTTTATCCTCCCTCTTGAGATGTATATAAAGTGTAGATTGAAATATCTATGCTAGTATCTCTACTCAACATAAGATACACAACTCCCAAATGCACAAAAGATCAAATATCCTCACAAATATTCACAAACCTCTCGATTATGCAAATATTCATGTCAATTACTCAAGATCTAATATTGAAACTCATCTCTCGAATTATGAATCAATATATCAAACATGCTAAATCATTGGCCAAATGATAAAACAAGAATAAGAACAAAGTACTCAAATAGGCTTCAAGACAAT
Source organism: Rehmannia glutinosa (assembly GCA_016081115.2). NCBI lineage: Eukaryota > Viridiplantae > Streptophyta > Magnoliopsida > Lamiales > Orobanchaceae > Rehmannia > Rehmannia glutinosa. Next base: position 1,171,907 of record CM071932.1, on the reverse strand, counting down.
AACTTCAATTAAGATTAAAACAATCAACAAGAGTTCATTAATCTACTTCAAAACCCGGAAATCACAAGAAGTTTAGCTACCCATTATAAATAAACAACTCATAGACAAATTGTCCATCTTCATAAGAAGCTAAAATGAAAGATTAAAGCACAAAGAATGAGAAAACTTAGGGAAATGGATAATCTCTCGATTAATCTTCAATCCTCAAGCTCCGATTCGACCCGATTCTTCCCTTGATTCTTCCTTGATGAAATTGATGTGTTTCTTGTGTTCTTGGGTGTATCCCCAAGTGTCCTCCATGCCCTAGATGAAGCCTCCCATGTATCTATTTATAGTACCCTCCTTTTAGATCCAAAAATCGGACTTTCATTGTTTTGTCCGCCCATGGGCGCTGCAGCGCTCCAAAATGGCGCTGCAGGCGCCAAAACACAAACCCACACTGCCCATTTTTGACCCCGGCGCTGCAACGCCAAGGAGGGCGACTGCAGTGCCCGTAGAACACTCCCGGTGATTTCGGCCCCTTATTCGTCCGTTGTAGCGCCATCCAAACGTCCGAATTTGCTTTTTGTGTCTTCATAAGAGTTGTAGCCCTATCTCTTAGATTTCCATAGCCACTTGAATCATCTCAATATCAGTTTTGTAGAGAGAGTTATGGCCAAAATACGAAATGCTGCCGATGATGGAAATTTCGTAGCGTTTGGGCGTTTCTTCAAATCAATCTCTCGTTGTTTGCTCGTTTGTACTTATTTTGATACGATTCGTTACTATGACTATAAACTCAATATAATTGGCTCTCAACATGGCTTGGATACTCAAATGACTCAAAATACTCAAAAACAACACAAAACTCAAGTCTAGGAAGCCCAAATCATTGGTATAAAACCAAGTGAACAAATACCCCCAAACTTAAACTGTTGGCCGTCCCGGTCAACACTTTTAAAAACAAGATAAAACATGACTAGGAGTAATGAAAAGTAAAACGCACAACAACTCCATAAAATTCATATTGTTCATCATAGGTGTCAAACAACGAATCAACCAAGCCTCAAACATCTAACATAGAGCATACATCAAAGAAACCATGGTAAATGCTAAGAATCACGTCTCTCAAAGATCAAGTGTATACTCTCATCTCGAATGAATATAGGACGTGTTTACGCTCAAATCAATTCAATGTCACAAAATTACCATAGGCTTGCAATTCGTCTCATATCTCCGCCACTAGAATGTATGCAATTTGTGAATCAAAAAGGACTTTTTCTTTGGTTGTAATGAAGGTTCTTTGGTTAGGGTAGGAAAATATGGAGAGAGTGACTCAAACTCGAGCGTATAGACCGGTGAGCATATAAATCATCTACATTAAAGCTCAATATGCTACTCAAATCATCTCTCATTTTCATCAACTCCTCTTATCTCCATCTCCTTTATTTCTTTTGAGAATCACCTCAAATTACAATCCTTAGCCCCCAAGTTCATTTAAATGAAACTCATTTACAAAGTCGATTTTTTCCGACATTTATACGAGTTTTCAACACTTCATTTCTCCTCCTTTTCTTCCCATCAACCAACTCTAACACCATCTTCTAAAATTTTGATTTTACCCATCCACCCTTATTCAATCCCTTTACTCAATGTTATACGCTCAAGTTTTGGGTAAAAGATTTATCAAGTTAAGGCTTGAATTGTGGCTATCAAAAATTAGGCAATAGGCTCAAATTGGCTAACTAGGGATTTCAATATTATCACTAGGTAAGCAAAAGGCTTGAAGGGATAACAAAAATGGCCTTTGATCATTTTCACATTTCGCATACAACATGTGACCTTGACGAGAGATACGAGCAAGTTCTAGAATTCTAACAACATGAATGATACACTCAAATTAACAACAAGATCGCATATGATAAAAGCGAAAAGGCTCAAAAGCTCACAGGCTTGCAAATACGTAATTCAAAGCATCAAACCATGTTCTCAATATCCACATGCTCAATGTCATCTATTCATGGCTCAATCAACTCATACTCAACACCCAATCAAAACAATACAGATTTTTTTTCAAAAATATAAGCATCAAGTCTCGTCGCACACGGTCAACTCACTCCTTAAAATCTATGAAAACAATAAACGTGCTAAAACAGTAAACGTGCTTCTAATGCAAATGCAACCTAAAATGCTTTACATGCAACTATATGGAAACACACAAAATGCACTTTTTTTTTTCAATCCACACACACATTTCATATTAAAATAACTATCTCTCCCCCCAAACTTAAATGAAATTATATCGTACGTAAGAGATGATAGAATTTCAATATAAACCTGTGTGGATTGGACCTGATTTATTGTGGGGGTGGCGGCGGTTCGTGGCCCTCCTTGGGCGTCTCCTCCGCACGGGTTGCCCGTGTGTGGGGCCGTAGCAATATCTCCAATTCCTCAATCATGCACGGATCGTGCGTTTACGCATGCCCCGCCTGTGTGTGGTCTGCAAGTAAAATCGGGTAATTTTCTTTTTTTTTATATAAAGAAAACGAAAAAAAAAAAAAAAAAAAAAAAAACACCACAAATCGTTTGTTGGGTTGCCTCCCAACAAGCGCTATAATTAACGTCTTTAGCTCGGCGCTGTTAATTTCAATTTGTACCACCTTTGAATGCATATATTAGCCGCTTTGGGTCGTGGTCGAATCAAGCTTTTTTGCATTGTTTGCATCTAGTAATGCATAATTAGGATTTCAAGAAAGTAGTGAAGTCCTGGTGTTGGAACACTTTGATCCGGTTATGCTCATATTGTTCGTGCGTGTACGCATATTCCGTGCTTGTCTCATTTTGAAATAGTTTTCTTATATCATGCACGCAATGCACGCGTACACACATGGTTCGTGTGTTCCTTGTCCTGTTTTTGCTCCTTTTCGGTACCACACACGGGTGAAAGTGCATAAACACACAATCCGTGTTTGATTCGAACTTTCTTGCTTTTCCAGGATCTTCATATTCTCGTATTCGGTACCACTCATTTGATGAATGTCACTAGATTGTTCCTTCGAGTTGGCTTCAGTGGTGCTTAAAAATTGGCTCTTTTGATGTTGCCCACCAACTATTGTAACTAATTGGCCCATTTGAGTCTCGAGATTTTTCAATTGTGAATCCATAGTATTGGCCAATTGTGTCAATTGCAACTTCATCTTGTCCATCTTTGCTTCGTTTTTGGTAAGGCTATTTCCCATTTCCCTCATGAATAAATTTATTTGACTCATAAATGAAGTCGTTTGATTCATGAATGAAATGAGGGCATCTTCCAAAGATGGTTTTGCCTCTTCCATCCGAATAGGTGCACCTATACCAATTCAAAGAAACAAATCAAGCATTGTAGAAGTAGAATTTACAAAAGAAAAATGAAATAAAAAAAAAATGTCTAAATTAAGAATAATTCTATCTATCGCAATATTAGCACCAAAAAATTGTATTAGTCCACAAAACAACGGCGCAAAAACTAGTTAGCCTTATTTTTAGCTTCACCGCAAGTATACGGTGTAGTTTATAGAATAGGGTAAGCAAGGTCGTATCCACGGAGACTAATAAATTAATGCGCTAAGTATTGAACTAAGATAGCCTTATTTTTATTTAGACGATCGAAATTGAATGATTGTTGTGGAAGAAAAGATAACAAAAACACAAGATGAAAATAATAGTGGAATTACCAAGGGAAATGAAATGGATTCCGGGTTATGATTTCAATTAATATTCCTCTTATTTTACGATTTAATCAAAGCCAAAGTTATTATCAATACACCTAAAGACGATCACAACGGTATTTTATCCTCCCTCTTGAGATGTATATAAAGTGTAGATTGAAATATCTATGCTAGTATCTCTACTCAACATAAGATACACAACTCCCAAATGCACAAAAGATCAAATATCCTCACAAATATTCACAAACCTCTCGATTATGCAAATATTCATGTCAATTACTCAAGATCTAATATATTGAAACTCATCTCTCGAATTATGAATCAATATATCAAACATGCTAAATCATTGGCCAAATGATAAAACAAGAATAAGAACAAAGTACTCAAATAGGCTTCAAGACAATAACTTCAATTAAGATTAAAACAATCAACAAGAGTTCAATTAATCTACTTCCAAAACCCGGAAATCACAAGAAGTTTAGCTACCCATTATAAATAAACAACTCATAGACAAATTGTCCATCTTCATAAGAAGCTAAAATGAAAGATTAAAGCACAAAGAATGAGAAAACTTAGGGAAATGGATAATCTCTCGATTAATCTTCAATCCTCAAGCTCCGATTCGACCCGATTCTTCCCTTGATTCTTCCTTGATGAAATTGATGTGTTTCTTGTGTTCTTGGGTGTATCCCCAAGTGTCCTCCATGCCCTAGATGAAGCCTCCCATGTATCTATTTATAGTACCCTCCTTTTAGATCCAAAAATCGGACTTTCATTGTTTTGTCCGCCCATGGGCGCTGCAGCGCTCCAAAATGGGCGCTGCAGCGCCAAAACACAAACCCACACTGCCCATTTTTTGACCCCGGCGCTGCAGCGCCAAGGAGGGGGCGCTGCAGCGCCCGTAGAACACTCCCAGGCGCTGCGGCGCTCGTTTTGGGCGCTGCGGCGCCGCTGTTGCGCTGCAGCGCCTCTTATTCGCGCTGTAGCGCCATCCAAACGTCCGAATTTGCTTTTTGTGTCTTCATAAGAGTTGTAGCCCTATCTCTTAGCTTTCCATAGCCACTTGAATCATCTCAATATCAGTTTTGTAGAGAGAGTTATGGCCAAAATACGAAACGCTTCCAGTGATGGAAATTTCTGACGCGTTTGGACGTTTCTTCAAATCAATCTCTCGTTGTTTGCTCGTTTGTACTTATTTTGATACACGATTCGTTACTATAACTATAAACTCAATATAATTGGCTCTCAACATGGCTTGGCTACTCAAATGACTCAAAATACTCAAAAACAACACAAAACTCAAGTCTAGGAAGCCCAAATCATTGGTATAAAACCAAGTGAACATGTAGCGCTAACCAAACTGGTCCGATTAACTCCAGAATCGTGTGGATCAGACAGCGATTCCTTTGTTTTTCCTTGTAACTCCCCGAGCAAGATGGTCCAAGACCTGTCACCTTATCGCTCCATAGGCAAAGACAAATCCACAGTAGAGCTAGCTAGGCCCGGATTGTCATAATCATGATTATAGCTCAAGTACTACGACCTGCTTCTTTTGGACAAACTCCGTCACTCAGTTACGGGATTAGGACGATGGGGCCTGTTACAAGTTCAAGAAGTCAACCAGGCAGTCGAGTAATATTATTGATTCAGGGAAGCAGTTCAGGAAAAGTTTTCGAAATATCGTGTGGCATTTATTGGTATTGGTGGAGTATATGGATGAAGATAATTATCGAGAGGATAAGTAATCTTCGATATCTTGAAGAATTAGGTGGTACATAAGTCCCGTTATAGATTCGGAACCGCAAGACGAGGAAGTCGCCCCGCAATCGCGTATTAGTCGGTCAAGACGATCCGATAAGTCAAGGAATTTTTGCAAAAATAAAATATTTTAATTAATTATTAAACTCAGAGGGTCCAAGGCTGTTTAAAAAGAACAAAATAATTTGAGTTAGGTCCTTGTTTAAAAGAAAATTTACGATTAGCCCTGTTTTGTAAAAATCAATACTTTTGGGGTTAAAAATTAAATAATTAAATGTCCCGACCTTGAAAAATTATGAGGTCAGTTCCTAAATTCTATAAATTGTTCAGAGATTCAGATTTTTAAAGTGTTGAGGTCGATTTTTATAAAAAAACTCACATTGGCCCCAAATTTGTTAATATTATCATTTCGGGCCCTAAGTTTGAAATAATCGGAATTCACAAACCGGAATGGCTTTTAATGTGATTCCAGTTGTAAAATGTCACTAAGATCAGTGGGATATTGGGACAAAAGCAGTTTTAAAAATAAATAAGTATAGGTCACTTAACCTTTGAAAATCTCATTTTTGTCCCATTTTAAAATAATTGTCTTTAAGGCTTTTAGGGGTCCAATTGTTATGAAATTTGAACCTTGGGTTAATAATATCAGTAAGTTATAGTTAAATTAGTATTTCCAGGTTACATGGACTGTATAAGTCCTGGAAATTTTATTTGGGTCCTCAAGTTTAATATTTTACAATTTGGTCCCTCAATTTTTATAAAATTACTTTCCAAGCTCTAAACACTTGGATTTTTGGAATACACTTAAAGTATGTTATTTCTAGTCCCTTAAGAGTTAAAATTTCAAATTTCAAAATAAGGGGCTGGTACAGTTTCAAATTTGCAGTGTAGCCTTAAACTTCTAAAATTTTATAATCTAGTCCTTGGGCTTTTAAGGGTTGATTTTATTTATCTAAAAACTCTTAAAACTTTATTAAAATATCCAAACATAATTTTTGAACCTGAGTACAGTCCCAAAATTTGAAAATTACAGAGGGGTCCTTTAAGTTTTAATTGTTTGCAATTAAGTCCACCAACTTACCATTTTTGCATTTTAAGTCCAAGAATTGAAATTTAATCAATTATGCTCGACTTTTCCAGGTTATAAATCATATCAAACATGGATTTCAAGGATCATAAACATACATGTCCAATTCATACAATAATTCATCAAATACAACATTAAAGTGTAAATGCATGCACCTATTTTTCAATAAATAGCATTTTTGAGCAACACTTGAGAATTTTCACAAAAAGATACTTAAAATTAACATGCAATACATTATACATATATCTCAAGCTCTCAAGAAATATTTCTACATGCAATTTTAAAGAAAGCACCTAGAAGTTGGAAGAAATTTTCCACCCACCTTAAAAATGAATTTGTTGGTGAAAAATGGAATAAATCACTCTTGATGTAGACGTGACTTAGGTCAGCCCCTAAGTCAAGGAATATCAAAAAAATATAAGAGTTAGAAAATGAGGTTAAAAATTTAAGGAGAAGAAGAAGAATGTGAGAAAATTAGTAAAATTACACTTACCTTGTGTAGTGAGTAATATGTGACTAGTAATGGCTTCAAAATGTAGGATTTTGGTCACCCTTAATTACAACCTTCAAGATCAGCCCCTAAAACTCCAGAAATGAAAATAGAGTATCAAAATTTGGAAAATAGAAAGAGAAGAAGAAAATGTACTAAAAATCTCAATTCTTACCTTATAGTCAAATCCTTCACAATCTTGAGTTCTTTTTCAAGATGATGTCAAGTCTCTAATCTTCAAATGTTCTTCTAAGTATACCTCAAAAATTAAAAATCAAAATTAAATTAGAAAGTGAAGAGAGGTGAGCTAGAGGATAACAAGATGAATTGAAGAATAACATTTCTTACCTTGTGTAGAGGGGGTGTTCGAATTTTTTTGTAAGTGATAGGAGAAGAATTCTTGAAATTTTGTTAAGTGTTTAAGAAAGAAGAAGAATAAAAGAGAAGAATAGGTAGAGAGAGGTATTAGGAATTTTAGAGAGAAGTTGGGGGAAGATTGCAGGACTTGAATATTGTTGGTGAAAAATGAGATGAAACTTTTGCACCAAAATGGCCTAATGGCCGTGTGGTTGAGAGGAGAAGAGAGAAACAATTTTGCAAGAGTCTTGTGTTGTGTCTCTTGCATGGAGACAATCAAGATGGTCAAAGTGTAGGTTGGGGGAATACTTAAGAGGAATGTTGGAGAATAGAATAAGTTGGAAAAATTAAATGATTAAAAATTAAGGTATAAGATAATGTGTATAAGGTTGGTATTAATGGTGTAATTATACACAAAATGAATACATAAGGTGTATGTGTATAAGAGTTGGATGGTATTTTTACACAAAAATACCCATGTTAGCTGTCCACTAAGGGGGTATTTTGTGGTATTCATATTTGTTTTGTCCCAAATTTGATGATAATAGATGAATAATATCAATCTCCAAAATAAATAGTGATTTCTTTGATCACTTATAAGTCCATGATCACTTATTCTAAATCAAATTCTTAATTCTATAAGATATAAGTCTCTAAAATAAATAGTCTCTTAAAATTCTAAGGTGACTAATAAATACACAAGTGTTGTATCAAATCAATGGTACAAGTCAAAAATATCATTCACGCAATAATTAAATTATAAAATTATTTTGAAATATATTAATTTCGAAAATTACTAAATATATAAAGTAATATTTTACTATAAGAAAATTAATAGCTAGTCGTTAAGGAAAAAGAATTCTAACCAGCCAATGTAACACGTTAAAAGTTGAATGAAATCGACAATCGTTAAAGAAATGAAAATAGGTGACATACACCATAAAATAAAAACGAGACTTTGTTATTTTCAATAAAAAGAATTGGATTTTTATAGAATAAATCTAAAGTACTATTCTTTTGAAAATAGAAATTTTGTACTACATGAGCTTCCAAGACAAAGGTATTGTGTGTATATATATATATATATATATATTAAAAAAATTCTAATTTAGTAGTAGATAGTTTTCAAAGATCAATAAGATGAAGTAGATAACCAATGCTAAATCCATTAACATAATACGAATCGCAAAATAAATATTAAATATAAGAATAAATTTTCAGAATATTTAAAAAAATTGTATCGAAAAAGAAAAAGTAATGCCCGCGATTGTGTCGTCTACGGTTGAAAATCTTGGGCCTCACAAAACCATATATCATCTGCAAAAAGTATATAGATTTGGTCAATCGGTCAAAAATAACTCATATCATGATTTTTCTTAGCTGATCTCAACAAACTTACAACAAATTCAATATATATATATGCTCTCAACTTTCATTCGAGAGTATCAAGTGTCTTAACAAAAATCTTGGCAGTCGTTGGTGCTTGACTTTAACTTGTTGATGTGTCATGCATCTATCCACAAAGTTCCAATACTTCCTATCATATTCTTTCACCAAAAATATATTTCGCATATCTCGATAAATCTTTGACTCATAGGTGAGCGGTGTACGATATATAATGTGCTTATCATAATATCTCAATTCTTAGTTATTCATTCTTAGGTATACCAAAATTCCTTCGTATCCTAATGCACTGTTACCAACTATAAAAATTCAGTCGAGGTCTTCGATTAGATCATGGTTTCTCTTCTTGCATAAAGTTTATGTGTCACTTGTGCCTCGTTAAAATCTTATCTCAATATACAAGTCATTTAACCATTGTTGCAATAATTGATTTCAATCCACTATAAGGTGTTATGATATCGATTCTCAATTTAGCAAACTCTCTCACCATGCATTCTCGTTCTACTGGTAAACTGGTCAATCCTTATTTAACTTCTTAAAAATTCTCCGCACACTTATCCATCCACTGAAACTTCACATTTTCCTGTCACTTTAGTCCTTGGCGTTGAACTCTAAAAAAAAATCTATAAACCTTATGTAATACTCAAAGGGGTCTAGAAACATCGAACTTCATTCACAATCGTAACTATACTTCATTCATTAATATCTTCAACTTTAACCATGTTAACTAATATTCCTCATATGGTAACAATCTGGCCAACCAATATTACACAGTTTAACCACAATTTAAACTCTTATTGAACTTTAGTTGGTGATACGAGACCTCAAAGTGATCCTAAATATGACACTAGCTTCTTTAAGTAATCAAGTGAATCGTTCATTATTAGCATTGGGTACTTGTTTTGTAATCAAATAAATTCTCCATATAATCATTATACTCCATAGATCCATCTTATCTTAACAAACATGATTGACTCTCCTCGCGGTGATACTCTAAGTTGAATAAGCCCATTAACCAATAATTCTTGTAATTGCACATTCATCTCTTATAATTCCTTCGTCGCCATTCTATTTGGTGAATTTGATATCGTGTCATCCCAAGTATAAAAAAACAACAATGGTAAAATCTATAAGTCTATCATGTGAAATCCCAAATATTCTTTTTTTTAAAAAAAACATATTACATAGTCTCGAATAACGTAATTAGCAAATTGACCATCAAGCCAAAATATTGGTAACTTACTGCACTATCCAAATACCTCAAACAATTTTTTTTCTTAAAACTTTATATTGCCTTCTTTCCTGATCACAACTTGGGGTATCGTACTAGCCTTTGTTCCATAGAAAATAAACCCATCATCTATATACATTGAAACAATATCTCATTATATAACATTGTATATCTCTCGACTCTTACTAAGTTAGTCCATTCCTAAGATCCCATAAAAAAAAATTGTTCATTCATATAAATCAATTTCTAAATCCAGTCTACTAACTTCCAGTTTCACGACTTTAGACATCCAAGTACTAATAATTATCCTTCCAAATTATTTACTAACATCATAACAATCTCAAATTGTTATCATTAACTCTTGGAAAAAAAGATCGTGTCGCAAATCATGAATATTAAACTCGAAGCTACAAGTGTCTACCTAAAATCCATGTTGCTAGTGATCTACTAATAATCAGTCCTAACCTTCTAGATCATTTCGATCTATAAATTCGTAATGAACCTCAAGTATTCTATCACAAAGGTCCTCTAAAGTTTGTATATTGTTCTTTCTATCTCTCTATAGAATTCATCAATATCTCGCAATAGTCCAATAGCTACATTACATCGTATGTGTTATGCATCCATAAAATACAATTGAATCATTTTTTTTCTTCTTTCGCAATAGAAATTATGTAATTTGTCGATAGCAGTAGCAATGGAAACAACAATAGTAGTACCAGTAGCAATGACAGTAGCAGTAGAAGTAGCAATAGAACTTTTGAAAATTTAACTTCGTACCTTGGCTTTGGAGTTGGCGTGGCATAGCGGTGATGGATCCTTAGATCTTTTCATTTTTTTTAAAAACTTACTTATTCATTTATCAGAGTACACACACATGAAAATTACATGTATATATATATATATTGCAAGTCTACATGAAGGTAGACCCGCTCTGATACCACCTGTAACGCCCCAAAATTTTGGACAATAAAAAATATGCACATACATTCATTTTGGCGAATACCCCTTTTTTTAAAACATAAGAAAGGCAACTCATTATAGCGAGCCATTTAATTTTCAAAAGACTAATAATTATAGTGAAAGCAATCGCATAAAATAATTTGAATAAAACTTGATATCATATAATTCTAACAGACCATTTGAGAGTAAAAGACTTTGAGAAATAGCGTACATATTTTTATTTATAAGAAAAAATAGGCCTGTAAATGTATTTCATTCAAAAGTCAATAGCAACAGCGGAAGCAAATTATAAAGTGTAGAAAATTCATATATTCATTTATTTCTAAGAAATTTGCATATTTACTAATTTATATAAAAAAATATCCCTTTTAGTCTGTTTGCATAAATAAACTTAGAAAATCATATTAATTCATCATTTATTATCTCAATTCGAAAATTTCCTAGAAACTGAACGTTTGTTCTCAACACCAATCAATTATCACACAGAGTCTAGCATCGTAGGCAAATACTTAGAAAATAATAATTTATTTAATAATTTCTTAATCAATTGAAAAATAACATTTAGAAAAAAGACATCACTCTAGTAGTTGCATAGGAAATTCATAATTTGTACAATAATTTCTTATTTAATTGAAAACAACATTTAAAAATAAAAAGACATTACTCCAGTAGTTTCATAGGCCACCCATTATCCACTTCCAGCTCCTTAACCTGAAAAGTTTGATTATATATGGGGTAAGCGACACAACTCAGTGAAGTCAAAATTGTCCAAGCTAAATACACAGATATCTCATATAGGCATGCAAATACAATCCAATAGAATATATCATATATCTTTTGAAAATTGTAGACATGGATATAGATTGCACTGCAGGGGTTCCACATGAGGGATACATCGACCCCGGACCTCTTGAGTCCTTGGCTCGTGAGTCTCTAAAGCAACTGTACTGCACAATCATGCAAAATACCTCGAAACTTTGCTTTATAAGTAAAAATAAATTATTGGATGCAAACACTCCTAATCCTCGTTCGATAAATCGCCTAACCATAGAAATACAAAATACTAATTAAAACCTCAAAAAAATATTCTAAACTTGAAACTTAAAAATAATAACCTAAAATCCTAATTTAGGGGCTTAGTAAATATAAAATAAGATTGATGCTTAAAAAAAATTGTTGGCAAATAAATGGGTAAGGCTGATCGTGAATAATAAAACTCGGTAGGGGTTATTTTTATATTTTCTGGACAAAAGGAATAAATTATCAATTGCTTGAAAAAGAAAAACAAAGCTTACTGAACAAGTGGAGGGTAAATTTGTAATTTTTGGACAAAGTGGGATTTAGTACCTAAATAAAATCAAACACCCATTGAAAACCCATTTCCTTCTCTGTTTTTCTTCTCCGTCTCTTAACTCCCTCAACTTTCTCTTTTCTTTTTCTTTCTTATTTCTTTCCCCCAAATCAAGTTGCAACCAACACCTTATTTTTCCTCCCGTCGACCACCCCCCCACTTTTCCTTTTTCCTTTCTTCTCTACTTTCAAATATCTCTGACTCCTTTCTATTTTCCCCCTCCTATTCTCCGTCATACACGCACGATGCAGGAATTGGAAATTTGGCCTTAACAGTGAAGGTGGTTTTGGGCAGGAGTTTTAGAGTGACGGAATTTGGCTTTGTGGCAGTGAGATACCAGGTCGGGTTCTGGATGGAGGGGTTACGGCCTTATGGGTTGCTTGGTTTGATTTCGGGACGACGGATATGTGAACTCGGGGAAAACAGTGGGTACGACTCGCGGTGGTGCCGGCGTCCGTGCGGTACCCAGGCTTTCTTCTTCATCTTCTTATTTCTATCATTAAATCCCCTCTCTCTTTGGTTTTTTCGGATTAAAATTGGATTGTTTGGGTTGAAGATTGACTGAAAGGGACAATTGAATTTGGGTTTTTTAACAGAATATTATGGTTGAGGGAAAATATTACAAAAGTGTAGTGAAATTTAGGGTGTTTAAAAAATTAAAGTTAGTCGTTGTTGCTACCAACGACTAAAGCTCAGTCGTTGATAGCAACTACGACTGGATCCGGAATTTTTTTTTTAAATCCAGTCGTTATTCGTAATAACAACTGGTGATTTTAATTTTTTTTTAAAAAAAATAGACCCAGTCGTTATTGAAGATAACGACTGGTTTTGAATTTTTTAAAAAAGTTGGTTCTAGTCGTGATTCTAAATCACGACTGGTGGATTTTAGACAAAAAAAAAATTATAAAAAATTTACTGAAGTGAGTTGTGTGCCTAATGAGTTTAAAACGAAACACAATCCTTTTTTTTTTTTTTGTATTTATTACATTATTAAAAGTTAGAGCATATGGTAGTGGACAATTGGACCGTAAAAAATGGAAATGACATTTTTTGTATAACACACTTAGGTATGAATTAATACTAAAAAAATTCTTTGGTTTTTCACAAATATTCTAAACTTGATGTATAATACTTATATTAAAATAGAAATGACATATTTTTGTTTTACCTGCCCCGTCTTGTAACCCGTGGCGGGACGGGGCGGGCCTGGGTATCACTTTCGCCCCGTGGGTACTTGCCCCATCCCGCCCTGTGCTTTTTTTTTAAATATATTTAATGTATATTTTACATGTATATTATAAAAAATAATATAGTTTTATATATTTAATATCATATTTAACATATATGATGACAAATTTTATAAAAAATATGTATTTATAATACAAAATATAATATTAAAAAATTGTTAATAATATAAAATATAAGACAAAAAAAATCAACACGGGGTGACCCGCCCCGCAACCCGTGGCAGTCGCCCTGCCCCGTGGAGGGGATGGGGCGGGTCTGGGTATTGAGATACCCGCCCCGCCCAATTGCCATCCCTAGTCCAAACTGGAACCGTCGGTACCGATTTTGGAACCAAAACCGTGAGACAACGGTTCCGGTTCCTCCAAAATGAGGAACCGGAATCGGCGGTTTTGGAACAGAAATCTGCGGTTCCGGAACCGTAGGCATCCCTGGTTCTAAAGACTTGACTGTTTTCTAAAATGTAATTTTAAAATTGTGATAAAAATTGAAATAACTTAAAACAATAAAACTTTACAGTGTAAAGTCCTCACATTTCTATTTTGTATCATGTCTATGAATTCGTATATGGTATTCATTTCCATTTTCTACCGGTCCAGTTGTCCACTACTATATGCTCTAACTTTTAATAATGTATTAAATACAAAAAAAAAAGGATTGTGTTTCGTTTTAAACTCATTATGCACATAACTCACTTCAGTAAATCTTAAAAAAAAAATTGTCTAAAATCCACCAGTCGTGATTTAGAATCACGACTAGAACCAACTTTTTTTAAAAAAAATCAAAACCAGTCGTTATCTTCAATAACGACTGGGTCTATTTTTTAAAAAAAAAATTTAAATCACCAGTCGTTATTACGAATAACGACTGGATTTTAAAAAAAATAATTACGGATCCAGTCGTAGTTGCTATCAACGACTGAGCTTTAGTCGTTGATAGTAACAACGACTAACTTTAATTTTTTAAACACCCTAATTTTAACTACACTTTTGTAATATTTTCCCTCAACCATAATATTCTGTTAAAAAACCCATTGAATTTATACAGAAAGTAGTAGAAAAATAATTGCATAAGTGTTTTGGCTATTCACGTGAGTTTTGACATGAGATTGTGAGTTTGGTGTTGATGCGAAGTTCTTTTTTTTGAAATCTTCTGGGTTGGGTTATGAGTATATGTAAGCAATGGCCAAGAATTCTAAAATAACAAGACTCCAAATAATCTGATAAAAGATAAGATGAAATATAGGTTTTGAAGGTTTCATAAAATGATTGGAGAAAATGACGGAATTTTCGAACATTTGAAATGGAAAGTCATTATCTGAAATCTAGAATTTTATTTCGAGGAGGAGTTAATAGTGAGCTAAATAATAATTAGTTAAATTTGAACTTGGGCTATAAAGGAATGAATAATGGGCTAAAATAATATTGGATTAAATTTGGATTGGGCTAATAGTATTTTTAGGCTTAAGAAAATTGGATTTCGAATAAGAGATTAAGAAATTAAGCCCCTAAATAACTAAAAATTGCATCTTAAAATAAATATAGTCTGGATATTACATCATTCTTCATCGTTTGCAGCAGAAAACGAAGCTGCATAGCTCTAGCTTTCGACTGAGTGACAAATAGGTTCTCCAAAACAGACCATGCCTCATGAGCATTGGAGCATCGACTTACATGACCAAGCATAGACTCGCCAACGGATGATAATAGCCAACTCATTATAAATTGATCACAATGATAAGATAATCTGGATTAATTTCAGACTCCATAACCATCGTAGATGAACCAGAACCAACAAACTTCATCGGAGGAGACGAAGTACCAAATAAAAATTCCTCAAAGCCATGCGCTCGCACCGTTGTTAATACTTGAATCTTCCAAAAATTATAATTGGTGCGATCAATACATATGGACAGATAATTAAAATGAGGAATTGTAGAGACAATCGCCATCGGAGAAGCCATAGCAAAAGCGCCGGAGAAAGGATCGGAGAAGAAAAGAGAAAAGGAGGACTTTAGATCTCACCCCATTCAAATGATGAACTAAAGAGAATGATCATAAGCTTTTCATATCATTTTCTAATGAGGTGAGTTACATTTATACAAGAGAAATCAAATGTTGTTTAGAAGCATAACAAAAAACGGTTAGCTTAACTGAAGGTAGTTAAGTGTAACTAACTGTATCAATTACACAATAAAGAAATGAAAACTAGAGTATTTGTAATACTTTATGCAACTATCGGTAATTTTGAAAAATAATTGGGTTTTTACAAGAGTAGTTTTTGTAATTATCCCCATATTTAATATTCCATCAAAACATTTCTTAATATAATTTAAGAGCATGTATAGCTGTTGTGAAAAGATTAGAAAACTTCGAAATGATCCGTGCAGTCTTATGACTATTTTGAAAAAAAAATTCTACTCAGAAATGCCAATCATTAAGCTCGCAAAAGATATATCACCACCAAACTAAACTACCCTGATTCTCATAATTAGACTGTCAACGAAATGTGAATAACCTATTATGTCTTCTTGAACCAGACAAACCCAAAAGTACAATCAAGTCAAAAAAAAAAAAAAACACTGGAATTCTACAACTGAATCTAAAGCAGAAACCTGACTATCAAATTGTACTACACCAGCAAGAAAGAGTACTTACACAGGCCCTATATTATTTTAGAGCTAATCTTCATCTCTCAGGTCCATCGATAAAATGTAACGGCACATTGCATTCTGCAGACTTCCCGGGCGCCTAATCGCGTCTATACATGGAGTTAAAATATGGAACTTTGCGTATTATCTCTTTCAAGGTAATATCATTTTCACACTGTGCAGATCCTCGGTACTCTTGGCCTGGTTGTGCACCGATTCAAACGCTTGTTTGCACACGTTAGCAAAACCAGTCATCGCCTGAAACACGTGCGGCAACCCCATCTGTAAGTTGTTCATCGTCATTGCCCTCGTCACACCAATCGATTTTTCGTACTTAGACTTTTCATCAGCTGCCTTTGCCCTCAAAATCTCCACCTTTGCTCTTTTCTCTCTGACGGATCCTTATTCGAATCACCGGAAGTTTCTAGAATCGAATACGGGCCATGCTTGTTCTCTAACAATCTGAGCTCGCCCGCTTTCTTCTCGAGCTCCTTAAATACCGAATCTGACCTTCTCTTTTGTTTCTGTTCTTCGGCTTGTTGCACTACGATCGCATGGATCACTGTTAAGAAACTCTTGATTCCCTCTGATGCCACCTTGTCGGGAGCGTTATTAATTGCGAGCTGCCATTCTTCGCAGAAAGGGTAAATGGCAGAGTCTTGTTTGGTGGTTTTGTTGATTGGATTGTTACCGACTTGAAAGAGGCTAAGACGGAGCCAGCCTGTCAATGACTGGATGTAATCGCGTTGGGCCTTCATAAGGTTACAGAAGGAGAGATGCCATTGCTGAGCTTCGAGCTCGAGTTGAAGTGTTGATTGTCGGTGAATTTCGGAAGTGGGTTCGATTGATGGAATGAAATTGAGGTACTTGAGTTGTTGTACTATGTGAGTTTGGACCTGGTGGAATTCATACATGCTTCTCCACATGCTCATTAACCTGAAATAAGATATGCTTATAGAACTAGGAACCGTAAACCATTGGAAAATAGTAATTCAATGTCTACCTTATGAACAAAATCGAGCATAATGTTGGAGTAACAGATTATGCAATTCATCTGCATTAGGTAACAGCAGGTATATCCCCTTAGTGATTACATTTTCAACTACTTCTCGCCCTAAAATTAATATTATCATGATTGTATGAAGTTGGTTTAACATTTCATGACAGAGTTGTGCCAATTTTACCTCTTCTGATTCTAAATCTAACTTAGTGATCTTTAACTGGATACATCCATACACCTGGGCTAGGTGATTATTTCTCGGTGAATCTAGATGTCAAGTTAACATTTTTTTATGATTTCATAATTTTGAAAGTACAAAAACATGTCCTTGCAATCCAATAGTCTACAGCGAATTCATGAATGCTATGAATATATACTACAGTATAATTACCAAGAGGTACAATGAGGATACAAGAGATAAGCATGAACTGATTGAATTTCTAATTTTCATTCTACTGCCAGCTATTTCACTTATTTTCTTGAATATATTGCCAAGGATGATTGAATAGAGGCTCATATCGCTACCACTAACTTTTGACAATTGCATGGAATGCTGAAGCCTAAATGAACCGACGACAAATAATAATAATTAGAGCAATAATTATAGCTTTTGACACGTGTATTTCCAACCCTATAGAGGATTGAACTGGCTTTGACCTCTAGTAAGTATTAACTAGCATATATCTGTCTTCACTCTTGAGGTTGCCCTCTTTTGACTTTTGATTAACTTTCTATCCCTTACTATTTTTATGTTGCATCGAGACTTAACTGTTTATACTCCATATTGTGAACTTATGAAATTAACATGAAAACAACTTAAAAGAATTTAGTAAGAAGTTCTCCGAATCCACGCACATCTATAACACTAATTAGCTTTTCAGAAGTCAATCTCCACATGCTTAATATTAGAGCCACATTATAAAAAAATTGTAATGACGGGGAACAGAGGAGAGGACTAACCCCTTGACAAGCTGAAAAAGTTGTGGATAAAGCTCTGATTCCCTTAATTTGATAATCTCTGTGGAGGTAGTCTCAATCGCCTGTAGAGCAACCATCATCTGTGATTCCAACTTCTCCACTTCTTTTTTGGCCTTTTCAGTCTTGATATAATCGGCATTCTTCATCTCTAGCTTCCTCAAAATTGCTGCCTTTTTCTCATGCTCTAATTTCAATTGCTCCGCGTTCTACAACATCCGCATAGAAAATATTTTACAATTAGATCTTGTACTACGAGTCTCTAACCGCAGAAGTGTTTAGTTCAAAACAACTGAAACAGTCAGCATTTTCTTGGACCCCAAACAAGAGTACCCCATAATAAAAGGTTCTACAAAGATATTAGATGATCATAATAGGGTATAACAATATGGTTAGCAATATCCAAAGAGGAAAGGCAGTTCATTCTATGTTGACAATCTACAGAAACTGTGCAAGAGAAACATCCCATATAATTTTGTCTCACTCCACAAAAATGGGTCACAGGGAAAGGGAAAATTGCAATTTCAGCCCTGTAACTATAGGAGTGGGGTGTGGCAAGATTAGTCCTTTTAATTTTGTTTGGCAAAATCACCCTATATCTTTAAATAACTCTCAAATTAGGCCTCAATTGGCCGGATATTACAAAATTGCTGAGATTTTGTGAGTTGCACGTGAACACAGAAAATTGAGAATTTTCGAATCTCCGGGCAAAAACTATGGTTTCCAGCCAAATATTGGGATTTTCCCCAACAACTACATTAGCGGAAACTCCAACTTTTAGCAAGGAGATTCGAAAATCCCCAATTCTTTAGGTCACATGCAATTCACTTGAGATTTTCCAAACAATTTTTAAAATTCCGGGCAAATTGAGGACAAAATCCGGGAGGCTTCTAAAGATAACAGTGTAATTTTGCCAAACAGAATTCAAAAAGGATTAATCCTATACTTACAGGCCTAAAATGGCATTGCAATTTACCCCACACGGAAAATCATAGAGGATAACGCAAATAGTCAGTCAGCCTAGGTATCTTTTTGGAATACCTTAACCTCCTGGTAGAGTTTCTTCTCCCAGGCGTATAACCTCTCAACCGTCGAACAATGAGTGGCATTCCCATCAGCAGCCAGACCACCTACATTATTTCCAATAGGATCCCCACAGGATTTCCCAAAAGCATTCCATCTCGCACTGCTCGAACCCCAGTTCCACAATAGCGCACTCGAATTCTTCCCGAATCCAAAATCCTTACCTGCAGCCAAAAAAATAAAAATAAAAAATCAACCGTGTCCAAACGAAAACAACCGATGCTTATATTTGTCTTCAGCAAAGACATTTCAGATACATGGCAATTCAAATTAGTGGATGAAAGTGCAATTCGAAAAAAGTTAGTGGACCAAAAATGCAATTTAGGCTAAAATTATTAACAATTACCTGAGGACGTTTGGGGACTGAAATTACAAATGGGGACTTCCAACAGCAATGAGAGTGAAGCACCAGCATTGGAAGCCTTCAAGAAATAGTCATCGAGTTCTTTGATTATCTCAATAAGATCTTTACTCTTTGTGGAGACCACCACCGCAAGCTCACTGCTATCAGTGGTGGTGGCAGTGGCGGTGACCACAGACGGTGGGGCCGCTACGTTCCGCGCCCCAGCCGCGGTGGTGGTGGTGGTGACGGTGGCGGTCACCTCAGAAGCAGAGGTGGTCTCCTCCTCCCACTCCTCCTCGTCCACCGACCGACCGGAAGTTGGCATAAAAGGGTCCCAGAAATCCCACGTGGACGCCGACGGAACCGGCGGCGGCGGCGGAGGTGGGCGAATAGCGGAGGAGGTGGTTGTGGAGGTTGTTGTGGTCCAGGAAATGGGGCTCATGGGGGGTGGTGGGTTGGGAAATGGAGGAGGCGGAGTAGTAGGGTTTAGCGGCGGGAGGTGGTGGTGGTGGAGGAGGTTGGTCTCGGCGGTGGCGAACTGAAGAAGGGCTGAGCCGGTGTTACGGAGAGACCTTAAATACATGATGTGAGCGGCGGAGAAGGCTTGTCTAGCTTTAACTAACTGCTTCATGTATCTCTTTCTAGCCTTGCATCTTGACACCATTTCTTCTCTGTCTAATCTTGAATACCAACAACCCATTTTCACACAGTTTGTGTTTCTGTGTGTGAGAGAGAGATAAAGGGGGATAGTTAATGCAGGCTTACTTTAATGGGGATTTTGCATATCATTCAACATGAATTTTTTTATTTGTTTTTTCAATCTGGTTTTTTGTTAGTAGTCATCTTCTTTTCAACAGAGTCAAACCACAACAAATGAAAAAAAAAAAAAAAGAAGAAAAAAAGAAAAGCTGTGATTATAAGTAGTACTTCCTTTGCTCTGAACACAAGAGAGAAATCAGAAGCCACCAATTTATGTCCTGAAAAAGTAGAGAGAGATTCCAGTTTAAGTCAAAGAGATGGTGCAAGAAAAATCATGCTGAATCTGTACCTGCAAAAAAAAAAAAAAGCATTGATTTTGTTTCTTCGTAGATTCATGAATTTATATGAATTCAATTAATTTTACATACAAAAAAACAATAGAAGAAGAAAAGAAATTGAAGAATACCTGCAGGTGTGTTTTGTGTTTTTGCATCGGCATTTCAAGCGAGGAATTAAAAGGGAAAGGGGAATGGAGAAGGGAGGAAGACGACAGTATAAATGCAATATTACTTACAAAGGAAAATGAAATGCTGTTGTTGGGCAGAGTGCCATAATTTTGATTTACCAACTATATACATACGCCTATTTACTATTTATTTTCCTCACTCTCTTCACCATAATGCCCTCAACTTCTTCCTAATTACTACTAATTACCAATATTCTCGTCTTTTTTTTTATTTTGTTGCCCAAATCTTCACTAAATAATTTATTCTTTTATTATTATTTTAAATGTACATAAATTTACATATTCACGGTGGAATTGATTGTAACTCAATTGGTTGAACATTATTAACTCAATGTAATAAACTTGATCAAATTCACTAGTCTCACACTTCTCAAGACATTGTTTGTAAAAATATTTTAAAAAAAAACTTTACATATTCACCATACAATATAAAGATATAAAAGAACTTGTGTATTTGTAGGGGCATTTCCTTGTAAAGCCCAACCCCCACCCCACCCACCCAAGAAAAAAGAAAAGAAAATTTAGAATCTCTCTTATTTTATGTATATTTTATTTTAAAATATTACTTTTTATTTAAATAATTAAATTTTATTCATTTCGCCCCCCAAATTAAATGTCTAGCTCCGCCCTGTGTAAATTGGCAACAACTCCATTTTTCAGAATAAAATATATTAAATACATAATTCTATGATGCTTATTATGGGATATTCCAGCTCACAAACCAAATTAATTGGCTACATAAATAAATGAACATAATTTGGTACAGAAATAAAATTACGATCCAAATCAGATTTGACACAATTCAGTCAATCACATAAAAATGCAAGTATGAATGTATGATTATCCTTGTTTTATGATTATTACACTCGTCACTTTTTGTAATGTAAAACCAATAAATGACATGCAAAAATAGAGTATTTCGATAAGGGAGATAGTAGTAATCAAATTAGTAATACATTGAGGGTAATTTTGGAAAGTTGAAAATCCAACGGACTGGATATATGTTATGGTAAGTGATTCAAAAATGGGAGAAGGCCGAGGGGTCACTCATTTTCAGGGCCAAAAACTGAACGTAAAAGGTAAAAATTTGACAAGAGAATAATCTTTTTTAGATATTTGTAATCTTGCGAGGACAGAGTTAATGAAACAGCTAATTACTAGCTACTACCTCATTACTGATTACTGATTAATTTTACCGGGCAAAACCTTTTTTAATTTGTTTTGTCCCCTTTTATAATGAATGTATAATCAAAATCCACCATTTTTTTTATTCAGAGGATGTTTGAAAAAACTTATAAAATATATTATGAACGTTTGTATCTTATGATATTTTCTTAAATTATAAAATATCAGTTTTGTTAAAAAAACATAGATAAAATAGAAGAATGTAAACTTAAAATTGTCAAATTTAAGCCGCTGAAAGATGTAACCTAATCTTTTTTGCGGCTGAACGATGAAATCCAAGATTTCAGTCGTTTCTCTTCTCCATCGGCGTTGATCTTGTCCACGTTGTCTGCTTGTGTTTATGGCTGACTTGGACAATTCTCTCTCCCCTGAAATTTCGTTCCACCATTTCTACAATTGCTGCCTTTGTCATGTCCGGCGGCAGTGTCAACAATTCCGACCCCTACTCCTCCCACGCACACGTACGTCGGAGACTTTCAGACTATTCAATCTATTTTGTCTCTACCTGCAAACCCTCATGGTTCAATTAGGGTTTCCGCCCATATTTCGACGCCTACGGCTACTGAATCAGGTCTTCATGCGCTGCCCAAATTTTACCGTCTAATGATGCTCCGTCTTATAGCCATATGCTAAAACAAAAATCCAATATTGTGGCCTTCATGTATGATATCGCGGTCAGTTCTCCGCTTATGCTTACGAAGAAAGGTAATCTCTATTCCCTGCATATTAAGGACAAAATCTATGACTCTAGACGTCAATTATGTGAACAATCGTTGATTGGATGTACTCTCTGCGTCTAGTGATGTAAGCTACTGACTCTTTCTCAATTGCATGATAAAGTGAAAGATCTTTGGCGTCTTGACACTCCTTTTCAGATTATTTCTCTTGGCAAAGGGTATTATAATATTCACTTTGATAAGCTCATAGATCGTGATGTTGTTTGGCATAAAGCCGTAAACGATTTTGGTCCTTGTCCCTGGTTCCTTTCGCTTACAGCCTTGGACACTTGATTTTGATCCTGATAATACTACCACTTCGATAGCACAGATTTGGGCGCGGATATTGGGATTAAGTTGGGAGTACTGGCATCCCGAGGTGCTGATGGGGATTGCTCGAGCCATTGGTTCACCTATCAAAATAGATGATATAACGTTGAACGGTTCCATGAGACATTTTGCACGGGTCCTCGTCGACGTTGACTTGAGTACTAATTTAGCAGAAAAGATGATGATTGAACGAATGGGTCATTTAGGATTCGTTTTCTTCCATTACGAGCGTCTCCCGAATTTTTATTGTCATTGACAAATCATTGGCCATGGCCCATTTGGCAGCCTCTTGCCGGAAAATTTCAGATGGGCAATCGATTATTAGGGGCCGCAGCCGCTCTTGGAATCCCAGGCCCCCTCGTCATGTGGTTGGTATGCAACCCAAGAAGCCTGTCTTGGAAACCTCGGGTTCGGGTGGGACTGTAAAAGTTTGATCAGATGTTGTGGTTCAGAAGGTTGTTGAATTGGCTCCTTCTCCAACACGGGCTAATTCAACTATTCATGTTTCTTCTAATCAGTTTGCCATTCTCGATGGGATGGACGGGGATAATCTTAATATTGCAAAGGTTACTGTCAGTAAACGGTGGACAGACTATGCCAAGGAAGACCAACCTAGTATTAAGGACCAATTTCCCACTGGGAAATCTTTTGCTTTGGTCCAACCGCCAGTTGTTCATATGGACAATGACGGATTTATGGCCATCAATAAAAGCGTTTCACGCCCTCAACAAAACATCTCTACTCGAAATCCATTTGAGGCTCTACATGAAAAAGATTGCAGTCCGGGTCTCATTTCAGATAAGTATGTTGAAACCATAACAAATGATCACACCATACCAACGGCGCAAGATAATTCACTAGCTATTGTGGTTTATTCTCATGTTGTTGAATCAAGTTTGAATCTAAAAGAGAGTGATGAAACAACTTTGACTTCAGTTCATGCTTCAACATCTCCAACTTCCAGCTATCCTCTTAATTTTGATTTTCAAGTTGATGCAAATCAATTGGAAGCTTTAAAGACTAAGGTAGGCGACTCCTCAACTACTCCGCTTGTCTTCCGCTCATGTGATTCCTCAGAAGCTATGAAGACTATGGCAATTGCGGCTCGAGGATCTTGGGCCGACATTCCACAGGATGTTGGGTAAATTTATATCTGGAAGGTTTCTGTTTCGGAAAATGGCTAAGTGTTTGGATGTTTTTGGCTTAGTCGAGGCCTGAATTGGATTTAGTCTCTGCAAGACAAAATACGCCCCGTATACAAAGTGCTAACGGTACCGGCACTCTGTAAGTCCAAGCGGCTACGATAATCTAGAGGGGGGGGTGAATAGATTATCTCCATCTTTTCAATTTCGCCCTCTTTTTCGAATCAAATGCTCAAGACAATAATGAAGGTGCGGAATGTAAACAACACACGTCGATTTAAAGAGGTTCAACCCACCTAGGGCCTAATCCTCTACCACCCCAGTATATCCGGGATGGATTTCGAAAAGAAAAAGAATTTTATTAATTACCAAAATTAATACAAATTCAACTTACAACACCTTGAAGAGCACCACACTCTTCTTCAACACCACCTTTGGAGATTACCACAATCTCCCTTTGAAGATTACCACAATCTTCCTTCAACGGCACCTTGTGAAGATTACCACAATCTTCACCCTTGAAGAGCACCACACTCTTCAACACCTTAACAAGAAGATTACCACAATCTTCTCACACCTAACACCTAGTTCACCCAGTGTGTTCTTACCACAAGAACACTCACAAGGATATCTTGTGTTTGAATGACGACCACAAATTCAAGATTACAACTCGATAATTGATAATACAATAGAGTGCAAGTGTAATCAAGAATAGCCTAGACCTCAAAGATGTGAAAGTGATAAGCTAGGCAATTTTACAACAAGAATAATGACAATGAAAGACCAAGTGTTTGCTTGAAGTGTATCTTGTTGTGTTGTATCTCAATTGTTGTTTGGTTGCTCCAAAACTTCCTCTATTTATAGGAGATGATTGATCAAGCATAGGCTCCTCTTGGGGATTGAAAATCTACTGAAAAAATACAATTAAAATCAAGAATATAGCTGTTAGAAATCAATCCCACAATTTAAGGAAAGTTTGTCTCTTTGTCAAACGGTCATATTTTTTTGTCAATACATAGGGCGACCGTCGCATGAAATAGACGTTGGAAAAAGTACGCAGAAAATAACACAGGCGGCCGACGCGTCTACCTCGACCGGTCGACCATCACCCCAACCGGTCCCCCTCATGGATTTTGCAAGGATAAAACGTTCGTTTGAAACATACTTTGCAGTGCAGTCGACCCACTGGCGCGGCCGGTCGGCCGGGACGATCGGCGCTTGACGCCTGCGACAGGTCGACGACTGCTTGTTTTTCTTTCCGTCTCATTTTCTGTTTCTAAAAACATCTTCGGTATGGGTTGCCCTATAGAGGCGGCCGTCGACCACGAGGGCAAATGTTGTCCAATTTTTGTCGAAAATAAAACTCAAGAAATACTCCAAAAATATAGTAAAAACATTTTAAACCAATCGGAAGTATTAGGACAACATTTAGAAACATCGTTTGAGAGTAAAAACCCAATAACGTAAAATCATTAAAAGCGTTGTCCAATTTAGACGAAAATAAACTTTGAGAAAATACTCCGGAAAATATTAAAAACATTTTAAATCATTTAGGAGTATTTGGACAACCTTTAAAAACATTGTTTTGGTGATAAAATAAAATCATCAAAATTAAGATAAAAACATGTATCAAACAATCTCCCCCTTTTTGATGATTACAAACCAAAACAATTTTACACAAAACAAAGAGAGCAATTTTAGAAATGATTTTCCGGTAAAAAAACATTTGACCGTTTGGAAGCAACCAAAATTTCCAAAAATATTAAAGCAACCAAGTAGGGAGTAAATATTTTCAATAATAAGCACAAGCTCCCCCTATCCACAAGCACATCAAGAATAATGTAAGAGCAATAATCCATAAGCTAAAAGCTTTAGCTTTTACAATTTGTTCAAGAGCTTATAAGCTCCTGTCCAAAACAACATTAAACAATAATATAAGTCCATCAAGCAACAATTGGACTAAGAATAAATCACGACTTATGGCTTTTATGAGCCATAGCTTATAGCTTTTATGATAAGCTTTTATTAGCTTCTTTGAGCTAACGAGCCAATTTCTGTTTCTCCCCTTTGGAATCATCAAAAGAATGTTAGGATGATAGAAGCATCATAGAAGTATATCAAAGTGCGCCAAAGAAATGGTTTATCAACCTTTGAGCAATTTAGGCTTAAAAACCAAGAAAAATGGGAGAAATGTATCATGAAAAATTCATACGCTCGTTTTGTTTCCCAAAACATGATCTCAATGAGTATTGAAAACTTGTGGAAGCGAGAGAATCATGTAGAAGTTGAAATTTTCATAGCGACATTTTAACAAACACCTTGTGTGTGTGAAAAATAGAAGAGGTTGTATATAACCTTTGTAAATGGTTCAAGCCAAAAAAAATTTTCATATCATCAATCAACCTCATTTCAAAGCTCAATCATATGCACCATAAGCAATAAATTGTTCATCAATAAAGAAGCTCAAAGTAGATTCTCAAGGGTTCAACCCAATTGAGATAAGCTAAGAATGATCAAGGCATTTACAAATGCCAAAAATTAGAGTAACCATCAAGTAATAAGTCATGCTTTCAACAATACATGTATCAAAAGTCCCAACAAATTCAACTAAGCATAACAAAGCAATAAAAGAAGCACTTTTACCATCAAGTACTTCATACCAATGATCAAACAATGCTTTAGAGTATTTTTACCATCAAATACTCCATCAAAAGTCATGATCATCCACAAGTCATTATCAACTTGCAATATTAACCCTTTTAAGAAAAACAAGCAAATATCATTAGTACAATTGAGTTTTACAAAAATTTATCAAAATACAAAACATCATTAATGAAAATGCTAGAAAGTAAAGGGAGTGGGATAACATCATTCCTCATCCGAGGAGAAGCAAGATCCGGAATAAAGTCCTTGATGAATTTCTTTAACTTGCCGATAGACTTTTGCATTTTAGAGGTCTTTTGCTCCAAAGCCTCATACCTCGTCTCATGAAAAGCCCTCATCTCATCAAATTCGGCTTGAGTATACCTCTGGCGGTTGAGCACCGTATTACCCTCCGGATTGCTCGGTTCGCCTTCTTCCACCAATCTTGCGGCCCCGGCGTCATCAAAGATGTCATTAGGATCGGAGACTCTTGACCTCTTCCTCTTGCCATTTTGGTTGGTCGGATGTCCATATTCTTGCGCATCGTGACTATTTGGGAGATATTGTCAATGTCGGGTCATTTTGAAAAACTTCCGAGTTAAACTCCGGCGAAGGAAGTCCCGATTGAATAAGAAGTTTACAAATCCAATTTCCCATAACCAACTTCTTATTACCTTGA
Organism: Rehmannia glutinosa; assembly: GCA_016081115.2. Taxonomy (NCBI): domain Eukaryota; kingdom Viridiplantae; phylum Streptophyta; class Magnoliopsida; order Lamiales; family Orobanchaceae; genus Rehmannia; species Rehmannia glutinosa. The sequence goes on along the minus strand of CM071932.1, from coordinate 1,144,364 downwards.
GTAATGGACTCGATTAGACATTGAATAAGTATGGCACCAAAGTTAAGTGGTTCCCTCCTAGCAATCTTATAAGTCAAAAAATAATCCATATTGCTAGGCATCTTTCCCGACTTACCACAAATGCAATATGACAATGACCGATAAAATGCGATGCTCAAGTGTCATTGCCAACAAAGAATACTTAGGCCATACTCCCAAATACGTCTTGACTTCTTTCATCGATACCCCAACATTTCATCATTCCAAGTCCCGAAGAGAAATAATCCCAACCACCTTCTCTAACATGTAAAAGCCGGCAAATATCATTGGGAGTCCATCTAAAATGACGACCCTTTATAAGTGAATTAACGGCAATCGGCTTTCTATCATTATCATATTGCACCCACATATTAGCATAAAAATGTTGGATAATATCATCATCATACAACACATAAGCATGCTCCCATAAATACATCCAACCTTGCTCCTCAAAAATCCTCTAATCGTAGGATACTCATTCGCAAAAGAGCTAAAACGACACATTTTAGTCCTCGCAATAGATTTACCTTTCATCCCCGTATCCTCATAGTACCATTCCGCATACTTATTGATGAAATTAATAGCATTGCGGGAATTAGGAGCTTGAGTAACAAAAGATTTTTACCTTTAAGCCCAACGGCAATTTTAAAGCGAAATTGTTCCGCGAGCTCGGTGATTTGGGCCCGAGAGAGAATGGGATTTTGAACATCATCACCTTCTTGAGCCACATTTCTTTGAGCGGCTCGAATATCCCTTTGTTCGGCTTCTTCTTGCCGATTTCTTGACGAACCCTCTCCGTCCCTTCTACGCTTGGAGATGGGATTTCGACCGGTGGAATTTCTTGGAGGAGCCATATATGAAAGATTCTTGAGAAAATAAGAAGATTAGCAACAAGAATCGTGAAAAATGATGAAGAATTGAAGATTCTAGAAAAAGGGGATGAAAGAATCGCTCTAAAGGGTTTGGGGATTTTGGTGCGTCTGTTTTGAGAAGAAGAAGCAGCGATTTTAAGTTGAAAAATAACCCTGGCGACCCGTCGAGTAGGGGACGACCGGTCGAGGTGCGGCGGCCGGTCGCCCTGCGTGACCGTCCCAGGTGATTTTTCTTTCTCCCGAGTTTTCAAAATTCGATTTTTCACCCCAAAAGTTTTTAAAACTTTGCAAAAATATAAGTTTGGACTATATCCAACAAATATGGGTTTTGGAAAACATATAAACGATAAAATCGAGACTAAACACGTAGTGCCTTTTAAGAGAAAATATTTGCAAGATCAATTAGGGGCACTTAAGGGGTCAAAATGAAATATCTTGAAAGATATGTGCATAATATCGAGTTTTAAAGAAAAATACGAGTAGACATACCTTGATGGTTTAAGAACCTTGATGACGTAAAAGCCAATGAGTATGAAATATGTATCCTACACATTCTTAGACAACATTTTCATAGAAAATTCAAGTGTAGGCAAATAATATGAGATAACAAAAAGAGCTTATGCTATAAGATTTCATAAGAGATAATAAGCCACATAAGTCTAATGAAAAGCTCAAGAGTTTTTAGAAAAACATGCAAGGTCTCTTTTAAAAATATTGAAACTCATAAATATATAAGAGACCTATTTAAAAATAAATACTTGAAAAATCATTTTGCAATTAAGACACAATTAAAAACATGCATATGATTAGAAGAAATAAAATGCATATACAAATGGGGAGATACGATTTACCAATTTCGCCGTTTCCATGGGTTGTGTCTTTCCCATTGTTGATGATGATATCTTCCCATTTGGAAGTCACTTTGTTGATGATGACTTCCTTGATTACTCCATTTCAAGGTTTGTTACCTTCCCATGGTTGATGGTTTCTTCTTCTTTGAAAATCATCTTGTTGATGATGTCTTTGCCATTTCCAAGGATTGTTACCTTCCCATGGTTGATGGTTTCTTCTTCTTTGAAAATCATCTTGTTGATGATGTCTTTGCCATTTCCAAGGATTGTGTTCTTCCCATTTTTGATTATACGCTCTTCTTGGAAATTGGCTTTGTTGAGAGTAGTTTCTCCCTTTTTGATCAAATGAAACGTTCATTTGATGTTTTCTTGGTGGCATGAAATTTTCTTCGATTATTATTTCGCCGGGTACCTAATAGCACATTGTTTTGTGGTACCCTCATGTGTTTGGGTCCTTTAAGATTAGTCTTGAGACTTTTAGGTCTCCAACAATATTTAGAGCTATTTCTAGCCCGACAAGAATTAGCCGTATGACCCTTTTTGCCACAATAAAAACAAGTAGTAATTCTAGGAGCATAATGACCAATATGCATAGTGACTTGATCCTTTTTCATATGATTAACAACTTTAGGCTTATGATCAAGTCCTTTATCACAATTATGAATATCAACAATATTGGACATTTTATTGGTACTCGAGTTGGTTTTTAATAAATCCTTTTTCATGCAATCAATATTCTCAACAAGAGTACTATTTTCTTTTTCAAGGTTTCTAACCTTGTCAAGTGTGGTGGTGTGAGCACATGATAGTGATTCATAGGAAGTAAATAAACTATCCTTATCATTTTTCAAAACAATGAATTCCTTTTTCAAATTTTTGTATTTAACAAGTAAGTCTTGGAATTCATCTTGTAGCTCATTATAATCATTTTGCAAGTCACTATATTCATTTTGCAATTCATTGTCATAAGAAGTAGAGGGTTTAGAACTTACCTTGTTTTCTTCTTCGATGCCCATAAGACATTTTTCGGCTTCATCATCGGAATTTGTAAGAGGCTCATCCCATATTGTTGGATTTGATGTTGTATCCATTTGAGAAGTAGATGCTTTTGAGTTGCTCCTTTTATTTGCATATACTTCATAGATGGCTTCTAGTTTTTGCCATACTTCATGTGCCGATCGAATACCTACAACATGATCAAATTCCAAGGTGGTAAGTGAACAATGTAAAATATTAAGAGCTTTACCATTTAAGGAGATGATTCTCTTCTCTTCATCATTGAGCTCTTTGAAGCCTATAGAGGTGTGTGGTGTATTCTTTGTCGGAATGGATTCTCCATTGATGACGGTGTTCCAAATGTCGAACCCGCAACCTTGTAGATAGCATTCCATTCTTTCTTTCCAAAAATTAAAATTCTTGGAATCAAATAGTGGTGGCTTGGTGGTGGAGGTGCCGGAAATTTGAGCTTCGTTCGTAGCCGTTGATCGTTTCTCTTCACTCGAGATGTGAAACGAGCTTGCCAAAGAGTTTGGCTCGATACCACTTGTAAGTCCAAGCGGCTACGATAATCTAGAGGGGGTGAATAGATTATCTCCATCTTTTCAATTTAAGCCCTCTTTTTCGAATCAAATGCTCAAGACAATAATGAAGGTGCGGAATGTAAACAACACACGTCGATTTAAAGAGGTTCAACCCACTGGGCCTAATCCTCTACCACCCCAAGATATCCGGGATGGATTTCGAAAAGAAAAAGAATTTTATTAATTACCAAAATTAATACAAATTCAACTTACAACACCTTGAAGAGCACCACACTCTTCTTCAACACCACCTTTGGAGATTACCACAATCTCCTTTGAAGATTACCACAATCTTCCTTCAACGCACCTTGTGAAGATTACCACAATCTTCACCCTTGAAGAGCACCACACTCTTCAACACCTTAACAAGAAGATTACCACAATCTTCTCACACCTAACACCTAGTTCACCCAAGTGTGTTCTTACCACAAGAACACTCACAAGGATATCTTGTGTTTGAATGACGACCACAAATTCAAGATTACAACTCGATAATTGATAATACAATAGAGTGCAAGTGTAATCAAGAATAGCCTAGACCTCAAAGATGTGAAAGTGATAAGCTAGGCAATTTTACAACAAGAATAATGACAATGAAAGACCAAGTGTTTGCTTGAAGTGTATCTTGTTGTGTTGTATCTCAATTGTTGTATTGGTTGCTCCAAAACTTCCTCTATTTATAGGAGATGATTGATCAAGCATAGGCTCTCTTGGGGATTGAAAATCTACAGAAAAATACAATTAAAATCAAGAATATAGCTGTTAGAAATCAATCCCACAATTTAAGGAAAGTTTGTCTGCTGTCAAACGGTCATATTTTTGCTGTCAATACATAGGGCGACCGGTCGCACAGAAATAGACGTTGGAAAAAGTACCGCAAAAAATAACACGGGCGGCCGGTCGACGTCTACCTCGACCGTCGACCATCACCCCAACCGGTCCCCCTCATGGATTTTGCAAGGATAAAACGTTACGTTTGAAACATACTTGCAGTGCCGGTCGACCCACTGGGCGGCCGGTCGACCGACCCGGTCGACGCCTTGAAGCGGCCGTCGACCTGCTTGTTTTTCTTTCCGTCTCATTTTCTGTTTCTAAAAACATCTTCAGGTATGGGTTGCCCTATAGGGCGGCCGGTCGACGAGACAAATGTTGTCCAATTTTTGTCGAAAATAAAACTCAAGAAATACTCCGAAAATATAGTAAAAACATTTTAAACCAATCGGAAGTATTAGGACAACATTTAGAAACATCGTTTGAGAGTAAAAACCCAATAACGTAAAATCATTAAAAGCGTTGTCCAATTTAGACGAAAATAAACTTTGAGAAAATACTCCGGAAAATATTAAAAACATTTTAAATCATTTAGGAGTATTTGGACAACCTTTAAAAACATTGTTTTGGTGATAAAATAAAATCATCAAAATTAAGATAAAAACATGTATCAAACACACTCGTCCCTAAGATACAACGACTATTTCGATTTCGAGTTTACAGCACTTGCAAATCCGAAACCACAGCGAACAACAGGGTGTTTAGACTTTCAAGCTTTTTTTGAACAGAAGGGAATGTCAATATGCAGAATGCAATAACCGAGTTTACTCTGATGTTTTTCGTATTTTGATATTTCATTTCATATGCAGGGGTTCGAATTATATAGGCAACAAGGTGCCCATATGGAAAGATCATGTTTTTTGGCTCGAAAAGACATGTTTACACCGAACACGTGCATTTGTTCAGCTTTTTGCATCGGCCTTTTGACCAGCGCCGCGACCGTGCGTGGATGCGAACGAAAATGACAAAGTCTCGACTTGACGCACAACCCGACGCACGGGCCGTGGCCCACCCGTGCTCGGATGTGAACAAGTCCGTCTTGACGCACGGGCCGTGCACCAGCCCGTGCTTGGATGCAAACACTTTCCCGTTGGAAACTTTAATTAATTAATTAAAAATTAAGTAATTATTTATTTTAAAGGTTTTTGGTCCAAAAGAATAAGGGTCCAAGCTCGCGACCCGGACCGGGCCGAGGCGAGCCGGCCGGCGACGCGCGTGTGCTATGAACCAAATCCACAAGCATGTAGGTCCTCACCCCTTTAAAAACTTGGGTGCCCCCAAGGGTCCAAATTCATAAGTCCAACTTGGGATATATCAAGTGAGCAAACTTTGACTCTTTTTCCCATGTGGGATGGAACATTTCTCCTTCCCCACATTTTCCATTTTCAATACCATTTTCTTGTATTAAGTGGCTAACTTCTAGCATTAATTTCTCATTCACCCGGAATTGGTTTTGAGAAATTCCAAATGTTATTCTCATCTAATCTCTTAGTAGAATTTTTATAAATAATTTAATTCTATTTTTCACTATTGGAAACCACTTAATTATTTGGTCAAAATCAGGTCATCAGACCATCTAGACGATAGTCAAGCACAGGCGAAAAAAAAACAAATGACAATGTCATTCGAAAATCCTCTAAAAATAGACGTCCTTCATTTAAAACGCGTCTTTAAGTTATTTTTGTTATTTCTTTTTTCTGAAGTTTAACATTGTTTTTCCTTTGCTACGTATACCTGATCGACTTGTGATCATGACTTTTTCCTTTCTTCTTATATATTTCCATATATTCAAAAAAAATTGTCAAATTTAAAAAGTTCGTCAAAATGAGATTTTATTTTGAAATTAGGTTCGTGTGAACTTACTTTTCTTTTTCTAGGATTTTATAAGTCTCAAAGAACTTTTTCTTAATTTCATAAGCTCTTTCTAAAAAAAATTACCAAATAATTTTTTGACAGATTTTAAACTTTTAAATCGCTTATAAGATATTTTGAAAGATTTATAAGTTCAATCAAACACTTTTTAAGTAACAAATAATAATTTCAAAGTTGATTAAGTGGAATTTTTTTTTTAAAAAAAAACAAGGGTAAAACAGTAGACTTATCACTCCAATTTCACGTAGTAAAAATAGTAGTACGATTTATCCACGAACCTCAACGTCAACCTTATGTTAGGGTGGCAAATCGTGTCGGCCGTGCTATTATCGGGCCGGCTGCTAAGCCCAATAACAGCAGGACCCGAACACGTTCCGATAAACTTAACGAGCTGGAAATGGTAACTCGGACACGAATACGATAAAAATCCGATAGCTCAGACACGACGCATTAAGCTCGATAAGCTAATTTCTTTATATTTATTTATTTATTTATTTTGGCTCATTTGAACAATTTAGAATATTTGGCTCGTTAAACCATTTAATAATATCGTATAATATTATTTTTCTTCAAATATTTATCATATATAAAGTTCCTTAGGAAGTTAGAATTAGAAGAAAAAAAATGTGTGGGGTTAACGGGCTTATCGTGTTGGGTCGATATGCGGGCGGACCTGTGAAATATAGGGCCCTATGCGGACTAAAAAAATGGGCCCTTATATCGGCCAATTTTTTTTTTGTCTTAGAATATTGCTATAAATCAAGGGCGGAAATCACGTTGCTCAGGTCATAAATCACGTTGCTCAGGTCATAAATCACGTTGCTAACTAAATCAATTCAATGAAAGGGCAAAATTAAACAAAAGCTAAAAGAACTAAGCAAAATAAAAAGTATTAACACAATGAAAAAATTAAATCTATTGACTCAAAATATCAACTAAAATTGTCAGTATGAGTTAGAGTTTATATGTACCTCACATTCGAGTAAATTATTTCTCATTTTTTGACAAATTTAGGCTTCATGTTGAATTCCGTTTTTTTTTGGTGTTTTGTGTGTGAAGAGTATGATTTATATACTTAACCATTTGAAAAAATTGGGTTCCCCCAAAACCTTAAGATTTGATTGTTTATTAAATTTAAGGGGTGACTGTAATATTTTCATAAATGTAGGGGAGATTTTGAAATGTTGTTTGCATATGAACGAGGAAAATATAAGACGCATCAAACTTAAAAGGATTTTTTTTATAATTTTTAAAATCTCTTGTTTTTTTTTTGTAATTAGCCCAAACCTTAGGGGCTTTTTTATAATTACCTCTTAAACATAAAAATGGGCCCCTAAAATTTTGGGGCCCTAGGCACAAGCTTGTTGTGCCTACCCTCAAGTACGGGCATGTCGATATGGACTCGATTTCTTATCGTTCTTAACGGGTACGGTCGACCCGATAACTGCCCAAACCTGATATTTTCGTGTTGTTCTTCTTCTTCATGAAATCACTCCAAGTCCTTCTTCTTCGTCACTAATTATATCTTCAACTGAGAATTAGCCCGCAACATACAAAAACATGGTTAAGGGGTCCCCGGTGATCCTGGAGACCCCTCCGACGCCAATTCAATCGACGGCTGTGGAAGAAAAAAATCCAGAGCACGAGAATGTAATTCACATTAATTAATTGAGAATACTTACAAATGGACTGGGAAATCTTTTTATACCTGGGTTGATGCGACATAAGACTTATAGAATAAAGTCGGTGCATGAGCCGATACTGGTCGTATTAGCCGGAAAAATATAAATGCGATTCAATATAGTGATTATTGATATTAGATAATTAATAAAGTAATTGCATAATTAAACAATGTGTAAAACAATTTATAAAATATGAGATATTGGGAAAATCAATTTTGTTCCCCCAACAAATTATATTAATAATTTAATGTATCTAGTTTATAATGTTTAAGTAATAATATTAGAACTATATTACCTATAAAACTTTGTAGTTTTTGATTTCTCATCTAAAGCGTTAGTAACTTAGTATTATATAGAGTTAAATGGACTCACAAAGAATAAGACAGGGGACTAGGGAGTAGTACCGAGTGCTGTAAAAAAGAAAAGTGAGCAGTACCGACTACCAAGTGAGTAATTTATGTCACTCTAATACATTACTTCAATAATATCAAAATTACAACAACCTTTAAATTTTTGAAATAGCAAAAAGTTTCCCAAATTAAATACTTCAAGTTTTGCTTCGTTCCACTTTTGGATAACTAGTAAAAAAAAATTAAAATTGCGTATGCTTCTTGACATCATTTTTTGATACATTAACGTAAAATCCAAATTGAATATTAAAATTTCTCACTTCGCAATTAACCATGCAACTTTATTTTCTTTTACTTTACCACATTTTTTTTTCATTCCTTTAGTAATTTAATACATTAAACTATCACTATATACATGTTGATCCCGTATCAATCCTCCGGCCTCTATGATGTCATTCCAAGTTTCCAACCAAAACAACTATCACTAGAAATGTTAGATAATTATTTCTACATCGTCTTCCACACAATCATTTAATAATAACTCTCATGTTATTAAACTATAACGAACTTCTTTGTTTAAAAGTTAAACATTATACATGTTTTTCTTAGCATGATGTATGATATTAAATTTCACAATGTTTAAAAATAAAGCTAAAAAAAATTCAATTGTTTAAAAAAATATATCACTCCATTCTCGAACATAATTGAGGATGTTTTTTTCAATATATATACATATTTTTAAGTAGTTATCTAAAAACGCTTGAAACCCAATAAAATTTAATCATTTTAGCAAACTGGACATTATAAAATGTTAAAATTTTAAGGTTGGACAGACATATGCATGAGACGATGAGGTGGCAGGTGTAAGGGCTTATGTGTATGTATGTGTTCTTTTGGGGGACTGTGACAGTGGAATCGCATTCACTGACATACAATATTCCAGATCCCATTCTCTCTCTTTATATTTATATATATAGGATTATATTCTGACCAAACTACCCTTCACAGTAATATCTCAATGTTTTCACTTTTCCCTGTATCTAAATCCTGGGTTTCAACCGGATCAACCTTGTGCTCTATTGGTTGAGACGTGTGTTGAAAGGACGAATGATTCGAATTCGATCTCATATGAGTGTGTGTGTCCCCTCCCTAAATTCCCCCAATTGTACTAAAAAAAAAGTCTTGGATTTCAATTCTCAGTCAAATATTACCAAATTGGCAAATTTCATGGCAATTTAAGGAATTTTCGCAAAGTAAATAAACCAATGTTTCACGACTTTTTAGCTGAATTTCAATCTATTTAGAGATTTTAAGTTACTAGATTTTGCTTATGTTTCAATAATTAGCTGTAAACTTGAAGATAGACAATAGGGTATTTTTTATTTAATTAAAATTTCCCAATAAACAACATTATTTAACAATTGTGCCTGTTAAAATTTTACAATAATTCTTATTTACTTCTTCACTTGTCAAATTTGATATGACTTTATCATATTATTATTATTATTATTAACTTCTAATAGTTTTGTTCTATTTAAACATATTTATATATGTGATGGACCTTATAATAATTTGATTCTAATGATATAAAATAAAAGGTCTTATTCAATAGTCCTAACTCAAAAGTCAGGGATACAAAGTCTTGCTACTTGCTAGCGCATGCATATACCACATCCACATGGGGTCACAACTCCTATCCTATAAATACCCTTTACTAGTTTTGATGTGCTCAAAAATTCAAAACAAGAACTCCGCATAGTTGTCCAACCTCCAATAGCACAGCACAGCACGTCCGAATTCATGTCAAAGCGTTGAAGGGTACGGGGTACCCAACCTAAATTCTGGCGCTCAAATTCGTAAAAGATCTAGGGTTTGAAAGCAATTTTCGACGCAATACGAAAGCACGACACGAACTTAATAGTCTAACACGTTATAAGCTAGTTTGGGTTAAAGCTAGGGATAAAAAACCAACTAAACTACTCGATAATTGATTCGAGATCGATTGTTAAAAGTTCGTTTAAACAAAGTTCGTTTAAGCTCGGTTCGTTAACATAACAAACCAAACTTGAACACATTTTTCCGTTCAATAAGATGTAAAGCTCGGCTCGAGCTTGTCTCGATTAGTAAAAGAAGAGTAAAATATGTGTTAGAATATCAAGCTACTCGAACTCGATTCGTGTTCGACTCGACTAAAGCTCGTTCGAGCTCAATTCGATGAATAATCAAACCAAACTCAAACACATTTTTTTAAGAGCAAATAGGGCAAATTAATATGTGAGAGAGTTTTTTGACATGTAGGATAAAAAACATAGTTTTCTACCCACTTTTGGGGTTCTTTTACCACAATACTCTTGAGGCTTTAAATCCAAGCCTTTAAAGTAGGTAGGTGTGTATTTCTCTCTCTTGCAAGTAAATACGCCCATACATACGTTTGCCCTTCTATTTTGCTCTTCATTTTTTTCTCTCTCTTCTTCTTCTTCACAAAATATCAAGAAGTTCTTTTTGTGGTCTTTCGTAACCAAAATCGCACCAAAAAATCGAATAACAAGGTAATGTTGCTTCCCCTCTTAGTTACTTAGCCTTGTTTAAATTATTCAAGACCAATATATCAAAATATGTGAAATATATCGTGAAAGGAAAAATTTTCTGAATCTAGGATGCACTGTGCACGATATATAGTGCCTAATATGGGCACGATATCGTGCTCCTGCCCATTATAGGCACGATATATCGTGCCTCAGTGAAAAATAGGCACGATATATCGTGCCCCAGTAAAAAATAGGCCATTTTTTATGTATGCTTGCATATCTTTAATATTTTTTCTATATTTCTTGTCTGTAGATGAACTCTGGCTATGTTGTTGTTCGATTTGGTGGTCATTGAGAAGGTTTAGAATATAAAAATGGTGAAGAAGAAGTTGTACGTATTAAACCGGACAAAATGAATTATAGTGGAATATTGGAGGAGGTTTATGGTGTTGTTGAAGTTGATAGGGGCGTATACGATTGTGTAATACATGCTATTGTAGATATTTCTGGAAACAAACTTGGGAAGTTAAAGTTGAAAAATGACGATAACATTGAAGGTGCGTTTGAGAACACCGAGTTACCAGTTATTTTTGTAACACTAAAAAGAAAAAGGATGGGTGAGACTAGTTCGCATAATGTATTGGGAAGTCAGTTTGGGCATAATCAGTTGAGAACGTTGAAGGTCAACAAGGTGTTGGTGGAAGTTATATGCAACTAATGGCTACTCAGAATGATTTTTCAACAGTCATTGGGCCTAATTACAACTACATGCACCATCTTGATTTTCAACAATACGGTGTACCGCACATCAATCTATGTAGTCAAGCAGTAAGGCCTAGTGGAGCACCTTTTATGCATATGAACAATGTTCCAATTATTGATCATCCGCGTCCACTCTCACCTACAATTAATGTTCCAAATATCAATTGTCCCAGGGACTAGTATAAGGCCAAGCAATGAAGATGGCTATTATCCCGATATGGGTTGTGATAATACCGATGTTAATCGTGATAATACTTGATCTTTGATGTTGGTTGTGATAATAATGAAGATGATTATGGTGAAAACTACATCTTTGGTGGTCTTTGATTGTAATAACAATGCAAATGATTTTGGTGAGAACTACACTTTATTGGTGATGATGCGATGTTGAAGCTAATAATCAATTTGAAAATGACCAAAATATCTTTGAATTTGAGGAATTTTGTGAGTGGAGACGTAGACGGAGAGAAGTATTTCCAGAAAACCAAAACCAAGATGCACCAGAAGTACGAGGTGCTAACATACATCTAGATATCCATAGAGACAATATGGATAAAACAATAGTGCCCACAGGACGAAGTTGGGTGATTCGTGGTGCACATTCGCACATTTCAGTTCCTCCCGAAGAACCTGCTAGATTGGAAGCATCTGGTGGGACATTGCGCCAAGGAGCAATATATATGAGCAAAACTGAATTGGAGATCGCACTAGGAATGTATCACCTTGAAAATCAAGTCGAGTATCGAGTTGAACGCTCGGATAAGACTCGTTTTCATGCAATATGCAAGTATGAACGATGCCCTTTTCGAATGCGTGCATATGGAAAGAATGTATTTGGAGAGTAGGGAAGTTTGACAAGCACCATGGATGTGGGTTAAATTTGAATGACAATGCATCTAGGCGGGTGCATTCTAAAGTAGTAGGTGTGTATTTTGCATCTAGATTACTAGTGGAACATTCTGCGCTCGTGCCAAGAGATATGATAGCGGAGTTGGAATCGTGACATGGGCTTAAAATGAGTTATAATGTTGCGTTGAGTGCTAAGCATCATGCTTTTGGGTTGATATATGGAGATGGCAACAAGTCATTCAATCTAATTCCGGCATACTTACACATGTTGAATTTAATGAATCCCGGATCGGTAACTAGATGGAAGTCGGATAATTTTAATAGATTCAAGTACGTGTTTTTTGCTTTGCATGCATCAATCACTGGATTCCAGAACAATGCCCGGCCAGTTTTTGTGATTGATGGAACACACCTTAAAGGCAAGTACCGGGGAATATTGTTTGTTGCCTTAACAAAAGATGGTAATGAACAGATTTTCCCACTTGCGGTTGGAATTGGGGATGTTGAAAACGGCGGATCCTGGACATGGTTTTTGAGACAGTTGAGAGATGCTTATAATTACCCTCGTGATCTACTGATTGTTTCTGATCAGCACAAGAGTATCGTAATGCCATAAAAGCAGTATACCCAGAAGCATCACATGGGCTTTGCACTTATCATTTGCAGAGTAATTTGGCTCAATACGGTCAACATATAGTAGCAATGTTTAGGAATGCAGCATATTCATACCGCCGTGAAGATTATGATAAGTATTTTGAAAACATAAAAGTTGCTAGTGAGATGGGTATGTTTAAGAAGTTAGAACGTCAGGGGAAGACAGATGGTCTCGAGTTAAGTGTCCTGTCTGACGTTATGGGTTCATGACATCAAACTCAGCTGAGAGCTTCAATTGTCGGTTATTATGGGCCAAAAAGTTACATGTTTGTTCTGTGCTTGAGTGTGCTCGGACTATTTTTGAAAAGTGGTTTTATGAACGACGCACTGCTGCTAATGAAAGAGATCAAGAGCTAACACTTGAAGCAACCAAAAGATTAAGTGATGCAGTTGAGATAGGTCATAGAATGGACGTACAATGTCTTAGTAATGTGAAGTACAAAGTGAAAGATGGAACAAAGACCTATTTGGTTGACTTATCCCAAAGAACGTGCAACTATCGATAATTTGAATATGAATTGATGCCTTGCGCCCATGCATCTGCAGCAATTAGGTATAAACAAATTTAAAATTTTTATCAATATTTTCACATAATTCGTTCAAAATTTTCACATAATTGTTTGTTTATTTGTGCAGAGAGGCGAACCTCAATAGCTATTCATTTGTTGCCCATTATTATAAAAATGAAAATCTTCAACAAATGTGGGCGGATGAAGTTTTACCAGTTCCTGATCCGAGTGAATGGGTTCTACCACAAGAGGTGCGAGAATTAGTATGCAACCCTCCAAATAACCCGAGACAAGCAGGTCGTCCTAGACAAAGTAGAGTTCATTATGCTGTTGAATCATCAAGTAATCATTCACATAAGAGTCAAATTTGTTCAAGGTGTGGGGGTGCTGGCCACAATTGCGTCAAATGCACTATGTCATTGCCGCTTGATGAGCGCGAAAGTGCCTCAGTGACACAGCCGGGTCCTTCGAGATAAGTGTGTAGTAAGAAGAAATGTGGAATATGCCAAGTAGATGATCATACCCGTAGAAGATGCCCGAGACGCCCGAATGATGAAAATTAGGTAAAAATTATTTCAACTGTAATACTATGTTAGAAAAACACAATAAGAGCGAAACTCAGTAGTCATTTAAATATAGAGCATCAAGTCAGTAGTCATTTGCGCCCCATATCGTGCCCCAATATAAGAGGGGCACGGTATATCGTGCCTAATTATATTGGGCACGATATATCATGCCCCTCTTATATTGGGGCACAATATCGTGCCTATAATTTTATCTTATAATTTCAGTTCCAGTTATAGTTTTTTGTAAATTTTTGTGGATTTCTTATATGCTAATTGTAACTTGTTAATTTAAAGTAATCAAATTCTTGTTTCTTACAAACAAATTAAGAAAAATCATGCAAAATGAATATTTAATTTAAATAAGTCAAAATATTTACAAGATATACAATAAAAATGTACTACAACTCCAAAGTACTACTATCTGTACTTTGTACTTGGTAAATCTTTCGTGCCATCCTCTTCCTTATCTCGGGAACCGACTCCTGCACACGCTTCCTATTAATCTTCTTCGTGATACAATTAATGACGGAATATAAGGCAAATACACCACAACTGGTGGTGTCGTCCTGCAAATAACAATCTTTCGCCGCAAGACAAAGTGACAAGGTCCCACTCGCGGCGGGACGGGCTCCATATGTATGTCGTCAGATTAGCCAGCGCGTATGAGTATATATGGGAGCATGCGGCAGTGGGCGTGTGCGGCTACCCGATTGGCAAAAGTATACATGGGAGCATGCGGCAGTCGTATATGTATACTCGGCTCTACGGAGATCCGATCAGACACGACAAAATGGCCCGATAAATTCACGATCATGTGTACTTGATAAATTCAAAAAATCATTAATTAATAAAAACAATTCTATGAAAAAAAAATGAATAAACTAGCCAAAAAATAAATAAATTCAAGTGTACCTGCGGTACGGCACTCCACGGACCAGGATTACCCCATCCTGGAGATCCGTGCTGGACAACCCTAACCAACTCATCCAGCTCCTGTCCGGGAGGAATCACCTCCATGGTCGCCGGGTCATATACTGTGTCAGCAGGATCCTTAGCATGCATACGATTCCATATAAGCCGTATGGAATCCTACACATTGAAAAATGTTTATAAGTTAACAAGTATCATTTATTAAGTTTAAAGTAAAATGCAAGACACATAATAAATAAACTAACCGAAAATATCATAGATACAACCCTATAAGTTCCCACTTGCTTCTCATGAGGCACAACCCCAAGAAACTAGGGATCGGACTGTAGTATGGACAAGTATGCATTTATATGTTGTACATAAATGAAAGAAATCGATATTAATCAATATGAAATAAATAAAATATTCATCAACTAAATAATACAAAAATTTAAGAAACTTACATCATTCTCCAACTCTACAGTTGGATCCGCCATTTCCTTAAAAAATGATGGCCCAACAGAGTACATTAGCCCCACGTTCCTCCTGCAATTGGACCCTCACATATTAAGACATTGCACTAATATAAGATGTTAATACTAAGACGACAAGACAAATGCAAAAATATTTAATACAACTCTTCATTAGACTCTAAGAAGCGGGTATACTCCCTCTCACTCGGGTCTAGCTTGCGAGACCTAGGATCCCTGAATGGGCTGCGAATGAGCCGCGACGGCTGCCTATCCCGAACCTGGATGAAGGGAGTCTTTCTCTTGGAAATTTATTGTAGTGATGTCTTCTCCTTTGATCAAATGAGATGGTCATTTGATATCTTCTAGGCGATATGAATTTTCCTTGATTTTTATTCCACCGGGTACCTATTATAACATTGTTTTGTGGTACCCTCAAGTGTTTGGGTCCTTTGAGATTAGCTTTGAGACTTTTAGGTCTCCAATAATAATTAGAGCTATTTCTAGCCCGACAAGTATTAACCGTATGACCCTTTTTACCACAATAGAAACAAGTAATAATTTTTGGAGCATAATGACCAACATGCATAGATACTTGATTTCTTTTCACATAATTAACAACACTAGGCTTATGATCAAGTCCTTGTTTCAATTTATCACAACTATGAACATCAATAATATCGGTCATTTTATCGGTACTCAAGTTGGATTTTGATAAATCTTTTTTCATGCAACTAATATCCTCAACAAAAGTACTATTTTCTATTTCAAGGTTTCTAACCTTATCAAGTGTGGTGGTGTGAGCACATGATAGTGATTCATAGGAAGTAAATAAACTATTTTTATCAATTTTCAAAACATTGAATTCCTTTTTCAAATTTTTGTATTTAACAAGTAAGCTTTGGAATTCATTTTGAAGCTCATCAAAATCATTTTGCAAATCACTATAATCATCATAGGAAGTAGAAGGATTAGAACTTACCTCGTTTTCTTCAAAGCCCATAAGACAACGTTCGTTTTCATCGTCGTCGGAAGTTGTGGGAGGCTCATCCCATGTTGTTGGGTTTGAAGTTGTACCCATTTGAGAAGTACATGCTTTTGTGTGACTCCTTTCATTTGCATATACTTCTTCTAATTTTCTCCATACTCCATGTGCCGATTTAATCCCTACAATATGATCATATTCCAAAATGGTAAGTGAACAATAAATAACATTAAGAGCTTTACCATTTAAGGAGATGATTTTCTTTTCTTTATTATTGAGCTCCTTGAGAACTTTGGAGGTGTGAGGTGTGTCTTTCATCGGAATAGATTCTCCATTGACGACCGTGTTCCAAATATCGCACCCACAACCTTGTAGATAGCATTCCATTCTTTCTTTCCAAAAAGCATAATTTTTGGAGTCAAATAGTGGTTGCTTGGTGGTGGAGGCGCCGATAAGGTAGACTTCGTTCGTAGCCGATGATCGTTCCTCTTTACTCGCGATGTGGAACGAGCTTGCCAAAGAGTTTGGCTATGATACCACTTGTAAGTCCAAGCGGCTACGATAATCTAGAGGGGGGATGAATAGATTATCTCCATTTTTTCGATTATGCCCTCTTTTTCAAAACAAATACGCCAAGACAATAATAAAGGTGCGGGAAGTAAACAACACGCGTCGATTTATAGAGGTTCAACCCACCTAGGGCCTAATCCTCTACCACCCCAGTATATCCGGGATGGGTTTCGAAAAGAAAAAATATTTTATTAATTACCAAAATTAATACAACACCTTACAACATCACCTTGAAGAGCACCACACTCTTCTTACAACACCACCTTTGAGATTACCACAATCTCTCTTGAAGATTACCACAATCTCCAACGGCACCTTGTGAAGATTACCACAATCTTCAACCTTGAAGAATACCAAATTCTTCAACACCTCAATAAGAAGATCACCACAATCTTCTTGCACCTATCACATAGATCATCCAAGTGTGTTCTTACCACAAGAACACTCACAATGATATCTTGTGTTGAATGATAACCCAAAATCAAGATTACAACTCGATAATGAATATTACAATTATGAGTGCAAGTGTAATCAAGAAATAAGCCTAGACCTCAAGATGCGATAGTGAAAGACCTTAGGCTATTACAACAAGTATAATAACAATGAAGAACAAATATGTTTGCTTGAGTGTATCTTGTTGTGTTGTAGTATTCTCTCTTATTGTGTTGTTTCAATTCTTCATCTATTTATAGAAGATGTCTTGGATATGATAGACTCCTCCTAGGAGATTGAAATCTGTAAGAAATTTCAAGACAAATGAAGAATATAGCTGTTAGAAATCAATCCCACAAATTAGGGAAAAGCTGTCTGCTGCACAACGGTTAGACTTTTGTTGTCAAACTATAGGGCGACCGGTCGCACACAAATAGACGTTTGAAAATAAGAATACATATTTACACAGGGTGACCGGTCAACGGGGTCCGACCGGTCGACCCTGTGTCCAGCCGATCGAGCAAAACCAAAAAATGAGTTCAGGAGGTTCTGTTTCAAAATTGCTCCCAAACACAGGTCGACGCCCTGATCGACCGGTCGACGGCCCCGGTCGACCACCTGGTCAACCGATCGACCAACCTTTTTTCAGCAAATAGCTTATACACTGTTTTTCACAACTTTCAGGTACGGGATGCCCTATAGGACGACCGGTTGGCCTCAAATCAAAAGTGTTGTCCAATTTTATATCAAAAATAAACTTCATGAAATACTCAAAAAAATAGTAAAAATATTTTAGACCGATCGGGAGTATTAGGACAACATTTAGAAACATAGTTTTGATGTAAAAACTCATTAACACAAAATCATCAAAAGTGTTGTCCAATATTTTTGTCTAAAATAAACTTGAAGAAATACTCCGGAAAATTAGTAAAAAACAATTTAAATCATTTAGGAGTATTTGGACAACATTTAAAAACATTGTTTTGGTTCAAAAACAAAATCATCAAAATCAAGATAAAACCATTTATCAAACACAATGGCCTAGGAATCGTGACCGACACTCGTGGTCGCGAAGAATGTGCTAACACAGGCATAATAGGAGTCGACAATGGCGGAAGAGAAGTCGACAATGCCGGAGGAGGAGGAGTCGACATGGCAGGAGGAGGAGGAGGAAGAGTCGTCACTACCGGAGGAGGAGGAGGAGTCGACATGGCTGGAGGAGGAGGTGGAAGAGTCGACACTGCTAGAGGACGAGGAGTCGACATGGCCGGAGAAGGAGGATGAGGAGTCGACATGGCCGGAAGAGGAGGAGGAAGAGTCGACACTGCTAGAGGAGGAGGAGGAGTCTACACTGCCGGAAGGGTAGTCGACGGTGGCGTCTGTTGCGATGACTGGCTCAGATATCTATGACTGCCATGCACGAAGTCATCATACTTATCAATGTATGGGAACAGACGCCTAATCTCCTCCTGAATAAGGTCCGAAACCCGACCTATCTCCTGATCTAAGCGTCTGTCCAAGCGGGAACCCTCTTCTGTGATAACAATCTCTAATTGAGAAACAACGGCATTGACTCATGACTCCAATCGAGCGAACCGCTCCTCTATGCGTCTCTCGAACTGCCTAATCTCCTCCCGCATAACCCCCCATATCAGCACCAACATATATGTCTGCCCACTGACTAATGGATCAACATGAGTATCCTGACGGACTGATAGATCATTGCGTGCATACTCCCCATGGATAGATGGATCAACACGTGCATCTACCTGCCCAGCTGATGCGTCATCTGTCCGGGCATCTAAGGGATCATCAGCCCGATGGGATGATGGGCCATATGTCCTACGCCGCTTCTCTGCCTCGAATCGGCTCTCTCCCCCACCCCCCGCTCGCTCGCCCTAGCAAAGAATCCCCGCCTCTCGCTGCCTCTCGACACTCACATCGCCAAATAGGGGCTGGGTCTGGGAACAGAATCTGTGCTCGTATATCCGCCTCTCTCGCCCTCCCAAAGACCTAAAAATCGATTCTCCTTCAGATGAACCGAGGAGGACCTAACAAAATAACTGGATCATCGACTCGCTCATATATATCTCTGCTGGAGCTCCTCCTCGCCGGATCGAATATCTCATGACACACTAAAGCCTCGTACATAAATATATAAATAAATTAATAAAAAATAATTTATTAATTAAATAAATAAATAAGTAAACAATGTTAATGCATACCGTGTCAAAGAAAAAATCTATCATGTCAATCGGTGGTCTTGGAAACCTCCAACGGAGGCACCTAGCAACAATCAAGTGTCGGATACTCGAGTCGCCTGGCATTACCCGGGGAGGTATCACCTCGAATGCCCAAATCACGAACATTGATAAGTGTCAAAAATAAGATTTTTTAAATATTTAAAAAACTAAGTACAAATATAAATAAAATAAAAAAATATACGTACCAGCAAAACATAAGTGGCCCTATAAAAATGATAAGTAGGTGGCCGATATCGAGGTGAAACGTCCTTAGTATATCGGCCAGGTGGCAGAACATCACGCAGCTGCCGAATATAATGAATCAATATCTGGCAGTATTTCCCCCAAGGGAAAGCCTCCCACTGTGCATCGTCCTCGATCAAAAACCATAGCCAATGGTCCACTGCGGTATGTCGGCCATCAAAACACAAGATTATCATATAAAGGCCAATAACACCTTCGCCACCTTTAGGGCATCGCCTGCGGTGAGTCACGGAAGGTGCCATCGACAAATATATCGCGAATCGCTGGCAGAATACGGTAACACGATCACCCCGAGGCCAATACCATCCATATATACCAGTCTCGGGTACCTCAAAAACACCGTTAGGGTCAAATGTGGACACTAAAAACCGCAAACCGGATATCATAGAAAACTCACGCCGAGAGAATCTAATAGTCTTCTCTCCGACGTGGGACCAACACTCCGATTCCAGAGCATCCGGCACACGCACCTCCATCGCAACCAATACATGAAGTGCCGCATTACAACTAAATCCGTCATACCCCAAATCAATAAAATGGCCGAAAATCGACCGTCTAAACTGGCCATATAAACCACCACCGATCTCCCCCAACTCATCTTTGATTATCTGAATTATACTCGGTCGAACGTACCCCGTGATATGTGCCCTCTCTCGATGATAAGAGGGTCTACTCCACTGTGGACCGACCCACAACAATAATTAATTGCAATTTAACAAGATGAATTGTTGAAAAATTGAAGAAATGTAGTGATAAGGTACAAAAATTAAAGAACAGACAGTAAAGGCACAATATAAGCACGATTTCAAATAATTAACCTAGGGCACGATATCGTGCCCAAATTAAACTAGGCAACGATATCGTGCCCCATCGTCTTCAACCATATATCGTGCCAAAATTAAACTTGGGCACGATATCATGCCCAAATAACTCTACGGCACGATATCATGCCCCATTGTCTTCAACACTATATCGTGCCGAAACAAACCAACGACACGATATCGTGCCCATATCTCTTCGTCTTCTTCACTATATCGTGCCAAGGAAACCAGGGATTTTGAAAAAAAGATCCAACATTACATCCAACATTTCTAACTCAACACACAAAATCTTACAACACAAACATCAATAAAACAATATTCATGCAAATTATCAAGTGAAATCCAACATTCATACACCAACCACTAAAGATTTCGAACAAAAAAAACATATCATTACATCCAAAACTACCGAAAATTTATTAGAAAACTGTAAACCATAAAAACCCTAACATGTGGAGTGGAGGAGGAGGGTACGTCGGTTACGACTGCAGCGGGAGATGGTGCGTCAGCGACTGTAGCAGCGGCGGAGGGGTTGGGTGACTCTTCGTTGGTAGCCATCTTTTTCGACTGGTTCTTCTTTGGCACGATTTGTGTGTTCAAAATGCACGATATGTTTGTGTTCTACTTTTTTTGCTTTTGTTACTTTTTGTTTACACCTATTTTGTCTTGGAGTGGATGTAGTATACGGTATTAGGGGAGGGTTTTGACTTGTCTTTCAATTTCAAAATTCAAAAACACCCAACTTAAAGAAGGGCAATTTTGTCAATTTGGGTAGAAAAGAGTTTTGTTATGTTGGTGGGTAGAAAAGAGTACCCACTATAAAAAAATTTCCCTTTTTTTAAGCAAGATTAAAATTCAAACAAGATTGAACAATACTATATTCGACTTGACTCGACTTGACTTACACCCCTAGTTAAAGTTTGGCAAGTTAGGGTCAAAATCGAGTCGAACTGAATAACACAAGTAATAAACAAGTCGGGTTAGGGTTAACGTGAAATGGCATGATTAACCCATTTGACCCGACTGTGTTGGTATTATTTTACATTTTGTATTATATATGAGTGATTGAATATGTTGTTAGTGTGATGATTGAATATATCAATTGTATTCGGATTAAAATTAACTCATACAACCCATATAAATAGATGAGTTATTAGGTTTTTTAAAATATATAGGTCATTTTGGATTGACCTGAAAAATACGAATAATAAGGTCGGGTTAGGATTGTGCAATATGAACACGAAATAAGTAAAAATGCAGGGTTATAGTTGAGAAATCTGATACAAATAACATGAATTTCATGTCTCGACACGACAGGCGAGTCCGAACACTGCAGGAATTGCCACTCTAGTTGAAATGACTCAGAACTCATGATTTAACATTTAAAGTCAATCTTGTATAAACCTTTATGGCAAGAACTTGTATCGGACCGTCCAATGCGTCAAAATCCCCCAGATAGATCCTAAACCCGAACCCAATGCATTATTGAAATAGTAATCTTTTGAGGATGGTTGCATTTTTGTAATATTAAACAGTGACATAGTAACATTATGGACTAATTAAATTTGTATTTAGGTTTAATATGTTTTACGTATGAGCCTCCAAACCAAAATTATGGTGGATAATTAGTCCAACCATATGATACTTTTGGCCCAAATCGGGCGATGATACCATGTGTCACAGACTGTGTCACAGACTTGTTCTTGAGTGTCGTGCGGCCTAAGTAAGTTGCTCGCGGTTACTAAGTCAGTGTCATTCGAAAGTGTAAGATGGCTAAATATGTTTTAACAATTTGGATGACCGCTTTTCTTATTTTATTAAAAAAAAAAATTACAAACGGCAACGGTAAGACCGCCCGCTTCTTCTTAGAACTGCTTTTCTATAAAATTTTAACTAGCTTGTTCTTAGAACTGGTTTTCTACGTGTAATTTTGTGTGCATTTTGCCACAAACTATTAAATAACCCTCCTCCATCAAATCAAAGGGGCCGTGTTGTAGTTAGCCCAAATAACAAGCGCTGGTTAGTAAAAAAGAATCAAGAATCAAGAATCATTTCAACATATTGATCAACTTATTAATTCAAAAGATGCTACGCTGGTAAAAGAGAAAGAATGCAGAGGCAAAAATAATGATGAGACATCGTTTTATTTGACATAAAGATAGTGAAGACAATGAATAAATTAAATTAGACTAGATACTTTCTCTGTTGAAGGGGAGAGGCCTAATAGCAATTATTTTTCTGTGGGACTAACAAGAATTAAACAACTAATTGATCCCCCTCCCTCCCAATACAGAAATGGAACTCTAGGAGAACAAGTTCATCTCCAATCTGAGATAGATAGATTTCTGTAACTTGAAAATAATTAAAAGCAACTAAAATTAGTTAGAGTTGTTATGTCAAAATCAGGCTGCTCTTGGACTGAAGGACAGTGTAATGTCTTGGAAAACTTTCAACCTCTTGTCAACATTTCTCTTAGCTATTATTATTCCACTATCATCATCATCAGTGTTTCTTCTTGATTCATGACCACCACAAGAATCTCCTAATACTGCAGCAATTATTGCATCCTCAAAATCCTTGTTGTCTGGTAGAAAATCAGCCCAACTCTTCTCCTCCGGTGGTGACGATGATATCAACTGCTTTCGTACTTTATTATTTTCCGGCACATTTCCAGATCTCGTCCTCTTAAGACTCTCCGAAATTAAAACACCACCACCACCCTTTGGTAATTTGGATGAATAGAATGGTGGTGCATCAATATTCAGTGAATTCACCAGACTAAAACCACCACCTGGCGGCTTCACACTATTCTGTGCCCAACGGTTTGTTATAATGTTTGAATTAGTATTCTCATCGCCAAAAACATTATCATCTTGAAACTTATTATTAGCAGTAGAAGCAATATTGGAATTGGAGAATGTGGTGGCAATGGTGCTGTGTTCCTTGCAAGGCTGAGGCTGCCAAATAGCAGAAGAACCCAAGAATGCATCGAAAAGCTTTCGCTGTTCGACCCGATCACAGCCGCCCTTGTTCATCATCTCGGATTCAAGGTCTCTTAGCATTTCTTGAGCTCTCTCATAGGCTTTGAGATGGGAATCGACGCCTCTGGGGCCATCCGCCACCGCTGGCTTCACTCTCCGAAGCGTCTCTTTGGCCTCTCCTATTCTCCCTTGCTTCATCAGGCAGATGCCTAAATTGCACATCTTGTTATTATCTGGTGCGAGTAAAAGAGCTCTCCTGTAAGCTTCCTCTGCTTCGATGTAATTGTTCTGCTGCATCAGTGCCCATCCTAAGTTACCCTGCACCATTCATTCATCAACATTAATTAACTAATACATAAGAAACAAGTTTTAGTCAAAACATATCGCTATTTATTATTTTTAAAATAATGTTTTTTTTATACCAGCAATCGAGTGGCCTCTTGCTCGACGGACACCTGAAACTTCTTGCCCTGAGATCGGGCGGTCTTGGTGCGCTTGCCATTGAAGGCCATCCCTTGTTGAATTAGAAACAGTTTGTGTCTGAGCAGTGCAATTTGGTCATCCAATCTTCCACATCTCTGCACAATAAATAC
Organism: Rehmannia glutinosa; assembly: GCA_016081115.2. Classification (NCBI taxonomy): domain Eukaryota; kingdom Viridiplantae; phylum Streptophyta; class Magnoliopsida; order Lamiales; family Orobanchaceae; genus Rehmannia; species Rehmannia glutinosa. The sequence continues at coordinate 1,120,172 of CM071932.1, read as the reverse complement.
ATAATTAATTTCAATATCCAATTTGCTTATATATACATATGTATTACAAACAGTAGTAATTCGTGTACCTTGTAAAGGTCTAATAAGATGTTGTCAAGGGATTCTTGGGCTTGATCAGAACATCTGGTACGCAATGACTTGATAGCTTCGATGGCTTCTTCAGCCCTGTTTTGCTGCTTCATAACAATGGCCATATCTTTGAGAGCACTATCCACTCTATCTCCAGCATTTATTGCTGCCCAGAACAATGGTATTGCCCTTTCCGGATCCTTATCCACCAGCTGTCATCATCATTTCAACCACACTCCAATTCAATAAAAAACCCACAAATTAAATACAGGGATGACAGAAAACAACATGTACTCACTTGAACATTTTTGGCTCTGACATAAGGGGTGTCACCAACAGGGACCTTGTGGGTGACGTGGAAAGAGTCGGACCGGGTTCTGGAAACCCCAAGAGGCTTGGCCGGTGACGAAGGAGCCGATTTTGTGGGTCGGAAACCGGGTGGCCCATTCCACATTTCTTGCATCATTTTTTCTTGTTTTGTTTAGTTTAGTTGATCTCAGAAGACTGTGGAATGGGAATGGAGGGAGAGTAGAATTGCAGAACAGCTTTTACACACACATACAGAGAGAAAGCGAGAGAGAGAGAGGAGAGAGACAGAGAGGAGGGAAGAAGTGAAGGCAGAGAGGGTGTGTTTTAGACTGTCGCTGAGGAAATTTTTGAAATTTCGGACCGTTGGAGTTTACCGTTTCACAACTAGCCGTTGTGCTCTCCGTGTTTTTATCTTGGTTAATTACTTAATTAGCAGAGAGAGACGACTACCATCATATATCTACCCATTACTATATTTTAATATTTTTTATTTTGACTATAATATAATTAATTACTTTTCTTAATCTGGTCTAATTAGGGATCTGTTTCCTTTTCATTTTTCATCTACAAAAAGACAATTCTGATTCATATTTTTTTTCGAAACTCAAAATTAGTTGAATCATATCGAATATTGTGTGATTTACCGATCACAATTTAATGGAAATATCGGTAAAAAAAAGTCACAAATCCCTTTTTTCTTTTAAACGTACTTTTTTTTTTTGGATTTGTGCACGTACGATTAGTATATGTTCTTATTGGATCTTACTTGGTTCAAACTATAAATAGGCATATAAAAAATAAAAACAAATGCGTTTTTTGGTGAATTGCATGATTAATTTATTTTATAGAATTTTTAAAAAAAGTGGATATTAAAATTGAAGAAAAATTAAATAAATATACGTAAATTTTATGTTTAATATAATTTAAAATATATAGTCATAATTTTTTTATTATTTTATAATGCATTTTGAAAATTATTGTTATTATCTTTTTTTTTGGTTAAATTATGAATTTTATTAATTAAGTAACTTCATAAAATTTTAAAAAGTAAAACTTTAAATAAAAAAGAATAAATAAATAAATGTACGTCAACTTTAAATTTGAAAGTTTTAAAAAGATTTAATAAGAAAACGTTGAACATTTTTATAATGCATTTTCAATGTTAAAATCTTATTATTATATATCTTTAATTTATTAACTTAAAATAGTCGTATAACTATTGAATTTTTAATAATTAACTTATCAATATATTTTTGTATTAACTATTTAAAATATATATTTCGTGAATAAAAAAGATAAATACATATTTATTAATATTAATATTTATGATTTATTTTGAAGTGAGGTGGCAAAGTTCAAATGTAAAATATTTAGGTTGCAAATGAACAAATAACGTTACATTTCGGTTGCAAAGTACAATAACTTTTATCACTTTGGATGATTTCACGATTTTGCCCTCACGTGTTACACACGTGATGGCATCTGAAAGAATTTAAGGTCCCAAACTTTCTCAGAATAAAGTGTTGTTACAAGTGACAGTAACACTTGTACCAACCCGCATCGGATAAAAGTAAAACACAGAGATAAAATTTGTCTACAAGTATAAAAATACTTGTAAACGTGCCAGCAGGGCGAAATATATTCACTAGTTGAAGTATCTTTTACAGAACTCAATTGAATAACTCAACTAGTACGAAAACTTATCAAAACTCCTTTGTTTGAGCAGATCTATACTTTGTAAAACAACTCGTCCAAAAAGAAAGAATATGAACTATTCAGAACTTCTATGAAAACCAACAGATGGACGAAAAACAGAGAAACAAAGACTTCGATCTTCAGGTGTTGAACTGGTACTTCAACAGCACTTCCTTCAACACTCTGAACTATGCAGCTTATTAGACTTTATTTCTCTCTTGCAGAATTCGATCTCTCTCAAATATATGCTCTCTCAGTTGTAATTCTGCGTACTGAATTATGTGGGAGACGTCCTCTTTATATAGGCAAATCCTTTGAAGAGTTTGAGTTCCTACAAAACAAGGATGAAAGAAACATAGTAGAAATAGGATTCCTAATTATATAAGGACTAGAACTCTTTTAAACACATCCCTAAAAAATCGATCTTTTATATCAATCAAAACTCAAGAATCCAGTTTTAATCTAATCCTTTTCTAAATCAACTTCTTTTATTTAATAAATCCTAATTCAAGAAATAACCAAGAAAGGCAAAACACTTAAATTTGAAATTTTCGAAAATAAAGAAAAATATTAATTTCTGTAAAAACACGGAATTAACATTCTCCCCCTTTTTGCCTTTCTGGACAAAACATCAAACTCAAGCAAATGATTTATAAAAATAAGTAAGTAACTCCCCTTAGTTGAAAATCAGTGAAAACAAATTTTTCTCCTCCTTAATAAAAAATCGCCCTGCTTTACAAAGTGTTCCTACATAGGATAGAACACTTTCATGAACACCTCACATGTGCAAAAAGATGGTTAGTGTGTAAACACAATAATAGTGAATGAGAGCAAGAGTCAGCAGACTCAAAATGCAGAAAACTAGTATTAGGTAGTTCAACAAACATTATGAAATGTTAGCACATCAAAAGATATCAGCATATCCCATTATAAATTCTAAGTAACAAAAGTGCTAAAACATGCCAAAAAGTTTAAGTACACCAGCAGGCATTTAATCGAATTTATATAGTTCGTCTTCAAAATCAAAGGTTAAGTCCATATCATCCCCAGCTGCTTCCTTTCCTTTATCCGTTCCTGTGTCAGCTCCATCCTTTGCGCCCATCGAAACATCCCCCTCCACTAAAGCTTGGTGTAGTACTTGGACCGGCTTCATCTCCCCCTTTTTGTCCAGAAGGTGAGAGCAAGCCAAGGAGATGGGCTTTGAAGTTCTCAAAGTACTGAATGTGTTGTTTGGCCAGAGTGATTTGCTGATCGGCAAAGGCCAATTGTCCCTGCATAAAAGACTCAGCCACAGATGTAGCAGATGCAAAATCAAAAGCAGGCATATGAATGTTAGAAGTGTTGGGAGAAACAGATGGCACACTCGGTGGAACACCCTCAGATGTCACAGGAGGAATAGGTTCAGGATCATCTTCATCAGGAAAGCGAAGAGGTAGGTCCTTTACCCTATCCCCCTTGAACAACTTATGAGATATTTTAAACGATTCGGTTCGGTGAGAAGGAGTCTCCACTCATCAAATTTAGACCTTGAGAACTCAACATGAGATAAATCAATGAAGGATACGGTAAAGCATGTGACACGGAAGATTCAGCAAACCCCATTACCATATCAAACACCAATTGACCAAAATTCAAGGGGATCCCTGTTCCAATTTTAAACAAAACCACAACCTGTTCTTTTGCAACCGACGTGCTGTGAGAGGTTGGGATCCAATTTTGCACTGAAATTTTGTGTAACACCGAGTAAAGGGATGTGAGTCTAGAAGCGGGAAGTTTCGAAGGATGAACATGCCAATTCTGAACTCGGTTCTCAGTTATAGTGCGAACAACCTCATTGTAATCATCCACTAAGGCACCTTCATCAAACTCAGGGGTGCCATAAAAAGTGTTAATGACTTGGGGAGAAAAGTCATAAACTTTGTTTCGCACATACACCTTACCATACTTCGCAGATCTCCGGTTCTTGGCTATAGACTCTAAATTAGCATAAAATTCCAAGTCCACATTCCTAACAAACGGCAGTGCTGTGGTTACAGTACTCAACAAATTTCTCTTTTGAAACAACTGAACAATATTAATTTTCTCAAAAAGATCGTGCTCAATTCGCTTTTCACAAATAAACTTACGATCATCCATGGATTTAAAACGTTTGAAAACACCTTCAGTGTAAAAGGAAAAAGAGTATGCTTTACTTACCTCAAAGTCCTCAATCAAAGCAGCAGCAGATTCAACAGATGTATTAGATGAAGGAGTTGTAGCAGCTTCAGAGTGCACAGCTGGATCAGGTGTTGCAACAGGAGTATCAACACTTTGAGGCGCACTTGACGCAACTTTTTCAACTTCTGTCTCAGGCACTAGCTCAGGGTCGGTGTCATCATCTTTATCATCTTCCTTCCGAGCATCAAAGTCCTCATCGCTGGAGTTATCTGACTCGGTCCTCTCGGAGTCTGAAGGTGTTGGTACTGGAGTAACAACACTCTTACCAACTCTCCGTGCTGTACGTGACCCTGTACTAGTCTTTAAAGATTCCAAGATTTCAGCCCCTTCATCTGCAGAACCTTTGTCGGACATTTTTCCCTGTTTTTTCGAACCAGACCCAGACTCAGATGTACCTTTCTTCTTGCGCGGAGTGATCGGAGCCACTTTTTTGGTCGGAGGTTTCTTGATTGGAGTTTTCTTGGCCGGAGGCTTCGATACAGCAGGTTTCTTGACAGAGCTTATGGTTCTTGATCGACGGGCCATCACATACCTGGAAATATCCTCATCGGAATTGGATTGCAACGGAATATCAGGGAACAATGACAGTTCTCCCCCTTTCTTGGATGACCGTCTAACAGGCTTCTTTTCTCTTTTCGGATTTCCTTGCGACGGTGACCCCGTACCTGCAGTCGAGGCAAAACCCCTCTTTTTCGAAATCGGAGATTTTGGAGGGTTTAAGGGTGTTTCATGAATGGCCATATCTGGGAGATCTTCAACATTGATGACATTTTCAGTGTCATCTGGTGGAAAAACACCAATTGGAATTGGGGTTTCAGACCAAAGAACCATGGTGGAGTTTGAATCCAAAATATCTTCAGGATTTTCGAGTGGGTTTTCTTGTGGTTTTTCTGTGGATGTGGGTTCATTTTCTGGCAAATTTTTGGATTCTTCGAATGGAACAGAGGGAGTAGGAGATTTTGGGTTCTCTTCGATGGGAGTACTTTGTTCCGTAAATGGAGCAGGAGTTTCAAGATTTTGACCCAAAGGTGCTGCAGGGGGTGTTGCAAAGACTTGGTGATGGTGGAGGCGTAGATTGGGTCGGCGGGTCGATCGACGCACTCTTGAAGATTTTGCAGAGTTGATGGAGTCGTTCGGCAATGGGTGAGAGGGCGTAGATGATGAAGGACTAGTCAGGCTCGGACTAAACATCCTGAAATTCACAAAAGGATTCTCTTCATTGTGGATTAGTAGACAGTGAAATATACAAAGAGGAGAAAAGTTTCAGAGATAAATTGGAAAGAAGAAGCACTGTGTAATCTTGTAGAATGTGTGAGAGAGAGAGAGAGAGAGAGAGAGAGAGAGAGAGAGAGAGAGATGTGATATGAAGTGTGACAAGTAACAGGTCTATCACATTAAGTACTCTAAGTACAAGTGGCGGTTTGTAGGAGAGAGAAGGAGACCCAAATATATCCAATTTCCAAAAAAAAAAAAACGGGAAGAAAAATTAAAACCTGATTTTTCAAATTTGATTTCAAATTACAAGTCTCCAAAATATATGAAATACTTAACCGCAAATTTAGATAAGATAGTGCTGAGATGATTTCAAATATATTCAAGTAAATCACAATCCATATAACACCACAAAACTTAATTCACCACAAGATTCAGCGATAAAGAAGAGAAAAATCAAGATTGCATAATATCCAAGGGATTCCAAAATTCTGTTATTCATCAATTTTCACCAAAAATGCATGTCCTAATTATGTCTAGATATGGAACAAAGCAAAAAGATAAACGACACACAAGTGGGGGACTTAGTATTAGCTGACATTGTACCGAGTGTTGTAACACCTTGAGAGACACCTTTACGCCGATTCAATGAATAGTGATCCGCATATCTAGCATATAGGATTTTTCGAGTTTTTCTTATGATTTTCCAAGATTCATGCCGTTGCTTAGCCAAAGGAGTAGCTTTCACACAAAAACCCAAAGGTAGCTTTTTATCACAAGATCATGCCGCTTAAAACACTTTTATAAGGTAAGAATTGGTCAAAAGGATTATCTGCACTCAGTGGGGAGGTAGCTCTTTCCCTCAAAGGCCTCAAAACATGATCGATATATTTTTTTAAACTCATTGCCTGGGTAAAATATATTAATGATTTTGTAAATTGGAAACATCCACTCACATCAACTTATCAAGTGAACACTCTTGGGTACATTACCAGAACTTTGTCAAGCTAATTTCGTCGTGCAGATGCAAATCTAACTAAATGCATGAATGCAAGAAAGAACAAAAAGCAAACAAAAAAAAGGTGTTGCAACAAGTGTTACTATGTAGGCTGCAACACTTATACGAACAGTGTTAGATCGCACACAAACCAAGAGACTTCCTTAGAGTGAAATATCTCTCAAAATCTAAAGCTTTGGTGAAAATATCAGCTAACTGATTTTCAGTACCAATGTATTCTATGCGAATAATGTTTTTCTCAACCAAATCACGAATAAAGTAGTGTCTTATGTCTATGTGTTTTGTGCGAGAGTGTTGTAGCGGATTCTTTGAAATATCAATAACACTTGAATTATCACAATAAATGGTTAAGATATCACTATGAAGACCATAATCCTCAATCATTTGATTCATCCAAAGCAATTGGGAACAACAACTCCCAACAACAACATATTGATTCAAAGAATGAAAGAGAAAACACAATTTTGTTTACGACTGTACCAAGACACCAAATTATTACCAAGGTATAAACAACCACCTATTGTACTTTTTCTGTCATCAACGTCTCCAGCCCCCAGTCAGAGTCACTAAAACCAACTAGATTTGTGTTTGTATCTTTAGTGTACCAAATTCCTAGATTAGTGGTGCCTCCAATATATCGAATAATTCTTTTCAAGGCTTTCAAGTGAGTGATCTTAGGATTGGCTTGATAGCGAGCACACAAACACACACTATACATGATATCGGGGATCGCTAGCGCTTAAATACAACAGACTACCTATCATGCTTCTATACAAAGTGTTATCAATACTTTCAGCAACATCTTCTCTACTAAGTTTTTGACTTAAACCCATGGGAGTTTTCATATGGGATGCACTATCTAAGTTGAATTTCTTCACCAAATTTCGTGCATATTTGCTTTGAGAAATAAAAATCCCATCCTTCGATTGTTTGATTTGTAAGCCCAAAAAGTAGTTCAATTCACCAACCATACTCATTTCAAATGTAGATGACATACAATCAACAAATTCTTTTAACAATTTTTGACTAGAAGCACCAAACACAATATCATCCACATATATTTGAGCAATTAAAATGCTATGACTAGTTCTTTGAAAGAAAAGAGTCTTGTCCACTTCACCACGTTTAAAACCCATTTGGAGTAAATACTCAGTTAATCTACCATACCAAGCTCTAGGGGCTTGTTTAAGACCATAAAGAGCCTTTTTAAGCTTAAACATATGGTTCGGATTATAGGGATCTTCAAAACCTTTTGGTTGTTCAACATAAGCTTCTTCATTTAAAATCCCATTTAAAAAAGCACTTTTAACATCCATTTGGTGAAGTGTAAGACCGAGGTGACAAGCTATAGCAAGAAGAAGTCTAATGGACTCAATCCGGGCTACAGGAGCAAAGGTTTCATCAAAGTCAACCCCCTCAACCTGTGTATACCCTTGAGCCACCAAGCGAGCTTTATTACGCACAATGTTCCCAGATTCATCAGTTTTGTTTTTGAAAATCCATTTAGTACCAATTACATTCACATTATCAGGTCTAGGAACTAAATACCATACATCATTTTTAGCAAATTGATCAAGTTTATCTTGCATAGCATTAATCCAAAATTCATCTTTTAAAGCCTCATTGACATTCTTAGGCTCAAAATTAGAGATAAAGCAGCAAGTTCTTACCAGAGTGCAGTTTGAAGACAAGTATGCATATCTTACCATGTCACGGTAGTTTACCTTCTCCTTTCTTCGTGTTCGTACACCTTCAGCAACTTCACCTATCACTTGAGTAGTTGGGTGATTTTTCTGAATTATGCTTGGTATGTCTCTGGTACGATCAGTCACATGATCATCAAGTACCTGGTTTTGTTCGTTCTCATGATCAGATTCAGATTCTGAGTATGTTTCTATAGGTGTGTTTACAGGTGCTGCTGCAGGTGTCTCAACATCTGTTGGAACACTTGCAACGACATCTGTTGTAACACTTGGTTCAACTTAAGTTTCAGGGACTGACTCAGATGTATTATTTGTCTCAATTAGATCAGAGACACAGTCTTCTTCAGTTTTCCTGCAAGGTCAGCTAAATCATCGAAAACAACGTTCACAGTTTCCATAATAGTCCTTGTTCGAAGGTTAAAAATTCTATAGGCATGACTGTTAGTGGAATATCCTAGGAACAGACTCTTATCACTTTTAGAATCAAATTTAGCAAGTTCATCTCTATCATTCAGCACAAAACACACACATCCAAATACATGAAAATATTTAAGGTTAGGTTTCTTACCTAAAAGTATTTCGTACGGAGTCATAGTACTTCCTACCCTTAAATACACACGATTTGTAATATGACATGCAGTGTTTAAGGCCTCAGCCCAAAAACGTTTGGTCAAATTTTTCGAACTTAACATGACTCTTGCCATTTCTTGTAATGTTCGATTTTTCCTTTCCGACACCCCATTTTGTTGTGGAGTTTTGTGTGCGGAGAACTCATGAGAAATACCTTTCCTATCACAAAAGGTTGAAAACGATGAATTTTCAAATTCTTTTCCATGATCAGTTCTTATTCTAGCGATAGTGACACTGTACAAATTGCACACCTTCTTATGCAAATTTCTGAAAGACTCAAAAGCATCAGATTTTTCACGTAAGAAATGAACCCAAGTAAAACAAGAGAAGTCATCAACACATACAAAAGAATATTTCTTTCCTCCAACACTTTCAACCTCAATTGGACCCATAAGATCCATGTGAAGAAGTTCAAAACAGCGGGTAGTATGAAAGTGTTGTGACACTTGGTGTGACACTCGAGTTTGTTTACCTTTTTGACAAGATCCACACACAAAGGTATTTTTAGTATTCAGTTTTGGTAATCCTCTTACAGCTTCATATCTGACAAGTTTCTCAATCATTTTAAAGTTCACATGTCCTAACTTTTGATGCCATAAATCCGTCCCATTCAAATTAACACTATGATAAGCAGTAATACCACCAAATTGGTGGCAATTATCAACGGATCTTAAACCTGCTAAGATGCAAACGTTAGCATTGTCAAATACTTCACATGAATTCTTATCAAATTTAACATACAAATCATCATCACAAAGTTGGCTAATGCTAAGTAGGTTCGCAGAAAGCCCTTCAACGTGTAAAACGTTTCTGAGCTTAGGAAGACCTTTTACATTCAGAGTACCTTTACCAACTATTTGTCCTCGTGCACCATCACCATATGTGACCTTACCTCCGTCGAATAATTCATAGTCCGTTAGGTATTCTTTGGTCCCTGTCATGTGGCGAGAACATCCACTATCAAAGTACCAAGATCTTGTAATGTTAGACCTCAAGTGTGTATATATAACATTACAAGTCAACTCAATTTTGCGGACCCAAATAGTTTTTCTTTTAGTCGAGGTGTTGTTAGAAGTGTGTGAGGACACTCATGAAAACACTTGACCAGAAAACGTTTGACGTTTTAGATCAGACTTTAGCTTATAGCAATAAGGTTTAATATGGCTAGGTTTATAGCAGTAATGACATATATAATGTCTTTTTCTTTTCTGTGGCTTTTCATTAGAATAAGAAGGATCATCAATAGAAGAATTTGAAGTCTCAAAGTTTTCAGATCCATTTACAAAAGTTGGAGTTTTGTATCCCAAGCCAACTTTCTCTGTATTTCCTAGAGCTAGGATTTCGTCAAGTTTAGCTTTGCTAGAATTAAGCTTTTTCAATGTCTCAAGAGATTTTTCAAGTTCAGATTTTACCTTTTCTATTTTCTCATCTTTCCTGGTTAGCATGATTTCCAGTCGTGTCAGGGAATTCTTCTGCTCCTCGTTCTCCTTTGTAAGTTTTTCATTCTCCTTTGTCAGATATTTGGTGTGTTCAACACGTTTTTCCCAATCGTGGTATAATTCTTGGTAAGCATCCATGATTTCCTGTTCTTCATTATCGGAGTCCTCAGCAGCCTGGATATCTGTTTCAACTAGATAGGCAGATGTTAAGCAAAACGTATTTGAAGGGTTAGAAAGAGTATACCTGTTAGGTGTTGGAATGTCTCGAGCAACACCTCGAGAGACACCCAATGGATTGATTTGCATCGCCTTTTTCTCATTGATGATTGTCATGAGAGCAGTATTTTCATCATTCTGACTCGAGTTTTCTTCCTCTGACTCATCATCGCTCAAAGTAACACTCAAATTCATACCCTTTTTACATAAATTATTTGCACATTCATTGGCATAGTGCCCAAAACCGGTGCATGCTCTACATCTGACCTTATCAATATCAAACTGATTCCCAATTTTATCTTGGTTTCTATCAGGCATATTCATTTGAGGGTATTTAGGAGCATTAGGTTTAAAAGGTTTGTTGGTTTTGGAAGGAAATTGAGTTTTGCTTTTGTTTTTCATGATCCTACTGAAATTTTTAGCAAACATAGCCATAGATTCCTCAACCTCTTTAGTTAATTGAGCCAATTCACTAGTTTCATTAGGTATTACCTGCAGAGCAATGCTTTTCCCTTTTGGTCTCCTTTTGTCGACAAAATTGAGTTCCCAAGTTTTGAGGATTCCAGCTAACTCATCGAGTCGTAGTGTTGCAATGTTTGATAATTCTTCAACCGCAACAATCTTAATATCAAACCTTTCAGGTAGGGAACGCATCATCTTGCTTACTAACCTGGAATTTGAGATCGGCTCACCCAGAGATTGAGATTCATTGGCGATGTCACGAGTCGTCCCATGGTAAGATGTAATATCTTCATCTTCCTCCATCTTCAAATTTTCAAACCTAACTGTCAGGTGTCGTAACTTGGAGAGACGAACACTTGCAGAACCTTCACAATGTTTTTGCAGAGCCTCCCATGCGTCCTTGGCTGCAGTATAGTTGCAGATGATTTTAAACATGTTGAAATCTACTGCACCAAAAATCGCATTGAGAGCCTTCAAATTGTAGTTCGCAAGTTGAATATCTTCATTGGACCAGCTTATTTCATTCTGATTTATGTAATCGCCATCGACATCTATGATTTTTGGAGGAGTCCATCCAACCAGAACAGTGCGCCAGGCTTTCTCATCAATTGATTTTATAAAAGCCCGCATCTTGATCTTCCAAATCGAGTAGTTAGATCCATCCAACATAGGTGGACGAAACATAGTTGAAACTTGACTATCCATTGCTTGCTCGAATTTAGGATCAACACTTAGTGAAATCAAGTATTGGCTCTAGATGCCAATTGAAAGAATTTAAGCTCCCAAACTTTCTCAGAATAAAGTGTTGTTACAAGTGCCAGTAACACTTGTACCAACCTACAGCGGATAAAAGTAAAACACAGAGATAAAATTTGTCTACAAGTATAAAAATACTTGTAAACGTGCCAGTAGGGCGACATATATTCACTAGTTGAAGTATCTTTTACAGAACTCAATTGAATGACTCAACTAGTACGAAAACTTATCAAAACTCCTTTGTATGAGTAGATCTATACTTTGTAAAACAACTCGTCCAAAAAGAAAGAATATGAACTATTCAGAACTTCTATGAAAACCAACAGATGGACGAAAAAAGAGAAACAAAGACTTCGATCTTCAGGTGTTGAACTGGTACTTCAGCAGCACTTCCTTCAACACTATGAACTGTGCAGCTTATTAGACTTTATTTCTCTCTTGCAGAATTCGATCTCTCTCAGATATATGCTCTCTCAGTTGTAATTCTGCATACTGAATTATGTGGGAGACGTCCTCTTTATATAAGCAATCCTTTGAAGAGTTTGAGTTCCTACAAAACAAGGATGAAAGAAACATAGTAGAAATAGGATTCCTAATTATATAAGGACTAGAACTCTTTTAAACACATCCCTAAAAAATCGATCTTTTATATCAATCAAAACTCAAGAATCCAATTTTAATCCAATCCTTTTCTAAACCAACTTCCTTTATTTAATAAATCCTAATTCTAGAAATAACCAAGAAAGGCAAAACACTTAAATTTGAAATTTTCGAAAATAAAGAAAAATATTAATTTCCGTAAAAACACGGAATTAACAGCATCTTTTTGGAATATTCTGCCGCCGGGATGCCTGAGGTTACAATTTAGCAATCCACAAAGTTTAGGTACTAAATACCAACAAAAAAAAAGTTCAAGTACCAAACTCGCAAAATAGTCATAATACATGTTGCAAAACAAATATTCCCCTAAAAATAATATATATGTAGTTGAAACTTCATTCAGATATTTAAACATCAACTCCTTTATTCTGAAGAGGAAATAATAATAAGAAAAAGGTCATTTCAATTTAATTCAAATATGATACAAAAACCTACAAAAAAAGAGTTCATTTTGACCTCTGGTATTTGATAGGTGGATTAGTTGTTCTCGAAATTCAAGAAAATAGGTATTTGTTGGGGGCATAAATATCATCTAATATTTAATATATTATTCAGTTTATATATTGGAATAATATTATTAATTGTCCAATAATCAATGGGCTACAGATGGAATAACTTGATCCAAAGGATTTCGAGACTGACCCACATGCCACTTTCTTCTATACGGCCTGCAAAGCCCATCACCCAGGTATGTAAAAGTTTCTCCTCTTTATTTGTAAATTAATTTCTCATACTCTCTCATAATCTCACTTAACCATTATTTAGTATTCAATTACTATCTTATATTCTCTCTCGATCACCGTGCTGACTTGAGTGTCGGAGGAGCCTCCATGGGACAACCCCAGGGCCTGTCTAACATTTGCGTGCGTGCATGCAATTTTCCAGTAGAAGATTTCCAGCTCCCAGACTTGGAGGACTTCCCGCTTGCGAAGGAGAATATTTGGACTTATTCAAAAACTCTGACTTGGAGTGATCTGCCTTAAAAAGCAGCCTCAATATTCATACATTAAGATGAAGATTATTACATATGTAACTTTCATTTTTATATACATGTCAATTTTCTAAAATCATCTTGAGAAAATAGAATATGAGACATAATTTTTAAATACGTAGGACTTTTACCTAGTTAGAAATTTTATTACTTTGTCCTCTTTTGTTGGAATTAAATTTCTTTTTTCTCTTAGACTTCTTATTTCACAAAACTTGTTGATTTGACCAAATAAATCAGTGTACCTGAAGTCACCACTTGAGGTTTGGGTTTGGGGTCACTTCGGGTACTTTGAGTGGATGACCTGAAATAGAACATACGTTAGGCTATCCAGGGTAGCCCTAACTAAGGCCCTCCGATGTTTAAATCACTTCGGGTCGTGAGGTAGATGAAGTAAGAACAGTGAAGTGATGAATGAACAGTAAAAACTTAACCTCTTGATAATTGTGCTTAACTTTTATAGTGGTGATTATGTACAAACATATTGGTCCACGTGGCATCGTCTGGAGAGGAATTTTGTCAGATGATCAATGGTAGGAAAGATCTCGGTTCGGATCGGTTCGTTTGGGTCAGGTTTGTTCGAGCCAAACCCCACCCGAGTAAAAAAGACGTGGATCCTGCCTCCCTTAGTCAGTTTTTGACTATTTTAAGGTAAAGTGTTAAAACTACTTTATTGGTTTATCATTACTCCCCCAACTTATTTTATTCTTTTAAGTAAAAGAATTTTTGATCTGGTCTATCGAATATGAAGAGCCACGAATCTGTGCCGTTGATTGTGACTATTGGAGTTCCTTAGAGGTTGATAAATATTACTGAGAAAAGTAAAATTTCATTTAAATTTACCTCAGTTAAAAAAGATTTACTTCACTCTTATGTCGCCTTCAAAATCGTCCTCGCTATAACTTTAAATCGCCCTCGTCTTCACTACTCAAGATCCATGTAGCCTCTTCTTCTTAATTATGTCTTCTTCTAGTTCATCTGATTCAGGGTCGGGGTCGGGTTCATCTTATAGTTCTACCTCTTGCACCTTTGACAGTGAAACAGATCTTGAGGTTACGACCCTCTAGGCTCTAATTAGATCCACAATTGAGGGTCATGGAATACTCTCTATCCGTAGGCAATTTTTTATCCCTGATAATTTTGAGGTAATAGCTCCTAGCTCCGAAGATAGGATGGATAAACCTCCACCTCAATACCTTGCGTTTCACATAGTGGCCTTGGAGGTAGGCCTTAAGTTTCCCCTTTTTGATCACATAGAAATTATTTTAACTGGTTTAGATGTTTGCCAAGCTCTGTTAGTGCTTGACTTGTTTTGGTATATAATAGGTTTATCATACTTGTGTGTTTCCTTGATATGGACCCTTATTTCATTTTTGGTCCTTATATTCTTTGAGTTCTTCTATCAAGATGGGAGAAGTTGGCGTCTTTTACTATCTTCTAAGCCCAATTGTAAATTACTTGATAAGTCACCCTCTTACCATGGCACTTGGAAGGAATCATTCGTATTCATTCAACCCGCTCTGGATCGCCCTTGGAGGGTGATTCAGCCTGGTTTGGGAGACATGCCACTAGACAATGAGGGGTTAATTTAGGGTAGACCTACATGTGCAGTGAGACCTACCTTTATGGTCCAACCTACCTCGATGGTTATACCTACATCTATGGGTAGACCTACATGTGCAGTTAGACCTATCTCCATGGGTAGACCTACCTCTATAGTTCGAGCTATATGTGCTGACCTGCAATGCATTAAATGTGTAAGAAACCCTATGGTGTGACATAAAGCATTAAGGTGGGAAGACCTGATATGCATTAAATGTGAAAGACACCCTATGATGTGACACAAAACATAAAGGTGTGAAGACCTGACATTCATTAAATGTGAAAGACACCTTGATGTGACATAAAGCATAAAGGTGGGATAGACCTGGTTCACAAATCTTCCAGCTCAAGGGTTTAGCTCTACCTAGGCCTTTCTGTTCGGGTATGCCTACAGGGAGCTTTGAAGATATCATGGTGAAGCTTCAAGAAAGGGAAAAGTTATTGGCCACCCTTCGGGTTACCGAAAAGGGTAACATCTCGCTTCCGGTTTCTGTGGCTTTGGGCTCGAAGGTCATCCCCAATTGGAATATTATCTCTGAAAGTTTAATGTTTTGATTACAAACTGGGGGGATTCATTCGAGTTCTCCTTCCTTTAGATAAAATTGGAGTCCGAGGATTTGGCATCACCCAGTTAGAAAATGGTTTTTCTCATAATGTTATATCGGTAAGTGCTCCGCTTCATCTTCACTTTCTTTTTCTATTCTTTGGCTCCTTTAAATATATATGTATATATGTCTATCTCGATCTCAAGCCTTGATATTTGGTGTATATATTTTGTAGAATATTGCCTTAGTTC
Source organism: Rehmannia glutinosa (assembly GCA_016081115.2). NCBI lineage: Eukaryota > Viridiplantae > Streptophyta > Magnoliopsida > Lamiales > Orobanchaceae > Rehmannia > Rehmannia glutinosa. The sequence goes on along the minus strand of CM071932.1, from coordinate 1,104,400 downwards.
TTAACTGACACTTCAAGCAGTTAACTACCAATATCAATGGCTCGCTTGCGAGGAACATTTGCGTAAGGTTGAGAATAAGCTCAAATTGACCCTAAAAGAGATGGAAGCTTATGAGGCTACTGTTCGAGATGAACTCAGGAAGGAGTATGAAGATTCTCTTCAGGATCGTGATCGTGAGATAGGAGACTTGAAAAAGTCTCTTCATACGATGAAGACTAAGCTGTCAGAGATGACGAGTGGTGTAGAAAGCGCTAAGAAAGAATCTTTCGAAGCTAGGAGGACCACCGGGTTATTAGAATATCAAGGCTCAGAAGAATTTAAATCCAAGTTGAATAAAGTCCGTATGTCAGGAGCTATAGACTTTAGGAAGTCTGCTAGCTTTGGGATCGCGGTCGCTAACCAAACTGCTAGCTATGAACTCAATGGCTTCGTGAAATGTCAATTCCAAATTGTTAAGTTGAAGGGTTTCATTCCTCAGTTTGATTTCAACAAATTGCAACCCTTAAAAGATGAAAATATGGAATTCCTCACGCACAATGATGAAGGTGAAACAGCGGAGGAAAAGTTTGCGTTTTTTGTTGGTGAAGATTTTGGCAAAAACTTGCAGGGTTCTCTAGATGCTGATGCGGACCCTACTGGTGAAGGCTTTTCGCGTTCAAGTATTGAGGCTGATGATGGTGGGGATGGCGATGGGAACCAACAGGCTTAGATAAATGCCATTATATTTTGTCACCTAGTTTTGTACCAGACATATTGTAATATTTTCGCGTTTAGCTAATGTACGATATTTAATATTTCGCGTATTTTCTATGAAGTGATTTTGATTCTCATCTTCATCCTTGCTTTAATTTTTTTTTCAAATTAATTTTGTAATGACCCAAATTTGTTTTGCCTTAATAAGAATTCTATTAGTCATGTTATGAATGTATTTAATAGAATAATGATAAGGAAATTCATAATTTTATTAATTATTTACTAGACAATTAATTAGTTAAATTACGGAGAATGAACATCTATTTAATTTATTTAATTTGGGTCTTATGACATATAATTGGACCTTTATTTAGGTTAGAGTAATAAAATCCCATGAAAATGTCTTATTGTTATTAATGGATTAATAGAAGTGTGCTCATGTATCCAAAGCCCAGTCTAATTGAGAATATGTTAAAATACAAATATAAGACACGTAAAACACATGTTGAATCTTCTGGAAACTACGAGAGTTGGTTTTGTTTGATAGAGACCTTGAGGGATTTACTACTATTTAAATTTAACATGCAAGTAATCTTTTTAGTTTTCACGTAGATTTGGATTATTGTTATGTATGTTATTTCATTATGCTGATCTGAAGGTTTGCCGCCTTATCATGTTTGACTACAAGGTTTGTCGCCTTAAGTATTATAATGATTCATGTATTGGGCTTGCCGCCAACTATGTATGATTGTATGAATATATGCATTCCTTTAACTAACTAATTGAATGTAGGGCTTTTCTCTAACTAGTTAATCATGTTGGGTTTTTTGTTAATTAATTGAATGGAGACTTTTCCCTAACTAGTTGAATGATGGGTTTTTCCTTAATGAGCTGAATGAAGAGTTTCCTTTAACTAATTGAATGTAGTTATTATCATAAGTAACTAAATGCATGATTAGTTATTTCCATAAGTAACTGAATGTAGGGTTTTCCCTAACTAACTGAATGTAGTGATTTTCCCTAAATATATGTTTCAATCTAAAGTTCAATAATTAATTGAACGTAAGGTATTCCTAATTAGTTGAACATATGTTTATCCCTAATTAATTGAATGTCTGATTTGTTTTTTTAAATCAGTTGAACATATGGTTTATCCCTCATTAATTGAATGTAGGGTTTTTCCCTAACTAACTGAATGTAGGGATTTTCCTAGTTAATTGAATATAGAACGTAGGGTTCTTCCCTAATTAGTTAAATGTGGACTTTTCTCTAATTAATTAAATGTAAGGTCTTTCCCAAATATGTTTGAATCTTTGAATGTAGGCTTTCCCGTAACTAAACTTGAATGTAGGATTTCATCTAATTAATTGGTTATAGGGTTTCCCCTAACTAACTGGAATGTAGGCTTTTCCTTAATTAATTGAACGTAGAGTTTTTACTAATTAGTTGAATTATGATTTTGTTCTTAATTTGTTTTAGCGAATTTGATTTAATTATTATGATATGCGCTTATGTGTATTCTTGTATTTAATGAAAAGTTGCATCACTTATGTTCATCGACTTGTTAATGTATGTTCATAGCATTTCATGAGCATGCTAGAAAGGGCATTATAAATCTTATCTTTTTTTTTTAATAAATAGTCAATTAATCTTTTCAGATCAATTCTTCAAATAGTACTCGATTAATCTTTTTCAGATTAATCTTATCTTTTTCAGATAAGTAGTCAATTAATAGTTTTCAAATCTACGAATAATAATTAATTAATCCTTTTCAGATTAATTTTATCCTTTTTAGTTGAAGCTCTAGTGAACTTTTAGCCTTAGGATCTTTTTCAGATCTGCAGGGGCTTCATGTTCATTTCGTGTGGGCCTCCTACCTAGCCTCACGCTTCATGTTTGTGCTTGTCTTCACGCTTCACTTTGCGTGAGCCTCTTGTCTAGCCTCAAGCTTCATGTTGTGCTTGGTTTCACACTTCGCTTAATGTGTGCGTCTTGCCTAGCCTCGTGCTACATGTTTTTACTTGGCTTCACGCTTCACTTCACGTGAGCATCTTGATTACCCTCACGCTTCACATTTTTGCTTGGTTTCACCCTTCGCTTCACGTGAGCGTCTTTCCTAGCCTCACGTTTCACTTCTCGTGAGCGTCTTGCCTAGCCTCACACTTCCCTTATCATGAGTGTCTTGGGGCATGAACATCTTGCCTGGCCTCACGAGAGCCTTTCGCCTGGCCTCACAGGAGCCCCTTGTCTGGCCTCCCAAGAGCCGTTTTCCTGGCCTCATGGGAGCCTCTTGTATGGCCTCCCGTGAGTCTCTTGTCTTGCCTCGCGCGAGCCTCTTGCCTGGCCTCACACGAGCCTCTTGTCTAGCGTGAGGCTTCATGCTTGTGCTTCACCTCACGCTTCGCTTCACGTGAGCATTTTTCCTAGCTTCACATTTCAAGTTTTTGCTTGGCTTCACATGAGCGTCTTTCCAAGCCTCATGTTTCATGCATTTGCTTGGCTTCACGTTTCACTTCACGTGAGCATATGGCTGGCTTCATGTTTAGCATCACGCTTCGCTTTGTGTAAGCATATAGTTAGTCTTTCGCTTTTCTTCGCGTAAGCATATAGTTAGCCTCTCGCTTCACTCCGAGTACGCATATAGATGGCCTAGCGCTTCACTTTGCGTAAGCGCATAGCTAACTTCATCAAATTATCCTTAAGTTACTTTTTCAGATCGTTTAACTTCACATCGCGATCTTTCTCAGATTACCTTTCTTTATGTCGCGATCTTTCTCAGATCATTTAACTTCACTTCATGATCTGTCCATTCGTTTTGGTTTATGTCGTGACCTTTTTTAGATTGTTTAACTTCACGTCACGATCTTTTTCAGATATATTCTCTTAATGTCGTGATCTTTTTCAGATCGCTTCCTTTAATTTTGTGATCTTTTTCAGATTGTTTAGCTTCATGTCATGATCTTTTTCAGATTACTTCGCTTAGTGTCGAGATCTTTTCCAGATTGTTTAGCTTCACGTCACGGTCTTTTTCAGATCGTTTTGCTTAATGTCGTGATCTTTTTCGGATAATTTCGTTTATTGTCGTGATCTTTTCCAGATCGTTAAATTCATATCACGATCTTTCTAAGACCATTTTTCTTAATGTCGTGATCTTTTTCAGATCGTTTAACTTCATATCACGATCTTTCTCAGATTGTTTCTCTTCGTGTCACAATCTTTTTTATATCATTTACTTTATTTTTATGTGAATCTTCTAGCATCACTTCATTTCAATTCATCTTGTGCTTCACCTCATCATGATGTGTTTATGCATTTCACTGTGTACTTCACTTCATTTTGCTCTTGGCTTCATAGTTCACTTCATTGCTCTCTTCACTTCATGGTACACTTCATTGTACTCTTCACCTCATAGTGCACTTGATGGTGCACCTCAGTTCTTGGTTCACTCCACTGTGCACGTCACGCCATGTGCACTTTATTGTGCACGTCACGTCATGAAAACACTTTATTGTGCTCTTCACCTCATGTTGCATTTCATTTCATGGTTCACTTCATGTGCACCTCACTTCATGGTACACTTCACTGTGCACCTCACGCCATGGTGCACTTCATTGTGCACCCCACTTCATTTCATTTGATGAACTCTCATTTTAATTTATTCTTCACGAAGCACCGCTAAGTTCACTTTCACTTCAAGGTACACTTAGGTTATTGCCTTATGGCTTCATTGTATTGTACTTACTCATTGATAAGTGATATTCAAGATCATTGAATTTGACTTCATCTTTAAAAAGTAAAATGTGCATTCATAGAAAATTTGCATTTAAATGGAAACTATTTATGATTGAAATGAGTTACTTACAATGTAACGATGCTTCCACGTATAAACTTCTCAGGTTGTGCACATACCGAAGCTTCCAATTAGGATCCAACTTTCACACATGCTCTTGAGACTTGGAAATGCATATCCTTCAACTTCTTTATCTTTTTTTTTTATCACAAGTGTTTTGCATCATGTTCTTAGTTGATTAAATTTTGAGGAAAGTTTGGCCCTGTTTTCTTCTAGGTCGAGGTCGAGCTTCTTTGCCTTAGGGTCGTGCCTCTGGATTTTTTAGATGGAGGTCAAGGTCCCTCTAATTGATCTTTATCATCTCTAGGTTCCCTCGTGGACTTTATTGTGGCTGCCCTTCTTAGACCTTCAACATGTTCATCTCTTCCTCGTCTTTTGCAACCCTATGCTTCTTGGGAGTAGCATCTTGAGGTGACATGTTATTTCTCTTATTTTGAGGTGGAGCTTCATCTTTCGCCTGAGAGGTCACTAGTGCCTTCACCTTTCTAATGAGCTCAACAACTCGTTTGCTAGCTCCAACTACTTTTTTTTGGCACCCTTTCTTCAACCTCTTGATGCTCGTTTCTCATCTTCGATGAAGGTGAAGACACGAATTACTTAGACTTCATTGGTCTCCTTCAGCGTCTTGAAGTCACCACTTGAGGCTCGGGTTCGGGGTCACTCCAGGTACTTTGAGTGGATTGCCCTGAGACAGAACACACGTTAGGCTAGTTGGGGTGGCCCCCAATTAAAGCCTTCTGATGCTTAAGTCAGTTCCGATCATGAGGTAGATGAAGTAAGATTAGTGAAGTGATGAATGAATAGTAAAAACTTAACCTCTTGATAATTGTGCCTGATAGTGTTGATTATGTACGAACATATTGGTCTATGTGGCATCATCTGGAGAGCCTTTTTGTCAGATGATCAATGGTGGGGAGGAGCTCGGGTCAGATCAGTTCGATTGGGTCGGGTCGAACCCATCCCAAGTAAAAATGACGCGGATCCTACCTCCCTTAGTCAATTTTAGATTATTTTTAAGGGTAGAGTGGTAAAACCACTATTGGTTTATCACCTGTAAATATAGCTAAACTTTCACAGTGGACAAACATTACTCAGAGGATTGAAGTGGACATTGATCTATGATGGTAGTTCATACATTGTATCACACCAAAATAATAACTCAATTTTTGTAACCTATAAAAACCTCCAAAAAATCTGGTTACAAATGTAGTCAATTGATCATATTCTCATTCTAGTCTTCTGCATCCTATTACTCTTTGTCTCTTTAAATCTAAATGAGCATAGGAGTGTTTTCGCCAGGATAATCTTGGCACCACAAACGACTTGTTGTGTCGTACATAGTCACCCCCAACAACCAAAATCCAATTTGGATTCATGAATTGAAGTGATACCCACATATATCAACAATTTTCCAAACACTACATTGTCTTAAAAGCTAAATAAAATAACTAAAGCAAAATTTAACGTTGCTGAGTTATGAGAGTGATATCCGAAACAGATTTATAGTACACTTGAGTTAGGAATGGAAGTTAAGTATCTCACTTCATGAACAATAGATATTTTAATAACAAATTTACATGAAGTGTACACCGTATGTAATATTTATATGATGAGTTATCAGTCACCTAACATCCATTTTAAAACTTTTGAAAATAAATATCAACTCGACCCGGCCCACTTTAACCCACAATCCAAATGAGCCAACCCATTTTGACCATTCCAACAAGGTTGCCAAAAGTACAACCCAACCCACCATATTTGCATGGCGGGTTGGGCGAGCTTTATGGGTCTAGAGCCCTTTTGACACATTTAACTAAAAGGTTTCAATATTCATCAAATTCAATGAGATTCACGATCAGTTGAATATCAAAAAAAAAAAAAAAACTGGAATTAAGCCAGTAATTTCATCTCAAAACTTTCAAATATAAAAACAAAAAACCTGGAAAAGAAGAATAAGATAATTAATAGAGACTATTTCTCTGACTGATTATCAAACTCAGTAAGCCTTTATTATTATTTAATATTTTAGTTAGATACTATTTAGATAACAATGCCGTGGGACTTGGACTAATGTCCAATCCTTTCAAGAACTTACGGATTCAGCTAAATATTAATACATTCTCGGACGTGAGAAGTCATTTCTCGAGGACGAACTGTGTTCTTTAAAGCCACCCAAGAGGTGTCCAATTGTACTAGTCACAAGCATTAAAGCGTAGGCAAAGGAGTAAATTAACAATGGCATAAGTCAAGAATTGACCAATATTCAGCAAAATGTTGCCATGAAGATAATACAATGTGTGGTATCCTCCATTGGAGGATACCATGAACTAAGCTGAGATTCCATTCGATTGACACATTTTCGAAACGTAACCTGAGGTAATAAGATGTTGAGACCTAGGGATAATATGACATGAAGCTAAGCATTATTTCAGATGTAAGGACTAACAAACTGGTTTATTTGTATTCTCAGAAAGAAAACTGTACATACAAGAAACCATAAACAATCTCAACCCCAAGTTAAATTCCAAGTTAATCCTTGAGCCGCATGTAAATATGAGAATGGGTTAATTTCAGCAGAAATTACTGTAAGACTAGCATATGTAGACAGTAACATAACGAGAAAATGCCAAGTTTAAGGAATAGCACTGGTCGAACACTTCCTTTGCAACCAGATCAAACGCTTTTCGACATTGAGAGTTAAGAACGTCTCCCTTGCATTACGGCTATTACTGAATAGATCCAAAGCAGCAAAATAAACTCGGTCATTAACACCTTGCAATTCATCCAATGCCCCAACACAATCAGTTATAGAGAATTTGCTGTTGAACTTCGTTATGGCTTCTGTCCTGAGTTTTGTAGCAGCAGCCATCTCCATTACACCTCTTGCAATAGCATTTTCAATTCCTTTCCGGCCTCTCTTGTGACTGCCCACATCCACATATTCATCTGACTCTGATGGCGATAGTTCCTCCATTTTTACAGTCGGATGTCCTGGAGAAGGAAGTGAACATGAAATTACTTCATTGTCCTCCGTGGATCCATTTTGTTTATCGTATGTCCTTGGTTCTGCAAATATTGTTCGCAGCTGGTCGTATATTGTACAGCCCGTACTCCTCACTGTCTCAGCATCAGGATGTTCCTGATTTAACATATATTATTACACAAAAAAATCATTTTAACTAGTAAAAATCTATCTTCACTCAAAGTTCTAAAGATTTTAACATGCGGAAACATAGATTTGAAATGTAAAATAGGGATAATTACAAAAGATCCCTGAGGTTTGGGCTAATTAAAAAAATCCAGAGATACTTTAAAATTACAAAAAGCCCCCTTGGTTTGATTACGTCTTACATTTCCCTCATTCATAAGCAAAAAATAATTCAAAACCCCGACTTTTATAGAAGTATAACAGTTACCCCCCTTAAATGTAAGACAAAATCAAACCTCCGGGGGGTGTACTAGTAATTTTCAAAAACCTCTGGATTATTTTTGTAATTAGCCCAAACCTCAGGGGTGTTTTTGTAATTATCCCTAAAAAATATTCATAAAATCAGATATGGATATTAATTGAGCTGCTAAAAGTCAACCAACTTATGAGATAAGTGGGAGTGTCTCTGTAACTCACATGTGCAAATGATAAACATAAGTTCAACTGATATACCTTGATGTATCTATCCCATGCTTCATCCGTAGCTGTGATTGCACCTGTTGTCTCGTCCCACTTGAAATCAGGATGGTCGAGTAGCAATCTCACATTAACATACTGCTTTCTTAAGGCAACATAACGGCTCTTCAGTTGCTCATTATCCCACCAATAACCTGTTTGAATGCGGAAGTTATCACAAATGAACTTCCACCCTTTCTTGCTAAAAGATTTGTTCGATATATTTCCTTTGTGAACCTCATCTACCATCAAGTCAACCAACGTCTTAGTCAATGATGATGTCCACTTAGCACGTGATTGATTTTCAGGCTGCTCTGCTACTTGAGGTTTCCTCAGGCGAGTTGCGCGACTGGCCATCTACCAGTTCACAAAAGCCAAATAAGAAACAAATATAAACAAATAACCATATCATGACATATAAGTAACATCACAGTACGCAAAACACTAACAAGTAACTAAACAAGCCCACAATTGCCTTGCTGAACTCAAGATTTTTCCCTAATGTTTTTATTGATCCGGGAAGAATATGAATCAATATATAAGATGTTCACAATGAGGATTAATGTTTGGAATAGTAATTGGATGCCCAAGTTGATCCCAGCCAAAATATACTAATAGTATTGTGTGTCTTCTGATGTAAAAGCAAAACATGGTGCAGCAAAATCAAAAGTAAGCATATGGAAATTAAAATTAATAGGTTTTGGTCAATAGAAAATCTCCACAGCAGGTAGCCTAAAAGAGAAAGAACCAAAGATTGACTTTATATATACTTAAAACATTTAGCACGATATACAATTGAGCAGTACTATTAAGAAAAATATAGGACGAGGAAATGAAACTTTTTCACGAAAATAAAAATAGTAAAATTGATCAGATATTTTGCCATAGAGTAGTCAACCCAGTTTTATCTTGAAGAACTCCAAGAATAATCCACTCAATTCCGAAATGCAAACATTGCTCTTTAAAAATCCGATAAGATAATTGAATCACAAAATATAACTCCATCACAAGGAACTACAGAGAAGAAAACAATTAACATAAGAAGCATGAAACATACACAACAAACCGGCACATACAGACGCACACAGTCACATACACGCATTGTCATTCACCTCCGACGATGCGCATACAGATCAAATTACAGCAATTTTTTTTTTTTTTGGTCTTCTTTCGCTAAATAACAAGGAGTCAAGAGGTTTCATACCTTTGGTGAAGGAGATAATTTCATGAAGCAAAGAGATTGAAAGGTTTCGTCTCCCCAGGAGAGGGGTTTTCGTAGAATTTTTCTTTGTTTATTCTTTCTTTTCTAGTTTCTTTCTTAATTTCTCACTACCGAGTACTGACCCCTTTGCTTTGATATATTTATATTTTCTCTTCATCCTTGAGTGAAAATCTGCTATTCATGCTCAATTTAGGGGAAAGCTGCAAAATTAGTCCTATTGGGGTATTGTAATATTAGTCATGTAACTTTTAAAATTATAATTTTAGTTATGTGATAATTTTTTCCTTAGGAAAAATAATAATTTTAATCATGTAATATATAGGATTTGACAATTTTAGTCTTTCTTTTTAGTCGTGGTAATTTCGGTCATATTATTCAAAATAACCAAACTTTTTTCCCAAATTTGTACGTATTTTTGTATTTTCATAATCACAAATACTTACATGAGACCGTCTCATGTGAGACGGTCAACATGAGACGGTCAACTTTCATAAGCGGCTTAAGAAATACTAAGCGGATAATTACTTAACATAAACGTCATTGTCGCTTAGTGGCTTGAACTGTTGGGCCAGCACCTAACAACTTGAGTTCAAGTCCTCCTTTTCGCATTTTTATTTTGTCAGTTTTCAATTCAATCATTTCTTGCAATTTTTTTTTTTCTTGAGGTAATTTTTTAGTTAATTTTTAATTCAAGCATTTTCTTGCAAAATACCTATTTAAGTGTGTTTAGTTTTTTTACCACTTTTTCTGACTATTAAAATAGGTTATCAGGGATTAATTTAAAGGAAAAAGTGATATTTTATGCATTCCAAATATTATTTACGGTCTAATTTAAGAGTATCATTTTTTACTCAAAAAATATCACTTTTACTCTGAAGAGTATTAGTTTTAAAGTGATACTTTTAAAGTAAAAATTGATACTTTTAAAGTAAAAATCGATACTCAGTAACTACAAAGTCATATCTATAATTTTGTATCAGAGTATCACTTTTTATTCGAAATGTAACACTTTTATTTTGTAAAGTATTAGTATATACTTGAAAAGCAAATCAACTAATATATAAGAATGTACCAATTGGAATACTAAAAGTAACACTTTTTATCATCGATAGGTACATATTACATTAAGAAAAATATGACTAAAACAATTGAGAATTACTCAGCAAGTATCATCACCAAATAATATTATATATGAACTTATTATCACTTTTTTTCAAAAATATATCATTTACCCTAAAAATATTACTTTTCAAAGTCATACTTCTAAACTAAACGTTGATACTTAAAGCAAAAAATGATACTTTTTTATAGAAAAATATTACTTTATATTTCTTATAGAATAATTTTATTTTAATGAAAAAATGTATTACAAGTATCACTTTTTAGTAGAAAAGTATCACATTCTAATAGAAAAATATGACTTTCTATTTCTTGTAGAATAGATTTATTTTAATAGAAAAATATCATAAGTATCATTTTTTAGTAGGAAAGTATCACTTTTAAAAAGAAAAATATTGCTTTCTATTCTTTGTAGAATAATTTCTTCTTGTTAGAAAAGTATTACAAGTACATCACAAGATTAGGAAAAAAAATACACCACTAGATATCCTGTGAACCGCTTGGAATCAATTTAATACTTTTGACATGAATCTTACAATATTAAGTCAAAATTTATAACTACAATATTGTATTAGGAGCCTTGGAACCAAACTCCTTAGGTTGATGTGAGTTTGGTGTATCAGAGAACGTCTTCTTCTTTGATTTCATTCATTTACGGAGAATAATGTATTAGAAACATGTAGGGTCTACAACTAAAGGTGATACTTTTAACTAAACAACCAATACTTTTATCAGAAAAAGCAATACTTTCAGAGCTAAAGTAAAACGAAATGAATAATTCATTGTCTTCACCTTCATTCAACATTATATCACTGCCATACACTTTGACATTGTCAGTTTTGCCTTAAATTTTCATTGATGTTCATTAACAATTATACAAGCACCTGGAAAAAAAAATAGTTTACACAAATCTTATATATTTTGCAAAACATAGTACCTAATCTCTATAAGCTGCAAAGTACCATCCTAGATCCAACTATCACCAGTTTTCAAGAAAGAAAATCAAGACCAACAACAACCAAAGTGTAGCATAAAATTTATCCATTAAATGGTCTTGCGAAAAAACGAATTTACATTCAAAAAATCTAACCTATATCAATTGCCTTATCTCTTTCAGGCGTTCCTTCTTTCATTGTATCTGCTTTTCTAATTTGATTTCTAATGCAAAGCCATAATGAAAGACACACCATTAGATGCTCTTTAAGAAGAATTCTAGTTGACTGAACTAAGGTGGTGTTGCAACGTTAGATTGCGGCATCAATTTGATAATGTTGGGGGAGTGAGAGAGAGATGAGGCTTGGCGGCACACATAGGGGAGGGGAGAGAGAGAAAGCATTCTGCCGAATGAATACGCCAATTTTTTCTCTTTTCTTTTCTTTGTTCTTTTAGGGTTTGGATTTGGTTATAGATATAAGATCCGTCTCACGGATCTAATCGGTGAGACGGTCTCACAAGAGACTTGCCCATTATTAAGAATATGTAAGAACTCGTATCTCATATTTTGATCCGGATTCATAAATCTAATTCTTCAATCATTAGGCAATCTATTCTTTAGTATAAATGATAAATAAATTCAACTCAAATAAAATAAATATAGGCTCTAATATGATTTTATATTTGTGATGGGGACCTATTTGGACCGACCTGGTTAAGTGGACTCGATGGATAGGTGTATGCATGTAATGGAAGTCCAAGTTGGCAAAGGGCTCCAATACTAAGGCCACAAAAGATGAGGGAACATCTTTGAGTAGATGGGATGGGCCGGACCTACAATGCCCATCCTGATCTCAGAGGAAAGCTCAATGATAAGTTGGTCTTAGATGATTGGACAGACATCTAGGTCGATTGGTTGACTTTTGGACTTAAGCCCACGATTGGGTTGGAGCCAATGGGCTTGGAGAAGACCGAGCTATAGGCTCAGCAAACCCGATATAAGTCGGCTGGGTCCCAATTAAGAGACAAAGTTAAGGGCCTCCTGATCCTGGTGGGCTGGGCCTCAAATGATGAATGAAGTTAAAGGCTTACAGATCTGTTGAGCTTGGAAGGTGCGCGACCCACAATGAGTAATTAACCTAAACCTAAGAGTTTAAGCTAGGGTTTTATCTTGGCTTGGTGAGCACGAAACCCTAATTTCCAAACTATAAATAGCTCAAAAAAAGGTGTACCTTAGGTTAGAATTTTCATACACACTTTACATATTGTTTCATTCATATATTTTCTCTCTCTAGAGTGATCCTAACTTGAGTGTCGGAGTGGGTATACCGGAAAACCCTTTCGGTTCCCATTCTAACTGTGGTTTTGCAGGTCTCAGGTCAGTCGCGAATCGAAACTTAGTTTTATTGGACGATGGGAAATCCTTGACCGACCAATTGGCGCCGTCGATGGGAAGTTTGAGTTTTAAGACGTGGGTTTGGAGTGGTGGTTATGGAAGATGTATGTTGGAATTTGGAGGATAATCTGGAGGAAATTCCGATCAAGACGCTTGAGGTGGTGACCGGGGATCGTGTGCATGTGCCACGCGCACATGGTGTTGGAGTTGAATGCCCTCCTCCCAAGCCGACTGAAGCAGTCGATCCTTTAATAAGAGGATGTGGTTTGGGGCTTGGTTTCTTCCAACAAATGTCTTCCGTCATATAGGCAACTATGGAGGAAGTCGTGAGTAGTCAGATAAAGGAGTTCATCCAGCCTGCAGCAGCGTCGCAGACTGGGCCGGTGCATGAGATGAGGCCTCCCCCGGTTGGAGGAGATGAGCGTGGTTCAAGAGCGCCGACGATGGTGGAGGATGAGAGTGCCTCCGCGGCTTTTGCTCAAACTGCCACGGAAACTGATCCTGATTGGAGGGAAAAATGGATGACCTACATAGGGAGGTAAATGAGTTGAAGAAGAAGGTGTCCGCAGGTGGGCCGGGCCAATCTAGGAGAGGTACCCCTTTCTTAAAGGAGATTATGGCTGATGAATTCCCTTCCTTGTATCGGGCTTTGAGTTTCGAGTATGATGACACCACTGACCCTTGGGATCACCTGTGTCGTTTTGAGAACGCGACAATGATCCACATGTTTTCCGATGGGGTGATGTGTTGGGTGTTTCCGACTATGTTGACTAAATCGGCGAGGCACTGGTTTAGTCAGTTATTTCCAAATTCGATCAAAAGCTTTGATGAGTTCAGCTCGATGTTCTTGCACCAATTCACTAGATGTAGGAGGTACTAGAAGACTCTGTTGACGCTGTTCAGTATTAAGCATAAGGATAATGAGAGCTGATGAGTTATATTCAGCAGTTTACGGAGGCGAAGCTTGAGGTTCCGTCGGTAACTCAAGATATATTGGCTAATGCCATTGCCCATGGCTTGAAGGATGGTAATTTCTTTGAATCCCTAGTGATAGAACCGATGCGATATTTGATGAGCTCTTGGCGAGAGCTGAGAAATACATTAATCTGGAAGAGGTTAGAAAAATGAAGCATGAGGAAGAGGATAAGAGGAAGGAACGGAAGGATGATAGGGATGAAAGAGCTCCCAGTAAGAAGCCTAACCTTCCTAAGTCTGAGCTGATAGGAGGAAGGCCTAGATATGAGAAATACACACCTCTAGTGGCTCTCTAGGGGGATGTGATGTGAACCATAGCAACAACGTGCATACGACCCAACTAATATTATGTTGTTAACCCAAGATCTTCTCTAATTCGGTTAAAGATGGTGGAAACATCGACCCATTACTTAGCAAAGCAAGAACCTTGGTATGCAAAGACGCCACAAGGAATTATGGATTATTACTTGATAAGCCGATAATTGCAACAAGAAGCTTGAATCTTGAAGCACTTGGAAAAACACTCAAGTTTGAGAGTAAAATATGAATTCAATTAGTTAACTAATAAAAAGAACAAGTGTTTACCCTTGTATAGGTGACTCAAAACAAACCATAAACAAGCTAGAAAGAAAAGAAGTCCTAAATATGGTAGACTTCCAAACACGAAACCTAATCTAAGAACGAGATAAAAATATGCAATTTTTGCCATTCTGGGCCGCGACACAGAAAGTGGCTAAAATTCTGAGCCACGGCGCGAAACTCTACTACCCAAGCAAAAAGTGCGTTCTTGCGCCACAGAACCAAGTTTCATCAAATTCTTGCACCATGGCATGGAATCCCGTTGCCGAAAAAAAGGTCTTCAAGAAGCAAAATGACTTGTATCCCGTGTCAACCTTCACTTGTTGTAGGTCCCAAGGGGTGTGAAGTAAGATTTAGAAGGGGGGGTTAAATAAACCTTACCAAATTTTTGAATTTAGTCCTTTAAAATTATTCAACAGAGTTGACTCAAACAGCTGTGTCCTTGGTGGACAGCTAAGTTGGCTTTTCAGCTAAGTTACTCACTCAACAGACTCGATATAGATGTTGATAGAATAACTCGGCTGCTTAAGCCAAATACTTAATTTGGCTGATTTGGTTTTTAACAGCGGAAGACTTAATACCATTGTTTTGTTTTAAGCTTGTTTTTAACACTTGATTTTAGCACTTAGTTATTTATCAGTTGGATATCAAATATAATACTAACAACAAATATAAAGTAAATATGCAGGAAAGTAAGTTTGCTGAAAGTAAATGACACAAATATTCTATAGAGGTTCGAAGATGGGGTAATTCTTCTAATCATCTCTTCTCCAACTCCTAGAGGAATCCACTATGTAAAGGATCTTTACAAAGCAGTTATCAGTCTGGACACAACCTTGATCACACAGTTGGCTTCTCTTGCGACTCAGCTTCTTCACAGGGCAACTGCCTTGCTACTTCAGCTCACTTCTAAAGTTCTTGGATTTGATTACGAAGTCATCCAATAAACTTGATAATGGTTCTACCTTGAACCCTTATTGCAGGTTAAATGCTTGAATATTGCTTGCTTGTTCGTGGTTCAGGTAACCTTTTCTCAATAGCTTCCTCAACTTTTTATAGTGCCCATTTAAAATTTTGCCCATTGAATAGATAGGCTAATTTCAAATGTCACTTTGTGTTCGTTAGCTTGTCTTTTTTTGGTCTGCAGCCTTGGTGATGTTGACCTTTCCTCGTATTAATGGCATTTCAGCATTTGCAGGTGCCTGACACAAGTGCAATGTTTCCCATTGGCTTATTCCCTTTGCACAATTCAGAGCCAAACACTTTAGACCTGGCAGCTTGTCATATTACTAAATGAAGTAACATTCTTGACTTTAATCAATGGATCTAAGTCAGTTGTCTTGACTTGACTGCTACCTTTACCCCAGGTGACTTGAGTCAGCTCCAATCATTGGATTAACTCAATTGTCACTTCAACTTGTAGACTTGGCTTCTTGAGTTGACTTTGACTGACACTTCTCATAGTTGTTCCTCAGCTGACTCTCCTCCAGTCGAGTCTTTGTCTTTCTTCATGGCCTTACTCAGCTGACACACATCAGAGTCTTCACACAATCCGCAATTGACTTCTTGTAATCTTTGACATAACTGACTTGACTCAGCTTTTTCAGCCCTATCTATTACAATACAAATTATAAGGAAAATGGGGTGTCAACTTCCTAGTTTAAGTTTTACATGGTATCATCAAAATCTATCAAATAAATTTTCTAACAATTTCCCCCTTTTTGATGATGCCAAAACTTAAAACATTAAATAAGTAAACAACAAAAAGATATACAAGCAGTATAGTAACAAAGAATGTATGCTTGAATGAATCATTTTATTGATCATATCATTCTTGTCCTTTACAAAGTTGTTTACATAAGGTATCAGAGATTTTCCTATACAAAGCTCTATACAAATACACCAGTACAGTGTATCTAAGCTAAGTGTACAAGAAAATTTACGTATCTTATTATAGAAGACTTACATTGAAATGTATTTACACAAAAATACACGAAGGAGTTCGCAGCATACTTCAACGCCTTTACTGCTTCCTTCCTCTCTCTTCTTCAGCTCTTCTGCGATCTTCATCATCAGCTCTCTTTCTCTTTTTCTCTTTTTCTTCCCATTTTTTCTTTTCATACGCTCGCCTGGCTGCAGGGTCATCCCTCCACTTTCTGTCTTCCCACTCGCGAGCAATTCTCTCATTCTCAGTTTGTTATCGTTTAAGTGCCTCAACGTTCTTTCTTGAACCTCTATGTTGGTAAGGTGATCGTATCCAACCAAATAGATGCCTTTCTTTTCTGGATCTACGTATGCAATGTCTTTTGGCTTTGGTCGAGGTTGAGAGCCTCTTCCACCACCACTATGTCTCCCCCTTCCTGACTCAGCTCCCATTCCTCTAGGAGTTTACTGTATTGGAGTCTTTTATTTTCCAGTCGAGTGACTGCTGGAAGTCTTCTGCTTGTCAGCTGATTGACATCATTCCAGTCCCTTCTCCCAATACAAATCCCAGGCTTGAGACAGAGTCATTCCCTTAAAATAGCCCTCTGATTCTAGAGTCTTGAACTCCTCCATGGATCTGGGCTCAGATCTATCATCAGGCATAACAATTTCTCTTGGGGGTTGAATCGCAGGGTAGTCCTTCCCGGCTGGTGGACCACCATATTGCTTCATTATTTCTTGAACGCGAGAATCTTATTTTACAACTACCTTCTCAAATGCAGCTTCAATGGCCTTTCTTTTATCTGCCGTGGCCACTACAACTTTCTCGATAGGGAGTGTCACTGGTAGCTTGCTGAGAATGGAGGCAGTGACTTCACCCACCGGGGGTTTCAAATAGACATCATTTTCAAAGGAAGATTTTTGGAACTTCCTTCCCCCTCAGCTTTGTCACCTCCTTTCATTGCTTCTTTCTTCAATTCCTTAAGGGACTCATCTTCCCCCTTTTAAGCATCATCACCAAAGGAAAGAGGTATCTCAGGGAACATTCCACTGAGGATAAAGTTCATCATGCTCACGAGTTGTGCTTGAGTCCGCCGCATCATATGCCTTATGAAATTCTGAGCGTGTGGCCTTAGACTCGGCTGTCACTATCTTCATTCCATCCATGAGAAGACTAAATTTCTCATTCATGTTATTCTCGAGTTTGGCAATTTCATTCTTGTGAAAATGCTAGTAGTAGCTCTATATCCAACTTGTGGGACTGTTCAATACTCACAATATACTCCTTCATTCTCTGTTGGTACATAAAATTATCCGCGCTCTATATGAGCATCTTTGCAAAAACTGCCTTGAAGTATCGGACCTGCTCCGCTCTCATGGCAGTCTATTGTTGAGCCCACTCTCTTATGCGCACTACAATTTCTCTCAAATCAGTTGTGAGTGTGGCATCCCAATTGTCCAAACGTAAGTCCAGAGAGGCCTGATGACGTTCCATCTTCTCAATCTCTTCGCAGATCTTCTTGAAGACTTCATGAAACTCAGCATCAAGTTGGATTCAGCTGCCGGCCACTCTGCGTCAAAGTTAAAGTCTGTTGGTACAATCGTGTCTGTGGGAATGACTGGCTCTTCTTGAACTATATATTTCTTTAAATCTCCAGCAGATTCTTTTTCTGTGTCGGGCAAATTCTTCAAGAATGGGAATATATCTGTAAACACATCATCACACATAAGTGGGATTTCTTAATTTTGTGGTGCCTGCGATGATTCAACTCTTTGTGCCTCAGCTGCGACAACTTCAGTGGCAGATGTCACAGCTGTGGGAGCCTATGACGGAGCTGTAGGGGTCGTTACTGCTGAAGCTATGGGAGCCTGCACAGCTGACTTTTTCGCAACTGGAGCATTTTGAGATGTTTGCTCAGCTATCTTAACAGCTTCTTCGGTCTTAGTATTTTCTTCTAAATGAATAACCATGTCCTCAGATGTATCATCAGCGTCATCAGAGGATGATGAGACCTTTGGAGATGGCTCATCATCAAAGTTGAACCTCATTCGAGCTGTCTTTTCACTGACTTGGCTCTGAGATTGTAGAACATCTTCAGTTGGGTCCACTATTTGATCTTCATTCTGGGTGGACTCAGCTTCATCCTCTGACCCTAAAAATGATGTGTCAATGTTTTCTTGAGAGTTATAAAGGGCACCAATCACCTCTTCTGTGGCAGCACCTTCAATTAGAGGAATGTTCTTATCACCTTCACTCTTACCCATGGAAGTCTCAACCTCCCTAAGGCCGTCAATACCCCCAACAATCTCAACTGATGCAGGGCTTTGTACATTCCTTTCGACAGTCTCAACTTTCTTAGGGTCTTCTACTATCCCTTCGACAGACTCAACTGTGTTAGGGTCTTGGATAGTGGCATCCATTGGAGTCTCAACTCCTTGGATTGCACTTTCAGAGCCCAGAGTGTTAACTCCCAGGGCTTCACCATCCTTTGCCTCAGCTGCGACAACAGCGTCGTCGGCCTTCAATGCAACTGACATTTCATCTGAGAAAAACTTAACTGTCTGAGTGTCGTTAGTGTCACTCTGCTCTCCTGCAAGTTCTTTCTCAACTTCGCCTCCTAACTGCATTGTTTGGTCTCCCACAGCAACCTCCAACTCTGCTGTGGTGGAGAGAGTTTTCCACTCAGCTGGCTCACCAGTTGAGTGAATGATAGTGGGGTCACTGCTCCCGAGACGTGACTTCTATTCCCTTTGAGTGTTGAGCCGCAGAGACAGGTGTGTTAACACCTTCATCAGGGGTTGGCTTAGCTTGGGTGCCCAAATTCCCAGCTTCATTTCCAATTCCCTTGAAGCCATCCTCTAACTGCTCGGGGGAAGTAGTTGCAGCAATGTCCATTTCAATTTGCTGCGCCACTCCCAAAGGATCAGACTGAGGAAGAGTTTGTGAGGACTCTCCTGGACCTTCTAAAAGACGTTGCTCGTGCATGGCTCTGGATTCTTGCAACGCCTTCTGCATTTCTGACTTCTTTGCTGCAGTAGCTGGATCCATATCGTCATCACTTTTAGTGTTTCATGAAGTTGCTCATGTGTATGCTCATGAGTCCCTGTAAATACACACATCTTGGATTTCCCCAAGGCTCTTGCTTGCTCCGCCGCTTTCTCCTTTTCTTTCTTCTTAATAAGTTGGAGGGTTTCCATACATCTCCTTTCACCGAGGGCATCTTGGACAAATGCATGTCCAAGGAACCTAAGAAGTTCCTCCTCCTCCTCCTCTTTGAATTTTGGGCGAGTTAACTGACGCATGGAGTAATCCAGCTTCCAAGCCCTCCGTTCTATTAATCTTCTCTGAATGTCAGGGTAGACGGGAGAATACATGATTAGATCATCATCATCATCGCCTTCATCTCCGATCTCCTGAATGGGGGCTAACGGACCTTGTTCCTCCTCAGACTCAACAACGTCTGTCCGAGGAGGTGAGACAA
Organism: Rehmannia glutinosa; assembly: GCA_016081115.2. Classification (NCBI taxonomy): domain Eukaryota; kingdom Viridiplantae; phylum Streptophyta; class Magnoliopsida; order Lamiales; family Orobanchaceae; genus Rehmannia; species Rehmannia glutinosa. The sequence goes on along the minus strand of CM071932.1, from coordinate 1,084,564 downwards.
CCTTTTCTTGCACATGTTCCATTGTCTCAGTTGTTTCCATTTGCTCACCAAGCCGCACAAACCGAGTCTTCAACGGCTCGATGATCATCATCGCAGTCTTCTCGTGCTCTCAACAACAACTTCAGAGATCGCTCCTCCTGAGCATCATCAGTCTCACTTTCCTTCTTCGGCTGGGTACTGGATTTAACTGTCTTCTCAAGCTCAGATCGCTTGTACAACCGTCTTCTCTTGGATGGAATCAGGGGAACCTCATGTTCAACATTTTCAGGTTCCTCAAAGGTGATAGCCTTCGCAGCTGCCTTCCTTGCTTTGGCAGTGCACTTTTTTTTTACACGATAGGGGAGGGAATTTGGGGTTCATCCTCTATCTCGGTTGATGGGGCAGAAGTCTCGGCTGCATGGGTAGGAGCTTTGGACTTAGCTGTAGGAGCAGGATCTTGGCTACGGGGGTAGGGGCAGGCTTGGATACCGCAACTTTCTTCTTGGCTGGAGGGGTCTCAACTGTGTCTTCGGGATCAGTTGATTCCCCCTTACTAGTATCAACCTTTTAAGCATGAGCCTTCTTCTGGGCTCCGGAAAGATTCGCCTTAAACATTCGCTTATTGGAATGAAAGGGCTTGCCACAACGAAGAGCAATACCCTTCACCTCCATCAGATGGCCAATCACCAGGCCATAACCCAAGGAACAACCAAACCACCCATCCTCCTTGTAGGTCATGTTCAACACATTCTGGCAAATTCGACTGAAAACAAAACGATATCACATTCCAAAGTACAGGACAAGAGCTAAGGTACGAGCAAATATGTGAAAGAGAGAAGCATGAACAATCAAACAAAACGTAATTTCCTTCAAAAACGTCCAAATGTGCTAACAGTTTCCTACACTGGCAGAATTTAGTATTTTGGTCATACCTTTCTCTGCAAAATTGATATTGAGGTAATTCAAGTGGCTTTGGAAAGCTAAGAGAAAGGGCTACAACTTTCATGAAGACACCAGGAGCAAATTCGGATAAAAAACACGGACAAAAACACGTCACACGATAGGACCGTGTGGTGCCACACGGCCATGTGAAAATATCCGTGTGAAAGTGACACAACCATGTGAAAAAGGGACGAAAACAGGGGACAGAACCAAGCCGCACGGCCGGACCATTTGGTACCCACACGGGCATGTGGAGTTGTCCTGAAAAACCCACACGGGCGTGTGAGGCTACACGGCTAGACCGTGTGGGACTCTGCCATGCGTTTTTCGACGTTTTTTTCCCGTTCCAACTCTACAAGTGACCTCTCCAAGAACCTATATAAACGGGACCAAGGCTTGAATGAATTTTCATCATCATACATCATCCAAATCACTTCATATAGCATACAACACATCAAATTACACAGGAACACAAGATTGAAGTCTTTTGAGAGAGGAGAAGGCTAGCTCGCGAAGAACACCCTTTCGCATCTAGGAGAGCATAAGAACTTCGAAGCTCTGGAGGGTAATCCATCTTGACACGAAGGGGTTTTCTTTCTATGTCTAGATCTCTTGTATGTGCTTAAACGATGTCGTAATGTTGATTTCAAATTTGTCTATGAATTTGTTATCAATGTTTGGCTAATCTTTCGGATCTTAGGGGTATAATCGAAACTGTGGATTCATGTTAAATCTTGATTAATTGATTTATTAATTGTTTCATGTGTTCTATTTTATGAATTCGAGTGCTTATTTATAATTGTCGATTATTTGGCCAATAATTCGCAAGTCATACTTGTTCGTCCATAATCCGGGAGGTGAGTTCTAACGAGACGAAAATCGAATTCAGACATAATTAAACATGTTAATATATTGGGAGACTACTCTGTTTGTGGGGAGTATATCAATTCAAAGATCTTTTGGTAATTAATAATAGTTGTGATGGATTAGGAGACCTCAATTATTATTAATCTACTGTATATGCGCCACCCGGGAGGAAAAATAAACTATTTTAGGAATTGAACCCATAGAATTGCATGAATTGATTATTGAAACTTTAGTTGGATTTAATATTGAAGAAATACGTTGAGATTATGTACCCAAGGTTGCTCCTGTAGTTGTTGAAATTACTTGTGGGGTTCACAATTTTTTATTTTATTTTATTTTCAATTTTTATTATAACTTGATATTCGGTCGCTTTAATAAAATTGGAATGCGATGTTATTATAGCTTAAGTATTTCCCATATCAATCCCTGAGGAATACGACCTTGCTTGCCATTATTCTATAAACTATACTTGTATACTTGCAGTTGTAGATCCAAAATATCTTTGGCGAATAAGTTCTTTGCGCTGCTGCCGGGAATTAAAAGATTCTACTTAGATATAGTAATTAGTAATTCAATCTTAATTGCAACATCTCTTTTTTGTAAATATTTTTTTTCGATTTTTTTTATTTTTTTCTCTTCTTCGTTTCTAACATCATTTTTGTTGAATGCGAGACTAGAATCTTTGGAGATACAAGTAGCCCAAATCGCAACTGCAGTGAGAGGCCAACATCAAAAGGGCAAATTCCCAAGCGATACTGAACTTAATCCTAGAAAACAGTGCAACGCCATTCATCTGATGGATGGTACAAAATATAAGGTCTTAAGGATTTCAACTGACACGGTTCAGCGACAGTGATGTTTGAAATCTGAAGTCTGGCTGAAGACGTAAAACTTAGCGCTTTGTGGAGGCAACCTAAGAGACGTTGCGATAAACTCGGGGGTAAAAAAAACAAAAAAATGAAAAAAAATACAGACGCACACGACACAACCGTGCAATTTGCTTCTCCAATTTCAAATTTGATGGATGAGCTTCCCGGCTTCACTGGAACATTCCAGGTAAGTACTCTTTACACATTCTCTTTCTTTTGATAATTTCCTCATATGTTCGGGATGAAGCATATTTTAAGTTTGGGGGGGTTGTTAAGAATGCAGAATTTAATACTCTTGCATTTTCCATTGCATTTAGGATTACATGTAGAGCATATTATGCAACTTATTTTTTCTTGAGTGTGTCATTCATGATTGATAGAACTCTAGAACTTGCTCTGGTATCTTCATTGAAGCCATGTGTGTGTGCAATTTTTGAAAATGATTTAAGGTCATCTTTGTTTTAGCATACTTAGCCTAAAAAGCCTACCTATGATCTCAAGATTCCCTAGTTAGCCAATTGTGAGCCAAAAAATTTATTCTTAGCCACATTGATCTTTAAAATTGCAAACATGATTTGTCCCTGAAATTTATTGAGCTTATAGAAAATGAATAAGTTTGGGGGAGATGTGGTGAAAATTTATGAAAATAAAAGAGAGGAAGTTGGCAAAAGAAAGAGGGATGAACAGTATCTTTGTAAATGGATAATACATGAAGCTCGAAAAAGAAAGAAATATCTCTGAAAAAGAAGAGAAAATTGAGCAAAGCAAAAGAAAATTTCTGAAAATTGTGAAACAAATGAGAGCTTGAGGCTAAAAAAAAAAAGAAAAGCGTCAAAAAGGCCTAAAAATAAAAAAAAAGATAAATAAAGGTGGAGTCGAGTTGAAAAAGAAAATACCATGAGAAAAAAAATAATAAGTAGTATGCTGAAATTGGGTTGGTGAATTGCAAGTTTGTGCGCTTAAATTCTATATGCTCAGGTCAAGTCACTTAATCCAAATTTTTCCTACCCTTACAAAAGAGCCTATATTACAACCAAACAAAAAGTCCTTTTTGATTCTTATATTGTGCACACAAAAGTGGTCGAGATGTTAGACGATTTGCAAGCTTATGGTAGTTCTACTTTCACTGAATTGAGCGTAAACACTATCCATACACTTCTGAGAGTTGAGTGATACACTACTTACTTGTGAGTCACAATGTTGAGTGCCCAAGAGAGTATTGACTATGTCGAGTTTATAAATGATGACATCTTGATTATAAATTACATGGTTTTCTAAGTATGGAGTCAAATGCTATTTAATGTTCATAATGTTCTTGTGTGTTCTTTTACCCCTTGATATTATTTTTTTTTAATTTGCTCGAGGACGAGCAATGCTTTAAGTTTTGGGGATTTTTATGTGTGTAAAATATATGTGCATTCTGGGGCTTAAAATGATATATATTTGATGCATTTGCACGCATATATAGTATGTTTTTACTTGGTTTTCTTTGTTGGGAGTGATATTGCGTATTCTTGTAACTTCTTACAGGAAATTGAGCTAAATTAGATATAAAACGATATCATGTTCCAAAGTATATGTCAGAAGCTAAGGTAAGAGCAAATATGTGAAAAAAGAAACATGGACGGTCAAACCAACGGAATTTCCTTAAAAAACGTCCAAATGCGCTAACAATTTCCAACACTGACAGGGTTTAGTATTTTGGCCATAAGTTTCTCTACAAAATTGATATTGAGGTACTTCAAGTGGATATGAAAAGATAAGAGAAAGGGCTACAACGTTCATGAATACCCCAGTAGACAATTAGGACAAACAACACGGACAAAAATACGCCACACGGCCGTGTGAAAATACCCGTGTGAAAGTGACACAATCGTGTAAAAAAGGGACGAAAACATGGGACGAAACCAAGCCGCACGGCCGAACCATATAGGACCCACATGGGCATGTGGAGTTAGCCTACAAAACCCACATGAGCGTGTGAAGCTACACGACCAGGCCGTGTGGGATTCTGCCACGTATTTTTCAGAGTTATTTTCCCATTCCAACTCTACAAGTGACCTCTTTAAGCACCTATATAAAGGGGACCAAGACCTGAATGAAATTTCATCATCATACATCATCCAAATCACTTCATACAACATACAAAATATCAAATTATGCAGGAACACAAGATTCAAAGTCTTCTGAGAGAGGAGGGCTAGGCCGCGAAGAACACCACAAGCCTTTCGCATCTACGGGAGTACAAGAGCTTCGAAGGCTTAAGAGGAGAATCCATCTTGATACGAAAGGGTTTTCTTTCTATGACTAGATCTTTTGTCTGTGCTTAAACGAAGTCATAATGTTGATTTCAAATTTGTCTATGAATATATTATCAATGTTTGGTTAATCTTTCGGATCTTAGGGGCATAATCAAAATTGTTGATTCATGTAAAATCTTGATTAATTGCTTTCTTAATTGACTCAGGTGTTCTATTTTATGAATTCGAGTGCTTATTTATAATTGTCGATTTTGGCAATAATTTTCATGTCATATTTGTTAGTCCATAATCCGGGAGGTGAGTTCTAATGAGACAAAAATCGAATTCAGATATAAATAGGGTAATGTATCGAGAGACTACTTTTGTTTGTGGGGAGTATTTCAATTCAAAGATCTTTTGGGAGTTAATAATAGTTGTGAGAGATCGGGAGACCTTAATATTATTAATCTACTATTTATGCGCAACCCGGGAGGGGAATAAACTATTTTAGGAATTGAACCCATAGAATTGCATGAATTGATTATTGAAATTTTAGTTGAATTTAATATTGAAGAAACATGTTGAGATTATGTGCCCAAGGTTGCTCCTGTAGTTGTTGAAATTACTTGTGGGGCTCACAAATTTATTTATTTTTATTTTATTTTCTAATTTTATTATAACTTGATATTCGGTCGGTTCAATAAAATTAGAATGCGATGTTATTATAGCCTAGTATTTCACAAAACAATCCTTGAGGAATACGACCTTGATTGCCATTATTCTATAAACTACACTGTACACTTGTAGCTATATGATCCAAAACATGGGTTTCCAGATGATCATCAATTTTGTTTCTTTTACAACGGGTTGTTGGGACAAACAAGATCATTTGTGGATGCCGTAGCAGGAGGATCTTTACTAGAAAAATATCCCACAAGATGCATTCAATTGGCTTGAAGAGATGGCAATGAATAGTTATCAGTGGCCCTCCAAGAGGACAAATGTAAAAAGGGTAGCCGAAGTTTCTGACTCGGACCTAATCAAAGCATTAACGACTCAGATGACAACATTGACTAATCAGATAAGTGTTTTAACTAAAGGGGCTGAAGTAAACACAGGTGCACATAATGGGGGAATTCCCCAAGATCCTATGGAGGAAGCTAATTATGTCAATAATTCAACTCCCCACTCATTATCATCCGAGTTTGAGGAATCACGAAAACTTGTCTTATGTGAATACAAAAAATGTGATGCAACCACCACCAGATTTCAATATGACAAATGGAGTCATTAATACGGAGGCTAAGCCATCAATGGAAGACGTTCTTACTTCATTTATGAGTTAGACAAGTTCGTTTATGAATGAAACGAGAACTGATTTAGTAATGATGAGGCTAAGCTGGAAACAATTGAGACACATGTCACACAATTGGCAAACACCATGGGATCACTAATGAAAAATCTTGAAACCCAGATTGGCCAGTTAGCTATGATCATTGGTGGACAACATCAGAAAGGCCAATTTCCGAGTAACACTGAAGTCAATCTGAAGGAGCACTGTAAAGCCATTCGTCTGAGGAGTGGTACGGTGTACGAAGGGCCGAAAATTCCTAAAAATAATGAAAAATCACAGCCACGCATGGCCCGTGCATCAACACATGAGCTGCCCATGTGTGGTGCTGGACAGTTGATTTCGACCCCTAAAGACAAAGATACTGCAACAAATGGTGACGTTGAGGTCGTGGATGGAAACGAGGGACACAATGATGAACAACAAGGGGCTGAGAAGCTTAAATCTTCTTTTAACTCTGATTTTCAAAACTTACTACCCCTCCCTTTTCCTCAACACTTTCAAAAGAAAAAGTTAGATGCCCAATTTTCTAAATTTCTGGACATCTTTAAGAAATTGTATATTAACAAACCTTTTGCAAACGCATTGGAGCAAATGCCTAATTATGCGAAATTTCTGAAGAATGTGATGTCTAAAAAGCGAAATATGATAGGATTCGAGACAGTAAATCTGACGGAGGAGTGCAATGCCATCATTTAATGAACACACTAACTCAAAAACTTAAAGATCCGGGGAGTTTCACTATCCCTTGTGCAATAGGGGGTGTTTTTTTCAATAAATCATTATGTGATCTAGAAGCAAGTATTAACTTAATGCCTTTGTTCATTTTCAGGAAGCTTGGATTAGGAGAGGCGAAGCTATCCACGGTCACTTTGCAACTTGCGGATCGTTCACTCACATATCCTAAGGGAATCATAGAAGATGTGCTTGTGAAAGTCGACAAATTCATATTCCCCATGGATTTCTTAGTGCTGGACATGGAGGAAGACCGTGACATCCCTATGATAACTTGGGCGTCCATTCCTAGCCACCAGAAAAGCCTTGATAGATGTGCAAAAGGGAGAACTCACATTACGGTTTAATGATGGGCATGTTTTATTTTCTATCTATAAGGCTATGAAATTTCATGATAGTGTTGAGAATTGCAATTTCTTAGACGTAGTTGATTCATGCATTGATGATTACGTAGATCATACATTGTCTCATGATTATTTAGAGTTTGGTTTAACCCATTCATGTTCGACGTCAAGTGTAACCCTTGATTTCGACAACCAAGACTTGTATGATTATGTTTGTGCTCTAGATAATTGCAGGGACTACCAAAAAGCGCGAGAGGCGAAAACATGAAGAAGGAAATAGGGAAAACAGGTTCGGAACCACGCACATCCCTTGTATCTTTGCACGAGCAGGCCGTGTGTGGTGCCGAAGAGGGAAAGGAGCATGACGAGACACGCATGACACGTGTGCATGCGCACGGGCAGCCTGTGCGTGACCCCAAACAATTGTTTTCGATCTCGTAACTCAAACCATTAACTTCGATTCAGCTTGATAAACTGCTTAGGGTGTTGAGAAAATATAAGTATGCACTAGGTTGGTCTATATCTGATTTAAAAGGCATAAGTCCATCAATTGTCGTGTATAAAACTCGTATGGAAGATGTTTATAAACCCTCAGTGCAAAATCAAAGACGATTAAACCCTTTTATGTAAGAAGTGGTCAGGTTAGAGATTTTAAAGTGGTTAGATACCGGGATTGTGTATGCTATATATGATATTTCTTGGGTGAGTCCGGTACAAGTGGTACCAAAGAAGTGAGGGATGACAGTAGTAAAAAATGAAAATTATGAGTTAATTGCTATTAGGATAGTTACAGGGTGGCATATCTGTATTGATTATAGGAAGTTAAATGACGCTACTCGTAAAGATCATTTTTCCCTCCCCTTTATTGATTGATGTTAGATCATTTGGTGGGATTTGATTATTACTGTTTTCTATATGGTTTTTCTGGGTACAATCAGATCATGATTGCACGGAAGACCAAGAGAAAACAACATTTACATGTCCCTATGGTACGTTTGCATTCCGCAGAATGTCATTCAGATTATGTAATGCACCCGCGACTTTCCAGCGCTGCATGATGGCTATTTTTAATGATCTTATCGAGAAAATTATGGAGGTGTTTATGGATGATTTTTCTGTCTTTGGAGATTCTTTTGATCATTGCCTTCACAATCTTTCTTTAGTGTTACAGAGATGCGAAGAAACTAATCTTGTTATGAATTGGGAGAAGTGCCATTTTATGGTACGAGATGGCATTGTACTTGGCCACCGAGTTTCTTCTACAGGTTTAGAAGTGGACATAGCAAAGATTGTGGCATTTGAGAAACTCCCACATCCGACAAATGAAAAAGCAATCAGAAGTTTCTTAGGGGACACCGGATTCTACAGAAGGTTCATTCGTGACTTTTCTAAAATCACTAAACTTCTGAGCCAATTATTAGAAAAAATATTGCTTTTAATTTTTTCGATGATTGTTTGCAGGCATTCGAGATTTTGAAGAAGGCATTGGTGACTGCACCAATTCTCGTAGTCCCGGATTGGAGTCAACCCTTTGAGCTGATGTGTGATGCCAGTGATTTTGCAGTTGGGCCAGTTCTTGGCCAGAAAAGGGATAAGTTATTCAGAGCCATATATGACGCGAGCAAAACATTGGACAAACCAGCAGAATTACACTACCTCTGAAAAAGAGATGCTAGCAATTGTATTCGCATACGACAAGTTTCGATCGTACTTGATTGGAAAAAAGACGATAGTCCACACAGACCGTGCAACTATAAAATATCTCTTTGACAAGAAAGATGCAAATTTGAGACTGATTCAGTGGATTCTCTTATTGCAAGAATTTAATGTGGAAATTAGAGATCGAAAGGGATGCGAAAATGTGGTGGCAGACCACTTATCCAGGCTTGAATACAAAAAGGATGAGAAAGAGGGTATATAATCGATCAATGAAGAGTTTCCAAATGAACAACATTTATTAGCACAGGCAACATTCCCATGGTACGCAGATTTCGTAAATTACTTCGTAGCGAGAGTTTTGCCTCCAGATTTATCCTCTTATCAGAAAAAGAAGTTTCTCCATGATGTAAAGTTTTATATGTGAGATGATCCCTTGCTCTTTAAGAGGTGTGCATACATGATCATCAGATGATGTGCGTCTCAAGAAGAGTGGGAGGGAGTTCTATAGCAGTGTTATTCCTCACCTTCTGGGGGACACTTTGGTTTGACACGCACTGCTGCGAAGGTACTACAGGGTGGGTTATACTGGCCTAATTTATATAATGATTGGTATTTGTATGTGCAGCAGTGTGATAGATGCTAGCGAATGGGGACCATCTCTGACGACATGAGATGCCTATGACAAATGTGATGGAAGTGGAACTATTTGATGTCTGGGGGATTGATATCATAGGTCCCTTTCCATCATCTTTTGACTATCAATACATTCTACAAGAGCGCACAAAAGAGATGGCAGTACAAGATGATTAAGAAACGAGAGTTTTTACTGGGTGAACAAGTCCTCTTGTACAACTCACGTCTCAAACTTTTCCCGGAAAACTCAAATCTCGGTGATCGGGGCCGTTTGTAATTAAGAAGGTGTTATCACCCCTCAAGTAGTGGAATTGTTGACACGGGATGGTGAGACATTTATGGTCAATGGACAGAGGATCAAGCACTATTTCCACAGAGATCAAAAGAAGGAGATGGCATACATCACCTTGAGAGATCCTTGATCGAAACATACAGACGTCAAGCTGTAGATGTTAAATTTACTGATTGTTGGGAGGCAACCCAATGGTTTGTTATTTTTTTCCCCATATTTTCCCCTTTAATTATGATAGGATTTATTTGCTTTATTAAAACAAACTGGAAAAATGTCCTTCGCATTAACGCACGGGCAACCTATGCGCATATGCATGGCCCGTGTGTGAATGCAAAAGTTTGGGCATACTCTCGACTTGACGCATGGGCAGGTCATACGTCATCGCATGGCCCGTGCATCTATCCGCTGAATGCTATATTAGGTCGCGAATTGGGGCTTCCTTCTTCATTCAAAATTTTCATTGAAGCCTAACTCCAAAATCTCTCTTGCCCCTCCCCCTTTTTCCCAAAAAGATCGAACTTCTACTCATTTTTCACTCTAAATCCGACACCTTCACCACACTATACACGAATTGTGCACAAAAATTGAATTTGGTTGGAGTTTTGTTGGGAGAAAGGCACTTAGGCTTAAAGTTCATCCTTCTTGCGAATTCTTAGGAACTACGGTAAGAACTACACTCTCTCTTCGATTTTCTTGTAGAATATGTATTGAGGATTGATATATGGAGCAATATATGATATTATGATTTACTTGGATTATTCTTTGGGGCATAATATCAAACACTTGGTAGGCATATTGAATTGGTGAAAAATTGTTTGAGTTATTGATTGGACATTGATATGTAGAGTACTAGCGATTTCATTTCTCCACAATTGTATTGATTTTGCAAAAGACAAAAATGGGACTAGTTCTTAACTTGAGACCAATGGAGATGAGACATTATACTCTTTATGGATAATGAAAAATAGACACGATTTCACCATATTTTTGTTGTTGCTAAGTTTATCTGGAATCTCACATATGCTTTTGCTAGGTACAACATCGAAACGAGGGGCAAATGGCTGACAGAAAAAGACGACAGAGGGGAAGGGCACAACAAGAAGCAAATTCGAATAGGCCCGCAGCTTACGGGGTAGAGCACTCAGAAAACACATATATAAAAAGATGGAATAGGTTGGTCACTCGTCCTATAACCCCTACTAGATACGCTGATGACGAGTGTACCCAAATACTTGGGATACACGGCGACGTCTGGCGATTATTCGATAGGGTTAGATGAACAACATTCATGCGCGGGAGATGGCCGATGTACAAAAGCCTAACACTAGAATTCTTGCGCACCTTAGAGGTGTCAATGCAAGGAGGCGCATATGAACTTTTTGAGATCCAATTTGGAAATGTGCGAAGGTGACTGTCCATTGCACAATTAAACAACATTTTTGAGGTGCCAACTAATGGGGCATACCTACCCCTATTGGGATATAATCAGCAGGACTTCTGGCGACTACTCGTGGAGACATTGGAAACATGTATAATGATCTATAAGGCACAGACTGCCAAGTCCCCATGGGTACGGAATCTGGTGTTTCGGTATATTCAACGAGTCACTTCAGCTTCCATCTTTGCGAGAGAGAACAACGGGGGCATGATCGGTAAAAAGCTTTTCTTGATATGGTGCATGCTGACTAGCACACCATTTAACATGGCAGCTTATTTTTTGGAACAGTTGGAGCAAGTTGCTACTCAGAGGCCGGGCACCATCATGATTGGAGGTATGATTACTCTGATTGCCCGATTCTTTAACATTAATGTTAGGGCCCTGGATCCAATTGAGGGCGAATGGAGGATTAGTTTGGTGGTGCTACGAACTATATATGAAGATCATCATAGAAGAGGAGGGCGTGTACCTCTTCCAACAAAGAGCCGGACATACATTCCTGTTGACCAACACTTTTCTCACAACTATGGATAACATAAATGACAGGGAAAATTATTTACTGAACTCTGAGGCCCATGAAAGAGCTATACAAGAAATGCTCGCACGAAAAAGGTGAAGGGTCGTTGGATTCCAAGTTGACGAAGACTTGGTGGTAGATGAGATGGAGTACTTAGGAGGCAAAGGGGGAGCCAGGCAAGAATCCCTACCATAGGCGGACGACATACTAGAGAGTTCCCACAGAGGTGAGTATCATGTGGGTCATGACTTCAATGATCGACTATTGGCCTCGACGAGCGAGTTCAGCTGCACCATGATGAATTTCAAGCTTTCAGAATGGAGCAACAAAAATTGAATAACTCAGCCGATAGGCGACAAGAGGAGCTCCTCGATATGATACGACAAATAACTCAGTGGCATATTTCTCAATGCCACTATCCACCGCCACCACCTCAGTAAGCCAAGTTGTGAATAGACACTTTTTCTTTATTGAAATTATATCTTTCATTGTGTGTGATATAATTTCATTCAAGTTTGGGAGATAGATAGTTAATTTTGATATGAAGGGAGTGGAGAGAATTTTTTTTGCATTTCATATAGTTGCATGTAGAGCACTTAGGTTGCATTGAATTAGAAGCACATTTATAGTTTTAGCACGTTTACTGCTTTAGTAGGTCTTAGGGAGTGAGTAAACTGGGTTTTGATGTTGTGCAATGCGATTTGAGGGATATTTTCAAAATACTTGTGTTGTTTTCATTTGGGTGTTGAGTGCAAAGTAATCAAGATGAGAAGGGATAATATAGAGCATGTGAATATTGAAAACATGGATTTTATGCTTTGATTTACGGATATGCAAGCTTGTAAGCTTTTGAGCCTTTACTACTATCATTATATGCAGACTTGTTTGTTGTTTTGAGTGTATCATTCATGCTGTTAGAACTCTAGAACTTGCTCTGATATCTCTGTCAAAGCCACATGTTGTATGCGATTTGTGAAAATGATTTAAGGCCATTTTTGTTTTGCCTTTCAAGCCTTTGACCTACCCAATGATATTGAATTCCCTAGTTAACCTATTTGAGCCTATTGCCTTTTTTTTTATAGCCACATCTTCAGCCTTAACTTGATCTATCTTTTGCCCTAAACTTGAGCTTATATCATTGAGTAAGTGGGTTGAATAAGGTTGAACTGGATGAAATCAATAATATAGATGACTGTGTGAGAGTTGGTTTATGGGGACAAAAGAAAAAAAAGAGGAAAAGAATGATGAATACTCATGAAAGAGTCGGAAAAAAATCGACTCCATTATTGGGTTTGTTATGAATAAACTTGTAGACTGGGGTTGTAATATGATGCGAAAAGTTGAGTTTTACCAAACAAAAGGAAAAAAAGGGATAAGAAAAATTGATGAAAACAAAGGGGTGGTTTGAGAAGCATAGTGTTTTTATATGAGGTTTATTGATTCGAATGAAAAATATTCTTACCAGAATATATGCTCGATTTTGAGTCATTTTATCCATATTTCCCTACCCTAACTAAAGAGCCTTCATTACTGCCAAATGACAAAGTCCTTTTTGATTCATGAATTGCATACACTTTAGTGGCAGAGATTTGAGATGATTTGCAAGCTTCTAGTAGTTCATCATCATTGATATGATTTGAGCGTAAACACGTCCCTTATACACTTGAGAGGAGAGCATACACTTGATAAGTGAGAGTTGTAATTCAAAGCATTTGCCGTGGTTATATTGAAACGTGTTCGATATTAGAGTTTTGAGCCTTAATTGATTCATTACTTGATACCTATGGATAAGCATCATGAGTTCTTGGTGTTGTTCTTGATTATGCTTTTCATTCCTCCCACTTGTGCTTTGTTTGGTTTTTAAAGCATTGACCGAGACTATCAACAGTTTAAGTTTGGGGTTTGTTTAGTGTGAGTTTTGCACGTATTTTGGGCATGATTTAGCTATAATGGGTTGATAAACATGCATTAACTCAATAAAATGGGTCGTGTTCTCATATTGTGGAAAAGATATTAAGCTTTGCTCGTTTTACAGGAAAATAATGATGTTTGGAGCACATTTGAGGCAAATCGAAGCATTGCAGTATAAGACCGTCAAAAATCGGGCGATTATGCGAAGTATGGAGTTGAACCAAGAACAAGTCAGAAGAATTGGGCAAGAAATGGCCACGCACGGGCAACCTGTGTGCATAGGCAAAACCCATGCATGAGCAAGGCAGCATGAATTGACGTTTGCATTGACACACGAGCTGGTCGTGCTTATAAGCACGGCCCATGCATCTATTTAAGAGAAAAGTTGAAGGTTCGACTTGATGCACGGGCAGTGTGCGCATAGGCACGACTCGTTCATCTGTGCGGGTTTGCAGAGTTTCACTTTGTATTGACTTAGGTTTGGCCCGGGGTTGTTATAAATAAAGAGGAGGCGGACCCAGAAGAGGGACACATACTTTTACCCTAGAAAGCAGAGAAAAGAGCACCCTTATACCAGAGGAATCGAGAGAAAGGTCAAGATCGCATCCACGCTTGAGAATTGATGATTGATTGAGAGATCATCGATATCCCTGAGTTTTTCATACTCCATTTTATTCTTATTTTCATCTAGTTTGATAATATGAATATGAACAATTTGTCTATGAATTATTCGTTTCCCATGTCCGGCTAAATATCTTGTGATTCTGGGGTTTGGGATTAGGTTAATTAACTCTTGTTTGATGCTTAGTTTTAATTGAAGTTATTATTTCGAACCCTATTTGAGTACTTTGCTTTATTACTTGTTTGATCATATAGCCAATGGTTTAAGATGCTTGATGTGTTGATCCATAATTTGAGAGATGAGTCTCAATACTAGATCTTGAGTGCTTGACGTGAATACTCTGCATGATTGAGAAGTTTGTGAGTATTTGTGAGGATTTCTGATCTTATATGCTTTTAAGAGTTGTCTATCTTATGTTGAGTAAAGATGCTAGCATAGATAATTCAATCAACGTATTTATTGTGTCTCGAGAGAGAGGATAAATTACTTTTGTGATCGTCTTATAGGGAAGATAGATAACATCTTTGGCTTGATTAATCTGATAACAAGAGGGAGATTAACTGAAACCATAACCCTGGGATCTATGCATTTACTTGATCTTTTCAATCGTAACTCTTTGCTTTGATTTTATGATAAAATATTTTCTTAGTTTTATAAAACAACAATCACATTTCGATCGTCTAAATAAAAATAGTATTACAATCCCAATAATTAGTGCATTAATTTATTAGTCACTGTGCGATCGACCTTGCTAAGAAATAAGACGAAAACACACTCAGTGAAGGAAAGAATACTTTAACCAGTTGAAGAGGAAAAGGTTTTAACAACTTAAGAGGTCTACTCTCCAAGATTGAAGGAGTTGTAGTAAGGTTCAAGGTCGAACCAGAAGTTTCAAGCTCATTGGAAAGTTGTGTGATCAATTCCAAGGATTTGAAGGGAGCTGAAGTAGCAAGGCAACTGTCTTGTGAAGAAGCTGAGTCGCAGGAGAAGCTAACTGTGTGATCAAGACTATCTCAGACTGAGAACTACTTTGTAACCTGATATGTTACTTAGTGGATTCCTCCAGGAGTTGGAAAACAGTGGATTAAAGGAATTACCCCATCTTCTAACCACTATAAAAAAATTGCTTGTGTCATTTACCTACAGCTTATTTTTCCGGTCTATATTTATATCTGATGTTTAAGTTATATTGCTAACCCAACTGATAATAACATTGCTAAGAACAGGTGTTAAAAACAAGTTAGAATTTACAAGGGTGTTAAGTCTTCCGCTGTATAAAAACCAAATCAATTAAAAGTTAACTATTAGCTGACCCAGCTGAGTTATACTATCAATAGCTCAGTCGAGTCTGTTGAGTGGGTAACTTTGCTGAAGTAAGCCAACCTAGCTGTCCCCCAATGACTTAGCTGATTTGAGCCAACTCTGTTAAATTTTTTTAAAAGGACTAAAAAGTAAAAAGTTGGTAAAGTTTATTCAATCCCTCCCTTCTAAACCTTACACCACACCCTTTGGGACCTACATCATGTTTTAATATTATTATTAATGACAACTGTCAATAACATGGACAAAGTTAGGGATTTGCAATCTCTTCAACTTTTACCAACTTGTCAAAACCAAAACTAGTATGGATCCAAAAGCATCATTACTTTTTTGCCGTTGAAATAGTTGCCATGGCTTTTCATCCATTTATTCAATCTCTTTGCTATTTATTTTAAAAATGATTTAATCATTAACCCCACTTGCCAAGTCGCACTTAAAGTATACTGTGAAGATTTTGATTCCAACACCATTTTGAAGCATAAGACCTTTATAGAACTGACATATACATTTAGGGGCTTTCGTTTATAATATATTCTGGAAAACTACTGTTTTCAAATCTTCAAGACACTCAAAATTTTGTAGAGTTATTGAAAAAATACTCCCACTCATCCATTTTAGCAGACTTCAACAACTTTCAAGGATTTGTCTTACACCCTTCCGAAGACTGAACAAAGTATGATATTTAAAGCAAGCAGGTGAGCTTAAAAATGATTTTAAGCAAATATATCTTTCTCATTCTATGTTTAGCAAGATGAAAGCGCAACGGGGTAGTATTATAAAACCATACAGTAACACTGTAGCAAAAACCAATCCCTCACAAATTTCAGTTTAGGGAGTATGATAATTTATAATATCTACAGTTAAATTTGTAATTCATAAAGAATTAGGAGCTGAAACAAAAAATGCAATACCCACTGACCATATTATTGCATCACTTCATGAATAAAAGTCCATCTAGATACTTCCAAGCCTTAGTCAATAAGTGACAACAATCAAGGGCATTCATGTCATCAGTTAATGTGAATCAAGGTTTTGCCTTTGCTACCTGATTGGCTTGTGATCAGGATTTTTTTCTTTATTTATATATATTACCATTTATTTAAAAAAATAAAAAATGTCACCAGTCATCAAAAAATCATTTATTTTAAATGAACTCTAACGGTGTTTTAGTCTAATAGGTTTTTCCAGCCAAAAGAAATCAAAAGATAGTATCACTAGCTAGATACCTGAAGTGTGTGATTCTAAAAGCCAAGAGTAACAATAAAAACTAGTTATGCCCAAATTTACTTTGCATTACATCATATTTTGTGTAATTCTGAAAAACCAATACTAGCGACATGCAAACCAATTTGGACTAGATTGGTAGATAAGGTATGCTAGCAACTTCAAAATTCAACTTCTGTAAAAGAGTACTTCTATCTCCGGACATTCCACAAAATACAATGCCATCGTGTATGCATAGTGAATGCATAAAAGAGAGTTTTCTGGCTTGACGTTTGTCCAACCAGGTTGGCCATTGTAGTTAGAAATTGACATCCTTTTTGAAATAAAGAGAGCTTCTATAAGACATCAACAAATTAAGTCATAATAATTCCTTGCAAGAGTTGCAAGAGTTTAAGGGTTGTACTTTGACAAACCTAACAAAATTGCGCAAGTATATGTTGTCCATATAATTGCTCCTAAAAATTCACTAATACGTTCCCAAATTGTGACATTATTATTGAGACGACCTCAGAATCTTCAACCACCTGCATTTTAGTTGTAGTCTACAACTAGAAGTGAGGCTTAAGGACAAATATATATATATATATATATATATATATTATAATTGTAATTGAAATTTAAAAGAGTTAGGAATAATACTTTATACATGTTCTCTCTGAGGTGTGCCGCCATATTCGGCAAAATCTTAATACACTGTGATTAACTAGGAAATTATTATTACTAGAAACTATGTAATTTCCCTTAATTAACATAAGTATCATATATTGCCCGTAGAAGGCTTTGTCATATTGAATGTTGTATCCCAGTTCTGTAGATTAGACATCCCCAAAACTGCTTGCTCATACTTGGTATGAAAAGGAGATGCTTGTGCGGGTTCCTTTTCTGTAACGTTCCTTATAAAGGTGAATCTTCTCGTCGTCGATAAAATGGCCAAATGATTAGAGACCAATTGGGGTTTATTTATCCTACAAAAATAACATATAAATTTAGATAAGATAAAAGTAAAAAAAAAAAAAATCAAATCAAATCAAAATAGATAATATCTAATTTTAATTAGGTAATTAGAAAGTATTACCAACTAGAAGATCTCCTCAATTTGGTCCAAAGATTCAAAAGAATAGGCATGCTTGTGAAATTCGTCACCAAAGTCCCTATCAAAGTTACGATGGAATGATAATCATTTTCTTTACGACGTTTCTTAGCATCAAAGAATCCACGTCCCCAAAATTTCAAAACACCTCCTTTTACTGCTATATGATTTATATCAAATCCATTCATTGACTTTCCTAATCCATATAACAAAATCAATCATTGACTTAAAGAATTTTCTATATTCGTCACATATGTCAAGATACGTAACTGAGGACGATTTTGGGACAGTAAATGTTGTCACAATATTTTGGTTGTTGTTATGGTATGTTAAGAGCTTAAAATTGTAATCTTGATAAACCATACATAGTCTAGTATCTTCTGTTCGCACTTCCCTATCAATTAAATTAAAAACATTGTAGATAATTTTCGTGGCAAAGTGTGAGAGTAAAATTGAAGTCATCGGTGAAACCATTTTGACAATCTACAAAAATCTTAGTGTCCGTGTCAATTAATTTTCCCGAACCACTACTATTATCAAACTCATAAGTTGTCTGAGCTATTCTCGTTGTCATCATTCTGTAAGAGAATTGTAAGAAGAAAACGGTAAGTAACAAAATAGATGGAGAAATTTTTAAGTGTTCCATAAAAATGGTAAATATCATAACTCAAAGTATTTAATAAAAGATCACATTTCAACGAACAAATACTTTTGTTCAGTCCAAAGAGAAGAGATCGAGGAGGCTTATTTTGTTTAGTTGGACATTTAGTTTGCTTAAGTTACTTTTGTTCAGTTTGAATTCATTGTATTTGACAGAAACACATGCAAAGTTTGCTAACTAGTAATTATTTTTGCTCAATTTGAATTTAGAAAGTTGGTAGAAAATACTAGAAATACAAGCAAAGTTTGCTAACTAGTAATTATTTTTGCTCAATTTGAAAGTTGGTAGAAAATACTAGAAATACAAGCAAAGTTTGCTAATTGTTTATTTTAGAGTTTCTATTTTTCAATTTAATGTTTTTAGCCGAAATTTCGGTTCGTTCGAATCGAATGAACATCCCTATTATTTTCCTCTAGAAAGAAAGACAAAAACCTCTTTAAAGCAATAGTATGCAAGTAAAATACGAATAGCTTCTAAACAAGCTACGGGTGCAAAAGTTTCATCATAATCAATACATTCTTCTTGACAATACCCTTGAGCTACTAACCTTTCTTTATTTCGAACTATGTTTCCTTGATCATCGAGTTTGTTCTGGAATACCCATTTTGTGCCAATAATTGTTTGTGATGGAGGACAAGGTACTAATTCCAAACATCATTCCTTTCAAGTTGATTCAATTTTTCTTGCATCTCAAGAAACTAATCTTCATCTTCAATGTCTTCCTTAGCATTTTTAGGCTGCTTTTGGGATATAAGAGATTTTCGGCAAATTTTCTTCTAGTCATTAATTTGTCCAGAGGATCCTCAATTATAAGATATTTTGGATGATCTCCTTTGAATTTCAATGCCACGGGAAGATCCGAATTATCACTCTTGTTGAACATTAGAATTTGAAGGTTGATCATTTTGAAGATAATTTGGAACAATTGGTCCAACTCCATTTTCTTCATCACTATCATCATTTGGGATTCATTCAATTCCGGAGGCTTCATTGAATTTGACATGAATAGACTCTTCAACCACCATGCTAGTTTTGTTATAAACCCGATATGTCTTACTCTTAGTCAAGTACCCTATAAATATTCCTTCATTGGCCTTAAGAACATGTTTGTCCAATGGATCCTTGGTGTTCAAAATAAAACTAATATTTGGTGTTCTACCTTTCCAAAGCTCATAAGGAGTTTTATTTAGCTTGAGGCAAAAATATGCCCGATTTATGACATAACAAGCGGTGTTGATGGCTTCGGCCCAAAAATATTTTGGAAGTGAAAATTCATTGAGCATAGATCAACACATTTCTTGAAGAGTCCAATTTTTCATTTTGGCAACACCATTTTGTTGAGAAGTTCTTGGAGCTGAAAATTATGTGCATACCCTTTGGTTTGACGCAATATTCTAAAATCACCATCAAATTCACCTCTTTGGTCACTCCTTATAGATTTAATAGTATCTTCTTTTTCATTTTCTATAAGTGTACACAACTTAAAAAACCCATTAGCGGCATCACTTTTATTAGGAAGAAAAATAGCCCAAGTATATCTAGAAAAATCATCAACTATAACAAAAGTGTAATGTTTTCCACTTAGACTCTTGGTGCCAATATCCCCACACAAATCAAAATAAAGTAGTTGTAGAGGCTTAGTTGTAGAAATTTCATTTTTGGGCTTAAAACTACTCTTAACTAATTTGTTATTTTGACAAGTGTCACATAAGCCAAGATTTTCAAAATTTAATTTGGGTAGTTCTTTGACATGTTGGTTTTTGTAAATCTTTTGTAAATTTTTGTATACAACATGTCTAAGTCGCCTATTGTTCAGTTGGTTTTATACTATTGATTTGGGCTTCCTAGAATAGAGTTTTGTGTTGTTTTTGAGTTCTTTGAGTCGTTTTTGTTATATTTCATAGGTTATGTGTTAATTTCCGTTGTTTCGAGTCATTTGAGTGGCCCAAACCATATTGCGAGCCAAGTATATTGAGTCTAGAATCATAGTAATGAGTCACATGTCAAAAGAAGCAAGGATGATCAAACAAGAAGGGGATTGATCTCAAGAAACGTCCAAACGCGTCTAGAATTTCCAACACTGGCAGGGTTTAGTATTTTGGCCATAACTCTCTCCACAAAATTGATATTAAGCTGATTCAAGTGGCTACGGAAAGCTAAAAGATAGGGCTACAACTATTATGAAGAAACCCAAAGCAAATTCGGACGTTTGAATGGCACCGCAGCGCCAAAAAGAGGCGCTGCAGTGCGAGCATAAAAAAGCTGGCACCGCAGTGCCTTGGAGTGCACTACGGCGCTGTAGCGCCCGCCGGGGTCGAAAATAGGGCAGTGAGGTTTTGTGTTTTGGCGCTACAACGCCCATTTTCGAGCGCTGCAGTGCCCCTGGGCGGCAATTACTAGGTGACTCCTTCCTTTTTCTTGGACTTTTGTGGGGCTATAAATAGAAGTCTTGGGGCGTGAAATTAGGGATCTTGGACCCTTGGGAAGACAACAAAGCAGCAATAAGACAATGAAGAAGGCTAGAAACACCTTGAGAAAAGCTTGGAGAAAAAGATTGAAGGCTCTTATCATCTAGAAATAAAGAAGATCCCTCAACTCTTGTTCTTATTTTGTTACTTTCTCCATATCTTGTAAGATGTATTGTTGTGTTCTTATGGATTCATTTTCTTCAATCATGATCTAAACTCTATAATTCTAGAGGGATGATGTAATCTATGTTTGAACTTATGTTTTGAGATTGTGGTTTGTCAATCTAGATCTATCAATTTATTTGTGCTATTTGGATCTATTGCTTCTAAATTACTTGATCAATAATTTAGATTGTTTGGTGTATTTGATTTAACACTTGAGCGAGGTAATTGAATACATGACCTTGAAATAGCATAACTTAGGATTTCATAGAATTGAGAGATTTGTGAATCCTTTGAAGTCATTTATCAAGATTCATAGCTTTTATTGAGATATTAATTGGTGAATTTTATAGAGATATTGATTTCCCAATTGAAATCTAAAATCATTTGGCACTCGAGAGAGGAAATGATTATTGTAGAAATCTTGACTTATAAATTGGTAATTGATGATTGATAAACCATATTGATAACATAAGGGATAACTAGATTCATCACACCTCTAGAATTCATTTAATCATTTGGATAAACTCATTGATATTTTCATATTCTTGATTTATTTTTGGTATTTTTAGTATAATCAACTCCATCAAATATTGAATTTCTAAATAAAGTTAGACTACTATATTATAGTACTTAGCGATAATTCGATAATTATTCCCTGTGGATTCGACAACCTTACTTCTCTATATTAAAACTTAACACCGTAGACTTGCGGTTAGAAAAATATCTAACACCTATGCCATAAACTGGTTAATCATTATTGGCGACAAGATAAGAAACATTTTGACTGACCAAATCACTTGTACAAATTTTATAAAGATTGTCTTCTCTACTATCTTCACAAATAATTTTACCACTTTTAAGAATAAGGCATTTTTATTTATTAAAACAAAATCATAATTTGAATCAAAAAGTTGGCTAACACATATGAAATTGAACTCGAGCCCTTCTACTAGTAAAACATCACGAAGAGAGAAAGAAGAATTACCAATGTCTCCATTGCCATTCCCGAATATGACTAATCCTTCTTTTTGGAGCTTGATGTTGGTAAAAAATTATTCTTTTCCTGTCATGTGGCATGAACACCCGTTATCCACGAGCCATTTGGAATCTTCTGTGATTGTTGTTGCCCCTAGCACCTACAAATAAAATTTTTAGGTACCTAGAGTTTTGGGGTCCATGGGGGTTAGCATTGAGACATTTGGGTCTTATAAAATGACCATGGTATTTCTAAGTTTACATGTACTAGCAAAGTGTCCATTTTTACCACAATAATAACAAGTAATATATTATGACTACTAACATGAATAAAAGTTGAAGCTTGGTCATTTTTCTTAATAACGATTTGAACAGGTTTATAACCAAGTCCTAGTTTAGATTGTCACTTCCTTGTGCACCAAGAATTTTTATGACCTTGTTGGTACTCAAAGTTGAAATATTGCACATCCTTTTTCAAACTTTCAATCTCTTTAGTGAGTAATTGTTTTTTGGAATCAAGACTTTGAACTTTGGCAAGAGTAATAGAGTGTGCACGATCAAGAGATTCATAAGAAATAAACTACTTCAGTTTGACCATAATTTTGGGGATGACAAGTAGTGGAAAATAACAATTTATTACCCAGTTTTCTCCACAAGGTCTTCCAAAAGTAACTTAAGAACTTGGTGTCTCTATCCGAAATAATGGTCCTAGGCATACCATGCAATCTCACAATCTCTCGAAAGAATAAATCAACAATCAAAGATGCATTATCATTTTTATGACAAGGAATAAAGTGTTCCACCTTTGAAAAATGATCTACAACAACAAATATAGAGTCAGACCCTTGTTTAGTCCTCGGAAGTCCTAAAACAAAATCCATAGAAATATCAACCCAAGGTGTCGTCAGTATGGGCAAGGGTGTGTAAAGTCCCTGCTTTTGTACTCGAGATTTTGCTTGCTTACAAGTAACATATCTAGTACAAATACGTTCAACATCACGCTTCATATGTGGCCAATATAAATGCTCTTGCAAGACTGTTAAGGTTTTGAATACCCCAAAATGTCCAATAAGATCCCCACCACGTGATTCCCTCACTAGTAAGTCTCTCAATGAACATTCAGGAATGCACAATTTATTCTCTCGAAACAAAAACCCATCATATCGATAATATTTACCCATCGCCCTCTTTTTGCACACAACAAATGACTCAACAAAATCAAGATCATGTAAGTACAACTATTTAACATGTTCAAAACCAAGAATTTTAGCATCTAAAGTAGAGATAAGAGTGTACCTCCGAGATAGTGCGTCTGCTACAATATTAGTCTTATGTTGCATGTATCGGAAGACATAAGGGAACGTCTAGATGAATTCAAGCCAACGCGAATGTCGTTTGTTCAACTTTTGCTGCCCCTTGAGATAATTTAATGACTCGTGATCGGTGTGAATTATGAACTCCTTCGGCCATAAATAATGTTGCTATGTTTTTAATTCCCGAACTAAAGCATACAATTCCTTGTCATACGTCAGATAGTTCAAGGCCGCCCCGCTCAGTTTTTCGCTAAAGAACGTGTTTAGCTGCCCCTCTTGCATTAACACGGCTCCAATCCCAACTCCCAAAGCATCACACTCGATCTAAAAAATCTTGGTGAAATTCGGTAAGGCTAGTAAAGGCGCATGTGTTAGCCTTTCTTTAAGCAACTCGAATGCCTTGTCTTGTGTTTCACCCACTAAAACACAACACTGTTTTTAGTGGTCTCCATCAATGGTGCTGCTATAGTGCTAAAGTATCGCACAAACCTCTGATAAAAACTCGCAAGCCTATGGAAACTACGGACTTGACTGGCCGAGGTTGGCTTAGGCCAATCCTGAATAGCCTTAATCTTTTCCTCATCCACCGCGATTCCTTTCGAGCTCACTACAAACCCTAACAATATCAATTGCTTAGAGCAAAACGTGCACTTCTTGATATTTGCATATAATTGATCCTTCCTCAACACTTCTAGTATGGCCAACAAGTGTTCTAAGTGTTCGTAGAATGATTTACTATAGATAAGAATGTCATAAAAGTAGATTACCATGAACTTCCCAATAAAAGCAATCAAAACGTGGTTCATCAATCTCATAAAGGTGCTCATCGCATTAGTTAACCCAAATGGCATAAGTAACCACTCATGCAAACCATGTTTTATTTTAAAAGTCATTTTTCCACTCGTCTTCTTCCCGCATCCGAATCTATTGGTAACCACTCCTCAAGTCTATCTTGAGAAGATGATTGACCCATGAAGCTCATCCAACATATCGTCTATGCAAGGTATGGGGTGTCGGTACACATATCCTCCAAGAACCATCTTTCTTTGGAACCAATAACACCAGAACTGCACACAGACTCATACTTCTCGAATGGGTTTCTTACTTAGCAATTCATCAACTGCCGCTGCAATTCCTTGGTCTCTTCCGGTTAGACACATGCGCACGGTCGATTCGGCGCAAAGCCAAGCTCCTAGATTGAAATCAATCTGGTGCTCAATCCCCCAAATAGGCTATAGTCCATCCGACATCTTGGGGTGCTTATTTTAAACCATATAAGGCCTTTTTAAGTTTATAAACATCATTTGGCCTAGAAAAAGTTTCAAAACCCCGGAGGTTGTTTGGCATAGACTTCTTCTTGAATAAAACCAGTTTGAAAAATAGATTTAACATCCATTTGGTAAAGACCAATGGCTAAACAACCGCGATGCCAACATCATTGGAGATATTTGAGGAGCAGTTTTGAGAATACAGGAATAGATCGTGCAGACACCTTTTTCAAATTTTTGTACTTGCAAATAATATCTTTAAACTCATTTTGTAATTCATCATAATCACATCGAAGTTCATCAATTAAAGAGGAAGAGAAAGAGTTAGAGTGTACCTCGTTATTATCATCGTCTATGGTCATAAGTCCATGTTCGGTTTTCTCTTCGTCATCAAATGTTGCAAGAAGTTCATCCCATGTTTTGATTTCCGCATTGAGAGCCTTATTTTTTTGGAAAAGGCTTTTTCTTCTTTTGTTATTCCTCCGCCAATTTTGGGCAATTGTCTATAAAGTGCCAGGGTTTTCCATATTTAAAGCAAGAGTTGTCTCTAGTTTTTCTTGCCTTATTTTTATTGACAGATTTTGCAAATTTTTGAAGAAGGGCGGCGGTTTCTTCATCATCCTCATCACTAGCATAATATAAATTATTTGAAGCAAGACCCTTAGGACTAGATTGCATTCCTTATTGTGAGGTGGATGGTTTGGAGTTCTTTCTTTCCTTGATATAGATTTCATAGATGAGAAGATTTTCAATGATTTCATCAAACTTGTAGAGTGCCAAGGTTTTGTGCTTTCGTTATAGCCGTCACCTTTTTGGACCATGAGCCGGGAAGAGCATTCAATACTTTGGTTACCTTATCTTCCTCCGAGATGACCTTTTCGAGTGCCAATAAAGGATTGACAATGTTGTCTAGCCTTTCCACCAATTTAGAAATCCCTTCTCGCTCGAGCATGATGAAGTTTTTGAAATCTTTAACAAGCATTATTTTTCTAGCTTGTTTAACTTTCTTGGTACCTTCATAAATGGTTTCTAAATTTTCCTACACTTCATGTGCCGATCTTATCTCTCTAATCTAGTTGTACTTGGAGGTGGTGAGTGAGCAATGCAATATATGCAAAGCATTACTGTTTAAAAAGAATGCATTCTGGTCATTTTCATCGAATTATTTGAGGCTTTTTGGATCTAGAGTTCCAGCCTCTAATTTCTTTGTTGGTTGTGTAATTCCTTCAATAACTGCATTGCAAATATCAAAACTGCAGCCTTGTAGAAAGCATTCCATTCGGTCTTTCCAAAAAGTGTAGTTGTTGGCGTCGAATAGTGGTGGCTTATTTGTTGAGGTACCGGCGGTGAGATAAACTTCGTTCATAGCCATGAATCTCCTATTTACTCGCAAAGATGAAACGATCTTGCTAAAGAGTTTGGCTTTGATACCATTTGTTAGTCCAAGTGGCTATGAAAATCAGTGGGTGAATAGATTTTCCCGATTTTCCTATTTACGCCCTCTATTTCAAATACGTAGAAGATGAAGAATTAAAAGTGCAAAAATATAAACCATACACAATGATTTATAGAGATTCAACCCACCGAGGGCCTAATGCTCTACCATCCAGTATGTCCAAATGGATTTCGAAAAGAAAACATTTATTAATAGATACCAAACTATTACAACCTTTACCTTGAAGAGTACCACACTCTTCTTACAACACCACCTATGAAGATTACCACAATCTTCTTGCAACAATGAAGAGCACTAAAATCTTCAACACCTAGAATCAACCAAGTGTGTTCTTACCACAAGAACACTTAACAAGCATGTCTTGTTTTGGATGATTTGAACCAATCAAGATTACAACTCAAATGTAGTATACAACTTTGAAGTACAAGTATAATCAAGAATGAAGTCTAATAGCGCAAGTGTAAAATTTAGGTTAAATACAACAGAATGTTGACAAGGAAGAATAAGAAAGTTGCTGATTTTTCTTGTTCTTTATATACTTGTGTTGTGTGTTTTTGATCCTTCAAGCCTTCTTGTAGTTATATGAGAGCTCCTTGATTTGAACACCAACATAGACTCCTCCTAGATGAGTAAAATCTATAAAAGAAATACCAAATAATCCAAGAAAATAGTTGTCAGAAGCAAAGCCGCAATTTCATGAAAAATTGTTTGCTACAACATATAGTTTCTACTAATAAAACACTTAGGCGACCGGTTGCCCTCTAACAAACTAGAAATGTGAAAAGACGTTGAAAATATTTTAATACGGGTTGCCCTGGGAGTTGGACCGGTCCATTACATAGGGTGACCAGTCGCCTATGGGGTTCAATCGGTCCCCCTATGGTTGGACCGGTCCCCATATGGCTGGACCGCTCCCCCTTGAAATAAGGACCAAAAATAAGAAAATTGATATTTCCAGACACCGGTCGACCCCAACAGTCACCCTTCCCCTCTTACTTTTATGTTTCAGTTCTGTCTCAAAATACAACTTTCAGGTACGAGTTGCTCTATAGGGCGACTGATCAACCTCAACACAGAGAAGTTGTCCGAATTTTGTCAAAAATAAAGTTCAAAAAGTACTTCAAAAAATTAGTAAAAATCATTGAAAATATTTTGAAGTATTTGGACAACATTTGGGGTCATTGTTTTGGTATAACACTCTTTTATATGAAATCATCAAAATTATGATAAAAACATTTATCTAACAATCCCCATTATATCATATTTGAAGGAAGGCACACTTCCAAAAGACATAAAAGAGGCTTCTTGGGTCAAGATTCGGGCAACCCGTTTTTGCATGATTGGGGAGAAGTTATAAAAAAAAAAGGATTTGGATCACCATTGTTGAGGTGTCTTGATAAAACAGAGGGAGCATATGTGCTGAGGGAAATACACGTGGGATGTTGTGGGACTCATATGGGGGCCAAGATTTTGATCAGGAAGGTGTTCAGAGCATAATATTTTTTGCCGTATCAGAAAGTCGAGGCCCAGAAGTTGGCGAAGTCTTACGAGAAATGCCAAGTCCGTGCACAGCTCATATATCAGCCTACTGAGGAGCTGATGATGACTATGAGTTTGGCTTGTCCTTTTGCTAAATGGGAGATTGATATTGTAGAACCATTTTCTCTGACCTCGGGACAACACAAATTTCTTTTGGTGGCAATAGATTACTTCAGTAAGTGGGTTGAGGCTGAAGCTCTGGAAAATATAACCAAGGATGTGATGATGAAGTTTATTTGGCAGAATATTGTCTGTCGATTTGGGGTGCCAAAGATCCTTGTCTATGATAATGGAACACAGTTTAGTGGGGCTGGTATCAAGATTGGTACGAGATGAAAATAAACCAACAGTTCACTTTGGTAGCTCACCCACATGCTAACAGGCAAGTGGAGGTAACTAATAGAATCTTGGTCCAAGGACTTAAAACTAGGCTGGAAAAGGCTTGAAGTGCATGGGTCCAAGAGTTGAGCTTGGTGTTAAGGGAGTACAGAACAAATCCGAAGGAGGTCACGGGGGAAACTCCATTTAGCTTGGTTTATGGGATAGACATAGGGATACCAACAGAGATCGGGATGGAGACTCATAGAATCCGGACCTTTGATGGGAAAGAGAATGATATGTTAACTCGTGAAGCTCTGGATTTGATCAATGAGAAAAGAAAGATGGCTTTTTTACATATGGAGAGGACGGGAGAGCAAATCAGGGAAGCTTACAATAGTAAGGTGATGAAGAGAAGTTTTCAGTTGGGGATCTAGTTTTGAGGAGGGCTGATGTGAGTAAGAACAACGACAAACCAGACCCCGGAATTGTAAGGGTCCACTTTGGGTGATCAAGGTTTTGGCTGGAGGAGCTGATGAGCTTAAGGTGGTGAATGGGAAGAAATTACCTCAGGCATGGAATGTTAGCAACCTGAAAAATTCTACCCTTAAAGATATGAAATGATGTGTGAAATGATTCAATTTTCTCTTTTATTTGAAATTCAATGAGACATGCTCGCTTATCTCAAATATTGTCAAACTCTTTGCTAAGATTTATCAAGTGTTTGGAGCTCGGCTCGAGCTAATACTCCAAAAACCTTAGGAGCGATGGCCCAGGGGGTAAGTCAAGCTCGAGCTTGGAAACTTACACTCTAAATGAAAAATTGACCAAATATTTGGAGCTCGGCTCGAGCCAATACTCCAAACACCTCAGGCGCAATGGCCAGAGGGCAAGTCAAGCTCGAGCTTGGAGACTTACCCTCAAAATGAAAAATTAACTAAGTGTTTGGAGCTCGGCTCGAGCCAATACTCCAAACACCTCGGGCGAGATGGCCCAAAGGGCAAGTCAAGCTCGAGCTTGGAGACTTGCCCTCAAAATGAAAAATTGACCAAGTATTTGGAGCTCGGCTCGAGCCAATACTCCAAAACCCTCGAGCGTGATGGCCCAGAGGGCAAGTCAAGTAATTGGTAGGTCAACGATTGCCCACAATCCAATAAAATCAAGCTCCGATTCACGACCGACCTGAGATCAACTTTTGATTATTGATTATTTTGGCTATCAATTTGATCTGAGGATATCGATTATTTTGGCTATCAAGGGAATTTTGGAAATAATTGAAATATTGAAATATCCATTAGGACCAAATTTGCATTAACTTAAAATTTATAGGACCAAAATTGCACAAATACAAAACTTACGGGACTAAAATTACAAAAAAAAAAAAAACAAAACATACAAGACTAAAATACAATTTCAAAAGTTAGAGGACTAATATTGCAACACCTCTATAAACGGAAGACTAATTTTGCATTTTTCTCCTCAATTTAGAGTTGAATGTATAATTTTGTCTTTTGATTGGTCATTGGTAGACTTGTCAAAACGAACTGACACGAACTAATCTGCGGGTTGAAAAAGTCAGGGCGGGATATTTTGGCCCAATCTGAACCTAGTGTGTCCAAAACGCAAAGAAACTTAAATAAGAATTTTTTCATATAATAATTATGATTCAATTAAACAGTTAATTCAACAATCGAATAATTTATTAAACATGATCAAGTAATAAAGTCCATAAGAAATCTCAAATCATAAAGTTCAAGTTGTAACAAAATATGAAATACAATATAAATAAACATAAAAAAATAATAAAAAACTTCTAAAATATCAAGAGCATTTAAAAGGAATTCCATTTAATCAAATTTCAACTAAGTTCGAGTATCGTAATTGACATATTAATATGACATATGATGATTATGTATTTTGCAAACTGTTTCTAATTTGACAAAAAGTATAAAGAACAAATAATATTTTTCAACTTGGACGTATTTTCGTAATCCAATTGATTTTAAGTTACAAGCACTTCAAAAAAACTATACGAGTTTGTGTAACACCCATAATTTTTACAATTCATATCTTACCTTATAATCAAAATTCATATTAATTATTATGTACACATTTTTATATTATGTATATTTACTTTTATTTTTTTTATTTTCAATTATTGGGCTAGCTTTAGACAATCCCCACTAATGCCCATCATCTCCATTATCATCATTCCCACCTTATGCTACTTTACTCACTTTAAGCTCACTATGACAACTAATGTCACCATCCCCATTTTTAAACACTACTTCATGTTTAACTACTACTACTAATAATAATAATACCCTTAAATTCCTACTTTATACAAGAAAATGAATGAACTTCTACAATTTATATCTCCCGTACAAGTCATAGAGTTTCTGGAAAATTTTCTCTCACAAGTCACAACCAAGTTAGAGGATTTTTGAGGTAAATTTTGTTAATCCCTCTTCAATTTAAATTATGTTGATGCTATTGGTAGATTTCGCCTTAACTACAATTTAAGCATGTTATAAATTAATAAATAAAAAAAAATCACTGTGTTAGTGTTGTGTGTATGCGTGTGTAATTTGTGTGAGTTTGTGTGTGTGGTGTGTTACACATAGTGTGTGTGTGGGTGTTATATATATATATATATATATATGTATAGATATATATATTTGAGTGTGTTATGTCTTTATGTGTGTGTCAGTGTTGTGTGTATGCGTGTATAATTTGTGTGAGTTGTGTGTAATGGTGTGTGTGTGTGGTGTGTAACAGAGAGAGTGCGTGTGTGTTTGTTTGGGTGTTTTAGTTGTGTGTATGTGTGAAGGTGTATTTGTGTGTGAAGGTGTGTGTTTGAGTTTAAGAGATGAGAATGGAAGGCTTGGGGTTAGGGACTTGATTTTGAAAATTTGATAGAGAGTTGGGGTTATTTGAAATGTTGAAATTTTTCAGTGTAACTCATTTAAATTTCAATTAAGTCCTTTCCATATGAATGTTTCTGGAATTTTCAATTTAGTCCCAAGTAAGTTTCAATTCAGTCCATATTTCTATGTAAAATATTTAGAATTTCAAATTTACACCTATAACTTATTTAGACTTTTTGGATTTTTCAGTCTTACCCCCAAACTTTTTAATTTAATCCAAAATCTCATATTGACTTTTAATTTCTTTCAATTAGTCCCCAAACTAATTATATTTTTTTGTTAACTTTTACCTATTAAAAAGCTCTAGTCTATTTTATAAAAATAAATATTTCAATTATAAGTTATTACTATGCTAGTATTCTAAACTTAGATATGCAATACACAATTACTTGTATGTGATCACATTTAGTACAATGCGTCCCTTCTATATTAGTGTGGAATTTTGGAAACATTTATTTAGCTATAAACCATTTGTTCAATTTGTAGAAGTTCTAAAAGAATTTGCATCTCAAAAAAAAAAAAAAAAAAAAGTTGTAATGCTAGACGTAAGCATCCAGTGATAGGTTGCGACACTTGCCACATCGGAGTGAATAATTATAATGCTAGAGATGGTTTAGATTAATATTATTTTTAGCCCTAAATCATGTTAAATTTATATTGTAGGCGACGAAGAACCGTACAATTAGAACTTCTACATTCAAGCAATTTGTACATCTATCTTTTTAATTTGCCGACTAAGGTAGGGATTCTTATCACATTTTATGTGTCTAATTCATTGTCCTTGTTAAATGCCTAAACTATTCAATTATGTGAATTACGCATTTTAAATGTTTAAATGATATGTATAATTATGTGAATTATATGCTCGATGTATTATATGATATGCATAATTATGTGAATTATATGCTTTTAATTGTGCTACATGATATGATTAATTTTTATAAATGACATGTTTTTCATTACAATGTATGTTATGTATGTTTATGCAATTGAAAGGAAAATTTTTGGCCACGTGCCACGGGAAAGGAAAATATGGCATTCGTGCCACGGGAAAGGAAATATTTTGGCCTCGTGCCACGGGAAGGGAAAATATGGCATTCGTGCCATGGGAAAGGAAATTGTTTTTGGCCATGTGCCACGGGAAAGGAAAATATGGCATTCGTGCCACGGGAAAGGAAATTATTTTTGGCCATGTGCCACGGAAAGGAAAATATGGCATTCGTACACGAAAAGGAAAATATGGCATTCGTGCCCGTGAAATGAAATTTTTGGCCTCGTGCCAAGGGAAAGTAAATTATTTTGGCCACGTGCCACGGGAAAGGAAAATATGACATTCATGCCTATGGGAAAGGTTATGTGATATCTGGCTTATGCCAACGGGAAAGGTTATGTGTTATTCGGCTTATGCCAATGGGAAAGGTTATGTGTTAATTTATGTAATTGTGCACTTTTCGTATTTAGCTCGGACAATCTTTATCCCTACTGAGTATGTGATTACTCACCCCTAAATTCAAACTCTTTTGATTATGTGGATGGACACGAATGTGGGGAATAGCCGAAAATTTTATTTATAATTATTACAATTTCAAGAACGAAGATTTTATTTTTTTTATTTATTAAAATTACAGGAATGAAGATTTCATTTTTAATTATTTCAATTTCAAAAATAAGATTTGATTTTCAATTATTTCAATTTCAAGAACTATGAACTCGTTTTAAATTTCGAACAATTTTGATGTACTATTTCTTTTTATTTATTCAAAGTGTTTGAGTGGATTTTTAATTTATACCCTATATTTAATTCTTAAGACCTAAAGTATTCTCATTATCGCTTCCGCTAAACTTTTCATTAATCTATTTAAAAAAAATAATACGCATTTTCTTTAAAATTAGTAACGCTAAAAATGCATTTCGAAAAAAATAGGGCGTTACAGTATGGTATTAGAGCAGGTCAACTTTCCTGTAGACTTGCAATTTTTAATTTTTTTCCTCAAAGATAAAATTGGCTATCCCTCTCCAACGCGCCCTGTCCAACCAGGTAACAGTTATTTAATTTTCATGTCATTAGAAATTGGGAAAGTATGATATGCTATGTGAATTATGAAAGTTTAAGTGAACTTTTATGTGACTTGTTAGAACTTACGAATGTGTTCTTTGATTCATTACATGATTTCAAATTTCTTGCATGCCACTTTAAACGTTGAGAACATCGTAAAATAGCGATTCATAATAACCATAGAAAAATGTGTATTTTTCTTTATAAAATGTTATAGATTGAATGACTCATATGATCAATTTTGACTTTAGACTGGCCCGTACATTTAAAAATACTAGAAAGTTTGGCGCGTGTAGAATCATTCAGTGAGGAGAGTTAAACTTAGATATTTTATTTTCTCGCGTAGAAATAATTCAAACTCGTCACTTAACCCAAACCAGAGTCTATGGTTTGTCGGCAATACACCTACTCTAGTGCTATTTGATATTGATATTATGCATTCTTTTATTTATTTTGATTTCCGAGCTAAATCCAACCCGTGAATTACATTGTTAACGACACACTAGAAATGAGCCCCACATCCGGAATAAACAATAAGTACTGATTTGGTGAATTAATAATGTGGAGTTGATTTTGACGGGATGGGTCTAGAAGGGTATTTGCATGTGACTATGATTAAAGAGTTTGATATCATCATAGAAATTGACTGGTTGAGTAAGTAGAAGACTAACCTCAATTGTCATAAGAGACTAAGCGAGAAATAATATTGTGACCCTTAAATGGAGATAAATTCACATTTATATTTTTGAGCGAGTGAGTGGAATGTCCCAAGATATATATAAGCAATAAGGGCAATCAAGTTGTAAGAAAAAAAAATTGGGGGTATCTAGTGAATGTAATAGTTACTTCGATTGATGAAAATACTATCATGGAAATCTTTGTTGTACGTGAGTACACCAACGTCTTTCTTGAAGATTTGTCGGGAATACCTCCAAATCGACCAATGGAGTTTATGATTGACTTGATTCTGAGAGCTGTCCCTGTATCAAAAGCACCATATAGAATGGCAGCCAAGGAGCTTTAAGAACTTAAAAGTTCAATTGTAAGAACAATTGGATATTGGTTCCACCCGGCCGAGCGTGTTGCCTTGGGTAGTGCCAGTTTTATTTGTTAAAAAAAAGGGACAATAAGAATATTTATAAACTACAGATAGTTGAATAAGCTCGCCATAAAGAACAAATATATGTTGCCAAGGACTAATGAACTTTTTGATCAATTGAATGGGCCTAGTGTATTTTCTAAGATTGATATGAGGTCTGGATATCATCAACTGAAGGTTGAGAAAGAAGGTTGATATACCCAAGACAACTTTTAGGACTCAATATGGGCACTATGAGTTTACAGTTATGCCTTTTGGACTTAGTAATGCCCCGACAATATTTGTGGGTTTGATGAATTGGGTTTTTCATCCGTACTTGGATCAATTTGTGATTGTATTCATAGATGACATTTTGGTGTAGTCGAAGGATAGAGAACAATATGAGAAGCATCTCAACATAGTGTTGGAAACTCTCCGTCAAGAGAAATTGTACGTAAAATTCAAGAAGTACAAATTTTGGCTAGATCGAGTATCTTTTAGGATATGTAGTTACATTGAAAGGTATTGAAGTCGACCCAACAAAAGTTAAAAAAATGGAAAAATGGTTGGCTACTATGTACACCAATGGAATGCGTAATTTCTTAGGCCTTGTTGGATATTACAAAAGGTTTATCGAAGGGTTAAAGGAAAATAGCAGGCTCGATTACCCGACTTATAAGAAAAGGTGAGAAGTTTGTTTGGACTGAGAGGTGTGAACAGAGTTTTCAAAACTCAAACGATGTCTAGTCTCAACATCAGTTTTAACAATTCCAATTACTATAGAGGATTTTGTAATATACAGTTATGCATCGAAATAAGGATTATGATGTATCTTGATGCAATAATGGTAAAGTGGTTGCCAACATTTCAAGACAACTGAAACGTCATAAACTCAATTACCCTACACATGACTTTTAGTTGACAATAGTTATGCACGCCTTAAAGATATGACGTCACTATTTATACGATAACAAAATGCGAAATTTACAATGATCACGAGATTTTGAAGTGTTTCTTCACACGAAAAGAGCTGAACATGAGATTCAAATGAGATAGTTAGAACTCATGAAAGATTGTGATTATAAGATCCATTATCATCTTAGTAAAGTTAATGACGTAGCAGACGGACAATCTGAAAGAATCATTCAAATCTTAGGGAAATTTACTGAAGGGTTGCATTTTGGATTTTGATGATAATTGGGAGAAATACTTGCCTCTAGTGGAATTCTCTTACAACAACAGCTACCAGGCGACTCTCGGAATTGCCCCTTATGAAGCCCTATACGGCAAAAGGTGTAGATCACAACCGATATATTGTGACGAAGTTGGTGAGAAGAAAGTTTTAGGTCCTGAGCTAGTCGAGCAGATGGTCAAGGTTATTAAGAAAGTTAGAATAAAAATAGCATAAGATCGGCAGAAATCTTATGCAAGGAAAAACCTACAATTTGAAACATGAGAGAAAGTTTTATTAAAAGTTGCACCAATTAAAGGAATAGTAAGATTTGTCAGGAAGGGAAAACTGAGACCTAGATTCATTGGACCATTTGAAATATTGGAGCGAGTTGGAGTTGTAGCTTACAGATTGGCGTTACCGCCAAAGCTAGTAGCAGTTCATAATGTATTTCACGTGTCTATGTTAAGAAAGTACGTCCACGATCAAAGCCACGTAGTCAATCATAAAGCACTAGAAGTTGCTATCCTTGACAGAAAGAAACACAAGTTGAGAAATAGAGACATCGCCCTAGTCAAGATTCAGTGGACTAGACATGGTAAAAAAGAAGCAACATGGGAGCGTGAAGTTGATATTTGAGCCAAGCATCCCGAGTTATTCTATCAACCGAGTAAGCTTGAAATTTCGAAGACGAAATTTTTATAAGAGGGGTAGAATGTAACACCCATAAGTTTTACAATTCATATCTTACCTTATAATCAAAATTCATATTAATTATTATGTACACATTTTTATATTATGTATATTTACTTTTATTTTTTTATTTTCAATTATTGGGCTAGCTTTAGACAATCCCCACTAATGCCCATCATCTCCATTATCATCATTCCCACCTTATGCTACTTTACCCACTGTAAGCTCACTATGACAACTAATGCCACCATCCCCATTTTTTAACACTACTTCATGTTTAACTACTACTACTACTACTAATAATAACCTTAAATTCCTACTCTATACAAGAAAAGGAATGAACTTCTACAATTTATATCTCCCGTACAAGTCATAGAGTTTCTGGAAAATTTTCTCTCACAAGTCACAACCAAGTTAGAGGATTTTTGAGGTAAATTTTGTTAATCCCTCTTCAATTTAAATTATGTTGATGCTATTGGTAGATTTCGCCTTAACTACAATTTAAGCATGTTATAAATTAATAAATAAAAAAAATCATTGTGTTAGTGTTGTGTGTATGAGTGTGTAGTTTGTGTGAGTTTGTGTGTGTGGTGTGTTACACATAGTGTGTGTGTGGGTGTTATATATATATATATATATATATATATATATCTGTGTATATATATATTTGAGTGTGTTATGTCTTTATGTGTGTGTCAGTGTTGTGTGTATGCGTGTATAATTTGTGTGAGTTGTGTGTAATGGTGTGTGTGTGGTGTGTAACAGAGAGAGTGTGTGTGTGCTTGTTTGGGTGTTTTAGTTGTGTGTATGTGTGAAGGTGTATTTGTGTGTGAAGGTGTGTATTTGAGTTTAAGGGATGAGAATGGAAGGCTTGGGGTTAGGGACTTGATTTTGAAAATTTGATAGAGAGATGGGGTTATTTGAAATGTTGAAATTTTTCAGTGTAACTCATTTAAATTTCAATTAAGTCCTTTCCATATGAATGTTTCTGGAATTTTCAATTTAGTCCCAAGTAAGTTTCAATTCAGTCCATATTTCTATGTAAAATATTTAGAATTTCAAATTTACACCTATAACTTATTTAGACTTTTTGGATTTTTCAGTCTTACCCCCAAACTTTTTAATTTAATCGAAAATCTCATATTGACTTTTAATTTCTTTCAATTAGTCCCCAAACTAATTATATTTTTTTGTTAACTTTTACCTATTAAAAAGCTCTAGTCTATTTTATAAAAATAAATATTTCAATTATAAGTTATTACTATGCTAGTATTCTACACTTAGATAAGCAATACACAATTACTTGTATGTGATCACATTTAGTACAATGCGTCCCTTCTATATTAGTGTGGAATTTTGGAAACATTTATTTAGCTATAAACCATTTGTTCAATTTGTAGAAGTTCTAAAAGAATTTGCATCTGTCAAAAAAAAAAAAGTTGTAATGCTAGACGTAAGCATCCAGTGATAGGTTGTGACACTTGCCACATCGGAGTGAATAATTATAATGCTAGAGATGGTTTAGATTAATATTATTTTTAGCCCTAAATCATGTTAAATTTATATTGTAGGCGACGAAGAACCGTACAATTAGAACTTCTACATTCAAGCAATTTGTACATCTATCTTTTTAATTTGCCGACTAAGGTAGGGATTCTTATCACATTTTATGTGTCTAATTCATTGTCCTTGTTAAATGCCTAAACTATTCAATTATGTGAATTACGCATTTTAAATGTTTAAATGATATGTATAATTATTTGAATTATATGCTCTCGGTGTATTATATGATATGCATAATTATGTGAATTATATGCTTTTAATTGTGCTACATGATATGATTAATTTTTATAAATGACATGTTTTTCATTACAATGTATGTTATGTATGTTTATGCAATTGAAAGGAAAATTTTTGGCCACGTGCCACGGGAAAGGAAAATATGGCATTCGTGCCACGGGAAAGGAAACATTTTGGCCTCGTGCCACGGGAAGGGAAAATATGGCATTCGTGCCATGGGAAAGGAAATTGTTTTTGGCCATGTGCCACGGGAAAGGAAAATATGGCATTCGTGCCACGGGAAAGGAAATTATTTTTGGCCATGTGCCACGGGAAAGGAAAATATGGCATTCGTGCCACGGGAAAGGAAAATATGGCATTCGTGCCACGGGAAATGAAATTTTTTGGCCTCGTGCCACGGGAAAGTAAATTATTTTGGCCACGTGCCACGGGAAATGAAAATATGGCATTCATGCCTATGGGAAAGGTTATGTGCTATCTGGCTTATGCCAACGGGAAAGGTTATGTGTTATTCGGCTTATGCCAATGGGAAAGGTTATGTGTTAATTTATGTAATTGTGCACTTTTCGTATTTAGCTCGGACAATCTTTATCCCTACTGAGTATGTGATTACTCACCCCTAAATTCAAACTCTTTTCAGATTATGTGGACGGACACGCAGATGTGGGGGAATAGCCGAAGATTTTATTTATAATTATTACAATTTCAAGAACGAAGATTTTATTTTTTTTATTTATTACAATTACAGGAATGAAGATTTCATTTTTAATTATTTCAATTTCAAAAATAAGATTTGATTTTCAATTATTTCAATTTCAAGAACTATGAACTTGTTTTAAATTTCGAACAATTTTGATGTACTATTTCTTTTTATTTATTCAAAGTGTTTGAGTGGATTTTTAATTTATACCCTATATTTAATTCTTAAAACCTAAAGTATTCTCATTATCGCTTCCGCTAAACTTTTCATTATTCTATTTTTAAAAAAAATAATACGCATTTTCTTTAAAATTAGTAACGCTAAAAATGCATTTCGAAAAAAATGGGGCGTTACAGTTTGAGATTTTATCTCATAGTTGCATACATACACACATTAAATATAACAACTAATTTATTTTCATTAGTTTGGAGGTATGGATTATAAGTACGAATCTTTTGTCAATTTTAAATATAACCAACCTGAATTTAGATAAATTTTATACCTTTAGTTTCACTTTAGTATTATTAATCTTTCATAAAACATCATGATATATTTTATATTATTTTATTTTACAAAGTTACAAATAAAATTTGAGTTAAGATAACTTTTATACCTTTACTCACACTTTAATTGTATTTAATTTTTTTCCAAGACATTGTGATTTTATTTTATCTTTATACAAAGGATAAAAATAGAATGAAATGAAAGACTAGAAATCAAGTGTTTTAAAAGCCTCTTTTTTGTAAAGAGTGTACACTCTCTTTACAAGTTCACCAACACCCAGTCAATTAAGGGTGCATTGTTACTCTTTGCTTAACAAATGCTTCATTCCACTGTGCTTTTGACTCTTTAGGTTCACAACTAAGGTAACAGTGGGCTAGCAATATTTGCAACTAATGAATGTCCAATATTCTAATTAATTAATCTCATTGATTAATTCGTTAAGAATTAACCCTTTAATTCTAAGAATCTTAAATAAAAGGGAATTACCTAGCAATTCATCTTGATTACCTAGTATTAGATGAATAACAAGCAAACATATTCAAATTACGAATATCATGCAAATACAGTCTCTCTGTCATCTGATATCCATATTAATATATTTAGTTGAAATGCATAGAGATTTAACAGCAATGATCATATTTCAAGTCATATTGATTCTTTGATGAATCACTATTCATTTCTACCCTAGCCAGGATATTTTTGAATCAGGTACTATGAATATATATAAGATTCACATATTAAATAGTTGACGGATCCTTTGTTGGCAACTAATTAGTCTCAATACACAAAGACAAAGCACCCAAAGTAAGCCCCTTGTCATTATCAAACAATTGTGAAATGTATCATGTTGCATGATGTCATGCACACGACTATCATGGAACTCGATATTCTCCAACAATTCTTATGATGTCTCTGCTCAATGAACTCTCGAGTCAAAACTTATTTAAGACCACGGCCATAAAGGTGTTTATTCTATGGTCATCATCATATATGCAATCATTTTTTAAAGTTAAATGTGATCTAAGGACTTTATTCAATTGACAAACAATTAAAAATAAGTAAAAAATTTTTAGTGGTGAACATAATGAATAAGATTGTTTTTACAAGAATATAAAATTATCGCCACTAATTGGCTTATCATACACTATTTTATCATACACATGCATTTAATTGCCTATACTAATTATTGTTAATATATTTATCTATATGATTGAATATGTGTATTTGTAAATTCATGTAATTATATTAATATCTTGTTAGTCGAGTACTAGTTACTAAAGGTGTACTTTGTTACTTCTTATAGTTTTAAGAGCGAGTTGTTTTTTCCTATAGTTAAGTGTGTATACAATGGCGGAGCAAGAAAATATTGGGACGGGTCAATATACAAAAATGAGTTTGACCGGATAAAAAACTAAAAAGCAAAGCATATGAAAATTTTAACTAAAATATTTTATTTAAAAAATATTTCTTGGTCTAATTATTAGTATTTTTTTGAAAGGGGAGGGGACTCATGTTGCCCCTCCCTCCGTAGTATGTGTATACATGAATCATTTCCAAAATGTGGATGAAAATAAGTGGTTTTTAAAAAAAGTAATAATGGTTGGGTGACTACAAATGTATTTTTCTCTAAAGTTGAGCGATTATATTTGATTTTTCCAAAAACATGAGTGCCTATGATACATCTATATACGAGGAAAGTTCGAGGATATTTTTTAGAGAAGAAATAATTATGTTATTTAAAAATCAAATAACGCATATTGTCTCAACCAAAATAGGATCGCATCCCCCCAAAATGGAAGGAGACCAATGGAAAATAGGTGAAACTAAAGAATGAGCCGCAGAGTTACATTCTCTAGGAATAAAACAATAAGAGATACGTTTGTCGCCAAGAGCAAGGAGAGATTGAACATCGTCCACGACACACCATGTTTCATGACCAAGAAAGCAAATATCTGAATGGCAAGCATCAACCATCATAGATAAATCATTTTCGACCATTGAAATGTGCATATTGAAAACTCTTAAAAACTCAAGTCCCTCCTTTAATGCAACA
Source organism: Rehmannia glutinosa (assembly GCA_016081115.2). Lineage (NCBI taxonomy): Eukaryota > Viridiplantae > Streptophyta > Magnoliopsida > Lamiales > Orobanchaceae > Rehmannia > Rehmannia glutinosa. Next base: position 1,043,386 of record CM071932.1, on the reverse strand, counting down.
ATTTCAACAAGAAGAGAATCAAAAGAACCTCAAATAAGATAGGGAAAATAAGCCACAACAATACCTTCAGAATCACAAATAATCCCCCAACCCCAAACATATCCAGATTAGGAATAATGGAAGCGTCTACATTCATTTTCAGCTCACTGAGATTTGGTTGTAACCATCTTCTATCCACTGGGGTTTTGAAAGTTTTTGTATTCAACCTATCGAGGACTTAAATATACATTTTCACCCTCTAAATTATTGGGAGCTTATAAATTGTCATAATATATTTGACATTTTTTTTTCCCAAAGGAGCTTAGAGTTCTTTAAAAAATGTAAAGAGATTTTTACTTACCATTAATATTAACTTCACAAAATCCTTCAGTCAATTTTTACAATTACTAGCATCTTGTAATAATCATATTTTATTTATACATCTAAGAGTTCATTTTGAAAATAAATTATATTTTGAAAACTCTAAAAGTATCTTATAAAAATAAAGTGACTCATAAACATTTTAAAATAAGTAAAAGATTGTCACAATATTCCTCTACGTAATTGTGAGTTGCCTTATATTGCTAATATTTGACGATTCCACTATTATAGAACTATCAACCCGATAGTTCTAAGGTTTGAAATTTTTTATGCTACTTTCTATTTTGAAAATTTGACCTTTGGATGATCAACGACCAAGATATGTTGATTGTTAATCCGTGACAGTCAAAGTTGTTTAGATGGTTGGAATCGACATGCCGAATCACCAATTTGGAACGAGTAGGTCGAGTTGCCAGTTCCAAACCAACCAAAACCCTTATTTTTTTCTAATATTTTTTGCTTTTTTCCATAACCCTAGAATTGGCAATGGGTTGGGCTGGGTTGGCGGTTGAATCACCAATTCTGAACGAGTGATCGAGTCACTAGTTCCGAACCAACCAAAACCCTTGTTTTTTTCTATTTTTTAGTTTTTTCCCTAACCCTAGAACTGGTAATGGGTCAAGCCCGATCCCATTGTGCTGTGGGAAAAATTCATATTAGGCGATTTTAGTTAGGACACAAAAATTCATGGTCCAACTCAGCCCCATGTAGGTATTTTATACATAAAAACTATCGTGTCGAGTCAAAAGTCGGGTTAATCTCGGCCCATGGGCCAAATGGGCCCGACTTTTTTCTGAGCCTAGAAAATCATAGTCCAGCCCAAACCTCGGGCTGATCGGGCCAGCCCATGGGCCGAGCTGCATTTTGCTAGCTCTATCTAACACCTATAAATACCATCCCCACACGTCTCACACAACTCACTATCTACTCTCTCAAGTCTTATCTCTCTCAAATTTTTAACATCTCTTCTCATCTGCACTTTGCTCCCAACCTCTCCAAACAAAAATTGTATCATCTCATTGGATATGCTAGTTGTAGAGTTTGGAGATCTGTTATAAGCTACCGTAAAATCGGATAATATTTATGCAAGTAGGTATAAATATCAAGAATTATGTAGTAGCTTACAATGGGAGTCTCCAAATACAGCAAAGTAACTTAACTACGTCCACCCCATGTTTAATTTCATTTACAAAGTGATTTCAAAAGTTCTTGCCAACAGAATGAAATTATCCTGTCCAAGGTAATTTCAGATTCCCAAAGTGTGTTTCTCCCAAATCATCTTATTTTTGTGATTTTGGTGACATTTGTAACAAAACACTATCTGAAGAGAAAAAGACAAAGTAGATTGGCATGGCACCATTAAAATTGACATTAATAATGCTTATGACCAGATTGAATGGTATTTTCTTTGTGGCATGACCTTGAACCTTACTACAACTCCTTCAAACTTGGAGAGTAGACCCTTTTTTGTTCTTGTAATTTTTCCTCTTCAATAGGTTGAAGTAATCTTTCATTCACAGTGTGTGTTGGATCGAGTTCCTTCGAGTTTTAGGCTTGAGAAATTTCTTGATAAGCTTTGAGAATATTGCAGGTTATGCTTGCTGGAAAATGCTTGTTAATTCAGTGTCATTCGTAACCTTTTCTCAAATGCTTCCTCAGCCTGATGCTCAAAATAGGGTTTAATCAAAACTAAATCGATATCATTATGTTATGTGTTTCTTCTATAAGATATAAGGTGGTTCGTGGAATATTTGAGTTGCACAAAATTATTCCAACACGAGGTCTTCATCAGGGGGACTTGCTCTCACCTTATTTTTTTATTTTATGTGTGGAGAGGCTTTCAGAAATTCTTCAAGAGTATAGTAGAAGAGGCTTAATAGATGGATGTAAAGTGGCTAGAAGTGTTGTTGTATATATTTCTCGAAAGTGGGTAATAGAGTATGTTTATGAAAACGAAAATCTGATTTGTATAGGCTAGGCACATCTTAAAGATGATTTCTTTAAGGTATTACTTCCTTCCACTATAGTGTAAATGGTTCTCAAAGAATTAACCTCCAGGATACAAACTTATTTAACAAATATTCCAAGGTGTTACACTCCTTAGAATTCTTCAGGAGCATAAATCACAAGGTGTAGTTAAAAAATAAAAAAGTAGGAAAGAATGAAAGAAATAAGTCTCATAGGAATTTTATAGAATAAAGTTTTCCATCTCTTTTCATCATTTTTCTCCTTCTCTATAGAATAACTTGAACAGTCGCGTCTCTTATCAACAAATGGAAGTTGTTTATCCAAAGGTTGCATCTATTCATTGCAACCATTCCCAAATGATATCTTTCCATGAAAGGATACACTTTTTTTTTTATCTCATTTCTCTTTTTTCATATTTATTTATTTCTTTCTTTCCTTCATATAATATATAAAATATACTATATATATAATACATGCATAAAATAAATGTCTATCTAAAAATAATGCTATGATATAATACGCAATAAATGCAAATCAATGCAATACACTATATTATATGTAAATATATAACAATTCTCCACTAATTTACATATAATATATAAAAATAAATTCAACTTGTTTTACATAGTGAATAATAAAGTGGACAAGTCTTTAACTTTATAGTTGAATATGTAACATTAGGAAAACATATTCTCACTATGTACGATTCCTGCTGCTCTTTATTCTTGGAAGCACCTTTGTAATGAGCCTTGTACTGGATCCTGGTTTTCACAAGTACTCTAGGATTTTACCGAATAATCCATAAGAAGCGGCCTCTCACTTCTCCACTTGTATAGGTAGACTTATTAAGAATATCCATAACTCATTCCACAATGCTACAAGTTTATTAAGGATTGTAAATCCAACCTACTCTTGTTATGGTAAATAAAGTGCTTACATCAGATATGAGACTTTCAAAATAGTGTCACCCCCACTATTTTTAAGTTTATGCACTTGAAATGTATCCAAGTTTCTATTTCTCCGATGTCTAATATTGAATTGCCTTTTTAACTCTCATACATAAGGTGATATTGAATTCCCTTTTTAACTCTCATAATAGTCTCATATCTCTCATGATCTTTGAGATGTTTTCAGTAGATAAGGATTATGTTAGTGGATCAACTAACATTTAACTCGTAGGGAGATACTCGAGTATAATCTTCCCTTTCTTAATCATACTTCTGATATGATTATTCCTCATAACAATATGTTTGCTATGGATTAATATTCTCTCATTGTTTGTATAATAGATAACAACTTGATTATCAAATACAAAGTGATATGAACCTTTTTAGGATCTATACTAAGATTGGTATTAAATTTACTCAATATGCCAATCGAGCACTCAAGATTATGTCTTATGTGATCCACCACATACATAATGCTACCAATAATTTTGGCATATTCTTCTTGATTTACGACTTCTCCTTTTTTTAGAAACAAACTTCACGTGATGATCAAAAGGGCACTTACTTTGCAATCAAAGTAATTGAATTTTTTCAACAATTTCTCAATGTAATAAGACTGTATCAATTTAAAAACTCATCTCTTTCATTAGCTTTGACCCTCCAAAACGACATCTACTAGACCTAAGTCCTTCATGTCAAATATTTGTTTCAAATAATTCTTGGTTTCATTAAAACATGCATATATGAACCAAAAATAAGAAACCATCGGTATATAAAGTTAGAAAGACTTTATACTCAAGAATAGCTTAGTAAAAACATAATTTTTTTATTTTGCTACTCATAAAATCAAATTCTCTAATTGAACAATATTATATTCAACTTGAACTCAAAATTACAATTAATTCACCACAAATCATGTTTTTGTTTTAAGACATGGAAGTCCATAACAAATAGTTAAGTGTAAAAAGAGAGCACAAAGGATTTGTAAATCCAGAAACCCTCAAATAAAGCCTGATTAATAATTATTACCGCATTTCTTGAAAATTCCAATTAGCCCCAAATCCTAAGTTTGTTGTCAAAAAAAGCCATCACCTTCAGTCCAAATTCCCGTCACATATTTTCCAGAAAACCGTCATGGGTCAAGCAACCACAACCACCGATGTCTATACATCAAACCCTCCCACAGATAAGTTCAACCATGCCACCGGTCAACTGGTTGCCATCCCAACCAGGAGCACCCCCTCTCCAGCTGCGACAAAAATGGCGAAGAATAAAAACTGTCGATGCCGCTTGCCATTCCGCCACGACCAACTACTATAGCCACCTATTCGAGCAACCACCATAGTTCCCATCCGAGTAGTCCCACTTTCACTAGGTTGCTACCCGAATGAGGTGGTGGTTTGTCGGCGAGAACAAGAGAACTAGGGGAGGAGCTTGGTTGCGTGTTTTGAATCTCAATTTCTATTTCAGAAATTCTTTTTTTTAAAACCAAAAAGGCCACAAGATTCCACTAAGGAAATATGCAATTGGCATTCGAAAAATGACAAAAACCATAATCCTTGAATTATTAGATTTCTTAATCAGAACCCAAGAACATCACATCATTTTTATTAAAAGGTTGAACCAACAATTCAGAAACCATCACAACCCTTAATTGAACTCAAAGGAAAACATCATCATTGATATTCCAGATTATTCAATTAAAGGCAATAAATGAATCCCAGAGTTGCTTTTAACACAATCAATTCTTTCACCCCAAAATACAAACAATCGTATTAATAATGAATTATATGAAAAAAATAAAACTAATATGTAAAATGCAGACTCCAAATATTTCGGTTGAATTGAGACTGCATGTCTGGTTTTCGCATGTCCTAATTGCCGATAACACAACCTCGAAGTAAAAATTGTCATCCGGCCACCTCTCCATTAATCAACAATTTTCTCTTGCACTTTGTGAAATCAGTTGTTCCTTTTTCTTTCGGCATAGATGTTCATTATTCCTCCATTATTTGTCTCCAACAACTCAACTTTCCCGCTTTCACAATAGCAGACTCCACTGTAGGATACTTAATACCTTAAAATTATTGTATATATTTCTCGAAAGTGGATAATGGAGTATGTTTATGAAAATGAAAATTAGATTTGTATAGGCTAGTCACATCTTAAAGATGCTTTCTTTAAGGTATTAATTCCTCTCACTATAGTGTAAATGGTTCTCAAGGAATTAACCTCCAGGATACAAAGCCTATTTCACAAAAAATCCAAAGTTTTACACTCCTTAGAATTCTTCAGGAGCATAAATCGCAAGGTGTAGTTAAAACAAAAAATATAGAAAGAAGTAAAGAAATAAGTCTCGTAGGAATTTTATGGAATAAATTTTTTCATCTCTTTTCATCATTTTTCACCTTCTTTATAAAATAACTTGAAGTTATTTATAGGATTTCAAGGGTTACGTTGAACAATCACGTCTCTTCTCGACGGATGGAAGTTATTAATCCAAAGGTTGTATCTATTCATTGCAACCATTCTCAAAGGATATCTTTACATGAAAGGACACACATTTTCATCTCATTTCTCATTTTTCATATTTATTTATTTCTTTTCTTTCTTCATATAATATATAAAATATACTATATATAATATATACATAAAATGAATGCCTATCTAAAAATGATGCTATGATATGATATGCAATAAATGTAAATCAATGCAATACATTATATTATATGTAAATACACAACAAGTGCACCAATATTGTCCCATCAATTTTTTGCGGATTTTATTTTCTCCTTTTTTTAATGCTAATCTATTAGAAGTTATAATTGTTAGAAAATGTCTTCATATTTATACTAACGCCTCTGGTCAAGTTATAATTTCCAAAAATCTTCAATTTTGTTGCTCAAGAGCAGGTAAAGAGATTATATTGACATTTTTTGCTCAAGTTGTCCCAACTTATGCCATGAATATTTTTCTATTACCCATTGGGTTATGTGCAAAAATTGAAAAAATGATGAGTGTTTTTTGGTGGTGGAGTGGAGAATCGAATTCTAGAATTTAAATTGGTTGACTTGACAAAATACGTGTAGTTAAAAATCAAAATGATGCATGGGTTTCAAACAGATTCATGAATTTAATTTGGCCTTATTGGGTAAACAAGGTTGGAAATTTATTTCACATCCTTATTCCTTGGTGGCAAGGATCTTCAAAGCTTGTTATTTTCCAAATACAGATTTCTCTTCGACAAATCTTGGCCAAAACCCAAGTTATGTGTGGTGTTGTATTTGGGCGGCGAAGATGATAGTAATGGAAAAGTGTGTAAGTAAAGTTGGAGATGGCCAAAACATTAAAATTTGGGGTGAACCTTGATTCCAGATCCCAATAACACATATGTTTCTACCCCACACGTTGAGGGCTTACAAGATATTAACGTGGCTGTCTTGATGACCATTGATGTGTTGGAATAGGATAAAGATCTTTAATCAGATATCTTATTCCCAAGGTTCCGTTAGTTGATTCCAATAATCAAATTCATGGATTTGAATTAGGGATAGTAAATGGATTCACATTGTAAAGAGTTATTATAGAATCATATGTGAAGGTTTTCATCCATATTCTATAATCTTAGTTTTGCATGTAAGAATTTTTGGGCCTCGAAGGCTCCTCCAAAAGTAAATAATACAATCTGGAGAGCTTTTATAAATTGTCACCCCATGCATTCCTGACTCCTAGAAAAGAGGATTGATATTAATCCAAGTTGTCGAGTATGCAACAATGATGTAGAAAATGTGTTTCATGTCTTCTTTTTCTTGTCCTTTTGCTCGAAGGTATTGGAGTTTAACATCAATGCCTCAGTTGTTGGATGGTTTTTCGAACATATTAGACTGCATTTGATTAAGCTGGTCTAATCTATCAATGAAGAAAAAGGGGTTACTGTTAGAAACATATTTTTATCATGATTTTGATGATTTTGTTTAAATGAGTTTTTATACCAAAACAATGTCCCCATATGTTGTCCAAATACTTCAAAACAATTTAAATGATCTTTACTAATTTATTTACTAATTTTTTGAAGTATTTCTTGAACTTTATTTTTGACAAAAATCGGACAACACTTCTGTTTCGAGGTCAACCAGTCGCCTTAGAGGGCAACCCGTGCCTGAAGTTGAAATTCTGAAACAGAAATGAAATAGGAGCTAAAATGGCTGAAGATGTGTGTTTTCCAAAATTCTTCTCTGTTTCAATATTTTGTGAGGTGGACCGGTCCATAAGGAGGGCGACCGGTAGAAGTGATGGTCGACCGGTCCAACCCCTAGATTAAAGGTTCTAAATATCAGATTAATTTTTTAAACGTTCGAATTTTCAACAGGTCAACCGGGTGACCTATGATTTCTTACAGCAACATTCTATCCATTGTAAAGCCATTATCTGATATGATCTACTTTATATTTTTTAATTATAGATCTTTGGATCCTTCTTTTTTAGACAAAAGTGAAGATGGGGGAGCCTATGTTGGAGATCCAATCTTGAAGACACTCCTACAAATAGATGAAGGCTTTGAAGGATCAAAGACACAACAAAATCATTCAAAACCAACAAGAAAAATTCAGCAAACTTCTTATTGTTTCTTGTCTAAATTCTTGTTGTATTTTTAGCCTAAGTTTGACACTTGCATATCTTGATTATTAGGCTTCATCCTTGATTATACTTGCACTTTGAGTTGTAATATTTTCAAACAAAGTGTAATCTTGATTGTATTTCTCAAATCATCCAAAACGAGAAATCCATGTTAGTGTTCTTGTGGTAAGAACACACTTATTGATTCTAGATATTGAAGAGTGTGGTGCTCTTCATTGTTGTGAGAAGATTGTGGTAATCTTCATAGGTGGTGTTGTAAGAAGAGTGTGGTACTCTTCATGGTAAAGGTTGTATTTGTTTGGTATCAATAAATGTTTTTCCTTTTCGAAATCCATTCCGGACATACCGGGTGGTAGAGGATTAGGTCCTAGGTAGGTTGAACCTTTATAAATCATTGTGTGTTATTTATATTTCTGCACTTTTATTTGTTCATCATCTTCACATTTGAAAAAGAGGGCATTAATCGAAAAATCGGGAAATTTTATTTACCTCCTCCCCCTCCAGATTTTCGTAGCGACTTGGACTAACAAGTGGTACCAAAGTCAAACTCTTTAGCAAGCTCGTTTAATATTTGCGAGTAAAGAGGAGATCCATGGCTATGAACGAAAGCTACCTCACCACTGGTGCCTCCACTAACAAGCCACCACTCTTTGATGCCAACAATTATGTCTTTTGTAAGGATCGAATGGAATGCTTCCTACAAGGGTGCGAATTTGATATTTGGAATGTGGTTATCGAAGGAATTGCTCAACCAACAAAAAAAATAGATGATGGAACCACGGTTCTCAAAAGCTTGAAGGAATTCGATGAAAATGATAATAAGTCTTTTTCTCTCAACGGTAAGGCCTTAAACATTTTACATTGATGTCTTATGGTTACCGCGTATAATAGAATTTGAGGGATAAGGTCAGCTCATGAAGTTTGGGAAAAATTAGAAACTATTTATGAAGGTACTAAGAAAGTTAAACAAGCTAGAAAAACCATGCTTGTTAAAGATTTGAAAACTTCATAATGTTTGAGGGTGAAGGGATTTATAAAATGGTGGAAAGGCTTGTAATATAGTCAATCCTTTATTCGCTCTCGGAAAAGTTATTTCAGAAGAAGATAAAGTTACTAAAGTCTTGAATGCTCTTCCCGGCTCATGGTCTTTAAAAGTAACGGCTATAATGGAGGCTCAAAATCTTGAGACTCTCAAGTTTGATGAGTTTATTGGAAATCTTCTCATATATGAAGTCTATCTCAAAGAAAGGAAGAATTCCAAACCATCCACCTCTCAATCGGGTATGCAACCTACTCCTAAAAATCTTGCTTCAAATTCAAATAATATTTATGATGCTAGTGATGAGGATGATGAGGAAACCGTCGTCCTTGTTCGAAAGTTTGCCAAATTTGTAAATAAAAACAAGGCAAGAAAAGCTAGAGACAACTCTTGCTTTAAATGCGAAAAACCTGGGAACTTTATAGCCGATTGCCCAAAATTAGCGGAGGAGTCGCAAAAGAATAAAAGCATTTTCCAAAAAAGAATGTCCTAAATGCGGAAGCCAAAACATGGGATGAGATCCTTGCCATATCTGACGACGAAGAAGAAGTCAAACATGGTATCATGGCTATAGACGATGAAAACAACGAGGTACTCTCTAACTCTTCATTTTCGTCTTTAATTGATGATCTTCAATGTGATTATGATGGTTTATAAAATGAGTTTAGAGATATGATTTGTAAATACAAGACTTTGAAAAAGGAGTATAAAGAGCTAAAATTAGAAAATGATAGATTATTTACTTCTTATGAATCAATTGATAATGCTCATTAAATTACTCTTGCTAAAGTTCATAATCTCGATTCCGAAAAACAATTGCTCACAAAAAAGAAATTGAAAATTTGAAAAAGGATGTACAACATTTTAATTTGAGTACGGATAAAGTTACAAAATTTCTTGGTGCACAAAGAAGTGATCAATCAAAACTAGGACTTGGTTACAAACCTTTTTCAAACCGTTTTTAAGAAATATGTCCAAGCTCCAACTTTCATACGTGCTAGTAGTCCGAATATTATTATTCGCTTTTATTGTGGTAAAAATGGACATTTTGCTAATGATTGTAAACTTAGAAATAGATATAGTCATTATTGGAGACCCAACGGTCTCAAGGCTAACCCCATGGACCCCAAAATTTTAGGGTACCTAAAAATAATTTATTTGTAGGTGCTAGGGGATATAACAATTTTGGAAGATTCAAATTGGCTCGTGGACAGCGGATGTTCATGCTATATGACCGGAAAGAGAGAATTATTTACCAACATCAAGCTCCAGGAAGAAGGCATAATCATGTTCAGGAATAGCAAGGGAAAAATTCTTAGAAATGGAGAAATTGGTAATTTTTCTTTCTCTCTTAGTAATGTTTTATTAGTAGAAAGGCTTAAGTTCAATTTGGTAAGTGTAAGTCAACTTTGTGATTCTAATTATGATGTTGTTTTTAATAAAGGAAAATGCCTTATTCTCTAAAACGATAAAATTATTTGTGAAGCTAGTAGAAAGTGCAATCTTTACAAAATTTGCACAAGTGATTTGGTTAGTCAAAATGTTTCTTGTCTTGTTGCCAGTAATGATCTAATGAGTTTATGGCATAGGCGACTTGGACATGTTGGATACAAAAATTTGCAAAAGATTTACAAAAATCAACATGTCAAAGGACTACCCAAATTAAATTTTGAAAACATTGGCTTATGTGACGCTTGTCAAAAGAACAAATTAGTTAAAAGTAGTTTTAAGCCCAAAAATGAAATTTCCACAACAAGCTTTTACAATTACTTCATCTTGATTTGTATGGGATATTGGAACAGAAAGTCTAAGTGAAAAATATTACACATTTGTTATAGTTGATGATTTTTCTAGATACACTTGGGATATTTTTCTTGCAAATAAAAGTGATACCGCTAATGAGTTTGCTAAGTTGTGTAGACTTATAGAGAGTGAAAAAGAAGATACGATTAAGTCTATAAGGAGTGACCGAGGAGGAGAATTTGATGTTGACTTTAGAATATTGTGTTAAACCAAGGGGTATGCACATAATTTTTCGGCGCCGAGAACTCCACAACAAAATGTTGTTGCCGAAAGGAAAAACCAAACTCTTCAAGAAATGTGTCGTTCCATGCTAAATGTATTCTCTCTTCCATAATATTTTTGGGCCGACGTCGTCAATACCGTTTGATATGTCATAAACCGGGTATATCTTCGTCCCAAGTTAAATAAAACACCTTATGAGCTTTGAAAGGAAGAACTGCAAATATTAGTTATTTCAAAAATTTTGGTTGTAAGTGTTTTATTTTGAATACCAAGGATCAATTAGACAAACTTGATCCTAAGGCCGTTGAAGGAATTTTTATGGGATACTCGACTAAGAGTAAGGCATATCGGCTTTATAACAAAACGAGCATGGTGGTCGAGGAGTCTATTCACGTCAAATTTAATGAAGCCTCAGATGTTGAAAGAATACCCAATGATGAAAGTGATGAAGAAGATGAAATTGGACCAATTGTTCCAAATGATGTTCAAATGATCAACCTTCAACTTCCAATGTTCCACAAGAGTATTGTCAATTGGCACAAAATGGGTATTTCGAAATAAACTCGATGACCAAGGCAACATCATTGGAAACAAGGCAAGGTTAGTGACTCAAGAGTATTGTCAAGAAGAAGGTATTGACTATGATGAAACTTTGCACCCGTAGCACGCTTAGAAGCAATTTGAATTTTACTTGCTTATTCTTGTTTTAAAAACATCAAACTTTACCAAATGGATGTTAAGTCTGCCTTTTTAAATGGTTTTATTCAAGAAGAAGTTTATGTAAAACAACCTCCGGTGTTTGAAAATTTTTCAAGGCCAAATGATGTTTATAAAATTAAAAATGCCTTGTACGGTTTAAAACAAGCACCCCGAGCATGGTATGATAAACTTAGCTCTTTTCTTTTCAAAATGTATTTTCAAGAGGTAAAGTTGATACTACTCGCTTTGTTTTTGAAAAGGGGCAAGATTGTTTATTAGTACAAATTTATGTTGATGATATTATTTTTGGTGTTACTAATGAGTCTCTTTGTAAGAAATTTTCTAAGCTCATGCAAGGTGAATTCGAGATGAACATGATATGAGAGCTCAACTTTTTTCTTGGACTTCAAATAAAACAATGCGAAGAAGACATCTATATATCTCAATCCAAGTATACCAAAAAACTTCTAAAGAAGTTTGAAATTGAAGAAAGAAGGACTGTTGCTACTCCGATGGCAACTAATATCGAGCTTGACAAAGATGAAAAAGGCAAGTCGGTTGATGAATCAAAATATCAAGGTATGATTGGTAGATTACTTTACTTAACCGCAAGTAGACCCGATATTCTTCATGCCGTATGCCTATGTGCTCGATTTCAAAGCAATCCCAAAGAATCTCATATGAGTGTTGTTAAAAGAATTGATATTAGAAAGACAATATTTCATATGGTTTGTTTTATCTCAAAAATAAAAAAAATTCTCTAAAAATATATAGTGGTTCGGACTATGCGGGAGATAATCAAGGCAATCCAGAGGGTATTACTGGTACCAGTGATCAAAATGATGATGTTAGAACCGATATTGTAAATCTTCAGGCTCGTTGTGCTTCACTAGAATCAAGGAATGAAGAACTTCATCAAGAGAATTCAAAGTTAAAAATATCGGTTGAAAAATTGAAGAAGTTTATCAAAGAGCTACGTCCAACAACATGTTTCTTTTCCGACAAAGAATGATCATTTTCCCTTGTTGTCATTAGCTTTCAAACTATTGTGTTTAATTTTTATTATATATCTAACAATTGTTTGATGTTAAATCTTGTATTTTAGAATGTTTCTCTCTTTATGCGCTACTTTGATGCTTAATTCTAATATTTTATTAATGTTAATGGTGTTTTTGATGATTCCAAAGGGGAAGAAACTTGTTTTGAGCTTACTTTCTTTTGATAAGATAAAAAAAGCTTGTAAAAGCTTACAAAAAAAGCTCTTGGATATAAAAGCTAGAGCGTTTTTAGCTTTTTTTTTATGAACATATATTTTTGTATTCCTTTATTATATTTTGCTTTGCCTCTAACAAGTCTACTTTTACCGGGGGAACTTTTAAGCTTTTTTTTAGCTTAACAAAAGCTCTTAAGAAAAAGCGCTTAAGAAAATGGCTTTCTTGAGCTAGAAACTTCTTTATATTTTGCTCCTATTTTTATTAAGCATTGTTACTAATGATTTCTATTGACAGGGAGAGCTTTTAAGTTGTATAGTTTTTAAGCTATAATATAAAAGCTATAAGCTTTTTTCCTTATAATTTCATCTTATTTGGTGTTTTGGTTAAGCTTATTGATAGGGGAGCTTCTTAAAACTTATTTTGAAAAATCTTGCTCATTTCCTTGATAAAACGGTATTTTTGATAAATGTTGCTTAAAACGGATAGACTATTTTTCGACCGAAAAACTTATTCGCTCTTGTAAAAGGGTTGTAATCATCAAAAAGAGAGAGTTTGCTAGAAAAATATTTTTATCATGATTTTGATGATTTTGTTTAGATGAGTTTTTATACCAAAACAATGTCCCTATATGTTGTCCAAATACTTCAAAACAATTTAAATGATTTGTACTAATTTTTTGAAGTATTTCTTGAACTTTTTTTTGGACAAAAATTGGACAACACTTCTGTTTCGAGGCCAACCGGTCGCCCTAAAGGGAAACCCTTGACTGAAGTTGAAATTCTGAAATAGAAACGAAACAGAAGCTAAAATGGTCTAGGCCGACCGGTGTCTGAAGATGTGTATTTTCCAAAATTCTTCTCTGTTTCAATATTTTGTGAGGTGGACCAGTCTACAAGGAGGGCGACCGGTCGAAGTGATGGTCGACTCGGTCCAACCACCTTGTACCGGTCCAAACCCTTGATTAAAGGTTCTAAATCTCATACTAACTTTTTAAACGTTTGAATTTTCAACAGGTCAACCGGTCGGCCTATGATTTTTGACAGCAATATTCTATCCGTTGTTGAGCCATTATCTAATATGACCTACTTTATATTTCTTAACCATTTTTTAGATCTTTTGATCCTTTTTTTGTAGACAAAAGTGAAGATGAAAGAGCCTATGCTGGATTTCCAATCTGGAAGACTCTCCTATAAATAGATGAAGGCATTGAAGGATAAAAAACACAACACAAGCATTCAAAACAACAAGAAAAATTCAGCAAATTTCTTATTCTTTCTTGTCTAAATTCTTGTTGTATTTTTAGCCTAAGTCTTATACTTGCACATCTTGAGTATTGGGCTTCCTAATTGATTACACTTGCACTTTTGAGTTGTAATATTTTCAAATAAAGTGTAATCTTGATTGTATTTCTCAAATCATCCAAAACAAGAAATTCTGGTTAGTGTTCTTGTAGTAAGAACATACTCAGTTGATTCTAGGTGTTGCAGAGTGTGGGCCTCTTCATTGTTGTGATAAGATTGTGGTAATCTTCATAGGTGGTGTTGTAAGAAGAGTGTGGTACTCTTCAAGGTAAATGTTGTATTTGTTTGATATCAATAAAACATTTTTCGAAATCCATTCCAGACATACTGAGTGGTAGAAGATTAGGCCCTAGGTGGGTTGAACCTCTATAAATCATTGTGTGTTATTTATATAATTATATTTCTGCACTTTTATTTGTTCATCATCTTCACATTCGAAAAAGATGGCGTAAATCCGAAAATGGGGAAAATTTATTCACCCCCTCTAGATTAAACCACTTGTTATTCGTAGCCACTCAGATTAATAGTTACTGCCTATTATATGGGCTTTGTGGAAAAATCAGAAAGAAGTTGTATGGAAAGGTATTAGCAAATCTGTTGTAATTGTTGCGAACTCAACATTTTCTTTCCTTATCCATTGGGAATTAAACCAACAGGTGGATCTCAAGTATTAGAAAATTAATTCAAGCGATCATGTTGTAGTCTGGTGCAAGCCAAAGCAACGAAAACTGAAAGTTAGTGTAAACGACACTATTTTTAATCATACTAATATAGAATTGGGTATGGTTGTGTTGTGTGTAATTCTGAAGGTTCATTTGTAGTTGCAAAGAGAGGCATTTATCTACATATTGAAGATCTAGAAATTGTGGAAGCGTGGGGTTTTGGTGAGATCCTTAGTTGGATAAAAGAGAAATTTTATGACGTGGATGTGACACTTGAAACAAACTCTTGTTGAACTATCTAGGTGATTCGTGGCTTATTGTCTACTAGTTCTTATTTTGGTGATTGCGTAAATAATATTAAAGAACCTGTCTTTGGTGTCTTGTGTTTTTATTAGGACGTCATTGAATCATGTTGCTCATGTGTCAGTAAAGCAAACAATTCCATGTTTGCCATCGTGGTGTGGGTTGATAATCCACCATCTGTCATTTATAATTTCTTTCGTTTGGATCTGTTGAATTAATGATACCCTACTTTTCAAAAAATAGAATTTAACCTCTTTTTTTTAAAAAATACTTTCACTTTCATTTTACAATTTCTTCAACTTGTCCTTCAAAAAAAAAATAAAAATTGTCTTGCTTATTAGTTTCAGCATTTAAAATTAAAACCATACAGATCACACAATTTTATATTTGATTTTTTTAAAAAAAATATAGATATAAAAACACGAATCAGAGTCAGCCCAGAACCGTCGGTTAACCGAAACCCTAAAAAATCGGCCCGGTTACGGTTCCACAATAAATGAAACCGTGAACGACAGATTTCGAAACATGAACTTCCAGTACCGAAACCGCGGTCAAGGCTAACTTAATCATATGCAAAAAATTCTGAAAAACCTTAAACTATTTAAAATTTATTATTAGATTTTGAATGATATATAAGTTTCATAATCAATTTCTTCTAAAAAGAAGGCATCTTCAAACTAAATTTGAGCCCATTAACTACTATATAAGATGGAAGCAAGGAAACTTTAACAAAACCTGAGGCCCAAAGGCTAAAACGCCTAAACGTGAACTCCTTGTTATCTCAGCCCATGCAAGGGTTTGCGTATCACACAATTATTTATATTATATATATCTGAAAATAGGACGAATTTGAAAATAATAATAATGGGTGAATAATTATATATAAAGTATTTTATTTGGAGAGCGAGAAAAGTGTTTGAAGAAAGGAAAGCCTGTGAGACAGACAGAGAGAGAGAGAGAGGGAGGAACGGTTCAACGGCAGCATTTCCCGGCTAAATAAAGGTATTATTGCCCTTTCATTTCTCTCATCTCTCTCTCGCTCTCTCTCTCTCTCACACACACACACACTACTACACTACCAACGCACACAAATTTCTCTCCCGATTCAGCATTTCTTCCTTTCTTTCTGTGTTTTCTCTCTCTAGATCTCGATCCCCCATTTTCTCTCTTTCCCCCTCCCCATACCTACATTTGCTTTTTTTCTCCAATTTTGTGATTAGGGTTTGATTTTTGCTGATTCTCTCGTATGCCGGAGTTTAAGGGGGTGAAAAAGCTGTGGATTCTTGTCGTTTTATCTTATTTTCATTTTTCTGATTGTGCGATATTCGTTATGTGTGATTAGGTGGTTTGATAATTGCACATTGCATCAGGTCTTCAAGAGAAGATCTGAGTAATATAGAGCGAGAGAGAGAGAGGGAGGGAGAGAGAGAAGCAAAGACTGCGAGTGAGTGAGAGAAAAAGTAAAAGAAGGGGGAATTTCCGTTTGTTAAGAATGAGCGCTTCGAGATTCATAAAGTGCGTGACAGTAGGGGACGGTGCCGTTGGCAAGACCTGTCTCTTGATTTCCTACACCAGCAATACCTTTCCCACGGTCAGCCTCTTCCCGTCTTTTATTTGCTCATTATTCTTCTTCTTGTTATGCTAATGCTGTATCTTATGTATTTGTTTTTGGGAAATGGGCAAATTTGAAACCAATTGCAGCATCCGAATCCTTTGCCTTTCGTTTCCATTTCTACCTTTTGATGCTTATGAACCTACGTTACAATGGTTTGTTAGATTGTCGATGGGAAAGAAAATGAAAGGAAATAGATAAACATATAAAGACATGTTTTTTCGCTCTCTGTTATTTGTTTCTGTGGATGCTCTGTGATCTTCCTATTTCCCATATTTCATGATAATCGGAAAAATGAGGAAACCAATCAATCTGTCTGATGTAATTGATTTTAGGAGATTTTATTTACTATGCTGATTTATACTTCAGAAAAGGATGTGTACTATGTGGACTCAGTTTTACAATAAATTAGAAGATAGATTGGTTAGATGATTTTTTCGGCTGATGGTGAGATAAGTGAACTATTCGTTTTGTTTGGATATTTACAGTATTTCATTTCATTTCATTGTTTTTATATAAATTGGATGTTGGCTTTAAGTAGTTTCTTGTTATTACTTGTATTCTAAGATTGTGGAATTGTTATTAATTGGGAAAATATCTTAATGATCTTGCCAATTCAACTTCGATCCTGCAGTTTAATGCATTCTGTATTAAGAACATATCTTTTTTATACTTGGTCTAAATAATATTAAGTGATTTTCTTACGCAATCAGGAAGACAGTCAAAATAAGGTAATAATACTAAGGAAAGCTTTTTCAAATGTTAAATTTTTGTCTGGAGGTTGCTGTATATGCTGGAGTTTGGATTAGGCTCTTCATTTAGTTGTTGATATACTGGTTCTCTTGTGTGTTACGTGATCGCGCACTGAATATGTTACTGGGATAAGATATCATGCCATTTCCTTTGCACGTTGAAACATGTTTTCTTCCTGATTAACATTTTCTCTACATTTGTAAATTAAACAGGATTATGTGCCCACCGTATTTGACAATTTCAGTGCAAATGTGGTCGTTAACGGGAGCACTGTTAACTTGGGCCTGTGGGATACTGCTGGTAATTACTAGACACTTCCAAAGCTGCTAATATGTGCATGCATTCTTATCTATGAATTTAGGCATCGTATGTTTTTTGTATATCTGCTATATGATTATGAAACCTATACACTTCATTTTATGGAACAGGACAGGAGGACTACAACAGATTAAGACCTTTGAGCTATCGTGGAGCTGATGTTTTCATTTTGGCATTTTCTCTCATTAGCAAGGCCAGCTATGAAAATGTTTCCAAGAAGGTATGAATTTGATTGTTCTTATAATCTTTTCTTAGAATCTGTTAACTTTCCGACTACTACTGTTTTTTGAGATTCTGTCTTATGGATTCGTTATGCTTGCGCTCATTTTCCAGTGGATTCCCGAATTGAAGCACTATGCGCCTGGTGTGCCTATTGTTCTCGTTGGCACAAAACTCGGTGAGATCTTTGATTAAGCTTTTTGAGTGCTGTACCAGCTTCTGTATTCAAGATCTGCTTTCCATATCTTATTTCACTGTCACAGAAACACATTATCTAGTTGGATATTTAAAGGGTATTTGATAAACAGAGACTATCCTGTCAGTTTTTAAGCTTCCCAGTTGCAATCACTGTAGAAAATAGAAAAAATTGTTTGTGAATGCTTGCCTTCATAATATTATGTCTGACTTTTATTAGTTACAAGTCGTGCCATATAAAAGATTTAATTGGAATTAGTAAGAAGTGGTTTTGCATAATCGCCGTTGTTATTATTGTTTGTGAATATCATATTTTAGCATGGTTTTACTGCTGAGGAGTTCTAACCTGTTCAGTCTTGATGAACGATCAAGATTATAGATGCCTCCTGGCCTTTATAAGCTCAAGTTAATGTGTTTCTAATATGTAAAATCTTACTTTAAAAGTTTGGTACCCTCTCTTGTAAGTTGACTGTAAAAGACAAAAAACTTTGACGAGAATGAGGGGAAGTTCGTCACTGTTGACATTTAAAGTTATCTTTGCTGGTTTTGTCCTGGATACAGATTTTAGTCTCTTTCGAAAGATTTCTGCATCACACCACACAACTTCACAGGAGTTGATAACCACTAGGGTTAGCCCAATGCCCACGGATATTACTCGTAATGTCGAGGCCAAGGTTCGACTACCTGCAATGACGGGGCTGATTATTTTTAAAAAAAAAAAAAACTTCACAGGAGTTGATTTATTGGGAGAATGCAGAAAAAAATGCATTGAATTCTTTCAAAGTCTTGCATAGTTACTGTTTGTAATGGGCAGAAAAGTCAAGGATAATTGACCTTAATATATTTGTTATATATATTCATACATACATTCATTCATATATACATATAGATGGATAAATTTACTCTAGATAGTGAAAACTGCTCAATCTGTTTCCGTTCATTTATTTATGATTTTGATGGATTCAGATCTCCGGGATGACAAGCAGTTCTTCGTTGATCATCCAGGTGCTGTACCAATCACTGCAGCACAGGTAGGACTACTGCTTTGACCAATATCACCCTTTGTTTTGGGTTTATTTCTTTTCATTTTTTGGAGACTATGCTTAATGATATTTTCCCTCCATTTTCTTAACATCATATTGTCCTCTTTCAAACTTCCAGGGGGAGGAGCTGAGAAAGACGATTGGGTCTCCGGCTTACATTGAATGTAGTTCAAAAACACAACAGGTTTGGATGCATGACTCAGTTTTCTTTATACCACTTGATGATGTTTGTGTTTGGGGTTTGATATTCTTAATATGTTATTTTTAACAACAGAATGTGAAAGCAGTTTTTGATGCTGCAATAAAAGTTGTGCTGCAACCACCCAAGCAAAAGAAAAAAAAAAAAGAAAGGCTCAAAAGGCTTGTTCTATATTGTGATCATCAGCAGTAGGAAGCAGTAGTGAGATATCTCTGTGGAAAGTATTTATTATTGGTGGCTTGATGATGTCCTCCAACTGTTAAATTCACATATTAGGCCGCCACTTCTTTGTGCCCACCCTGTTTTGATTCCTTTTTCTTTTTTTTTTTTTTGGTTTATTAATCAGACCAAGATTTATGATGTTGGCTAATTAATTAATGTTAAGGGTTCTTACATTTTGATTTGACTTTTTTTTGCTTAAACATATATATATATTTATATGGTTGTAATTATTCGTTTGGATTATGTTACAGCTAATAACACCATGTCAATAGTGTACCGAAGTGATTAATGCAATATGTGACATGCTCACCACTCAATGTGGTGGAGCTCAGCTACAGGTTTATTAGCTGTATGCTAAACCCATATTTGGGCTTTTTGTTTTAAGAAAACAAGTCGCGTGTTCCAATTATTGAAAAAGCTTGCCTAATTATCACGCGACGTGCTTACTATTTATGTACCATTTCTTGTTCTGGACAGAATAAAGTTAATTCAACTTAAAAAAGCTAAAGGATAAGATTCCTTTCATATTGGGGCAGTATTTATATTTGAAATTGGGTGAGAAAGGGTGGGTGCGTTATTCTCCTCTTCACAAATTTGTACTTGGCAAGAATCCAACAGTTGTAGATGAGTTGAAGTTGGACCACTACACACCACTTTTCTAAGCGTCTTTCCTTTTCATTCTTCTTTTTGTTCTTTTCCTAGATACTTAGACTGGTAATGTATTTTTGCGGTTTCTTTGTTGGGGAGGGGGAGAGATATTTGGGGAGAGAGAGAGTGTGTTGATGTAATGAATGGAAGAATTTGTTTATAAATAGATAAATACATTGGAAAATGTAATATATTTTGGTTTTGATTTGCTGGAATGAATTGGGAAGATGTGATTAGAAGGCGTTAAACAAATACAGTCATTAAAAAGAAATGAACGAGAAATCGTTATAAAGCATGTACAAACATGGAATTTTTACAAACTTCCCAATCTTGTACGGCTCTACATAAATGTGAAGGCACCTATAAAAGAAATATGGGGAAATTAATGGAATAAATTCTCCAAATATAGTAATCCAATTATACTACCACCCAAAAATTGTTCATGATACATTTAAATAGGGATGGGACTGATGCTCTTGAAAAGTTGTGTAGATTGGGGAGGATTTTCTCAAAGTCAAATGGTTCCTCTTTTGAAGAAAAAATTTGACAGGGGTCCCCAACACCAACAGCAACTTTCTCAATGGAATTTGTACTGTAAAAACATTTCCCCACCAGGCACCATCATATCTATTCTCCTATCCTATATATAAACCTTGTTTTCAACACTAGTTGGGATATCCAAGTTTTACATTTTTCTTCTTCTTCTTCTTCCTATTCAGCAATTAATTTATAATGGCGTCGAGAAGAATTCTCAAGGAGCTCAGAGAGTTGCAAAGAGACCCTCCTACTTCATGTAGTGCTGGTACGATTATTTAATTCATATTTTTTCTCGTATTACACACACTTTAATTATATACTGATTACTGATGATGAGATATATATAATTGTTTACTATTATAAACCTTGCTAGCTAAGGTGCTATATATATATATATATATATATATTTAGCCTTGGATATCAATTCTAAACATGTCTTCATTTCATTTAATTTATTGTAGACCATCCAACGGGTCGGCAAAATAAAAGTGTATATAGATTGGGTAATTTGATGCCCAAAAAATTGTAACCTATTTTTTTTCTACTAAATATTGTAACCTAATAATTAAAATACATATAATTAGGTATTATATATAGTAATAGTAATAGTAATAGTAATAGTAATAATAAAAATGAATGAATTTTGATCAGGTCCAGTGGCTCAAGACATGTTCCATTGGCAAGCAACCATAATTGGACCAAATGATAGCCCCTACGCAGGTGGTGTTTTCCAAGTTACCATCCATTTCCCTCCTGATTATCCCTTTAAACCTCCCAAGGTACAAACAAATATATCCCCCCTTTTCTTAATTTAATAATTTGGTGTGTGTGTGTGTGTGTTTTCTGGAGTCTAATTTGATTTTGAAGTTAATGAGGTGCAACTATATTATTACCAAATAAAATCTTATAATATCTTTCAAGATTACAATATTTAACAATAATGGGAATATATATATATATATATATATATATATGTTGATGCAGGTAGCGTTTAGGACCAAAGTATTCCATCCAAACATTAACAATAATGGGAATATATGCTTGGATATCCTCAAGGATCAATGGAGTCCAGCTCTCACAATATCCAAGGTACGTAAATATTTTCTGCTTCTATTATATATATCTAGATAACATATGAATAAATAATTTTAATAATAATACTACTATTAATTAATATATATTATGGATATATATAATTGCAGGTTCTACTTTCGATATGTTCGCTGCTAACAGATCCAAACCCGGATGATCCATTGGTTCCTGAGATAGCCCATATGTACAAGACTGATATTTCCAAATATGACTCTATGGCTCGTTCCTGGACTCAAAAGTATGCCATGTGCTGATCCCATCATCACTACTTTTCCAATTTACAATAATTTGTTGAGTGCTTCATTTTAATTTCTCTTGTACAATTAATAATCTTGAATTCATCTTCTTAATTCAATTCCCTACACTTTTTTTCTTTGTGTTTCTTTATATATTTTGAATGGCAAATGTATGAATGGCAATAATGCAATATTATACATGTACTTGTGGCTCTAGTTTTAGTAGTTTTAGCATTCATTCAATTCCACATGCAATATTATGCTCAATTGGACAATTGGGTTTGGGCTTTTGGGGTATTAAATTTTTAAAAGGAGTGAGGACCAACATATATGTGGGTTTGGTTCAAGACACACACACGCGCATCGCCACAGCCGCCCACTGGCCGACTCGGCTCGGCCCGATCCGGGTCACGGGTTGTGGGCTTGGGCTTCAAGGCCCTTATACTTTTTGGACCAAATTTATTTAAAACTCTTTTTAAAATATTAAATAATCATTTTTAAATAATTAATTAAATCCAACTGGGGGTGCGCGGACGCGCAGTGCGCGCTGCGAGGCCACGTGCGGGCGCGACACGCACCGCTGGACGGTGATCGAAATTGTACGCGCGCGCAGGTATGTGCGGACGCGTATGTCTGAACTGTTGCACCTGTTCGAGCAACTAGGTTCATTTTTTGACTGCATACATGTTCTTTTCGAGCCAAAAGACATGTACCTAAGCCGAAACAAGTTAGAATCGGTCCGAAGACGATCGATTGCATTTTTATTGGATATGCTAACAATAGTAGTGCATATCGACTTTTAGTGCAAAATTCAGCTATTCGTGATATAAATGAAGGTGTGATCATTGAATCAAGGAATGATGTATTCTTCGAGAATATCTTTCCGAATAAAGAAAGGAAAGAAGAAAGTTCGAATAAACGAACTTATGAAACTGCAAGCTTACCTCAAAGTGATGATGAAGAGGAACCAAAATGCAATAAAAGGACAAAAGTAGCTAAGTATTTTGGTCCTGATTTTCTAACGTATATGTTAGAAAACGAACCTGGAACTATTCAAAAAGCTTTGCCTAGTCCAGAAGCTACTCTCTGGAAAGAAGCTATCAATAATGAAATAGATTCTATCATGCAAAATAACACTTGGGAGTTGGTTGATCTCCTATTGGGTTGTAAACCTTTGAGATGCAAGTGGATCCTTAAAATGAAGTATAAAACAGATGGATCTATAGATAAGTACAAAACCCGTTTGGTAGCTAAAGGGTTTAAACAAAAAGAATGGATATGACTTTTTCGATACATATTCTCCTGTTACGAGGATCACATCCATTCGTGTTCTCATTGCTATTGCAGTTTTGCATAACCTTGAGATACATTAAATGGATGTGAAGACTGCCTTCTTGAATGGTGAGCTTGAAGAGAAGATTTATATGGAACAACCCGAGGGGTTCGTTGCACCCGATCAAGAGCGAAATGTGTATAAACTTGTTAAGTCACTTTATGGACTAAAACAATCACTTAAGTAATGGCATGAAAAGTTTGACTCGACTATGAAGTCAAACTGTTTCAAGATCAATGAATGTGATGCCTACATTGAAGGTACTACAAATGATTACGTCATAGTATGCCTTTATGTAGATGATATGCTAATTATGGGTAGTAGTCATGATTTAATCATGAATACTAAGAGCATGTTAAAAAAGAACTTTGACATGAAAGATATGCGATTATATAATGTTATATTAGGGATTAAAATATCTAAAACATCAGAAGAAATTATTTTGTCACAATCCCATTATGTCGAAAGCATACTTAGAAAGTTTAATGCTTTTGATAGTCCTCCGGCTAAGACACCTGTAGATCTAAGTCTACACTTGGCCAAGAATAGAGGAGAACCATTTTTTCAGCTGGAATATCCAAGCAGTCTGATGTACTTAACGAATTGTACACATCCAGACATTGCATATTCAGTAAGTAAGCTAAGTAGGTTCACAAGTAACCCGAGTAAGGATCACTGGAAAGTCGACAAGGGTACTTAGATACTTATAGTATACCATGAACTATGGAATACTTTATACGAGATATCCAACAGTATTAGAAGGATACTGCGATGCCAATTGGATATCAGCACAAAAGACTCCAAGTCCACAAGTGGATATGTTTTCACAATAGGTCGTGGAAGTCTTCTAAGCAGACGTGTATAGCTCAATCTACTATGGAATCCAAGTTCATTGCTTTAGATAAAGCTAGAGAAGAAGCAAAATGACTCAGAAACTTCTTAGAGGATATTCTTTGTTGGAATAAGCTGGTGTCTGCTGTTTTGATATATCGTGATACTCAATCATCAATTGGAATGGCACAAAGTAGTATGCATAATGATAAGTCTAGACATATTCGTCGAAGACACAATACCATTAGACAGTTGATTTCGAATGAGGTTATTTCGGTTGACTACGTGAAGTCAAAGGAAAACATTGTGGATCTGCTTACAAAAGGCATAAATCGAGATTAATTGTATAAAGTGTTAAGGAGAATGGGTTTAAAATCCACAAAATAAAGAATGTTCATAGCGGGTAACCCAACCTTGTGAATTAGAAATCCCAAGACCTTGATTTAATGGGACAACTAAGTTATGAATGTTCAGTTGAACACATAGAAAATGTGTTAGCTCATTCCTGAAACTTCCAAGTGAAATAGAAACCTGCTGAATGTGGTGAGGTTAAGTTTAAGACTTTTAATTATTCATATACCGAAAGGTGGAGTATGGCAGGATACTCTTCATTAGGAGATCACATATATAAGTGAGAAGTAATGGCCGCTTCAAAGAAACACTTATGAATCTAAGATATGGTTCATG
This sequence comes from Rehmannia glutinosa, assembly GCA_016081115.2. Classification (NCBI taxonomy): domain Eukaryota; kingdom Viridiplantae; phylum Streptophyta; class Magnoliopsida; order Lamiales; family Orobanchaceae; genus Rehmannia; species Rehmannia glutinosa. The sequence continues at coordinate 1,018,305 of CM071932.1, read as the reverse complement.
GCCGAAATGGACACAACGTGAGAACAACAAGTTTTAGAATTATTATTGTGTAAGTATTGTTATCTTGGTTTACACAAATAGCTGAGTAGTTCAAGATATTGTGTCACTAAGCAACTAGTAAATCTGATAGTATTTTACTAAGGAAGGTTCAAAGCCACAAGCTACCTATCTAGATGCAATAACAGTTCGCCGAGATTTTCAAGCGAACCTGCATACATGCATGCATTAATTTCATTCATGTGGGGGATTGTTGGAATTTAGTTTGATAAAATGGGTGTTGACCCGATTTTGACCAAATCTTTAAATAGTTTCCATTAGTGAAAAATAGAATTAAATTATTCGTTAAAATTCTACTAATTGAGTAGATGAAATTGGCATTTGGAATTTCTCAAAACCAATTTCGGATGAATGAGAAATTAATGCTAGAAATTAGCCACTTAAAACTAGAAAATGATATGGAAAATGAAAAATGTGGGGAAGAAAAAAAACCTCCATCCCACATAGAGTAGAAAACCAAAGTTTCTGGGTTTGGGCCCTTGGAGCACCAAAGTTTTTAAAGGGGTGATGACCTACATGCTTGTGCGTTTGGTTAAAAACACACACGCGCACGCCGCCACCGCCGCCTGCCCGCCGACCGGCTCGGTCCGGTCTGGGACGTGGGCCTGGGCCTGGGCTTCAAGACCCTTATACTTTTTGGACCAAATTTATTTAACACTCTTTTTAAAATATTAATTAATTATTTAAAATAATTAATTAAATCAAATCTAGTGTCTTGTGGCGCACACCAAGTCTGTAATTCGAGGTCAGCGTCGGGCGCGGCATGCACGCACCGGGACGATGATCGTCAGGTGTGCGCGGACGCGCACGTTTGAACTATTGCACCTGTTCGAGCAACTAGGTGCATTTTTTGGGTGTAGACATGTCTTTTCGAGCCAAAAGACATATTCTTTCCATCGGGCACCTTGATGCCTATATATAGGAACCCCGTTCAGATGAAATCTGGTACGAAAATACAAGCCTAAAATCGAGTCATTGCATACAACATATTGATATCATTCCTTTTAAAGCTTGAAAGTTTCAAACACTTAAGTTCACTGTAGTTTCGATTTTTCCAAGTGCTGCTAAGTCGAAACAATAAAGTCGTTGTATCTTAGGGATGAGCGTCAAAACCGTAAGCACTTCGAATATGGGGCAATTTCGTCTTGCAGAGACTGTTTTGAATACAGGCCTCGACTTAGCCTAAATATCCTAAACACTTAGTTCTTAAAAATAGTAAACCACCCAAATAACATATATATACACACATTCACATATGAGCAAAATAAGAACTCTTGCAGCGCTGCAAGACTTCTCAAATCAATACTAATTAATCAATTTTAATGTGGAGATTTTAATTGAGATACTTGAAGGTGAATTAATTTGTTGTTTTAATTCTAAATTGATTGGATTGTAATAAGAATTCGATTTGCATATTTTTAAAATACCATTTGACTGCATAAGAATCATTATATCTAAATTTTAAATTCAATATATACATACGAGATGGTCTTATGTGAGAGTGTCTCATGGACTTAAGTTCGTGAGACGAATCTTATAATATACTATAAACATGGGTCTTTTTGATGGGTTTGAGTATGAGTTTAAATTTTACTTACATATAGAATTCATCTCATGGAAAATGCCCATGAGACCGTCATGATTTTTGGCCTATACATATATATACACACACAATACATCATTCATTAACGAATATATAGAAGTCGTATTTGTCCAATGAAATCCTTGGATGAGGATAACCCTGGGCATATATACATATAACGCATTAAAAATTTTGGGGCCCTAATTTTGTTACTTTTTTGGGTGCTGAATCCTTTGATTCAATAGCTTCAAAGAAAGCACGGGCTATATTACAAAACCAATTTTTCTTTACTTTCTTAAAATAAAATCTGCTACACCAATTCTTTCATCCATTTCAAAAACTTAGTGGAAAATAAATATAGCAAGAAATTAAATATAGTGCAAAGTGATGCTACCGAATAAGCCCACTGGTCCGGGAAGCTCTCCAGCTCAATGAAGCTACCCGAAATGCTCTAAGACATCAATCCGCTCCTAGAGCCGCCCAAAGACATCCTGAGCTCCACCAGCTACTGAAGACTCCTCGTAAGTCACCCTGCCATAGTAGGCCGCAATAACAATTGCATGAAGACCCCTCTTAATGGCATCCTGCTGTAACAAGCCGGAGCGACATCATTTTCCTTCAAATATAATGCGATCATATACAAAAGCTCTGGATTTACATGAGCTCAGTCAGTGACTAAAGTTAGCATTCTACATGATCTTTGCAAAAACAATGCTACAATTAAACATGAAAATACCTGAAAAAGAAAAAAAGGGGGTAAAGATTTTTAAAAAAAAATCAATGACTGTATAACATAAAAATGAAAAGACCAAGTTATATAACATAACATACTAACATTCGCAATTTCAATTCCTCAAATGGAAAGAAAATTGCCAATATGATGCAGTTGGATTGTATGTGCCAAAAAAAAAGTGATGAATATATATAACATTTCCACTAAGAAAAATGGGCCCAACCAACAAGCCGTGTGCAGTTAAGAAGATGGAAAAGTAAGTTCTGCATCCACAACAATAAACTGACATGAGATCTCTTTAATTATTGTAGAAACACTACTAACATTTATATGCTTACTCATGTTACATATTCAAAAATTCAGGAAACAGTAAAATGAGGGTAGTAAAATGCACCCATAATAAGGAAAATATACAGAAGATGTATTTATCTTTACCTTCTCAACATGCGAACAAACCATAGCTTCAATGTTTTGGGCTATACTTTTTGGTTGCTCCGCTGCAATATCAAATATATTTGCATTGGAAAAAGTCCCAATGAATTGGAAATATAATCAGTGGTTGGAAACATAAAGAATATGCACTTAGCAATAGGCAACTTTTGTCAAACCAGGTAGATCAATCATAGTTAAATCAACAAATGACCCAAAAGCATCAGCAATCAAAAAACTCTCAAGCAGTAAAAAAAAATTAGAATTCGAATTTAGTTTCAATTTATGAGTATAAAGCCCAATAGACATAAAATTTGCTCAATAAAATTAAAATATCATTTGGAGAATAGATGCTCAAGTGTATATGAACTAGAGAAGTCTATTTGTTTTACCCGTTATTCTATCAGTTTCATCCTGAATATTCTTTGCGAACCAAGGCTGCATAAGAAAATGAGATGGGAAGCAATTCAGTTTATTCTTCCACAAAGCAGTTTGAAGTTACAAATGGTGAAACGCCATATATGATATTATATATACATCACACTAGACTATCAGAGAAGTAATGTGGGAAGGAGCGGAATGGTGTGCAGATATAAGCAGTGGGGGTGGGAGGTTGCTTATCATAACAATATCATCAACCACAGTGCAAATACTCAGGTGTAAACCTTTCATATAATTCTACAAGGTGAACTGCAATGGATTTGTCTTATCAGAAATCATTAACTACCAATCATAGTAATTAAATATTTCTTTTCCACATGTAAATCAATTCTCAAATGTCCTAGGCCCTTTCATGAATATAATAAATTATCAAATTGCCTTATCAGCGGAGGGACAGAAAACCAGGTCCTTTCATGAATATAACTATTAGTTCTCCAACTTTCATTCAACGTAGTAATAAGTACACCAATTAAATGAACATAAAAAAGGTAAAGCAAAATGCAACAAACTACAAAAGTCCATAAGTAAGATCACACTAAATCATTTCTTAACAATATAGCATCAAATATTACACCTACATAAATCAGTGAAGTGCCTCTGAGGCAAATGTCCAAATTCTGCATATTCCTGATGCCCTTCTCCAGTTTGTTGCAATTGCTACACCAATGGTCGCCTTGTAACGATGCCTAACATCAACAAACCGGAAAAGAAAGCATCAATTATTGAGGGCAAATAAAGAAACCAACTCGCACTTACAGTGTTTAAAATGTATGTCTTACATAACAATCTGATTGCATAAACTGAAAGGACTAACCAGAGCCTCGTGGAAGAAAATTTCGTCCCACAATGATCTCCAACATTGACTACTTTCCCAAACTTTGTTTTCAGCTCAAACCAAAAACTGATTTATATCATTTCATGATTACTACAAAAATACAGAAACACACTTCACATTGCTAACTTACCTATATACCAAACTCAAAAATATATTGGGTTCGCTATACCACACGGGGTTGCACAGCGGAAATTTAAAATTTTTAATCTAATTAAAACAAGGCATTCATCATAATAAACGCTAACCCCGTAGGTTCACGTAGCGATTGTAACGATCGGCATTTTTCGTTATCATGCGAGAAAACAAATTTTGATTCGTAAGGAAAAAAGGAAATTACCCTCGTAGAGTCTTCTCCTTTTAGTGAAGATTGAGAGGGAATCAATTCCCGGATATGTGGCAATCACCTAAACTCCAAATGCTCGCCAATAGGGATCCGAACGTCTCCCCTCCAATCGAGTCCACCTTATGATTGTTGACACCGGAATGAATCTTTCGCTAGTAAAATTTATCCCGTTTTCGAATTGATAGTGGACTAGAATATTAATTCCACAATCAACAATTAATTGAAGAATAAATTGTGTAGATAAATAATTATCAATTAATTATTATCTACGACAATTGAAGATGAATTGCTTTAGAAAATTTGAAGAAAAACGTAAGAACACTTTCTAATTTTTTCTCACAAAACTCGTGATCTCTTCCCTTTTTCAACTCACGAGAAAAAGCCTTAGTTTTTGTTCACGTACATTTACATAATAAAACTCATTCTTGTTTTATTAACTAAAGAGAATGAAAACCACCCACTAACCAAAATGGGGTTAAACCATTTCTCCATTATGTTAAATGGATAACTGCCGTGTTTTGTAATGGACCAAAAACCAATTGGCCATTTTTTTTAAGTGATTATATATATCTATATATATATATATCATTATATATATCACATATATATATATATATATAAATAAATCTTATTTATTTATTTATTTATCTTCAATTGTCTAGTGGGCTTCTACAATAGGCCTACTCAATTATGATATGGGTTTGAACTTTCAAAGTCCAATTACTTAATTCAAATAATTAATACCCAAAGCCCAAATTAATCAATCCAATTGATTAATTAATATATTCTATTCTTTTCATTGAGCCTTCTAATCAAATTAGATTTAATTAGATAATCATATTATTTAATTAAATATTTAATTCAACTATTAAATTAAATTAAAACTCCAATTAATTAATCTATATTAATTAATTGCATTCAACTATTGAATTTATCAATTTTGAAATGTCAACAACCAAAATTATGTGTGACCCTTTTAGGTTCACGACTAACACTAGCAGCAGGCTTACAACTCTTGTAACTTTCGAATAATATATTATACTAATTAATCATATTAATTAATATACTTGAAATTAACTCTTTAATTTCAAGAACCTACAAATCATGGTAACATCTAGCAAGTAGCATGATTACCCGATTATTAGGTGAAATAGCGAGTAAACTATTTCAATTGCAATTGCATACATGTACAATCCTTTCAACAACTAATTTCCCGATTAAATCTTGGGTATGGATTTATCGAAACCCATTGATTTAATAAGCGTGATTCCATTTCAAGTTCTAATGATTCTTTTATGAATCAAATTCATCGTGCCTTGGCCAAGGTCTTTGAATCACAAACTATGAAAACACAGGAAATTCCCTTGTCAAAAGACAAGTGCGAATTCTATATTGGCCACAGACAAGCCTCCATGTACATCGGTGCAATACCCAAAATACCCGTTTGTGATTGTCAAGCAATCAAAAATAAATCAAAGTATTGCGGGATAGACACAAAGCTCTTTTCGTGCCTCAAGTACGAGGATTAATCATGTACTATTGCAATATGAAAATTCTTATTCGACAAACAAAGTTTCCATATAAGAATTTCCATTGGGTCATGTTCAGTGAACTTGTTCGCCAACAAGCACCCGCATATATGCATTTGCGTCTCAACGCTAATGTTAATGGAATGTAACATTCTCGTCTCACGAGCATGCATTATATACACAAGTCTTACGGGGTTATTCATGTCTATCTTGAAAAACCCATTGACTTGGAACTAGTTTAAGATCAAAGCCTTAGAGGCATGTTCCATGATCGCCATCAAATGCGCAACCATACCCCATAGCTTAAAATGATCTAAGGACTTTATCTATGAGCAATTAAATAATAAATGCAAAACATAAGATAAAGAAAAACGCCTTTTATATTAATATAATTCCCAATAAAATTGTTTTTACAAGTAGGATAAATCGATTCTAATTGGAGTGCGGGGCACCTACTCTAACAATCTCCCACTTGCCCTAGCTCAATTGCCCATGTATTTTTTAGGCCCATCTTCTCGAGATGTCCATCAAATACCTTCGTGCTAAGGGCTTAGTCGTAGTCTGCTACATTTTTACGCGGCGACTCGATCCACAACGACGCGTCGCCCTACCAATGATCTCTCCGATCGGGTGGTATCGCCTCATTATATGCTTCGATCTTTGATGAGATCTTGGCTCTTTTGCTTGCTATAGCCCCGTTGTTGTCACAATAAATCATTATTGGGTCAACTACGGATGGAACAACACCCAACCCTTGGATAAAGTTTCGTATCCAAACGACCTCTTTTTCTTTGCATCGATGCGGCTATATATTCACCTCGATGGTAAGTCTGCGATCGTTTCTTGTTTAGAACTCTTCCAACTAACCGCTCCTCCATTCAAGGTGAATATATATCCGGACATCGACTTTGAGTCGTCTATATCAGGCGAAAACTAGAGTCGAGTGAATCCCTCTAGTTTCAATTCTCCATTTCCATATATTAAAAAGATATCCTTAGTCCTTCTCAAGTATTTAAGGATCATCTTGACGGCCTTCCAGTGATCATCCCCTGGATTAGATTGATATCTGCTCGTGACACTCAGAGCATGTGCGACATCTGGCCTAGTACATAACATTGCATACACTATGCTCCCAATAGCGGATGCATAAGGTATGCGAGACATTCTTTCTCTTTCTTGGTGTCTTTGGAGACATAGCCTTAGAAAGTGAAACGCCATGACTCATTGGTAGGTATCCTCGCTTGGATTCCTCCATGCTAAACCTTTTTAGCACTTTGTCTATGTACATTGACTGGGATAGTCCGATCATCCTTCGAGATCTATCTCTATAGATCTTTATCCCTAGGATAAAGGATGCTTCTCCCAAGTCCTTCATGGAGAACTGTTTAGACAACCAAGTCCTTGTTGATTGCAACATGCCTACATCATTCCCAATGAGTAGAATGTCATCAACATAGAGCACAACAAATGCAATCACTCCCACTAACCTTCTTGTAGACACATGGTTCATCCAGGGTTCTTGTGAAAATCAAATGTTTTGATCGTTTCATCAAATCGGATGTTCCAACTCCTCGAAGCTTGTTTGAGTCCATAAATGGATCTCCGGTTTGCAAACCTTTTGCTCACTCCCACTGGATATGAAGCCCTCTGTTTGCTTCATGTAGATTTCTTCCTTAATGTTTCCATTAAGAAAAGCGATCTTCACATCCATTTGCCATATCTCATAATCATAATATCTTGATATGGCTAATAGCATCCGAATGGATTTAAGCATCACTCTTGGTGAAAAAGTTTCCTCATAGTCAATTCCTTGCTTCGAGTATAACCTTTTGCAACCAAACGCGTGCTTTGTAGGTCGCTACCTCTCCATCTACTCCAGCTTCCGCTTGTAGACCCATTGCGACCAATGGGAACAATTCCTTGTGGTGGGTCCACCAAGGTCCATACCTTGTTGGAGTACATAGAATCCATTTCAGATTGCATTGCTTCTTGCCATTTCTTTGAGTCAATGTCTAACATTGCCTCTCCATAGCTTCTTGGATCATTATCCAAAAGGAGACCCTCTTCTTTGTTTTCTAACAAAAGGTTCAGCCTCTCAGGCGCCCTTGAAACCCTTATGGATTTCCGAAGAGGTTGTGCTTCAGATGGTCCAGCTTCAGCTGGCGTGTTATCTGCGGCAACATCTGGGAAATTTTGTGGTTCTTGAATTTCTTCAAGTTCTACTACTCCACCATTCCTTTCAGAAAGAAATTCATCTTCAAGGAAAGTAGCATTTCTCGAAACAAACACTTTTTGTTCCGAAGGATCGTAGAAATAATATCCTATAGACTCTCTTGGATATCCCACGAATTTACATAAGATAGATCTCATATCTAACTTATCTCCCATTTGCTGCTTCACATAAGCAGCACACCCCCACACTTTGAGGTATTTGTAGGAGGGTGTCTTGCCACACCACATTTCGTATGGTGTATTGGGCACGGCTTTAGATGGCACCCTATTCAATAGGTATGCCGCCGTCTCTAAGGCATAGCCCCAGAATGAAAGAGGTAATGTAGTGAAACTCATCATAGATCGAACCATGTCTAACAATGTTCGATTCTACGCTCAGAAACTCCGTTGAGTTGTGGAGTACCGGAGGAGTCCACTGTGAAATAATCCCATTCTCTTTTAAATAATCAAGAAACTCGTTGTTCAAGTATTCGCCTCCTCGATCTGATCGAAGAGTCTTAATACTACGACCAGTTTGTTTCTCCACCTCATATCTAAACTCTTTGAACTTTTCAAAAGCTTCAGATTTGAGCCTCATAAGGTATACATAACCATACCTAGAATAATCGTCGGTAAAAGTTATGAAGTAGTGATAGTTCCCTCGTGCACTAACGCTTAGTGGTCCACAAACATCTGTATGGATCAAATCCAGCGAGTTTTTGGCTCGCTCCACTTGTCCAACAAATGGTGATTTAGTCATTTTTCCTTTAAGACATGATTCACATGTTGGCAATTTTTGCTCTCCCCTAAGGTCAAGTTTTTCCGCCAACTTGTGTATCCTCTTTTCAGAAATATGACCTAATCTAGCATGCCAAAGAGTGAAAGAACTATGATTATCTAATTTTCTTTTATTTTGTTGAATTGTGAGTATGGGTTTATGAGGAGTAATAGTGTACAAACAATTCGCCAAATAACCGGAATATATAAATGCAGAATCTTTGAAAATGGAACAACTTCCATTCTCAATGATAAATTTAAAACCTTCTCTATCCAAAACAGGAATAGAGATAATGTTTCTAATAATATCCGGAACATAAAGACAATTGTTCAAACACAATTTAAAACCATTCTCTAAAGCTAGATAAACAGTCCCTATAGCTAATGCAGCAACTCTTGCTCCATTCCCCATCCTAAGGACCGTCTCCTCTCTATCAAGCTTCATGCTTCTTGTCATTATCTGCAAATCATTGCAAATGTGTGAGCCACAACCGGTATCCAATACCCAAGAAGCATCATTAACTGATAAGTTAACTTCAACAAAATATATACCTGAACGTTTCAGGCTCGCAAGGTACTCCTTGCAATTCCTTTTCCAGTGCCCCATTTTGCCGCAGTTATGGCATTTGTCGTTGGCTTGAGAATTAACCTTTTTCTTGCCATTGTCCTGTGCCTTCTTGTTGGGCTTAGAGGAACCCTTTCCTTTCCATTTCCTTTTCTTAGACTTTGCAGCCTTTGATCCTAAAGTGGATCCAACAAGCAAGACAGCTTATCCTTTTGATAGTGGATTCACCGTCTTTAACATGTTCACCAATTCGGGAGACTAGTCTCCATGGAGTGCATGTTAAAGTTGACAACAAATGTGTCAAATGAGGGAGGCGGTGCGAAAAAGGTCCACATAGAGCTCATTGTCCATAACGACTCCAAGGGACGAAAGCCTTTCAATGAGAGCTATCATCTTGACCCGTGGTCTTGGGTGAAGAGCCTCGATCATCGACATCGAAAAGGTCTTTCGATATCGATATCTCATTTGCACAGTTCTTTCACCATATAACTCTTGTAGGTGAATGAGGATCTCGGCAGCATGATCTAGACCCTCATTCGCCTCTGCGGCTCATTTGACATCGATGCTAACATATAGCACCGAGCACGAAGATTGTCATCGATATGACGGAGATATTCTCCATAGGCATCGATGTCTTATCCTCGGGGAGGTGGAGGAGGCACTTTGTCAAGTACATAAGCCCTCTTCTCCGAAAGGACAATTTTTAGGTTTCTCAACCAATCGATAAAATTTGGGCCAGTTAATTTGTTTTGCTCAAGTATGGATGCAAGTGGATTTTTAGCCATTTTAGTAGAGATATCTACAAAAACAAACGAAGCAGAAAATGAGTAAACTATGGAAAATATATTCATTCAATATAAGGTCTTCAATATTAAATGTCTCCCACTATTTTATTCAAATTTTATTAACCCCATAATAAAATTCGGAAAATCTAATTTTCATAGTGGGCTTGAAGCCCAATAGAAATATTCCACACCCCAATTTTATGAGCCCATGAAATATTTCCATTGGTAGTCAACTCTTTCACAATTGTATCATTTATACAACCCTCAAGATTATTCTGCCTCACTTTTCCCATATACCCCAATTTTATGAGCCTATACGGTACTAAGCGTCAAACATAACCCATCAAACCTTTGTGTAGATGGAGCATCAAAATATCCCACGACTCGTGGCCAATATAAAGACGAGTCCATCCCACAAGCATCTCAATGCTTGGTAGGGATCACAACTTTCCACCACAAAGCCACTCCACGACTCGTGGCCAGTGACCAAGTGTGGTAGCATCGTCATGTCGTCTACCTTTGATGGAAGACATGGAACGATATGTCCAACATAGCTTGTCCATTTTGTTTGATATGGAATTAATTAAAATTAAATTCCTTATTAAGTTTCAAAAACTTGGGGTTTTCTTTTCAAGACCTCATCAACCTAATTACTAGGTGGGTTTTTATTTAACGCAATTCATCATATGAGCGCAAGCAAAAAGCATTAAATAAATCTAACATGCATCCTATGCAAAAAGCGGTGGGATGATCATGGCCAGCCTATGCGACCCATTTGAACCAAAAATGGGTCAGTGGTCAATCTAAGGGACAAAAATAAATAGAACTATTTCTATTACATTTTATTAATGTACCCATACACGCATGGGCCTTGAGTCTCCTATTCTATTACATTTGTAAAATCTACCCACACAGGCATGGGCCTTTAGCATCGATCGTTCTCCAATTACAATAAATGGAAAACCTCACCACCTAGTCTACTCTCAATGCAAAAATTTAAAGAACTTACAAAAATAGAATAAGAGGCTCGCAGGCCCCAAAATCCCAAAGAAATAAAACACATCCAATCACATTGGTCATAGGCTCATGATCATCCCTAAATAAATCATGCTAAAACATCCATCACATGAATTTAAAGCATTTAAATTTACCAATTTTGTGTGTTGATTTAATTTTGGGATAAAACGTAGTTTGATTACCATAAATATTGAAATTAACTATTTAATTTCAAAAGGAATAAATTAAACTTAAAACCATGATGAAATAAAAGAATCCGAACGGAGGCTGATTCACAAACTTTAACAAACTTAAAATTGTATGAAACATGCATTAAGCTTTGTCAATTCTCACTCAACAAATCATGTATGTAATCTGCCAACATTAAAACTTTTATTTTATGAATATTATATATCTAATAGAAACATCACATCAAATGCGCTATTGCAAATTAGATATCATTTCCAGAATCTGAGCATATACTTAGAAGTCCGGTTCAGTGATATTCTTCATAAGAAATCAATGAAACAATTTTATCCCAAGCTTAAATCAAATAAAACACTTTTTATCGCACACAAAATAATTATTAAAACAAATTTTAACAATCATAATATGCTTATCAAATAAACATCAAACGAATCAAAATCGATAACGAAAATGCAAACCGTGGCTCACGATACCCTTTGTTGGGTTCGCTATACCACACGGATTGCACAGTGGAAATTTAAAATTTTTAATCTAATTAAAACAAGGCATTCATCATAATAAACGCTAACCCCGTAGGTTCACGTAGCGATTGTAACGATCGGCATTTTTCGTTATCATGCGAGAAAACAAATTTTGATTCGTAAGGAAAAAAGGAAATTACCCTCGTAGAGTCTTCTCCTTTTAGTGAAGATTGAGAGAGAATCAATTCCGGATATGTGGCAATCACCTAAACTCCAAATGCTCGCCAATAGGGATCGAGCGTCTCCCTCCAATCGAGTCCACCTTATGATTGTTGACACCGAATGAATCTTTCGCTAGTAAAATTTATCCCGTTTTGAATTGATAGTGGACTAGAATATTAATTCCACAATCAACAATTAATTGAAGAATAAATTGTGTAGATAAATAATTATCAATTAATTATTATCTCGACAATTGAAGATGAATGCTTTAGAAAATTTGAAGAAAAACGTAAGAACACTTTCTAATTTTTCTCACAAAACTCGTGATCTCTTCCCTTTTTCAACTCACAGAAAAAGCCTTAGTTTTTGTTCACGTACATTTACATAATAAAACTCATTCTTGTTTTATTAACTAAAGAGAATGAAAACCACCCACTAACCAAAATGGGGTTAAACCATTTCTCCATTATGTTAAATGGATAAGCTGTGTGTTTTGTAATGGACCAAAAACCAATTGGCCATTTTTTTAAGTGATTATATATATCTATATATATATATCATTATATATATCACATATATATATAAATAAATCTTATTTATTTATTTATTTATCTTCAATTGTCTAGTGGGCTTCTACAATAGGCCTACTCAATTATGATATGGGTTTGAACTTTCAAAGTCCAATTACTTAATTCAAATAATTAATACCCAAAGCCCAAATTAATCAATCGATTGATTAATTAATATATTCTATTCTTTTCATTGAGCCTTCTAATCAAATTAGATTTAATTAGATAATCATATTATTTAATTAAATATTTAATTCAACTATTAAATTAAATTAAAACTCCAATTAATTAATCTATATTAATTAATTGCATTCAACTATTGAATTTATCAATTTTGAAATGTCAACAACCAAAATTATGTGTGACCCTTTTAGGTTCACGACTAACACTAGCAGCAGGCTTACAACTCTTGTAACTTTCGAATAATATATTCTACTAATTAATCATATTAATTAATATACTTGAAATTAACTCTTTAATTTCAAGAACCTACAAATCATGGTAACATCTAGCAAGTAGCATGATTACCCAGTATTAGGTGAAATAAGCGAGTAAACCTATTTCAATTGCAATTGCATACATGTACAATCCTTTCAACAACTAATTTCCCGATTAAATCTTGGGTATGGATTTATCGAAACCCATTGATTTAATAACGTGATTCCATTTCAAGTTCTAATGATTCTTTTATGAATCAAATTCATCGTGCCTTGGCCAAGGTCTTTGAATCACAAACTATGAAAACACAGAAATTCCCTGTCAAAAGACAAGTGCCGAATTCTATATTGGCCCGCGAGACAAGCCTCCATGTACATCGATGCAATACCCAAAATACCCCTTTGTGATTGTCAAGCAATCAAAAATAAATCAAAGTATTGCGGGATAGACACAAGGCTACGTGCCTCAAGTGCGAGGATTAATCATGTACTTATTGCAATATGAAAATTCTTATTCGACAAACAAAGTTTCCATATAAGAATTTCCATTGGGTCATGTTCGATGAACTTGTTCGCCAACAAGCACCATATATATGCATTTGCGTCTCAACGCTAATGTTAATGGAATGTAACATTCTCGTCTCACGAGCATGCATCATATACACAAGTCTTACGGGGTTATTCAATGTCCTATCTTGAAAAACCCATTGACTTGGAACTAGTTTAAGATCAAAGCCTTAGAGGCATGTTCCATGATCGCCATCAAATGCGCAACCATACCCCATAGCTTAAAATGATCTAAGGACTTTATCTATGAGCAATTAAATAATAAATGCAAAACATAAGATAAAGAAAAACGCCTTTTATATTAATATAATTCCCAATAAAATTGTTTTTACAAGTAGAATAAATCCAATTCTAATTGGAGTGCAGGGCACCCTACTCTAACAAAATACACCTCATTGAACTTGATTGAACTTTCATGGCAGACAATCAACCAAGCAAACAATTAAACAAGCAAATTGAAGTAATTCAGAGAATCAAACAAGGACTCTGTTAAGTATTTCAGTAATGTAAATTTTGTAATGCTTGAGAAATAAGTAAGGCCCCAATCAGCAAGCAAATAAAAACACAAGATCAAGAGCAAAAATCCATACACTAAAAGTATGGCATAAGCACAAAAGTACAAGTCCAGAAAAGATCTCCAAAAGAAGAGAAGAAATAGCTTCAAAATTTAGAAAAACTCAAAATTTAACAAAATCTAAGATTTGCCTCGTTTAATTTGCAAGAAATTGAATAACAGGGAGACCTGGATAGCAGCACCAAAAGTGAATTGCAAAACCTAGCGAGAGAGAGAACAGATAAAAAAGTTAGACTCTAGGAGAGAGAGAAAAAAGTGGGGGCCAGTGGTGGCGTCGACGTTGACAAGGAGGCAGTAGCGTAGGTGCCAGAAGAAATGGTGGGAGAAAAAAATCTGAGAAAAATAATTAGCGCGGGAAGTGTGAAAGGGAGGAAAAATAGGCAAGGGTGTTGACATTATTAGTTTAGTTAGAAAAGTGTTTTTCATATTGCTTATTATGACTTTAAGCTCAGTTTCCTTTTATTCCTTTTTAGTTGATATATAAATAGATGCATTTGATTTTGTTTCCTTTGCAACAGAAAATTCACACTTTCAGTATGAATGAAACAATTCCCCATTTCTTCTTCAATCTCTTCTTCAAAACCTAGATTTTCACATGGTATCCAGAGCCACGATTTTCATTCTTCCGCTATGAGCTCATATACGTACCCGTGGAATATCGTCCTTTGTGTTGGGAGCGATGATCTTCATCCATTGCTCGCCAATCAGGTGGATGCATAGGAGCATGATCCGCTCATGTTGCATGGTTCGGATCATCCTAGAATGGTGTTGGTCTCAAATCCTCTTACAGGTACTAATTACATACCCTGGCGTAGATCTATCCTACTTGCCTTAAGAGCTAAATCAAAACTAGGTTTCATTAATGAACAGATACAAATGCCTGATGATTCTGATCCTACATATGAGGATTGGAAGAAAGCCAATTTTATGGTAACGAGTTGGATTTTGAACTCGATTTTCTAGAGAACTTTTTGAAGGTTTCATTTATGCGAATACTTCTAAGAAACTTTAGGAGTAATTAGCTCAACAATATGGTGAAAGTAATAGACCACACTTTTATCAGTTACAGAGAGAAATAACTAGCATAGCTCAAGGAAATTTGACCATTGCAGCTTATTTCACTAAACTCAAACGTCTATGGGATGAATATAGTATGTTGATAGCACTACTAGCCTGTACTTGTGGTGCGAAGACAGATCTGTAGGATATTAATGCCAGTATTAAGATTATGTAATTTTTGATGAGGCTTAATGAGTCTTATGATAATGTTCGGAACCAGATCTTGCTAATTTAGCCACTTCCTAGTGTCAGTAAAACATATTATATGTTGGTACGAGTGGAGAGATAAATTGTTCTGCAAATTTTTCCAGAAGGTATAGATGGTGCAGCTATGCTAGAAAATACCGTTGGTGCTGGTTTTCATAGGGGCAGGCCTAAGGAAAGTGCTCCTTCAAATACTTATTCACCAATTGCTAGAAGAGGTAAAGGACAAATGAGGAAAACTAAAGAAGAACGATCTAAGCTAACTTTCTCTCATTGTCAAATAGCAGGGCATGAGATTCATGAATGCTTTAAGTTGATTGGGTATCCTGAATGGTACAGACAACCTAGAGAACTCAGAGGTCGACTGGCTGGTAATGTGGCTAAGGTGAAAGGGAATGTGCCTATGAATTCAGTTGTAGAAGGCACAACTAAGGTGGATAACCCTACCAAATTAGTTCCTGACATTGCTGGCCTCATCCAACAAGAGATTGCTAAGTACATGCAGTCATTTACATGAGGTAGTAAGGAGGGATGAGTGAATTTTGCTCATTTTGTTGATTATACAGGTATTTGTGTTACTACACCTCAACATTGCTTTCAATATTATGGATGGTATAGTTGCACACTCTTGGATCATTGATACTAGTGCTAGTAGGCACATGGCTAATAAAGACATTATTCTTTGTCAAATTTGGCTCCTACACAAGCTCACATCATTGTTTTTCTTCCGATGGCACAAAAAAATAGCCACACACACCGGGAATGTTGTTATTTCCCCACTCTTACTCTCTCATATGTTCTTCTTGTTCCTTCTTTCAAATATAATTTGTTTTTCGTAGCACAATTGTCTCAAACCTCTAACCGCAAGTGCACCTTCTCGTCCTACTCATTGCTTGTTGCATGACCAAGACGAGGCGGTTTGGATGAGACTATTGGGAGGCTATATGTGTTATAAGTGATGTCATCTTCATCGAACTCTTGTACTCAAAATCATGTTATTTCTTCCGTAATGATAATGTTGTTTCTTGGCACCAAAATTTTGGTCATGCATCTTATAGTACTTTAGAACATGTTCCTTTTCTGAAATCTTTGTGTACACATGATGTAAAAATAGCTTTGCTAAATTGTGATACTTTCTATCAATCAAAACAGCACATAAAACATTTTCCATTGAGTGTTTTTCATGTTTCTAATTTGTTTATATTGTTCATGTTGATATATGGGGTCCCTATCATTCTGGGACTAGATTTTGTACCACTCCTTTCCTGTTAACTTTGGTAGATGACCATAGTAGATGCACATGGAATTTTCTCCTGAAACATAAAAGTCAGACTTGTAAATTCCTTGATATATTCACTCAAATGGTCAAAACACAATTTCATACTTCAGTTAAAGCTTTTAGGACTGACAATGGTCGTGAATTTCTCAATCAAAATAGCCAAACATTGTTTCAATATCATGTCATAATTTATCAAAAATCATGTGTTTACACTCCACAACAAAATGTAAGAGTGGAAAGAAAACACACACATCTCCTCAATACAGCTAGACCACTTCTGTTTCATTCTCACTTGCCTATTGATTTCTGGCCCTTTCCAATGCTCATAGCTACCTATATCATTAACAGATTGTCTAGTTCCTTGTTTCATTGGAAATTTCCTTATGATGTTCTCTAAGAATCTAAGTCAGACTATTCTCTCTTCAAACCCTTTGGGTGCTTGGCTTATGCTACTAATATTCAGCCTCATAAAGGAAAATTTGATCTCAGAGCACATAGGTGCCTTTTTCTTAGCTATGAAACTGGTAAGAAGGGTTTCAAGTTATTCAATCTACACACTCAATGCTTCTTGGTGACTAGAGAAGTTCATTTTGTTGAAAATGAATTTCCTATCATCATTCATTTCGACTTCTAATTCCCTTCTTCTGCCTTGTGTTCCTATTTCTTCCTCTGATTTTGATCCTTTCTCAGCTTCCTTTGTACCACATAAGGACACTACTTCTCAACCTCCTAGTTCTCCTCCTTCCATGCCTATTGCCTTGAGAAAACACCCTAGATCATCACACCCCCTGCTTGGCTTGCAGATTATATCATTTGTGCTACAATAGCTCCTCAGCCTACAACAGTTGCATCTCCTCAGTTGACAGGTATTGCATCCCCATTGTATCCTTTACAAACCTTTCCCTTCTGCACTTCTCCTTTTTTGAATTCACAATACACTTCCTTCCTTGCCAATATCACACACTTACTGATGGCTCGGAAGCTACTCCTAAAAACGGCCTAGGCAAGTGCACCTATCGTTTATAGCAAAGCTAAGCGAGTATCGAGTGTTATTCCCACGAGGACTATGATTACTAGTAATTACCGTCTTTTTATTATCTAGCCTACAAATTCGTCAAATAGTTTGTTGCAAAAAAATAAAACAAAAGCAAATAAAAGTGGAAGAGGCAACTAAGAACACGAAAGATATCAGATACACTCGGATTGGAAGATGTTGGATATAAATATGCTTGAATATGAATCCCTCTAGAACGTCTTTGTGATTTTACCAAAATAAATACAACCATAACCCTTAAGTTTTAACCATCCCTTAACATATTTTCATGCTTTATGGACCGTAGGCATTCCTAAATTAAGTTAAACCCTTTCTCAAGGCGAAAAACTCCTAACCTCAAGTTGATTAACTGAAATCTCTTTCTAGTTAAAACCCCCAAGATTGCATTAACGATTTGTGAATTCCCATATTAGGTTTGACCCTAATCCGGAAGATTTATGTCGTCCTATATATAGGATTGCATGCAACTCCTTTCACTTATGTTGGTTCTATTTCACCATGAATCTCTCGATTTCCCGGTGAAAAATAAACTTCAAATCAATATTGCGCATATACCAATTCGAATAAACAAGCATAACATAAGTGACTCGCATAAAAACATAAAAAAATATATTAAAACATTCAAACCAATGATCACAAATAAGTTCTAGAGTTCATCACATTCAAACACTAGCGATTTAACTCATGATGGATTTGAGAATGAAAACAACAATTAAACAAGAAGTTTCTTTCGAAATCAACATGAATATTTGAAGTTAAAACTTCCAAAACCAACATAAGACTCCCCTGTTGGAAGTATGATGATGAAGTGGTGGAGTTCATCTTCTTCTCCAAGCGATCTTCAATCCTTGTGCCTTAGCGCCTCTCCATGGTGATCCAAGCCTTCTAACTCTCTTCCTCACTACAATATGTGTTTCTCCTCTCCAAAGTATGGACTCTCATCACAAAAATCTGATTTTCTATGTATGTGAATGAATGAATGAATGAATGTATCATTTTTTCCTCCAACCCAAACACTTGATTTTATAGACATTATTTTGGAGAAAGTATTCCTTAATAATGTCATCTTTTGGTAGTTTAATGCTCCACTTTATGAGTTGGGTTGTTAGAATCATTATTTTCATGTGATCATGTGGGAAAGTAAGGAATTAGTGAAGCATAATGAGGTGTAAATGTGCAAAAAGAGTTGTCAAAAGGCTTGGTTGAAGTGCTTTCCCAAAATACCCTTCAAAAATCGTGCAGAAACAGTCCAGAAACACGGCCGTGCTCAAAAGCACGGCCTGGTCATGTTTTTCACGCTGTTTGGGGTTGCCAGAAGCACGGCCGTGCTTTGAAAGCACACCCTGGCCGTGCTTTTCACGCCATGGCCATATTTTTCTCTTTTTTGGCTGATTAAAAGCATGGCCGTGTTTGAAAACACACCCTGGCCGTTTTTGTCTCGAAAGGCCCCGAAATGATGCGTTTAGCTTGGGATTTCGAGTGTTTTTGCATCCATAAACCCCGGGATATGTTTTGACATGAATCCATGGTCCGAAATCCACCAAAAATAGCTCCGAATGATCAATCTACACCAATAAAAGCACCTCACAGTAATATGAACTATGTACAATCAAAAACTCATGAAACTAACAACAAAATGACTCAAATTCTACTCAAATACACACATAAAACATGCATAAAAAGACCCTTATCACTTACATGCACCTACTTCTTACAAACAAGCTGTCATTGATCCTCAGTGGGTGGAAGCTATGTCTAAAGAACTTGAGGCTTCAGAAAGGAATGACACATGGACTGTAGCAGTTTTGCCTCCTACTAAGAAGGCTATAGGCTGCAAATGGGTTTTTAGAATCAAGCTGAATCCTGATAGAATAGTGGATAAATATAAAGCTAGATTAGTGGCAAAGGGGCACAATCAAGTCTATGGCAAAGATCTAGGTCCCAAGGGATGATAGTGCAAAGTCTAGAGGAGGGGTTGAATAGACTTTACCAACTTTTCATTTTTAGTCCTTTCAAAGTCAAAGTTTAGTCATAAGTCAGCTGGGCCCTTGGTGGATAGATTAGTTTACCTACACAAACAGAGTTAGCAACTCAAATGGACTTTCGACTTAGTCATTGTTGATAAGTGATGAGTGTAAAATATACGTGCATTTTGGGTCTTAAATTGATATATTATAAGTACATTTGCACGCATATTTACTATGTTTTTACTTGGTTTCCTTTAAAGGGCATGATACTGCGTATTCTTGTAATTCTTGTAGGAAACGGAGCTTAAAATGAAGAAATGTCCGTTGGGATGCCCGCATAAGATTGCCGAATGCAAAGAGAATATCAAAACAACGGAAAAAGGGAACAAAAGCAAGTCACACGGTTGTACCGTGTAGCCTCACATGGCCATGTGGACTGGTGGTGTGAAAATCACACGGTTGTGTGAAGAAAAGAAGAAAACAGAGGACGAAGCAGGTCCACACGGCTGGACCGTGTGAGATCACACAGCAATGTGGACAAGGTCATCAGCCGCACCAGCTGCCCATGTGAATGGTTTGCCCGTTTGACAAAGGGCTAAGCCCAAATCCACATGCCCGTGTGGACCCACACAGCCTGACCGTGTGGGAGTCTATTTCAACGTATTTTTTAGAGTTTGCTTCCCATTCCAACTCTACAAGTGATCTCTCCAAGCATCTATAAAAGGGGACCAAGTCTTGCACGAAAATAATCACTCTCTACATAGAAAATACATCAAATAACACAGGTGTTTGATAAATGGTTTTATCATGATTTTGATGATTTTGTTTTGATACCAAAACAATGGTTTTAAAGGTTGTCCAAATACTCCTACATGATTTAAAATGGTTTTAATATTTTCCGGAGTATTTCTTCAAGTTTTATTTTTCGACAAAAATTGGACAACACTTTTAATGATTTTGTATCAATGGGTTTTTACATCCAAACAATGTTTCCAAATGTTGTCTAAATACTCCCGATCGGTCTAAAATGTTTTCACTATTTTTTGGAGTATTTCTTGAAGTTTATTTTCGATATAAAATTGGACAACACTTTTGTTTTGAGGTCAACCGGTCACCGTATAGGGCAACCCGTACCTGAAAGTTGTGAAAACAGAAAACTTCATGTCTGCAGAAAATGGTGAGGGTGACCGGTCACCCTATAGGGTGACCGGTCACCCTATAGGGCGACCGGTGACGTAGGGCGACCGGTACCTGAAGGTTGGTTCAAATTTGCAAACTTCTCTGTTTCGATTTTTTGAAGAGGGCAACCGGTTGGGGTGGACGTCAACCGGTCGAGGTGTATGTCGACCGGTCGCCCTGTGTTATTTTGCTGTGTATTTTTCAAACATCTATTTCTGTGCGACCGGTCACCCTATGGTTTGACAGCAAAATTCTAACCGTTGTGCAGCATACAACTTTTCCCTAAATTGTGGAATTAATTTCTAACAGCTATAATCTTGATTTTAATTGCAATTTTTGTAGATATCAGATTCCAAGAGGAGCCTATCAAGTATTATTCATCTCCTATAAATAGAGGAAGATTTGAAGCACAACAAGAAGAGAGAACAATACAACACAACAAGAAATACTCAAGCAAACACTTGGTCTTATATTGTCATTATTCTTGTTGTAATTTGCCTAGCTTATCACTTTCACATCTTTGAGGTCTAGGCTATTCTTGATTACACTTGCACTCAATTGTATAATTCATTATCGAGTTGTAATCTTGAATTTTTGGGTCATCATTCAACACAAGATATCCTTGTTAGTGTTCTTGTGGTAAGAACACACTTGGGTGATCTAGGTGTTAGGTGTAAGAAGATTGTGGTAATCTTCTTGTTGAGGTGTTGAAGAATTTGGTATTCTTCAAGGTTGAAGATTGTGGTAATCTTCACAAGGTGCCGTTGAAGGAAGATTGTGGTGATCTTCAAAGGGAGATTGTGGTAATCTCCAAAGGTGTTGTTGAAAAAGAGTGTGGTGCTCTTCAAGGTGTTGTAAGTTGAGTTTGTATTAATTTTGGTAATTAATATTTTTTTTTCTTTTGAAATCCATCCCGGATATACTGGGGTGGTAGTAGATTAGGCCCTAGGTGGGTTGGACTACTATAAATCAACGCGTGTTGTTTACATTCCGCACCTTTATTATTGTGTTTGAGCATTTGGTTTGAAAAAGAGGGCGAAATCGAAAAGATGGAGATAATCTATTCACCCCCCCTCTAGATTATCGTAGCCGCTTGGACTTACAACAAGAACGAAGGAATCGAAGAGCTTTTGAGAGCAAAATGCTAAGTCGCGAAGAACACCACAAGGCTTTCGCATCTAGGGAGCACAAAAGCTTCGAAGGCTTGGAGGGGGAATCCATCCTGACAAGAAGGGGTTTTCTTTCTATGTCTAAGAACTCTTGTCTGTGCTTATATGATGTCATAATATTGATTCGGATTTGTCTGAGTTTGTAATCAATATTTGGCATATTTTTCGGATCTTAGGGGCATAATCGAAACTGTGAATTTGTATTAAATATGATTACTTGTTTTCTTAATTAACTCATGCTTTCTATTTTATGAATTCGAGTGCTTATTTATAATTGCTTTTTATTTGGCCAATAATTAGCATGTCATATTTGTTATTGCAAAATTCGGGAGATGAGTTTTAACAAAGACGGAAATCGAATTCAGACATGAAACATGTGTGACAGGCGTGTTTGTGGGGAGTCATTCAATTCACAAATTGTTTTGGAGTTAATAAGAATTGTAACGATCCGGGAGGACTAAAATTGTTATTAATCAACTGTTTACGCACCACCCGGGATGGAGAGTAAATGATATTAGGAATTTGAACCCATAGACTTGTATGAATTGGTTTCTAAAACTTTATTCGCATTTAATATTGAAGAAGCATATTGAGATTATGTGCCTAAGGTTGCTCCTAAAGATATTGAAAAGACTTGTGGGGTTAACAAATTTATTTCTTTTTATTTCTTTATTTTTGATTTTTTTAGTTAGATAAAATACTTGATTTTCGCCCGCTTCAATAAAATTGGTATACGATGTTATTATAGCCTACGTGTTTCGAGATTCAATCCCTGATGAATACAACCTTGCTTGCTATTATTCTATAAACTACATTGTACACTTGCCGTTGTATTATGAACCAAAACAAATTTTTGGCGAACAATAAGACAACTCAGCTGATTAAGTTAACTCTTTAGAAATTCAGTAGAATTGGTTTTACAGCGGAAAACTTTCACCCTTTGATTTAAATATATTTTTCAACACTTGTTTTAAGCTTAGTTTTTATCAGTTGACTTAGCAAATATAACAAACAACAACTAAGATATGCAAGATATATAGTGCTGAATGTAAATGACATAGAGAAATTTTTATAGTGGTTCGAGGATGGGGTAATTCTTCTAATCCATTCTTCCCCAACCCCTGGAGGTAATCCACTAAGTAACGGTAACTTTGTTACAAAATGGTGACAGTCCAAGCCAGGCCTTGATCACACAGCTGGCTTTGCTTCGACGACTCAGCTTCTTCACAAGACGGTTATCCTGCTACTTCAGCTCCTTCAGAATCTTGGATTTGTTCACACATCCCTCCAAGAAGATCAAAGCCTCTGGTTCAAACTAGAACCTTACTACACTTCTTTCAACCTTGGATGTTAGACCCCTTGTCTTTAAACAAGTTTTCCTCTTCAATAGTTTGAAGTTGTCTTTCCTTCACTGAGTGTGTTGCATTGATTCCCTTCGAGTTTTGGGATTGAGGATAGTATTGAATGCTTGAGAGTATTTTGCTTTTTGCTCAGATAGCTTGTGTATGTGTAAGTCTTGGTAACCTTCTCTCAAATGAATTCCTCAGCCTTTTATAGTGCTTGTTTGAAAAATATATCCATTGAAGAGATAGATGTATTTTTCAAACTACACTTTGAGATTGTTGGCTTGTCTTGTCTTGCAGCATAGATGTAGATTGATTCTCGAATTAATGCTCTGCAGCCTTTCCTTAAACTCTGCAGGTTTTTAGGGACATCCTATTGGCTCCTTGCTTTTTGCACTCTTTCAGCAAAACAACTTTAAGGATGGCCGTCTGACACATACCTACTTTCAGCAAACATTTGACTTTGCTTTGAAAATAGATCTCTTCGGCTTTCTTAGATAATTTTTGCTGCATAACCCTTTTGATAGTCAACTCCACTTATCTGGGAGTGACTCAGCTGTTAGTCTGCTGACTGAGATAGCTTTTGTGTCACTTGACTGAGACTTGTCTTCACTTCACTCAACTACCACACAACTGATTCTTCATCTTGGTCTCCAGTCGACTACTGCATTCTCCAACTTGTCTGCTTCCACTCAGCTTATAGAACCATATCTATTACAAGTTGATTTACAGTAGAATTGGGGTACCAACTTCCAAATCTAAGTTTTACATGGTATCATCAAAATCTATTACATAAAATTCCCAACAATTTCACCCTTTTTGATGATGCCAAAACTTAAATAAAAAAAACAAAGTAAATAGTGCATAAAAAGAATGATTGTATGAATATGTGATTTTATTGAACATATCATTCTTGCACTTTACAATGTGTTACAGAGTATAATGAAAAATAAACAACGTACTTACAAGTTTTTTGTGTATTTACAATGAAGTAAAAATACAGCATGAAGGTGTCTGCAGCAGTCTTCGTCGCCTCTGCTACTTCTTTCTTCTCTCTTCATCTTCTACTCTCCTTTTATCTTCATCTTCTCTACTCCTCTTCCTATCATCCTATTTTCTTTTCTTCTCATAACTCTCTGAGAAGCTTCATCCTTCCTCCTTCTGTCCTCCCACTCTCGATCTTCCCTTAGATTTTCTAATTCCTTGCGCATGGCTGCTTCAGCATTCTTCCTTGCAACTTTTTCATTTTCCAATTTCTTAAGTCCAGCCGAGTAAAGAATATTTTTCTTTTGAGGATTAATATATTGAACATTTCTGCTCGGTGGAGTGCCTCTGCCTCTTCCATCACTTCTTCATCTTCTTCTGCCAGAGTCTGTTGCTCCTCCCCTAAAAGAGTGTACTGTACAGGCTAAGCTCTTGAAGCCTGCTGACTGCTTCCCTGAGTCTGTTGCTTCTCAGCTATTTGAAAATTTTCCAAGCACTTTTCCCAGTACCAATCCCATGCATGCTTGAGAGTCATTCCCTTGAAAAATCCTTCTGATTTGAGTGTCTAGAATTCCTCAAGTGATCTTGGTAAGATTCTGCATCGGGAGCTGGTTCTTGAGGGAGCTTAATAGCTGGAGAGTCTTGAAGTAATCCTATAGAGGAACCATCGAATATGGATTTAAGATCTTCAATGTGATTGTGCTACCTTCGGTTGACTTCTGCGAGTTTAGCTTCCATTGCGACCTTTTGGTCTTCTAAAAGTACGATGTCGACTTTCTCACCGGTGAAAGCTGTGTTGGCAATTGGGAATATAGAGAGTTGGTGGATGAGCCAAGTTGGGGCTTGTCAAGTACAATTATCAGAAGGGTTTTCTTACGGGATCCTTCCCTCTTAATTCCACTGTCTTCCCCCTTTCTATCTTCCCTCTATTTGGCATCATCACCAATGAGAAATGTTTGAGAATATTTCGACAGAATTAGATTCAGTTTTTCATGTGTTGCTGAGTGAGCTGCTCTATGTTCTGAATGAAGAGCCTTCATTTCTGCACTCATGATCTTCATCTCGATATTCATTATCATCATCTCCGAATGCAGAGTGCTTTCGATCCGTAGAAGGTCTTGCTTGTGTTGATCCTTCAACGCAACTCCATGTCTGTTTTGTGCGTCTAATCTATTCTGAACATATACAACGATACTTAGCGTTATGAACATTCGAGAACTCATGATTTAGTGGTGGTTAGCTAGTTGTTAAACCAAGCTTGTGGATGAAAAAAAATGAGAAAAAAAAAACAAAAAAACATGGATCAATCGAGGTTATACTCCTCTATTGGTTGTTTCTTAGTAACTAGGAGTATTCATGAGCCCCATGTTTGTCTTTTACGTAAAACAACGACATAATATGAGTACGAAAACCACCCTAGGAGTGTTTGAACGCAAATTCAAAATATAAACCTAGTGGAAGCATGCCTTGAAAGGTCCTAAAAAGAAAAAAAGAATGTATATTCCTAGAATCCTCATTCCAAAAAAAAGGTTCAAGAAGCTTGGTTATATGACTAGTAGGCTAACCACAATGATCTATTAAATTCTTGTATTTTCATGGCGTTATTGAATTAAAGTTGTTCATAACTATTAGTATTTGTGGAGTGATGATTTCAAGTCTGAATAATGCCTGCTGATATTACGGTCTTGCTTGATAGTCGATCACTTTGCAAAACTATATTTTTACTGAATGGTTAATTCAGGTTGAGAAGGCCAAGAACTTGACTACTTATGTTCAATGTGTTGAGAAAAAAAAATCTTCCTTGTGTGTTGCGATTTATTGAATCCCTCTTTTTGATTTAATGTTTTGCTTGAGGACAAGCAAGTTCTAAGTTGGAGGTGGTTTGATAAGTGTCTTTTTATGCATGTTTTATGTGTATATTTGAGTAGAATTTGAGTTATTATTATTGTTAGTTTCGTAAATGTTTGATTGTACACAGTTCATATTACCCCGAGGTGCTTTTATTGATGTAGATTGACCATTTGGAGCTAATTTTGGTGAATTTTGGACCATGGATTCATGTCAAAATATACCCGGGGGTTTAAGGATGCAAAAAAGCTCGAAATTCCAAGCTAAACGCATCATTTTGGGGCCTTTTTGGTCCAACACGACAAGGGTGTGTCGGCAACAGGACGGGTATGTTCCACCGGAGCAAAAACGAAAAACATTACACAAAATGACCTCGACACGGCCTGGCCGTGTTCCACACCACGACCGTGTCCAGTAACATGGCCTGGCCATGTTGGGAAGCACGACCATGTTATTCTGACTTTCTGTGTGATAAAACAACATGGTCTGGCCGTGCTGGGCGACACGGCCGTGTCCAAGACCTCTTTTTGCAACTTTTCCATGCGGAAATTAAGGAAAACTCACCAACCAAGCTTTTTGTTCACTTCTGTACACCTTTAACTCCCAATTTTGCTGCAACATGTCCCTATATTCCCTCAATTATCATATGAAAACAAGAATTCAACAACTCAACAATGGAATTGTAGCATTTGTCTAATAAAAGATGACATTATTAATGTGCTCTTGCACAAAAATAGTGTCTATAAAAGCCAAGAGTTTGAGTTGGGAGAGACATTCAGAAAATATTCATTGTATTCATTATATTACATCCATTAAGTAGAATTGGAATCAAGGGGTCTTAGAGGATAAAGCTTGGGGCAATATTGGATAAAAAGCCTTGGAGCAACATTATCAATCAAGAAAAGAAGTCCATTGAGATTTTAAGAAACATATGTACACCATGTCTACAATACTTAAATCTTCTTGTATAATTTATTCTTTTGTCAAAATCATGTGTAGCTAAACTCCTAGTGTTTGAATGTAATGAACTCTAGAATGAATTTGTGATTAAGGTTTGTATGCTTTTAATAAAATTCTCATGTCTTGTGTGAATCACTTATATTATGCTTTGTTCATTCGAGTTAATATTTCCGATATATTGATTTGAAATCTATTCCTCATTGGGTAATCGAGAGATTTATGGTGAGAAAGAACCTTTATAAGTGAAAAGAGTTGCATGCAATCCTAGATATAGGACGACATAAATCTTCTGGATTTGGGGTCAAACCTAATATGAGAATTCATAAATTGTGATAATGCAATCTTGGGGATTTTAACTAGAAAGAGATTTCAGTTAATCAACTTGATATTAGGAGTTTTTCACCTTGAAATTTTATTAAAAGAGGATGATTTTTGCTTAAGGGGTTATGGTTGTATTTTTATCTTGTTAAATCACAAAATCATTCTAGAGGGGTTTACATTCAAACACATTTCTATCTCTTGATTTCTTATTTTACAAATCTTCCTTCATTTTTACCAATTATAATTTGTTAATTTAGAATCTTTATTTTCCTTATTTATCCAACAAACCTCTGAAAATTGCTAGATTAGATAACAAAAAGATGGTAATTACTAGTACTTATAATCCTCGTGGGAATGAGACTCGGTACCCAATAATCTATACTATAAAATGTTATGTGCATTTGCCTAAGGTTTTCCAGAGTAGCTTTTGAGCCATCAAGATTAAAACACACAAGAAGACATTTTTTTTCTCAACACATTGAACACAAGTAGTCAAGTTCTTAGCCTTCTCAACCCGAATTAACCATTCAGAAAAAATATAGTTTTGCAAAGCGATCGACTGTCAAGTAAGACCGTAATATCAACATGCATTATTCAGACTTCAAATCATCACTCCACAAATACTGATAGTTATAAACAACTTCAATTTAATAACGCCATGAAAATACAAGAACTCAATAGATATTTGTAGTTAGCCTACTAGTCATATAACCAAGCTTCTTGAACTTTATTGGAATGAGAATTCAAGGATTATACATTCTCCCTTTTTTTTAAGACCTTTCGAGGCATGCTTTCACTAGGTTTATATTTTGAATTTTCATTCAAACACTCCTAGAGTGGTTTTCCATACTCATATTCGTGTCGCCGTTTTACATAAAAGACAAACATGGGACTCATGAATGCTCCTAGTTACTAAGCAACAACAAATAGAGGAGTATAACATCGATTGATCCATTTTTTCCGTTTTTTTTTCTCATTTTTTTTCATCTACAAGCTTGGTTTAATAACTAGCTAACCACCACTAAATCATGAGTTCTCAGATGTTCATAGCGCTAAGTATCGTTGTATATGCCATAACACATCAAGTATTATGGTGTTGGAAATCTCGTTAAAATTTAGCCCACATCCACGTCAATCTATCCTAGGCAATCAATTGTTTTGCATTGAAAACATAAATTAAAAAGATAATTTAGGTGTAATTGGTCCAAGTTATTGACTAGCAAAAACTCAATTTGTTTAAAAAAAATCATATCACTTGTCAATAGACTCAAAATAAGAACAAGCACACAAGTAATCCGAGAATGTAATTGCATCCACCTCCAACTTAAAGGTTCACATTGTCATCAATGTGAAAGAAAGAGATGAACATACACACACAAAACACTCAAAAAGCAAAGAAACTAGAAGAAAATAAAAGAGATGGAAAAAGAAAAATACGACCTTACTACAAGTGTGAAATTGGTGTTGAGCGATGATTGGGTGTTTAGTACGGGACCTTCATCGGCATCTTCATACCTAATCAAGGATAAACAACACACAACGCTAATACCGTGAAATCTCAAATATTCCCAATTAAGACAACAAAGAAAGATGTTCATAGTTTTTTTAAAGGACCCAAAACTATCAAAATGTGATTTAAAAATGACTCTAAGGACTTGTGATTATTTTGAAAGAAAACAAAAAAAAAATACACACAAAGCATCGGGATGCCTCCCGGGTAGCGCTTCTTTAGAGTCATATAGCTGGACCATTTACCCAAATGTGGAGATTAGTCGGGTGGAGCCTCGGACTTATGAAAATCCCTTGGGCATTTAGTAGAATTACCTCCAACTTCAAGCTTCAAAATGTGCTCTTTGACCTTTCGGGTCTCTATTTTGGAAATAAGCCTCCTAAGAAGATTATTTTTTGTGGGTTGGCCTGTACTTTCAACAAATTGTTTCTCCAAAAGATTTTTAGTTTTCACATTACTCAAGGAAACTGAGTCAACAAAAGAACAAGTATCTTCCTTATCAATTTCAACATGAATTTTAAAAATTACTTGCTCATCCCCTACTCTCAAAGTGAATTTTCCCTCATGCACATCAATGATTGATATTGTCGTAGCCAAGAAAGGACGCCCAAGAATTAGAGAAACCTCAATATTATCATGCATGTCAAGAATAAAAAAATCAACTGGGATTATGAATTTATCAATCTTGACTAACACATCATTAATAATACCTCTAGGATGTTTAATCGATTTATCGGCCAAATGAATGTCCATCCTAATAGGCTTAAGTTCGCCTAATCCCATATGCTTGAATGTTTCATAAGACATCACAATGATACTAGCTCCTAAGTCAGCTAGTGCCCTATCAACAGGTAAACCATCAATTGTACAAGGGATAATAAAACTTCCTGGATTATTAAATTTTTGTGGTAGTTCATTGGAAGAACATTCATCATTCAATTGCACATTTGATAATCCGTTAAGCTTATTTTCATTAGAACTGGTGTCATTTAGATCCCTTGCATGCTTTGAAGGATTATAAGTGTTAATAAAAGGATTATGTTGGGAAGGTCGAGATTTGTTACCTAGATAATCCACGTGCTTATGTGGCAGTATTGCGTGGGGGCACTCTTGGTGATTGTGTGATCCTCCACAAATTTCGCATGATAAGACTTGTATTGGTGGTTTTGGAGTCGTCAACTCATCAATCTTTTGAGTTAGAGCTTCGACTTGTGCGGCTTGCGTAAATACCGCATCTACACTATACACACCCACCGACCTATTAGTCTTACCTCGTATGGATTGCCATTGGTAGCCGTTCATGTCCATTCCTTCTATTAAATCCTGGGCGTCTTCTGGTATTTTGTTATTCAGAGTTCCCCCGGCTGCTGCATCAATCATTTGTCTTGTTAAAGAAAATAGCCCATTGTAAAATGTTTGGACTTGCATCCAAATAGGTAAGCCATGGTGTGGGCACTTCCGCAACAATTCTTAAATCTTTCCCAAGTATCATATAAGGTTTCATCATCTTCTTGAGTGAATGAAGAGATTTCATTCCTCAATCTTGTGATTTTTACCGGTGGAAAATACTTCAAAAAGAATTTTTCAGCCATAACATTCCATGTTGTAATCGTTCCTTTTGGCAAAGTATTTAAGCAATGTTTTGCTCGTCCCCGAAGAGTGAATGGGAACAGGCATAGGCGAATGGCATCGTCAGATACCCCATTGATTTTGAAGGTATCACAAATTTCAAGAAAATTTGCAATGTTTTTATTGGGATCTTCATCTGTAGACCGTCCAATTGGACAAATTGTTGCACCATTTGAATAACATTCGGTTTGATCTCAAAATTATTGGCGGCAACAATGGGTCTTACAATGCTTGACGACGTGCCATCCATGGATGGCTTGGCATAATCATACATGCTTCTTTGTGGTTCATCCACTATGGCAAAATCTTTGCTTTTGTCTATATCCTCCTCGTAGTCTGTATTAATGATTTCCTCCGTGTTACTACCGGCGGTCTCGCGCTTCCCACCTCGACGATGAATAGGCATGCACTGCGGTAAATAAAAATGAGAAGTGTTAATCAAGACTCACAAAGATAGATAAGAAGAAAAACAATAATAAAGTAAAACAAATGATTAGATTAACAATAATAAAGCGTTCCTAATATTACAATCCCCGACAATGGCGCCAAAAACTTGATTGCTCAAAAGCTACTCTAAAAACCTTAGGCAAGTGCACCTATCATTTTATAGTATAGATTATTGAGTACCGAGTGTCATTCCCACGAGGATTATAAGTACTAGTGATTACCGTCTTATTGTTATCTAATCTAACAATTTTCAGTGGTTTGTTTGTGAAAAACTAAGAAAATAAAGAATCTAAATAATCAACAAATTACAATTGATAAAATAAAAGGAAAATTGTAAAATAAGAGATCAAAAGATACAAATGTGTTCGAATGTAAATTCCTCTAGAATGCTTTTGTGATTTAAACAAGATAAAATACAACCTTAAACCCTTAAGCAATTACCAACCTCTTTTAACATAATCTCATGTTTCATGAACCGTAGAAATTCCCAATTTAAGTTAAACCCTCTTTCAAGGTGAAAAACTCCTAATCTCAAGTTGATTAACTGAAATCTCTTTCTAGTTAAAACCCCCAAGATTGCATTATAACGATTTGTGAATTCCCATATTAGGTTTGACCCTAATCCAGAAGATTTATGTCGTCATATATCTAGGATTGCATGCAACTCCTTTCACTTATATTGGTTCTTTCTCAACATAAATCTCTCGATTACCCGATGAGGAATAAAATTCAAATCAATATCCTAAAAATATTAACTCAAATGAACAAAGCATAATATAAGTGAATCGCATAAAACATGAAGATTATATTAAAAACATACAAGCCTTAATCACAAATCCATCCTAGAGTTCATTACATTCAAACACTAAGAATTTAGCTACACATGATTTTGACAAAAGAATAAACTACATAAGAAGATTTAAATGCTGTAGACATGGTGTACTTATCTTTTCTCAAAATCTCAAATGGACTTCTTTCTTGATTGAATCCAATGATGTTGCTCCAAGCCTTGTTCTCCAAGTTATTCAATCTCCCACTCTATTTTCCCTCTCTTCTCTCAATATAATTTGCTCTCTATGTACATGAATCTTGAATGAATCAACAATGAATTATGAATGAGTAATGAATCCCCCAACTCATAGTCTTGACTTTTATAGACATTGTTTTTGTGTAAGAACACATTAACAATGTCATCTTTTGTTAAACAATTGCTCCACTTCCATAGTTGAGTTGTTGAATTCTTATTTTCATGTGATAATTGAGGGAATATGAGGACATAGTGCACCAAAATTGGGTGTTAAAGGTGTACAAAAGCGATTGAAAAGCTTGGTTGGTGAGTTCTCCATGATTTCAGCCTAAAAAGTTGCAGAAAAGTGTCCCGGACATGCCATGTTGCCCAACACGGCCATGCCGTGCTGTTTTTAAGCATTTTTGGCTCAGCAGGACATGACCGTGTTGGCCAACACGGCCTGGCCATGTTGGAGTCTGTCCAAGCCCTCAAATTCGTGATTTTTGCCCTGTTTGAACATGGCCGTGTTGCCCAACACACCCTGGCCGTGTTGTCCGAAATTCACCAAAAATAGCTCCGAACGGTCAATCTACATCAATAAAAGCACATCAGAGTAATATGAACTTTGTACAATAAAAAATTTACGAAATTAACAATAAAATAACTCAAATTCTACTCAAATAATCACATAAAACATGTATAAAAAGAGACTTGAAGTAGCTCCATGTCTGTTTTGTGCATCTGGTTTATTTTGAACATATGATCCCACTGTCTCTGCTGAAAAATTGCATTATCAGCACTCTAAATCACCAATTTGACGAATAAGGATTTGAAGTAGCTGGCTTGTTCTCTTCTCAGTGCCTTTATCTATGATGTCCATTCCCAAATCCTTAGAACTGATCCTCGAATGTCTCCAGAGATCATAACATCGTGATTGTCCAACCGTTGGTTGAGTTCAGCAAACCCTCTTTCCATGTTTTTATTTCAGAACAGATAGCCTTGAAGGCTTTTCGGAAGTCTACTGCTTTAGGTGACTGTTCTTTTGGCCACACTGTGTCGAAGTCAAACCCAAACGGTACAACTCGTTAGTCATCTGGAGCCTCAAATTCTTCAAGATGTATCTCTACTGTATACTTGGCACATTCTTCAACAGTTTCAGTCTCTAGTGGTACCTCCGCCACAAATGGAAAATAGTCATATAATAGATCATTTGGGACCACAGAAATGTCTCCCACTCCTCCTTCAGGAGTCTTGCCTTTGTCCTTTTGACTTGCTTCAGCTCAGTGTGCATCAGTTGTGTCAAAAGCGTCATTGGCAGTCGTAGTTGTGTTAACTGTGGGGTGATGATCCTCAAGCTGTCTCAATAGCTTCATTGGTCTCGATGGGTGCTTCGCCCGACTTTCCGTGGCCTCAACTGAATCATGGGCTGGTGATGGCACCATTGGGGGTGGGCCATAAACTAATACAAACTTTGATAAGGCAGCTTCCTCGCGTGCCTTCTCCATTTCTATTGCCTTCTCCTCTATCTCTGGGTCCTCTACAGATTTTTGTTTGGGATTGGACTCAGCTTCATTTTTAGAGTACACAAATTTGATGGACACATTTTCTTCAGAGTCAAGCAATGCACTTTGATCTCTTCCATTCCAGGCGACTGGTTGGTTGAGAGCGCATTTTTACTTTTTAGTAGAAATATTACTTAAGGAAGTCTCCCTCCTTTAGGCCTTCAGCACCCTGAACAGTAGTTTCAACCGCTATAGGGCCTTCTACAATCCCTTTTGCAGACTCAGTTATATTAGGGTCTTGGACATTCTTCCCTTCTGCAGACGGAGCTACATTAGGGTCTTGGATTGTGGTATCCTTCAAGGTCTCAACCTCTTGGATTGCACTTTCATGACCAGTTGTCTCAACTGCCATAGTCTCTTGTCCATCATTTGCCTTAGCTGCAGCAACATCGTCATTGGCCTGCAGCGTAGTTGGAAATTCAGTTGAGACAGTCTTAACCATCTGAGCCTCGTCAATCCCACTCTATTGTACTATTTTAGCCTCCCTATCACCTCCTATCTGCAATTTTGTAAGGTTTCCCATAGCCTCCTCCAACCAGGTTGTGGCGTGTACAGTTTCCCCCTCAGCTGGTGCACCAGTGATTCACGATTAGTGGGGTTACTGGACAAAAGAGACTCAATTATTGTTCCCTTTGGGTGATCAGTCGACTGGGCAGTTGTCTCAACAACTTTCGTAGGGGTTGGCTCCGATAAGTTGCCCATTTCATCTCCTTACTTAGCTTCATCGCCAATGTCTCTGGATTGTCCATCGAAGTGAGCTGGGGAGGTAGAGGCTTCAATGGTCCTCACCATCTCAAGACTGTCAGGATAAGCAGGAGATAGCACAATAAGATCATCATCATCCTCTTGTTGCGTAGGCTCTTTAGCATCCTTGCCTTCTTTAGCAACCATGGCATCGGTCTGAGGGGATTATACAACTAACTCTACTTGTCTGTTGTCAGCTGTGTCAGGTTCGGATTCCTCAACTGTTGGCCTAACCGTTGTCTTCATGTGGTTGGGCAGCAATAGCTGATTCATGCTCAATGTCCATCACATCATCACAATCAATAGTGAAATCCTGCAAATAAAGTCTGCAGTTCTTCAACAACAACCTATTCCTTCTTAGTTGTCCCTGACTCAGCTGGCTCAGTAGCTAAATCGGACTTCTTCACCAGCTTTATTCCAATTTTCCTTTCCAATGGAACATCAGGTTCCACATTCTCTTGCTCCACAGTTGTAAAAGTTATCTGTCCTCATTTCTATTTCTTGGCTACAATAGGCTTACGAGGCACAATTGTTCTTTTCTTTCGGACAACTGGATAGAGAGCTGAAGTAGGGGTTTTCTTAGGTGCAGTGACTGGAGCAGGCTTAGGGGAGATGGGTCTTGGCAGAAGCAGCTGTGTCCACAGGAACATGTTCAACTGATTCCCCCTCGCTGGTAGCAGATTTCTTTCCATGTGCCTGCGTCTGGGCACTGGAAAAATTTTCCTTAAACATGTTTTTATTGGCATGGAAGGGTTTCCCATTCCGGAGAGGAACACCCTTCTTCTCAATCAAATGACCTAAGACCAGGCCATATCCGAGCGAGCTTCCAAATTTCCCATCATCACCAACTGACATATTCATTACATTTTGGTACAGCTTACCAAAAAGGAACTCTGCCCAGTTGACTTCCTTCTCTTCCATAATAGCTTCCATAACAATTAGCTTGGTCTGAGAGAGTTGATTGAAGAACCCAAACTTAATGTCAACGCATTTTTCTACCACATCCATCAGCTTGTGGTAGTCTTCCTGTAGGTCCCAAGGGGTGTGAGTTAGGTTTAGAAGGGCGGGGGGTTGAATAAATCTTACCAATTTTTTGATTTTAGTCCTTTTAAAATATTACAAAGTTAACACAAATAGCTAAGTCCTTGAGTGATAAGTGTCATTTTGTACATATTTTGTATTATTAATTCAATAGTTTTTGAATTGTTTTGTTAGAAAAATCATAGTTTCTCAAGTATTTCTGTAGCATTTCATCGTGTGATGTGTTTAACATTATAGGTGGAGAGCATTTGGAGCAATGTGAAGCCAATATTACTTGAAAAAGGCAAGAAAATCACTCAACATGACTTGGGGTGTCAAGTAACATGGCCATGTTCAAAAAAGAAGGAAATAAATTGGATAAAAATTGGAAAAAGGGTCAAAAACGGCCAAACCGTGTCACCACACGGCCATGTTGAAGGGGATCAAAAGAGGAGAAAAAATCGCACAAAACAGGCCCGAACACGGCCTGGCGTGTCGTACAACACACGGTGTCGTGCAAACACGGCCTGGCCGTGTTGTCCAACACGGCGGTGTCGGGCGTGTTTCGGCAATTTTGCTCTGACGGCTGGCCGTCTTTGCCCAACACTGGCGTGTCAGGGACCTCTTTTTGCAACTTTTCTTTGCGGAATTTGGGGAAAACTCACCAACCAACCCATTTTGGCCACTTTTGTACACTTTTAACACCCTATTTTGCTGAAACATGTCTCCATGTCCCCTCCTCATCACTTGAATACAAGAATTCACCAACCAACAAGGAAAATGGGGGTGATTGTTTAATAAAAGAGAGTACTATCAATGTATTGGTTGCCTATAAAAGCGAGGTTGAAATTGGGAGAGGCATTCATTAGATACTCGGGAAATATTCATTGTATTCATTTCATTAAGTAGAATTGGGATCAAGGGTCTTGGAGAAGAAAGCAGGGGCAATATTGGAGAAGAAGGCTTGGAGCAACATCATCAATCAAGGAAGAAGTCCATTGAGGTTTTGAGAAAGATAAGTACACCATGTCTACAATGCTTAAATCTTCTTGTGTAATTTACTCTTTTGTCAAAATCATGAGTAGCTAAAATCTTAGTGTTTGAGTGTAATGAACTCTAGAATGGATTTGTGATTAAGGTTTGTATGTTTTTAATAAAATTCTCATGTCTTGTGTGATTCACTTATATCATGCTTATCTCATTCGAGTTAATATTTCCGTATATTAATTTGATATCTTTTCTTCATCGGGTAATGTCGAAAGATTTATGGTGAAAAAGAAATTGTATAAGTGAAAAGAGTTGCATGCAATCCTAGATATAGGGCGACATAAATCTTACGGATTAGGGTCAAACCTAATATGGGAATTCATAAATCGTTATAATGCAATCTTGGGGTTTTAACTAGAAAGAGATTTGATTAATCAACTTGAGATTAGGAGTTTTTCGCCTTGAGAAAGGGATTAACTTAAATCGGGAATTTCTACGGTCCACATAGCATGAGATTTTATTAAAAGAGGTTGGTTTTTACTTAAGGGCTTATGGTTGAATCTTTTAACTTGTCAAATCACAAAAACATTCTAGAGGATTTACATTCAAACACACTTTTATCTCTTGATTTCTTATTCTACAAATTTTACTTCATTTTTACAATTTATAATTTGTTTTCCTTTTTCATCAAACAAAAACTCGAAAATTGTTAGATTAAATAACAAAAAGACGGTAATTATTAGTACTTACAATCCTCGTGGGAATGACACTCGGTACTCAATAATCTATACTATAAAACGGTAGGTGCATTTGCTACGGTTTTAAAGGTAACACGAGCCATCAAGTTTTTAGGCGCCGTTCTTGGGATTGTAATATTAAGAACATCTTATTTTTGTTAATTTAATCATTTTTTTATTTTCATCAATTGTCTTTCTAGGTGTCTATCTTTGTAAGTCTTGGATTATACTTATCCTCCTTGTTTACTATAGTGCATGCCTACTCGTCGTCGAATCAGAGGCGAGACCGCCGGTAGCAACACGAGAGGAAAGTATTAGTACGTTCCCACGAGGAGGATACTAACGAAAGCAAGGATCCCGATATGGCGGATGAACAACAAAGAACCATATGCGACTCACGCCAAGCCATCTATGGATGATGCGTGCGTCTAGTATCGTAAGGCCATTTTGTTGCGACCAATAATTTCGAAATCAAACCGAATGTCATTCAAATGGTGCAACAATTTGTCGATTAAATGACTTACCAAGGCGAAGATCCAAATAATCATATCGCGCCAATTTCCTCGAAATTTGCGATCTTTCAAAATAAATGGAGTCTCCGACGATGCCATCCGTTCGCTTGTTCCCATTTACTCTTGGGGGCGGGCTAAACAATGGTTAAACACTTTCTGCGAAGGGAACAATCACAACATGGAGCATTATGGCGGAAAAATTCCTTTTAAAGTATTTCCCACCCGCTAAAACCGCACGATTGAGGAATGAGATCTCTTCATTCACTCAAGAGGACGATGAAACCTTGTACGACACTTGGGAGAGATTCAAAGAATTCTTTGCGAAAATGCCCACATCATGGTCTTCCCATTTGGATGCAAGTCCAAACATTTTACAATGGGTTGCTCTCATCGACAAGACAGGATGATTGATGCGGCGGCAGGGAGGAACATTGAACAATAAGACACCCGGCCGCCCAAGATCTCATAGAAAGAATGGCCATAAATGGCTATCAATGGCAATCCGTGCGAGGAAAAACCAACAGGTCGGTGGGAGTATATAATGCGGACGCGGTGGTGACACTAGCCGCACAGTCGAAGCTCTAACTCGAGAAAATAGACGGGTTGGCGGCAAAACCACCACCACCACAACAAGCCTTCTCATGCGAGACTTGTGGAGGATCGCACAACCACCAAGATTGCCCTCACGCGATACCGCCGCATGAACAAGTGGATTATCTAGGTAATCAATCTCGACCCTTTCAAAATAATCCTTTCAAAGAACACTTATAATCCAGGTTGGCGTCAACACCCGAACTTTAGTTGGGGAAATCAAGGTCAGCGAAGCTTAATCCAAACGCACTCCCCAATTCATCGCACCTCCGGTTTCCAACCGCGAAACCAAGTTTGGAGGACTTACTTGTCCAAATTCGTCCAAACAACGGAAACCCGTTTCACGGCCACCGAAACATCCTTAAGGAACCAAGAAGCATCCATTCGCAACTTGGAAAATCAAATTGGTCAAATTGCCAAAATGATCTCCGAAAGGCCACAAGGGAGCTTACCTAGCAACACCGGCCAAATCCAAGAGAGAAGCAGGTAAAAAGCAATTACTCTAAGGAGTGGAACAAAGCTAGGCAATCTGAGATGCTTAGGAGGAGGCGAACCCACGCCCATACAACAAAAAGACGAACGGTATCGAAGGAAACAAAGAAAATGGTACGGAATTCCAACCACCTATTCCGTATCCAAGTCGATTGCGTAAGGACAAACATGACGACCAATTTGGTAAGTTCTTGGATTTATTTAAACAATTGCACATCAATATTCCTTTTGTTGAAGCCCTTTCCACGGATGCCAAAATATGCCAAGTTCTAAAAGATCTTCTTTCAAATAAGAAGAAGCTTGAAGAAATATCCATGGTGCAATTAAATAAGGAATGCTCGGCAATTTTGCAAAACAAGTTACCTCGAAAAATCAAAGATCCGGGAGTTTTACTATTCATTGTCATGTCGATAATTTGACGTTTGATCGGGCATTGGCCGATCTAGGGGCTAGCATTAACTTGATGCCTTATGATTTATTCAAACAAATGGGTCTAGGGAGCCAAAACCAACTAGGATGAGCACTGCAATTAGGTGGATCTATTAAATATCCTAGAGGCATTGTTGAAGATGTTTTAGTCAAAGTCGATAAGTTTATATTTCTGTCGATTTTGTAATTCTTGATATGCATACGGATGTCGAAGTCCCTTTGATCCTAGGGCGTCCATTTTTAGCTCTTTGCTAAGGCAATCATTGACGTGCATGATGGCAAACTAATTTTAAGAGTCGAAGATGAACAAGTCATTTTTAAAATCGCTACATTAATGAAAAATACGATAGATAAAGATGACTCTGTTTTGCTATTGATCTTATCGATATGGAGATAACCAACTCTCTACCAAGCATGATTTCTAACGAATTCTTGGAGACTTGTATTGTTCAAAGTGCGGGTATATCGGATGAAAAC
This sequence comes from Rehmannia glutinosa, assembly GCA_016081115.2. NCBI lineage: Eukaryota > Viridiplantae > Streptophyta > Magnoliopsida > Lamiales > Orobanchaceae > Rehmannia > Rehmannia glutinosa. The sequence continues at coordinate 978,472 of CM071932.1, read as the reverse complement.
CCTTTCTTAGGGAATCCGTACTCGCATTGGAGGAAAACGAACCAGCGAACGAGAAAGAGTTCGAAAAAATTGAAAACTCACAGGTGGGGCATATCAAACCATCCATTGAGGATCCACCACTGTTGGAGCTGAAGGAGTTACCCAAACACTTGGAATATGTATTTCTAGCCGAGAACGCCAAACTTCCCGTAATTATTTCCTCTAATTTATCTTCTCATCAAAAGGATAGATTGTTGGCAATATTACGGAAACATAAAAAGGCCATCGCTTGGAAAATCTCCGACATTCGAGGGATTAATCCTTCCTTTTGCACTCACAAGATTCTGATGGAGGAAAATTTCAAGCCGATTGTTCTACCTCAGCGTCGCTTAAATCCAAACATGAAAGAGGTGGTTAAAGCGGGGTAATCAAACTCTTTGGATGATGGGCTCATCTATCCAATCTCACGGCGATAATTGGGTAAGTCCGGTTCAAGTGGTCCCAAAGAAAGGTGGGATGACGGTGGTACCAAATGAAAAGAACGAACTTATTCCGATCACGAATGGTAAATGGGTTGGCGAGTTTGCATCGATTACGAAGCGACTTAACGATGCTACTCGCAAGGACCACTTTCCCTTACCTTTTATTGATCAAATGCTTGAACGTTTATCCGGTCACCTCTATTATTGCTTCCTTGATGGCATGTCGGTTATTTTCGGATCGATAGCAGGAGGACCAAGAGAAAACCACTTTCACTTGTCCCTACGATGCGTTCGCCTATAGACGCATGCCTTTTGGATTGTGCAACGCACCAAAGAACTTTTCAACGTTGTATGCTTGCCATCTTGACGAGTTTGTAGAGGAAATCATGGAAGTCTTCATGGATGACTTTTCGGTTTTTGGGGATTCATTTGATCTTTGTCTTGCAAATCTTAAAAAAGTCCTTGTTCGTTGCGAAGAGACTAACCTGGTACTTAACTGGGAAAAGTGCCACTTCATGGTACAAGAAGGTATTGTTTTGGGGCATAAAATTTCTTGCAGGGGAATTGAAGTTGACAAAGCGAAAGTTGATACAATTTCCAAATTGCCACCGCCCGCCTCGGTGAAGGCTATCCGGCTTTTTGGGGCACGCCGGGTTTTATAGGCGCTTTATCAAAGATTTTTCAAAAATCGCCCGGCCGCTTACTCGTCTTTTAGAAAAGGATGCAGTTTTTGATATCAACGATGAATGTCTCCAAGCATTCAACACTTTGAAAGAAAAACTCACCACTTCTCCCATCATGGTGGCTCGGATTGGTCTCAACCGTTCGAACTCATGTGTGATGCTAGTGACTACGCGGTAGGAGAGCTGTCTTGGGCAACGAAAAGATAAACATTTCCGGCCAATTTACTATGCAAGTAAGACTTTGAATCTGCTCAATCACACTATACAACTACCGAAAAGGAACTACTTGCGGTGGTTTTCGCCTTTGACAAATTTCGCTCATACTTGATTCTATCCAAAGTCATTGTTTATACGGATCACTCGCTTTACGCTATTTTCTCGACAAAAATGACGCAAAACCATGACTAATTCGATGGGTTCTCTTACTCCAAGAATTCGATGTGGAGATAAAAGATAAGCGGGTGCGAAAATCTTGCCGCCGACCACCTATCTCGGCTTGAGCACTCGCGGACCGATGAGCAACACAATGGACATATCAACGATTCTTTCCCGGATGAGCAACTCTTTGCCCTCAACTCAATTTCAATTGATATTCCTTGGTTTGCGATTTCGCTAATTATCTTGCGGGGAAAAGTTCTCCCAAAAGGGATGACCCATCAACAAAAGAAGAAATTCTTTTCGGACCTCAAGTATTATATTTGGGACGATCCCCACCTCTTCCGAGTTTGTGCGGATCAAATCATACGAAGGTGTGTTGCACTTCCCGAAACAATCTCCATTTTGAATCATTGTCACAAAGGACCCACGGGTGGGCATTATCAAGCAAATACTACGGCACGCAAGGTCCTTGAGTCGGGTTTTTATTGGCCTACACTTTTCAAAGACGCAAAACGGTATGTTGAAACTTGTGATAGTTGTCAACGAACAGGGAATATTTCTCGAAGAAATGAAATGCCCCAAAACGGTATACTTGTTTGTGAAATTTTTGATGTTTGGGGTATTGATTTTATGGGACCTTTTCCTATGTCGTTTGGCAATAAATATATTTTGGTAGCCGTTGACTACGTGTCTAAGTGGGTAGAGGCTCAAGCTTTACCTAAAAATGATGCTCAGTGGTGGTGCATTTTCTCAAAAAACTTTTTACCGGTTTGGTACACCACGAGCCATCATTAGCGATAGAGGCACTCACTTTTGTAATAATCAATTTGATAAGGTTTTAAAGCGTTATGGTGTCACACACCGAGTCGCGACCGCTTATCATCCCCAAACTAGCGGTCAAGTCGAAGTGTCCAACCGCGAATTAAAACAAATTTTGGAAAAAACGGTTGGGCACTCTCGCAAGGATTGGTCCCTCAAACTCGATGATGCCCTTTGGGCTTATAGAACGACTTTCAAAACGCCAATAGGGACTACCCCATACAGGCTCGTCTATGGTAAAGCATGTCATTTGCGGTTGAGCTTGAACATAAAGCCTTTTGGGCTATTAAAATGCTTAATTATGATTTGTCAAGTGCGAGGAAATAACCGTTTATTGCGGTTAACGAACTCGAAGAATGGCGAAATTCGGCATACGAGAATTCGAAAATTTACAAAGAATCGAACGCGAAACAATGGCATGACAAGCACATTAAGCACACGGGAATTCAACCGGGTGATCAAGTGTTACTATTCAATTCCCGACTTCGCTATTTCCGGGTAAGTTAAAATCCAGGTGGTCCCCATTCAACATTACTCAAGTGTTTCCTTACGGGACTATCAAAATTACGCACAAGGAAATGGGCACCTTTAAAATAAAACGGACACCGTCGAAGCTTTATTTTGGGGGAACCATCGATGATAATTATAGAGATTCCCTCAAGCTTGAGGATCCCAAATTCATCACACAATTAGAGGTGAATCAGTCCAGCTATACGACACTAAAGAAGCGCTACCCGGGAGGCAACCCGATGATTTTTGTGTCAATTTGTTTCCAATTTGTACTTAGGATTCATTTTTTTTTACTCGGGATGATATTTAATTAAAAAAAAGAAAAAAAAATACAGCCCGGAACACGGCCTGGCCGTGTCTTCCGACATGGCCGTGTCAAAATTCCCCAATTTTCCCTTTTTAAATTTTAAAAAAAAAAAATTGAAAATTGGCCCGAACACGGCCGGGCCGTGTCGCCCGACACGCCCGTGTTCGGGCCCAAAAAAATATATGTCGCAAACAGCCCGGAACACGGCCGTGTCCGGGCTGTTAAAAAACATGGGGGGTCGAATTGGGTTATTTTTTCCGATTTTTTTCATTCCAAAACCCTAAAAACCCCTCTTCTTCACCAAAATTTTCCCCAAATTCACCTCACTCTTCTATCTAAACTCAAAATTCTTCCATAAAACACCATCTTCCATCCATTGCCAACACTTCTACCGATTGATTGTTGGGAATTTTGTGGGCTTTTGGGAGATTTCTCTTTTAGGTTTTTATTTCAAGGTATGATTTTCTATGTTATTTTTTTTTTGTTTAATTTCATCATTTTTGTTTTTATGCTTTCAATTTGTTCATAAATGTTTGAAATTTCTATCATTTAGGGCTTTTTGATTTAACTTAAATTTTTGGAATTTTTATGCCTAATTATTTGTGTTGAAGATGAGGGTATTTTTGGATTTTATGGTGATAATGTTGGCCCCATGTGCTATTGAAATTTGTATGGGTAAAATCATGTGAAGTCAATTGTTGGAATTATCTTGCTTAATTTCACCAACAAAATTGGTCCTAAACGAATAAAAGGGTTTATTGTTGCTTAAATATAACGATATGAGCGTTTGTTGATTGATTGATTGTTAGAATCATATGATTGATCATGAGTGGAAACCGTGCTTTGTTGTAACCTACTTGCTATTTTGATGAGAACTTGAAGGTGATGGGATGATGTTGTTGTTGGGAATTTAATTGAGGCATGGTTTTTATAGGATAGTTGGTTTTCAAAGAAATATTAATAAACTTCCTTGTATTGCATGTTCTTTGTCAAAAAATTCCTTTTTCAGGACTACCATTTCAAAACGAGTCGAGTTACCGCTCCTTCCGGGTCTGGGGGACCCTCTAGCTCTTGCCGCCCCTCCCGGGCTAATCCACCAAGTAATCGTCACGGCATTCTATTCCGGGATGACGAGCAAGCAACCCGATATCAACAATTATTGAGTAAACCATTGCACAACACCAGGTATCCGGACGCCACGACATTAGAGACTCTTGGGCTACAAGAAGATATTGATTGGATGTTTGAACAAGTTGGGTAGGGACAATAAAGCACCAACTTATGAGCGCGTCACACTGGAATTCCTTAGCTCATTTAACGCCGAAATCCTCACGGGAACTCATGCTAGGGACGACCTCATCCCTTTTCGCTTGTTCAATCAAGAGTATACATTGACTCTTGCCGACTTCAATCAAATATATGGTCTTCCAATTGATGGTAACAGACGCTTTCCTAGCGACTTTAATGCACAATGATTTTGGAATGAAATAGCTCCTTCATATGACTATGTTGCTTCTCGTGCTAAAGTATCACGCGTAATAAATCCTTGTTTTCGTTATATGCATCGTGTGATGGCTAGCACACTTTTCGGTAGGGGGGAAAGTGACGGGAATTTGAGGAAGGACGAACTCTTTTTTTTTATGGGCTATGGTCTATGGCAAACACCTTGACACCGGGTCTCACTTAGCATGCCATTTTCAGAAAGTCGGGCGGGGTGAATGTAGTAAAATTCTTGTTGGAGGCCTAATCACTCCAATTGCTCTTCACTTCGAGCATGACTTAACGGATTTACAACAAGCGCGAGGAAGCACGCGTATTGATCTCGAGGTATGTACTGCTATAAAATTAATTGAAAGAATCAATGATCAATTTTGCTTGCTTTTTCGACATACATCCCAACGACTATTACTTCCCGACCCGGCCTGAACTACAATTAAGTAATCGTGACAATTGGTTGATGGGTATGCGACCGCAATCTGGAGGATGACGAAATCGCCTTGAACTACCTCCCATAGAGGATGATGCTCCCGAATCCCCATCTCCTCCAAGGGTTCACCACCCCATACTCCTTCATCTCACCCACCACCACCACCGCCACCGCATGAACAAGTCAATCTTCAAGCTATTCTCACAGGGAGCAACAACACCAAAGAGACATGCTATCATATCAACAAATGATGCTCGAACGCCCGACGAGAATATGCTTGACCGCCAACAACAAATGATGGAGCAGGCAATTTGGCGTCATTAGGGATATTCGAGAGGACCAACAATAACAAAATGCCCTTTTATCTCAACTCCATCAATGGCACCTCTCTCAAGGACACTTCCCACCACCGTCATAAGGTCGTATTTGTCTTTGTCTTAGTTTTTGTTTCCTTTGCTCCATTTTGTATCCCATCTCCTCTTCACATTGGGGACAATGTGACCCTTGAAGTTGGGGGTGGCGAGATTTGTTAGAACGCTTGGATTTGAACTATTTTCTTTAGCTTTGCGTGTTTTAGCTTTCTTTGTGGATATTTCGTTTTCTTTTTACGCACCTTATCAATACCTTGCAAACAAACATGAGGTAATTTTTTTTACAATTAGATAGGTTGGTTGTGGATTGGTTATGACCATTTTTATCCCGAAAAAGTCATCTTTTTGAAAACTCAAATTGCCAAAATGTTTTTAAACTGCGTGACTCTAGTAAAAGGATGAATTTGGCCAAAAGAGTTTAATGTCATGAAGTTAGCTTGGACTTTGCTTAAATCTAGATACTTTGTGTCATGATCACTAGAGAAACCATAACTCGGGTTTGAAAAAAAAAAAACGAAAAAAAAAATGTGCTAATACTGTTATATAAAGGGACAAATCGAGGTTATATTCCTCTGTTTGTTGTTGCTTAGTAACTAGGAGCATTCATGAGCCCCATGTTTGTCTCTTACGTAAAACGGCGACACAAATATGAATATGGGACACCACCCTAGGAGTTTTTGAAAAGACATTCAAAATTTAAACCTAGTGGAAGTTTGCCTAAAAAATGTCCGATTTTATAATTATATTTGCAATATAAAAAAAAAAATTGAAAAGACCCGAGTTTTGGACTTCTCCTTTTATCATTACATTTTTGTATTTGATCTAAGCATATGAGCGACAAATTTTTCGTGATATGACAAGCTGTGATGTTTTGAACGATTCCAATTATTGAAGTCATTCTCTTTTTAACAAATTGGTTGATTTGAAAAACGGATGGATTGACTTAATTGGGAAGGAAAAGGTTAGCGATTCACTTCAATCATGTCGAAATTGTGAAAATAGATATCTCTTTTTGTTTTCAACCCATCTCTTTGTTTTAAAAATTGCTTGAGGACAAGCAAAATTTCCAAGTTGGAGGCGGTTTGATAAGTGTCATTTTGTACATATTTTGTATTATTAATTCAATAGTTTTTGAATTGTTTTGTTAGAAAAATCATAGTTTCTCAAGTATTTACTGTAGCATTTCATCGTGTGATGTGTTTAACATTATAGGTGGAGCAATTTGGAGCAATGTGAAGCCAATATTACTTGAAAAAGGCAAGAAAATCACTCAACATGACTTGGGGTGTCAAGTAACATGGCCATGTTCAAAAAAGAAGGAAATAAATTGGATAAAAATTGGAAAAAGGGTCCAAAACGGCCAAACCGTGTCACGAACACGGCCATGTTGAAGGGATCAAAAGAGGAAAAAATAGCACAACACGGCCGTGTCGGGCGTGTTTCGGCAATTTTTTGCAAAGACGGCCTCTTTGGCCGTCTTTGCCCAACTGGCGTGTCAGGGACCTCTTTTGCAACTTTTCTTTGCGGAATTTGGGGAAAACTCACCAACCAACCCATTTTGGCCACTTTTGTACACTTTTAACACCCTATTTTGCTGAAACATGTCTCCATGTCCCCTCCTCATCACTTGAATACAAGAATTCACCAACCAACAAGGAAAATGGGGGTGATTGTTTAATAAAAGAGAGTACTATCAATGTATTGGTTGCCTATAAAAGCCAAGGGTTGAAATTGGGAGAGGCATTCATTAGATACTCAGGAAATATTCATTGTATTCATTTCATTAAGTAGAATTGGGATCAAGGGGTCTTGGAGAAGAAAGCTTGGGGCAATATTGGAGAAGAAGGCTTGGAGCAACATCATCAATCAAGGAAGAAGTCCATTGAGGTTTTGAGAAAGATAAGTACACCATGTCTACAATGCTTAAATCTTCTTGTGTAATTTACTCTTTTGTCAAAATCATGAGTAGCTAAAATCTTAGTGTTTGAGTGTAATGAACTCTAGAATGGATTTGTGATTAAGGTTTGTATGTTTTTAATAAAATTCTCATGTCTTGTGTGATTCACTTATATCATGCTTATCTCATTTGAGTTAATATTTCCGGTATATTAATTTGATATATTTTCTTCATCGGTGTCGAAAGATTTATGGTGAAAAAGAAATTGTATAAGTGAAAAGAGTTGCATGCAATCCTAGATATAGGGCGACATAAATCTTACGGATTAGGGTCAAACCTAATATGGGAATTCATAAATCGTTATAATGCAATCTTGGGGGTTTTAACTAGAAAGAGATTTCAGTTAATCAACTTGAGATTAGGAGTTTTTCGCCTTGAGAAAGGGATTAACTTAAATCGGGAATTTCTACGGTCCACATAGCATGAGATTTTATTAAAAGAGGTTGGTTTTTACTTAAGGGCTTATGGTTGAATCTTTTAACTTGTCAAATCACAAAAACATTCTAGAGGGATTTACATTCAAACACACTTTTATCTCTTGATTTCTTATTCTACAAATTTTACTTCATTTTTACAATTTATAATTTGTTTTCCTTTTTCATCAAACAAAAACTCGAAAATTGTTAGATTAAATAATAAAAAGACGGTAATTATTAGTACTTACAATCCTCGTGGGAATGACACTCGGTACTCAATAATCTATACTATAAAACGATAGGTGCACTTGCCTACGGTTTTAAAGGTAGCTTTTGAGCCATCATTGAGGGACAACTAAGTTGGTTATTCAGCAGAGTTAGCCACTCAACAGACTTGATAGAGCTGTTGATAGAATAACTCAGCTGTTTAACCTAAACCTTAACTTGGTTGTGTTGGTTTTATCAGTGGAAGACTTAACACCCTTTGATTTGTTTTAAACTTGTTTTAACACTTGATTTTAGCACTTGGTTATTAATCAGTTTGATAGCAAATAAGTTTATCAGCAGATATAAAATAAGTATGCAGAAATATAAATGTGCTGAAAAATAAATGATCTGATTGATTTTTATAGAGGTTCGAAGATGGGATAATTTTTCTAATCCTATCTTCTCCAACTCCTGGAGGAATCCACTATGTAAAACATCTGTTTACAAAGTTGTCAACAGTCTAGAGACAACCTTGGTCACACAGCTGGCTTCTCTTCCGACTCAGCTTCTTCATAGGGCAGCTGCCTTGCTACTTCAGCTAACTTTCTCAAGCTCTTGGATTTGATCACGAAGCCCTCCAATAACTTGATACTGGTTCGACCTTGAACCTTCCTACGATTCTCCTTGGATGGTAGACCCCTTTTGATTCTTCAAAAGTTTCCTCTTCAACAGTTTGAAGTTATCTTTCCTTCACAACTTTGTGTTGGATCGATTTCCTTCGAGTTTCAGGCTTGAGGATTTGCTTGAATATGCTTGAGAATATTTGCAGGTTTACAGCTTGAATATTTCTAGCTTGTTCGTGGTTCAGGTAACCTTTTCTCAATGAATTTCCTCAGCCTTTTATAGTGAACTTTCAAAAATCTGCCCGTTGAAGAGATATGCTGATTTTCAAAAGTCAATTATGTTCATTGGCTTGTCTTTTCTTGGTCCTGAATCTTAAGATGTAGACCTTTCCTCGTATTAAATGAGTTTGCAGCTTTTCAGGTTCTGACACGAGGTGCAGTGCTTCCCATTGGTTTATTCCTTTTGCACGCTTATGGGATAAGTAGAGATGTTAAACGGGCTGACCCTAGCCCTATAGGGCCAGACCTAATGGGCTTCGGGCTAAATGGGCTTCGGGCTAAACGGGCCACTTTTATACGGGCTGAAAAATGTGAACCTAACCCTAACCCTAGCGGGCTTCGGGCTAAACGGGCTGTTATCGGGCTACAAGCCAAAAAATAAAAAAAAATTATATATAAACCTAAAATTTTAAATTAAGCATGTATAACATTAAGATTCAAGTTTAATATGCAAAAAAACTAAATGATCCACAATAATAAAAGTGACACAAAGTTTATAGTTGCATACATGGATAAAGTCTTAAAAGTTCAAATTACAAAAATTCAAATGCAATTCAAACATCATCATCAATAACATTTGATCCTTCCTTGGACAAAGTATCATCTTCTGATTCTTCTTCATCTAAAATATATAAAACAACAACAAAAAATATAAATTGTTAGTAAGAAATTTATCTATATGTATATATAATTGAAATCAAATAGTAAAATAAAACTTTAAGTATCTTACCATCAACAAAACCTTGTAACCAACTACGGGTACAAAGAATAGCCTGCACATTATTACCAAGAAGTCGACTTCTATATTTAGTGAGAACACGAGCCCCTATACTAAATGCGACTCGGATCTTTCACGATGGTGATAGGAATACTTAATATATCACATGCCATAATTGATAATGCTGGACATCGCTTCTTATAATTTTTCCAAAATTCTAAAACATCTAAATTTGGAAAATACTGAAATTCAAGTGGAGGCTCATCCAAATATTGATCCAATGCAGACTTTTCATTTTGGCAATTTGATGCTTTACTCTGCCAATCTTGCATAACCTAAACAAAATGAAATAAACAAATAAGAAAAAAAAGAAACAATTAATGAAACAAACAAATAATGAATATGCCATATAAATACAAGTCCAAATAAATACTCACATCATACAAACTATCATCAACTAGTTCCTTTCCTTTCCCACCAGCTGAACCCGAAGCAAAAGATGATGAAATTGGAGTACTTTGGAAGCTACTTTCACTTGGTTGAGTAGAGGACATCCACTTCATATACTCACCAAAAAGCATTTGCAAGTTGCTTCTAATATTATCAATCTTCTCTTGGCAAGAATGTTGATCAAGTTGGGAGTAACAATATTTTATCATTCCCAATTTTGCCCGAGATCAAGCACGCCCCAAATGCAAGCACCACACACGTAATCACTCCAATACTTATCAAATTTTTCTTTCATTTTCAAAGATGCGTTCCTAATGTCTTCATCTTCGCTCTCCACATTTGCTTTCGAAAAACACTCTATTTTCCATATTTGCATGAAATACAAGTTGGAGGTCGGGTAAGAAGTTCCAGAAATCAAGTTTGTAATCACATAAAATGGGCGCAAGAACTCACACATTTTCTCCCCTCTTCTCCACTCCTCATTTGTTGGGGCAAACTTATAATTTCTATCGATCAATTGAAGACTACTAAAGGCACGCTTGTATTTAATTCCACTTTCAAGCATAGTATAAGTAGAATTCCATCTAGTAGGTACATCCAACCGCAAACCAACTTTAGTATCAATACCACCAACTTGACTAACACATTGAAAAAAGCTTTTCATCCTCCCCTCCGATCCCTTAACATATTTAATACTCTCTCTGATTTTGTTTAAAGCTTCATTAGCCACTTTCAAACCATCTTGGACAATAAGATTCAAGATATGAGCACAACATCTTACATGGAAAAATTGACCATTGCAAAGAAGACTATTTTGCGGATAAAGTCTTTCTTTCAAGAAATTTTGCATAGAATCATTAGCGAAGCATTGTCGATGTAAGAGAAAATATCTTGTGATCAATACCCCATTCTTTCAAGCACTCATACACCTTATTTGCCAAATCATACCCAGAATGTGGAGGCTCCATTTTGCGAAAGAAAGAATCTTCTTGTTCAATTTCAATTAGAATCAACAAAGTGAGCCGTCAAACAAATATAGCCTTCACTAGTACAAGCGGTCAACAATCGGATGTTAAACATATTCTCTAGGACTATCCAAAGATATAGACGATTCAACTTCTCCTTTTCAACATGATACAATTTTAAAATATCGATTAGTAGCCGTTAATCTACTAATGTTTTTGGCATCGAGGATTCAAGTACTTGATTAACTCTCTTATCCATTTGTATTCAACAAAGGAAAGTGGGAGATCATGTGAAATAATGGCCTTAGACAAAATCTCACGTACATGTTTTGGATCAATCTTTTTAGATCTTAATTTCCCTTCATCGTTTAACATCAAACCCACATCATTATATTTGACACTCTTCGATTATTTATATGACGTGAAAGAGTAGAAGTTCCGTAACTAGAGTCGTTCAAGCATAATCTTTTCCACACCCATTGCACTTCACTCTACCATTTTCAGGTTTAGAGAAATTGCTCCATACCTTCGAGGTGTTTGTTCTAGACTTTTTTGAGGGTTTCTCGGAGCTCACATTATCGGAAGGAGTAACGGATTCCAAAACTTCCACTTCATCATTGTTATAACTTTGAGAATCCATGTTTACTGCCACAAGAATTAAAACTCATTTTAGTAAAGAAACATCATCAACTATGTTTTTTAAAACTCATTTAGTAAATAAACATCATCATCCATCAATTATGTTTTTTAAAACTCATTTTACTACCAAGTGCCACAAGAATTCATTTTAAAAAATAAATCTTGATAGTCAGTGGCTTTTCATTGATAGTTATAAACTTATAATAAAACCTGAAATCAAGAGTATATTCATACCCAAATGAATTTTAATTACAAAATGGAAAACCACCAATATTTACTGGTATAATCAACAACTAAACAAGTGCACTATTGGAAAGAAAATGATACAGAGGACCACATTCGTCATTCAGACTTGGATGAGTAAAATCATACTAATACTAATAAATCAAACACTAATACTCGGATGAGGACCCACAAGTTGTAAAAATCTACAAGAAAAAAATAGCAAAACTCGTAAAAAAAAGAGAGAAAAAATGACTTACCGGGCGGCGACTGGTAGTGGTGAAAGCAGGCTTGAGGCCTTGAGCAGCGGCGCAACTCAGTAGCGATGTCCTACGGCGGGTGGCGAACTCCTACGGCGGGCGACAAACTCCTACGGTGGGCAGCGAACTGAGAGTTGTTGAAAAGGGGTTGAGAAGGGTTTCAATTTTTTCGAACAGAGAGTTGAAAAGGGTTTCAGTTTCAATTATATTTAAAACAAAAATATAAAAAATAAAAATAATAAAAATAAACAGCTAGCCCGCGGGCCAGCCCGTTTGGCCCGGCAGCCCGCCCGTTTGGCTCGCGAGCTAATAGGTCCGGGCCAAAAAGCCCGGATTTTAAACGGGCTAGCATACAGAGGCCCTAACCCTGTTTTTTTTGCGGTTTAAACGGGTTGGCCCGTTGGGCCCGGCCCGTTTAACATCTCTAGGGATAAGCACTTTAAGACTTGGCAGCATGGAAGTATTACTTATTTAAGTAATGTTCTTGACTTAAATCTAATTTCATTCGATTAACTCATCTTGGGCTTCTTTTCCTTTTCCTCTAGGTGACTTGAGTGTGCTCCAATCATTGGAAGACTCATCTGTCACTTCAACTTGAGACTTGGCTTCTTGAGTTGACTTTGGTGACGTTCCACAAATTGTTCTCACCGATACATCTTCGATCGAGTTCTTGATCTTCTATCTTGGCCATACTCAATTTGTTCCACAAATGGTAGTCTTCACTTCGATCTTGATTGACTTAATGTATTTCCAGGCATAACTGACTTGACTCAGCTTTTCGAGCCCTATCTATTACAATGAAAATTACAAGGAAAATGGGGTGCCAACTTTCTAGTTTAAGTTTTACATGGCATTCATCAAAATCAATAAAATAAATTTCCCAGCAATTTTCCCCTTTTTGATGATGCCAAAACTTTTAAAAAAATTCAAGAAAATATAAACAACAAAGATACATATAGACAATGCAGTAACAAAGAATGTATGCGTAGAATTGATCGTTTTATTGATCATAGCATTCTTGTCCTTTACACAGCTGTTTACAAAGTGTATCAGAGCATACTATATCAAAGCAAAATACAGACATCTATGCTAGGATTCAAATACAAAGTGAAAAATTACAGAAAACTTCACTAAGTATACAGATGACTTACAAAATAATGTATTTACATAAGTAAAGTACATGAAGGGTTCGCAACAACACTTCATCACATTCGCTCCCTCCTTTCCTTTTCAGCTCTGTCGAAGTCATCACCTCTTTTCCTTTTTCTTTCTTCTTCCTCATCTTTCTTCTTCTTCTCATAAGCTCTCTTCGCAGCATCATCCTTACTCTTCTTCTCGAGCCATAGCTGAGTTTGTCTTTTGTTTTCCTCTTCTTGTCTTTTCACGACCTTAGCATTCTTCCTTGCCACTTCATCATACCCAGCCCAGTAGAGTCTCCCCTTCTTTCCGAGATCTACATATTCGATATTATTTGGTATTGGATGAGGTCGAGAACCTCTTCCTCCACCACTTCTTCCTCCTCCTGCCGGGTGTGTCTTGCACGGAGTCTTACGCTTACCAATTGAATAGGCTTTGTTGGTAGTCTGCTGTTTATCAGCTTATTCACACAATTTAAGACCCTTCTCCCAGTACAGATCCTAGGCCTGGGCTAGTGACTTCTTTTGGAAATAGCCTTCAGATTCTAGCGTCTTGAATTCTTCAACTGATCTTGGCTCGGATCCGTTGTCAGGAATGGCATCTTGATCCTTCCATGCCGGAATGCCGCCGTATTGTTTCAACACTTCTTCGATGCGGGCATCCGTCTTCTTGTCAAACTCCACCATCCTTGCTTCTACGATTTGCCTTTTCTCTGACATTGGCATAGCAGAGTGTTTGATTGGCAGAGTCACTGGAAGTTTGCTGATAATTAAAGCCGTAAAATGACCCTGCTGAAGGGTTTCAGCAATCATTAACGTCAAGTCCTTCGAATGTTCCCCCTCGTTTGCTTTTCCCTTCTTCTTCTTCAAATTTGTCATCATCTTGACTTGAGACTCTTTCAACTTTTCTTCTTTTAAACTCCTTAGGGACTCCTCTTCCCCCTTTTTGGCATCATCAAAGGAAAGAGGGACCCCAGTAAACATGCCTGCGAGCATAAAGTCGAGTTTGCTGAGCGCGAAATTCTGTTTGGAGTCTATTGCGGCATAAGTTGTCCGAAAATCTGGACAATTGGCTTTGGACTCGGCTGCCACCAATTTCATTTCAGCCATGAGAAGGCTGAATTTTGCATTCATGGTCTCCTCGAGGGCGAACTTCTTTTCATTTGAAATTCACGCGGTTCCATTTGTTTTTGTGATAGGCATGCAACCTCTCAATATATTCTTGCATTTTGTGCCTGATCAAAGTGTTGTCAGTGCTCCAGACAAACATTTTATTGTATAGTGCCTTGAAATAGCGAACTTGCTCGTGTCGCATGACACTTTGCTGTTGAGACCGCTCCCTGATCCGTACCACAATCCCTCTTAAATCTGCTGTGAGGGTGACATCTCTATTGTCAAGTCGTAAGTCTACTAGGGAGGCTTGGTGCCGTTTGATCTTCTCAATATCCTCACAGATCTTCTTGAAGACTTCACGAATCTCAGTTGTCTCACCTGATTCAGCTGCCGACCATTCTGCATCGAAATCAAAATCTGCTGGTACAATGGAGTCGGTAGGGATTACGGGATCTTCTCGTACAGTGAACCGTCGTTTCTCTTTAGCGGTCTTTTCCTCTAGCTCAGGCAAGTCTTTAGAAAATGGAAACACTTGTTCAAAGGCATCATCGCGCACATATGGGATGATCTGTGTGGTTTGTGCCTGTGATGTCGCGGCTTGATTGATCTCATTTGTAGTGGTTTCTCCCGATCTGTCATAGGCTAGCCGTGGAGCTGTGATGGTTCTTGTTGAGTCGTTCTTCTTTGCAAATTTGTGGAGCTGTGTGAGATGACTTAGTTCACCGTGGGGCTTACGGAATGTGTTGCCCAAATGATCAACCTCACTGTCTTAACAACTTCTCCGGTCTCAGTAGATTTCTCTAAATGAATTACGATCGATCTCTCGTTTATCATCGGCGTCATCGGATGATGATGAGATTTGCGGAGTTGGCTCATCATCGAAGTTAAATTTTTTATGAGCAACTTTATCACTTGGCTGACTCGTAGTCTTGAGAAAATCCTCAGCTGGGTCACTTTGATCTGCAATGGGAGTGGACTCAGCTTCATCTTCAAACCCCAAGAATGATGTATCATGGTTCTCCTGGGAGTCATGAAGTGCACTTATCTCCTCTTCTATTTCAGTGCTTTGAGCAGGAGTAATGTTCTGTGTCACTTGCACTTTACCCAGGGAAGTCTCAACCTCCCTTGGGCCTTCACTACCTCCAGCAGTCTCAACTGCAGTGAGGCCTTCAATATTCCCTTCGACAGTCGCAACTGTCTTAAGTTCTTGGACCATGGCATCCATAGGAGTCTCAACCCCTAGGATTGCACTTTCATCGCCCAGAGTGTTAACTCCCGGGGCATCTCCATCCTGTGCCTCGACTGTAAGAACAGTGTCATCAAGCTTCAAAGTAGCTGACATTTCACTTTGGGGATAGATAACTCAGTCCAAGCTTCGTCAATGTCACTCTGCTGTGGTTATTTCTCAGTTTCCAGTTCGCCTCCTTGCTTCAAGTTAGAGTCTTCTGCAGCATAATCTGACCCTGCTGCAGTGGAGAGAGTTTCCCCCTCAGCTGGCACACCAGCCGAGTGACTGATGATGGGGTCACTCTGCTCCTAACTCGCGGCTTTTTCTTTTGAATGCTCAGCCACTGGGGCAGGTGGTAAAACACCTTCTTTAGGGGTTGGCTCAACTTGGGTGCCCAAAAATCCCAATTTCATTGCCAATTCCCTTGGACCCATCCTCCAAAAGTACTGGGGACGTAGCTGCAGTGATATATGTGGCAATCTGTTGCACTACTCCCAAAGGGTCGATCTGCAGGAGAGATTAAGACGACTCTCCTGGTCCTTCAAAATAGTTGTTGCTCATGCAACTGCATGGATTCTCTCATTGCTTGTTGCATGTCTAACTTCTCTACTGCAGCAATGGGTTCCTCGTCACTCTCTGAGTATATGTCTAGATGTGTATGAGTGTGAGATGGAGAGTTTGTGAATTCACACAGCTTGGCCTTTTCTAGGACACGGGCTTCCTCGGCTGCCTTTTCTTTCTCTTCTTCCTTGATGATTCGAAGAATATCCATGCGATTTTCTTCATCAAGAGCTTGTCGCACCGTGGCAACACCAAGAAATTGCAGCAACTCTTCTTCTTCTTCTTTAATATACTCAGGGTGAACGAACTGCTCCCTGAGTGATCAAGTTTCCATGCTCTCCATTCTCTGAGGCGTCTCTGGATATCTGGATATATTGGAGAGTACATGATGATATCATCTTCATCATATTCTTCTTGTCCTTCATTTTCTGGGATTGAAGGCAAGATACTCTGCTGCTCCTCACCTTTAGCAGCGTCAGTGTTAGATGGAGAGACAACATTTTCAACGGGAAGTTCAGTTGTCTCAGCTGCTTCACTATCCTCACTTTTTCTTCTCCCACTGGGTCTTGAAGGAACTCTGCGATGACCATCAGCCCGATCTTGTTAGATTCATCAATAACCCGGAGACGCACTTCACGAGTTTCACGGTCTCGGATGCTTTCTCCACGGTGAGTGGCGGTTCAGCAGATCTCCTCCAATTCGAGTTTCTTACCGAGTCTCTTTTTCTTGGACGAACTAGAGGGAGTTAAGTTCGATTCGGTGGTTTATGTTAGATAAATGTTTTTATCAAGATTTTGATGATTTAGTTTTAATAAGATTTTATACCAAAACAATGTTTTTATATGTTGTCCAAATACTCCTAAATGATTTAAAATGTTTTTACTAATTTTTGGAGTATTTCTTAGGGTTTTTAATTTGATAAAAATTGGTTTTTACACCAAAACTATGTTTATAAATGTTGTCTAAATACTCCCAAATGATTTAAAATGTTTTTACTAATTTTTGGAGTATTTCTTGAAGTTTATTTTTGAAAAAAACCGGACAACATTTAAAAGGGGAGAATCGACCGGTGCCCAAAGTGGTCGACCCAGTACACGAAGATAAGAAACTCGAAAGCAGAACATGTAGGTTTGTAAAAAGGGAGAGGGGACCGGTCCGAGGGGAGGGCCGACCGGTCGCACCCGGGCGGCCGGTCGAACCCCTCCGACCGTCGCACCCCGCAACCCCTACCGGACCGCACTATTTTTTTGAAATGGTCGAAATCTTTAACAGGGCAACCGGTCGCCCTATGTTATTTTATGACAAAGAAAATTCCAACCGTTGCAATCTGTGACAAGATTTGCTTTTCAATTTTGTACAATATTTCTACATCTTGTGATCTTCTTTTTGTAGACAAAAGTGAAGATAGAGGAGCTATGTTGGTGAAGCTTCCTATAAAT
The DNA here is from genome assembly GCA_016081115.2 of Rehmannia glutinosa. Classification (NCBI taxonomy): domain Eukaryota; kingdom Viridiplantae; phylum Streptophyta; class Magnoliopsida; order Lamiales; family Orobanchaceae; genus Rehmannia; species Rehmannia glutinosa. The sequence continues at coordinate 960,803 of CM071932.1, read as the reverse complement.
AGAGGATGAATTGAAGACACAAGATACAACACATACAAGCAAAATACACAACAAGAAATCAAAATTGTTCAAGCTTTCATTTTTACATTCTTGTTGTAATAGCCTAAGTACTTTCACTTGCACATCTTTGAGGTCTAGGCTTTTGATTCTTGATTACACTTGCACTCAATCTTTGTATTGGTTTCATAGAGTTGTAATCTTGAATTTTGTCCATCATTCAACACAAGACATCCTTGTAAGTATTCTTGTGGTAAGAATACACTTGGGTGATTTAGGTGATAGGTGTTTGAAGAGTGTGGTACTCTTCAAAGGTGGTGAAGGAAGATTGTGGTAATCTCCTTGAAGGTGTTGTAAGAGGATTGTGGTGATCCTCAAGGTGTTGTATTAATTGTGGTAATTAATAAAATCTTTTTCTTTTTGAAATCCATCCGGAGATCTTTGGGGTGGTAGAGGATTAGGCCCTAGGTGGGTTGAACCTCTTTAAATCAATGAGTGTTGTTTAATTTCCGAATTTACATTCTTGTCATTTACTTGTTGATTCAAAAAAGAGGGTGATTTGGGAAAAATCGGCATAATCTATTCACCCCCTCTAGATTATCGTAGCCACTTGGACTAACAAGTGGTATCGAGCCAAACTCTTTGGCTAAGCTCGTTCGAGTAAAGAGGAAATATCCATGGCTACGAATGAAGCTTATCTCACCACCGAGCGCCTCCACCAACAAGCCACCACTATTCGACGCCAACAACTACGCATTTTGGAAAGACCGCATGAAGTGCTTTCTACAAGGATGCGGATTTGATATTTGGAATGTGGTCATTGAAGGAGTTGCTCAACCAACAACAAAATTGGAGGATGGTACCACTACTCCCAAGCCATTCAAGGAGTGCGATGAAAATGACAAGAAGGCATTCTCTCTAAATGGTAAGGCCTTAAATATTTTACATTGCTCTCTTACCGCCACCGAATATAATCGCATAAGAGGCATACGGTCGGCACATGAAGTTTGGGAAAAATTAGAAACCATTTATGAGGGCACAAAGAAAGTAAAGCAAGCAAGAAAAACAATGCTTGTGAAAGACTTTGAAAATTTCAATATGCATGATGGTGAAAGCATATCAAAAATGGTGGAAAGGCTTGACAACATTGTCAATCCTCTTGTGGCTCTTGGAAAGGTCATCTCGAAGAAGACAAGGTGACCAAGGTATTAAACGCCCTTCGGCTCATGGTGCGAAAAGGTGACGACAATCACGGAAGCTCAAAATCTTGAGACACTCAAGTTTGATGAGCTCATTGGGAATCTCCTCATTTATGAAGTATATCTCAAGGAGAGGAAAAATTCTCAACCATCCACCTCTAAATCGGGTGCATAAAATATTATTAAAGGCTTAACATCTTCTTCTAATAATGTTTATTATGCTAGTGATGAGGATGATGAAGAAAGCGGCTCTTGTTAGAAATTTGCAAAATTTGTAAACAAAAATAAAGCAAGAAAGCGAAGAGACAATTCTTGCTTCAAATCACGGAAAATCCGGGCACTACATAGCCGATTGCCCAAAATTAGCGGAAGAGGAACAAAAGAAGAAAAAGCCTTTTCCAAAAAAGAAGGCGTTAAATGCGGACGTCAAAACTTGGGATGAATTACTTGAAACAACCGACAAGGAAGGAGAATCCGAACATGGTCTTATGGCCATAGATGATGAAAATACTGAGGTGCGCTCTAATGCTTCATCTTCTTCCTAGTTGATGAATTACAATGTGATTTTGATGAATTGCAAAATGAGTTTCAAAATTTGATTGTTAAATACAAGAATTTGAAAAAGGAGCATAAAGAGCTTAAACTAGAAAAGGATAAATTATTTACTTCTTATGACTCTCTTGATAAAGCTCATGCTATTACTCTTACTATGGTCCGTACTCTTGAAACCGAAAAACAACGCTCACAAATGATATTGAAAATTTGAAAAAGGATGTGCATCGATTCAATTTAAGTACGGATAAAGTCACAAAAATTTTAGATGCACAAAGAGGTGAGCATTCTAAATTAGGACTTGGTTATAAACCTTTTCAAAATGCTTTTAAGAAAAAAGACCAAGGTCCAACGTTGTACGTCTTTAGTAGTCCTCGTATTATTACTTGTTTTTATTGTGGTAAGAATGGACACTATGCTAGCAATTGTAAATTGAAGAATAATTTTAGCTATTATTGGAGACCTAAAGGTCTCAAGGCTAACCCCATGGACCCCAAAATTATAGGGTACCTAAAAATAATTCCTTTGTAGGTTATAGGGGCTATAACAACAATGGAAGATTCAAAATGGCTCGTGGACAGCGGATGTTCACGCCATATGACCGAAAGAGAGAACTTTTTACCAACATCAAGCTCCAAGAAGAGGGTATGGTCATGTTCGGCAATGGCAAAGGAAGAATTCTTGGAAATGGAGAAATTGGTAACTCTTCTTTCTCTCTTAGTAATGTTCTTCTAGTAGAAGGGCTTAAGTTCAATTTGATAAGTGTTAGCCAACTTTGTGATTCAAATTATAATGTTGTTTTTAATAAAGAAAAATGCCTTATTTCCAAAAATGATAAAATTATTTGTGAAGCAATTAGAAAAGGAAATCTTTACAAAATTTGTACAAGTGATTTGGTTAGTCAAAATGTTTCTTGTCTTGTCGCCAATAATGATTTAACTAGTTTATGGCATAGGAGACTTGGACATGTTGGATACAAAAATTTGCAAACTATTTACAAAAACCAACATGTCAAAGGACTACCCAAATTGAATTTTAAAAATCTTGGCTTATGTGACACTTGTCAAAAGAACAAATTAGTTAAGAGTAGTTTTAAGCCCAAAAATGAAATTTCCACTACCAAACCCCTACAAATGCTTCATCTTGATTTGTATGGGGATATTGGTACGGCAAGTCTAAGTGGAAAACATTACACTTTTGTTATAGTTGATGATTTTTCTAGATATACTTGGGCATTATTCCTTACAAATAAAAGTGATGCCGTTAATGAGTTTGTTAAGTTGTGTAGACTTATTGAAAATGAAAAGGAAGATACTATTAAGTCTATTCGAAGTGATCGAGGTGGAGAATTTGACGGCGAATTTAGAGTCTTTTGTGAAACCAAGGGATATAGTCATAATTTCTCGGCTCCAAGGACACCTCAACAAAATGGAGTAGCCGAAAGGAAGAATCGGACACTTCAAGAAATGAGTCGGTCCATGCTCAATGAATTTTCACTTCCAAAATATTTTTGGGCCGAAGCCGTAAGTACCGCTTGCTATGTCATTAATCGAGTTTATATTCATCCTAAAATGAACAAAACTCCATATGAGCTTTGGAAAGGAAGAACTCCAAATATTAGTTATTTCAAAATATTTGGATGTAAATGTTTTATTTTGAATACTAAGGATCAATTAGACAAACTTGATCCTAAGGCCGATGAAGGAATATTTATGGGGTATTCAATCATGAGCAAAGCATATCGGGTTTATAATAAGACTAGTGGGGTTGTTGAAGAATCTACCCATGTCAAATTCAATGAAGCTTCGGGTGTTGAAAGGATACCCAATGATGAAAGTGATGAAGAGCATATCGTTGAAACCATTGTTCAAGATGAAACTCAAAATGATCAACCTTCAAGCTCAAATGTTCCTCAAGAAGATAAAGGTGATACTTCTAATCTTCCCGTAGCATTGAAATTTAAGGGAGATCACCCAAAAGATCTTATTATTGGTGATCCCCTTGATAAAGTAATGACTCGAGGAAAATTTGCCGAGAAAGCTCTTATATCTCAAAAAGAGCCTAAAAATGCTAAGGAAGCTATTGAAGATGAGGATTGGTTTTTAGAGATGCAAGAGGAGTTGAATCAATTTGAAAGGAATGATGTATGGGAATTAGTACCTTGTCCTCCATCTCAAACAATTATTGGTACAAAATGGGTATTTGGAACAAGCTCGATGACCAAGGCAATATTGTTCAAACAAAGCAAGGTTAGTAGCTCAAGGTTATTGTCAAGAAGAAGGTATTGATTATGATGAAACATTTGCACCGTGTACGTTTAGAAGCTATTCGTATTTTACTTGCCTATTCTTGTTTTAAAAATTTCAAGCTTTACCAAATGGATGTAAAATCCGCATTTTTAAATGGTATTATTCAAGAAGAAGTCTATGTAAAACAACCTCCAGGGGTTTGAAAATTTTTCTAGGCCTAATGATGTTTATAGACTTAAAAAGGCCTTGTATGGTTTGAAACAAGCACCCCGTGCATGGTATGATAGACTTAGCTCTTTTCTTTTGCAAAATGGTTTTACAAGAGGTAAAGTTGATACTACTCTCTTTGTTTTTGAAAAAGGGCAAGATTGCTTATTAGTACAAATTTATGTTGATGATATTATTTTTGGTGCTACTAATGAATCCTTGTGCAAGAAATTTTCTAAGTTAATGCAAGGTGAATTTGAAATGAGCATGATGGGGGAGCTCAACTTCTTCCTTGGACTTCAAATTAAGCAATGCCAAGAAGGAATTTATATTTCTCAATCAAAATATACAAAGGAGCTTTTGAAGAAATTTGGCATTGAAGAAGGAAGAACCGTCTCTCTACCCCAATGGCAACAAATGTCAAGATTGACAAAGATGAAAAAGGCAAGTCGGTTGATGAATCCAAATATAGAGGTATGATTGGTAGTTTACTTTATTTAACCGCAAGTAGACCGGACATTCTTCATGCCGTATGCCTATGCGCTCGTTTTCAAAGCAATCCCAAATAATCTCATTTAAGTGCCGTTAAAAGGATTTTTCGATATTTGAAAGGCACTATTCAATATGGTTTATTTTATCCAAAGAATGAAAATTTTTCTCTTAAAGGTTATAGTGATTCGGACTATGCGGGAAATATTGATGATCGGAAAAGTACTTCCGGATCATGTCAATTTTAAGCGATTGCCTAGTATCTTGGTTTTCAAAGAAGCAAAATTGTGTTTCACTTTCAACGGCCGAAAATTTGAATATATTTCCGCGACATTTTGTTGTACTCAACTTCTTTGGATGAAACAAACTTTAGCGGATTATAAATGTTCTTTTGAAAATGTTCCTATCTTTTGTGATAACATATCCGCTATAAATATTGCTCAAAATCCAGATTCATCATAACCGTACTAAACATATTGAGATTCGACATCACTTTCTAAGGGATTGTGTTTCAAAACGAAAAACTGAGATATCTTTTGTACCATCTCAAGATCAATTAGCGGACATTTTTACAAAACCGCTATCTTCCGAGACTTTTGCTTCGATACGAGCTCGGTTAGGCATAATGCATATTGAATGAGGCTTACGTTTGCATTTTGCACATCTTTAAAACTTAGGGGCGAAAAATCGGATTTTTGGTTGAAAATTCGGATTTTGGAAAAACTGACAGACAGTGGGCTGAAAGGGTTGAGGGCGACCGGTCCTCAACCTCGACCGGTCGCCCTAAGCTAAAAATCGGATTAAAACCGTTCTGTCTTCAGTATTCTTCATTTTAACTTATTTTGGCCATTTTTCGTCCCCTTTGCCAAATTCACACAAATTTCACTTCAAATTTGTTTTCTTGCATATGTTTTATATTTTGGACTTCATTAGGCTCGATTATTATCATCATTGCTCATCTTTACCGTATAAATGGTAAGAATTCTACTCCATTTGCTCAATTGGGTTGAACCCTTGAGATTTTGACTTATTTGCAAAATTCTTGATGCTAGTTTCATATGAATTTGATGAGCTTAATATTTATGTTGTATTGAATGTTGTTTGAACTGAATTGGTGATGAATTTTTTTGGCTTAAATGGATTTCAAAGGCGTTATATACTTCTAGTTTTATTCGACGCACGCCAAGTGTTCGACAAAATGTTTCAATGAAAAATTCATCACCTACGTGATTCTCTCGATTTGAAAAGTCATATAAGTTTATAGAGATCATGTTTTATCAATCAAATGACCTTTTTGCAAGTAAATTGATCAACTTTTCCCTTTTATTTGGAATTTAAGCTTCAATTTTCAATAAGCTCGATAAATCGATAAATTTGCGCACTTTGATATGAATATATGATGTTTTTATCGTGCTAACATTCTTTTTGATGATTCCAAAGGGGGAGAAACAAGAAAAATGCTCATATGCTCAAGTAAGTGAAAATAAGCTTGCAAAAAAAGCTATAAGCTAGGGCTCTTGAAAGCCATAAGCTGTGAACAATGATTAGTCCATTTGATGTATTGTGGACTTTTATACTTGACTAATGATGTTTTGTGATAGGGGGAGCTTATAAGCTCATGGAATTCAAGCTTAAGTTGTGAAAGCTAAGCTTTTAGCCTTTAGTTGTTGCTTGTATACTTGTTCTTTATATGCATGTTGATAGGGGGAGCTTGTGTAAAAATGATTTTGAAAAATCTTTGCTCCTATCCTTGTGTGCTTGTACTTATGATGTATCTTGTTTGTAATTAATTGTTGTTTTAAGACCGGAAAATTTGTTTTGTTTTAAAATCGACCTTCTAAAATTGTTTTGGTTTGTAATCATCAAAAAGGGGGAGTTTGTTAGATAAATGTTTTTATCAAGATTTTGATGATTTAGTTTTAATAAGATTTTATACCAAAACAATGTTTTTATATGTTGTCCAAATACTCCTAAATGATTTAAAATGTTTTTACTAATTTTTGGAGTATTTCTTAGGATTTTTAATTTGATAAAAATTGGACAACACTTTTGATGGTTTTGTTTAAATTGGTTTTTACACCAAAACTATGTTTATAAATGTTGTCTAAATACTCCCCAAATGATTTAAAATGTTTTTACTAATTTTTTGGAGTATTTCTTGAAGTTTATTTTTGAAAAAAATCGGACAACATTTAAAAGAGAGGTCGGCCCAGTAGCCCAAAGTGGTCGACCGGTACTGAAGATAAGAAACTCGAAAAGCAGAACATGCGGGTTTGAAAAAAAGGGAGAGGGGACCGGTCCGGAGGAGGGCCGCCAGAGTCGCACCCACAGGCGGCCAGGTCGAACCCCTCCGACCGTCGCACCCCTCTGCAACCCCTACCGGATCGCACTATTTTTTTGAAACGGTCGAAATCTTTAACAGGGCAACTGTCGCCTATGTTATTTTGTGACAATGACAAAATTCCAACCGTTGCAATCTGTGACAACAAGATTTGCTTTTCAATTTTGTACAATATTTCTACATCTTGTGATCTTCTTTTTGTAGACAAAAGTGAAGATAGAGGAGCTATGTTGGGAGCCTATGTTGGTGAAGTTTCCTATAAATAGAGGATGAATTGAAGACACAAGATACAACACATATAAGCAAAATACACAACAAGAAATCAAAATTGTTCAAGCTTTCATTTTTACATTCTTGTTATAATAGCCTTAAGTACTTTCATTTGCACATCTTTGAGGTCTAGGCTTTTTGATTCCGATTACACTTGCACTCAATCTTTGTATTGGTTTCATAGAGTTGTAATCTTGAATTTTGTCAATCATTCAACACAAGACATCCTTGTGAGTATTCTTGTGGTAAGAATACACTTGGGTGATTTAGGTGATAGGTGTTTGAATAGTGTGGTACTCTTCAAAGGTGGTGAAGGAAGATTGTGGTAATCTCCTTGAAGGTGTTGTAAGAGGATTGTGGTGATCCTCAAGGTGTTGTATTAATTGTGGTAATTAATAAAATCTTTTTCTTTTTGAAATCCATCCCTAGAGATCTTTGGGGTGGTAGAGGATTAGGCCCTAGGTGGGTTGAACCTCTTTAAATTAACGAGTGTTGTTTAATTTCGAATTTACATTCTTGTCATTTACTTGTTGATTCGAAAAAGGGTGATTTGCGAAAAATCGGCATAATATATTCACCCCCCCTCTAGATTATCGTAGCCACTTGGACTAACTGTTTCATCACCGGTGGGAACTTGGGCATTCTTCTTGGAGGGAGCTGCCTTCCTTGACTTGGCAGTCCTCTTCTTTCGTATGGGTGGAGAAGGGATTTGGGGTTCCTTCCCGACCTCGGCAGGGAAGAGGACTTGGCTGCACGACAGCGACTTCATTGCAAGGGCAGGTGCATCCTTTTTCTTAGCTGCAGGGGCAACTTTCTTCTTTGCAGCTGCTTGGAAAGCTTTCTTCTTTGGTGGTGGGGTAGCAGTTGTGTCCTCGGGTTCAGCTGATTCCCCCTCACTTGTTTCCGCCTTCTTCACGTGGGATCTCCTCTGGGCTCCAGAGTGGTTCGCCCTGAACATCTTTTTGTTGACATGGAAGGGTTTTCCATGTCGAAGGGGAATACCCTTCACTTCCATCAGGTGGCCAATCACCAGGCCATTACCAAGAGATCCTCCAAAGGATCCATCTTCCTTTAATGACTTATTTGCCACATTCTGGAAGAGTCTCCGATATACGAACTCAACCCAGTTTACTTTCTTGCCATGCATGATCGCAACCATGACAATCATCTTAGTCTTGGACAACTGATTAAATCTTCCAAACTTCATGTCTACACATTTGGAGACGACATCCATCAATTTATGATAGTCGTCCTTCAGCAGCTTCTTCTTAGCTGTGTAGACCACCTTAGCAGAACACTCCGGTTTGGCTATCTCTTTCCATGCAGCAGCCAAATCAATATCAGCTTCATTTATCTCCTTCATGCCATTAGACAGCAATAAACAGTGCTCCGCAAGGTCCTTAGCATTTATCAAAATGTCCTTGCGGTGGACAGAAAACTTGATTCCTTCATCATGCACTTCCGCATTAACATAGAACTGCGCTACCTCCTCGAGATAGGTATGCGAGTATTCCAAAGTCAGAAAAGCCTTGAGACCTGACTTTTCTAGCATCTCAGCAATCTTCTTAACAAGGGTTTCATCAGAACCCAGCTTCACCATACCTTCAAAGTCCACCGACAATCTGAGTGGATTTGCTTGATAACAGACGAAATCAAACTTAGGTGCCATTTTCATAGATTTTCACCGATTAAAACTTGTCGAACTTGCTTGAGGACACTTAGGGTTTGCGAGAGAGAAATAGATTGCTTTCTTTTTGCTTGAAGATGAACAGTTTCCGAATGAGAGAGAGAAAGCTGGAAAAATGAATATATAAGGGTTATGAAAGGATCTTCGGATTTTGAAATTTTGATCGAGATAAATGGTTCAGATTTATCATGTAAAACCACATTTAATTTCTCGCATTTAATGCGGCAACATTTATATCCAATCATATGCTTACTGTGCAGCTTTTTACTATACCCGTCATTATTATGCTGATGTCATACTTAAAAATATTCCCGCTCATTGAAAACGATTGTGTTTTTGTGACTTAGCTCATAAATGACTCAACTTATATAAAAAATGACTTAACTTTGCTTCTCTTCTTTCATTTAGTGACTCAGCTGTCAGCTAATTCGATATAGCTGACCTTCCGACATAGCTGTTTCACATGGTTGATTCGTGAAACTTGTTCAATTTCCATCTTCTCATCTTCCATCTCTTCTGATTGAGTCTTCTGAGTGTCAACTCAACTCAATTAACCCTGGCTCATGCTTAAGCTCTTCAAATCTTGACTCACATAAAGGCTTGGTGAATATGTCAACCAACTGCTTATCAGTTGAGATATATTCCAAAGTGATATCTTTCTTTTCAACATGATCTCTTATAAAATGATATTTGACATCAATGTGCTTTGTTCTTGAATGCAGCATAGGATTCTGAGTGATTGCAATAGCACTTGTGTTATCACACATAATTGGAATCTCTTTTTCTTCAATCTCATAATCTCTCAGCTATTGTCTCATCCATAAGACTTGGGCACAACAGGTGCCCGCAGCTATGTATTCTGCTTCCGCTGTGGATGTGGCTATTGAGTTTTACTTCTTGCTAAACCAGGAAACCAATCTGTTTCCAAGAATTTGACATGTACCTGAAGTACTTTTCCTGTCAACTCCACATCCAGCATAGTCTGAGTCTGAATAACCAATAAGCTTGAATCCACCTTCATTTGGATACCATAGGCCAACTTCCTGGCATCCCTTCAAATACCTTAGGATTCTCTTAGGCGATCATGTGGCTCTCTTTTTGGTGCAGATTGAAATCTTGCACATACACATCTTGCAATGGTGATGTGCAGTCTGGCCGGGTCATTAAGTAGAGGAATGATCCAATAAGTACTCTATATCGGTTTGATCTCTGACCTTACCATCGCATCTATATCCATCTTGGTGATGTATTCATTGGTATTTTCACAGAAGACTTCTCTTCCATACCAAATTTCTTCATTAAATCTCTGTTACATTTTGTTTGACTTATGAAGGTTCCATCCTTCAATTGCTTAACTTGAAGTCCTAGGAAGAAAGTCAGCTCTCCCATCATGCTCATTACAAATTTGCCTTGCATGAGGTTTGAGAACTTGTCACACAGCTCTTTATTTGTGGATCCAAAAATTATGTCATCCACATATATTTGAACAAGCAGTATACTCTCTCCATCTTGAATCCTGAAGAGTGTTCTATCCACTTTGCCTTTGGTGAATCTATTGTCAGTTAGAAATAGAGACAATGTATCATACCATGCTCTTGGTGCCTGTTTCAATCCATATAATGCTTTCTTGAGCTTGTACACCTTATCTCCAATAGTCTTCTGCTCAAAACCTGGAGGTTGCTCAACATAGACTTCTTCCTCTAACAGTCCATTTAGAAATGCACTCTTCACACCCATTTGATTTACAGTGAAGTTCTTATGTGCAGCATAGGCAAGAAACATCCTTATTGCTTCTAATCTTGCAACAGGAGCAAATGTTTCATCAAAATCTATTCCCTATTCTTGGCAATAACCTTTGGCTACGAATCTTTCTTTGTTTCTTACCACAGATCCTTCCTCATTCATCTTGTTTCTGAAAACCCATTTTGTGCCAATAACATTTTGATGGGTTGGTCTCTGCACCAATTCCCATACTTTGTTTCTTTCAAACTGATTCAACTCTTCTTGCATGGATTGAATCCAATGTGTGTCATCCAATGCTTGAGACACGTCTTTTGGCTCTATTTGGGAAATAAAACAAGTGAACATTGCTTCTTGCTGAGCTCTAGATCGAGTTCTAACACCATCTCTAACATCTCCAATATCTAGCTCTAGTGGATGGTCTCTCAGCCATCTCACATCAGGTTGGAGCAAGTTAGTTGGGTTCAGCCGTCTCGCAGCTATGTTGTCTTGAATCTTTCATCTTCATTCAGTTGTTGACTCTCCATCTATCTTTGAGATTCACCTATCTCTTCTTCATCTAGCTTGATTGCTCTTACTTCAGCTTCAACATAAGGACTTTTTTGCATAGTTGGTTGATTTAGCTTATTAGCTAACTCTTCAATGTGTTCTCCACTCACATTAGGTTCATCAAAAACTACATGGATAGACTCTTCTGTGACCATAGTCCTCTTGTTCAGTACTCTATAGGCTTTGCTCTCAGCTGAGTATCCCAAAAAGATATATTCATCAGCTTTAGCATCGAAAGCCTTCAAGTTATCTTTGCCATTGTTATGAATGAAGTATTTACATCCAAATATCCTGAAGTACCCAACATTTGGCTTTCTCCATGTCCAGATTTCATAGGGAGTCTTGGTTAGTTGCCTGTTAATCATGCATCTATTTTGAGTATAGCATGTTGTGTTAATGGCTTCAGCTCAAAATCTTTTAGGCAATCTAGCTTCAGCTAACATGGTTCTTGCAGCTTCCTTGAGAGTTCCGTTCCATTCTTCTGTGGAGTTCTTGCTGCTGATAGTTCATGAGTAATACCATTTTCAACACAATACTGAGTTATTATTTCATTGACAAACTCAGTTCCTCTATCAGATCTTATCTTTATAATGGTTTGGCTCTTTTCATTTTGAACTCTTTTCATCAGCTGATGTAACTTCTACAAAGTTTCCTTCTTTTTGCACATAAGATTTTCCATGTATATCTTGAATAATCATCTACCACCACTAAGGTGTATTTCTTTCCACTTATGCTGGCTGGTTCAACAGGACCAAATAGATCCATATGCAACAGATGCAATATCATTGTTCAAGAAGGACTAGGCTTATCCTTGAATGAAGATTTGATTTGTTTTCCCATCTGGCATGCATCACATACACTTTCCTTCTTGTACACTTAGATCGGCAATCCTTCCACAAGATGACTCCTTGCAAGCTTGTTGATTGTCTTGAAATTCAGATGACTCAGCTTCTTGTGCTACAGCTAACTTGATTCGGTTGTACTCTTTGCTAACAGACAAGTGCTTGGTGTAGCAGTAGACCAATCTACCACATATATATTCTTATATCTTGATCCTTGCAGCACTATTTCATTTGATTCAGCATCTTTGATCTGGCACACTCCCATATTGAATCCAACATTGTAGCCCTTGTCACAGAGTTGGCTGATGTTTAAAGGTTGAAGTTGAGGCTTTCAACATATGCAACATCTGTGATTTTCAATCCATTTTTCTTGATAGATCATGTGCCTTTGATTTCCCCTAGAGCTTCATTTCCTCCAAATATGACTTTTGCACCTCTAATCTCCTTGAATCTTGTGATTTTTCTTGTTTCTGTCATGTGTCTAGAACAACCACTATCCATGTACCAGGTTCCTTGGCACACAATTTGTTCCTTGAACACCGCAATCAAGGAAATTAGTTTTTAGGTACCCATGCTTGCCTGGTCTGAGGGGTTAGTCTTTGTAAGATGATCCAACCAACCTATAGCCAAATGACTTGACTCTAAGGGGTTGCCATCTATCGTGTCATAATCATAATTCACTTTGGCAAATTGCTTGGGGTTTTAGGTTCATACATCTCTCTTTTTGTCTGTATCCTGTGTGTGTTTTAGCAATTACCTTCGTTGTGTAGTTATGATATTTAAGTGTAGTTCTGGGTGCATATGTGTGATGATAATAGCTCTTTTGCCTTTGGAATGAACTTTGATGAGGCTTAGGTCTTTGCCATCTGAGCTTGTATTCTATTGGTCTTTCTTTGATACTTCACATTATTCAATCGGTTTGGCTTGGGTAGTTTCTACCATTCCCATCATATGTGTTTCTCGATGAAACTTCTAGGGTTTTTGGTAGCTCTTTTATTCTTCACGTACAGTACTTTCTATTTGGAGTTCTTTGAGTAACTTTCTTTGGATTTATTCTCGGTTTGTCCTCTCGGCATACTCAATCGTTTTTTTCCTTTCCCTTTACATCCAAGGCCAGTTTGTTTGTGATTATACTTTGGGATGAATGTGGGTGCAACATTTGGTGTTTTGGGTTTCTGAGATGCTTCATTGCGTGAAGATCCTTTTTCCAAAATCACTCTAGGAGTTTGACTGTGCACAAAGGAGTTGAATCCTATGCATGTCTTATCTCCACATTATTTTTGACTCATGATTAGATCATCCAACGATTTGATGCCTTTGTAAGTGAGGCAATCACATTTTTAAGATCATTTTCTCTATTTTCTACAACAGCTATTTCTGCTAATAGTTTAGCATTCTCAGCCTTCAGCTCTGTGTTCTCATCAGCTATGTGACTTAGAGTACTCATCTCCTTAGTCAGCTTTGAGTTTTGGCTTTTGAGCTGGCTGTTTTCCTCATTTAGAAGTGTGTGTGAGGATTTAATGTGCTCAAAGTCTTTCATCATTTTGCCTAATGAATCATAAAGATTAGTGGATGATGAAGTGTGTATGTCACAATCACTATCACTTGAATCTGAATGAGTTAGAGTGTACCTCATCTTCCTGCTCTGGTTGATCTTGTTCTTTAGCCATAAGGCAGATCAAGGCTTCTTCCTTAGAGTCACTTGAGTAGTCAGCTTCACTACTCTCTGAGTCTGCTACTTCTTTCGACTTAGCTGCCTCAGCAGTCTCAGCAGCCAACATGGCTTTCTCCTTTTCCTGTTTTCTTTCTCTGAAGACTTTTCTTTCTTCTTCTTTCCTATATTTTATTGACTGGTGGATAGGAACAGTAAACTGCAAAGTGTCCTAGTTGTCTGCAATTCCAACATAGGTTCTCAGCCCTTTGGTCAGCTCTCTCTGTTCTTGGGTTGTCAACTCTCTAATATTCAACCCTTTGACGCTCAGCTCTCTTGGGTGGCCTATCTTCCCTTGGCTTGGAGGGAGCTAAATGTCTCCTCGAGGTTTCACCCTTGTTTCTTTTATAGTTCTTATTGAAGAACTTGTTGAATCTTTTAAACATTAGGGCAATTTCCTCCTGGTCTATGGCTTCCTTGGGTTCAACTCTCTTTCCATCCTTGACTATCAATGCAGATGTCTTGGGTACAGCTGTCTCCTCTTTATTTTTTCTTCTCAGCTCAAACTCATAGGCTTTGAGGTCTGAGAATAGCTCATGATTTGATGTTTTTGATAGGTCCATTGAATGTCTTAGAGCCATAGTCTTAATTTCCCATTCAGCTGGGAGGCTCCTCAAGATCTTCATACACATCTTCTTTTGTGTGTATTCCTTCCCAAGAGCTGAAAGCTCATTTGTAATTCAGTGAATCGGCATCTAGGCGATCGATGGTTTCACTGCAAGCATTTTAAAATTTTCAAATTTTTGAGCGACAGAACAGAGATAATTTATTTTCATTAATTTGCTCGATCTGCACAAATTAAAGTCGATTTATCCCATTTCTTTTGTTGTTTTGCGGGGATTTGACTTTATTGAACATTGCTTTGTCAAGTCTTGTAGAGTATGTCCTTGGCCATATTGTCCAAGTTGTATCTCTTTCTATCATCGTTTCTCCACTCGATCCTTGGTTTTCAACTAGGGTGGTCTTTCTTCAATGACAACTTTCTTCTCCTTCAAACAGAATCGCTCTTCTTACAGCCGTGTTCACTTTCAATATCTGCAGTGGCCCATCCTCTATCACAAGCCACATTTCATCGTGTAGAGCAGTTAGATGAGCCCTGCATGCGAATTTTCAATCATCAAATTCCTCAATAGTGAACATAGGAATACGTGTCAGATGCTTCCATGATAGTAACTTTGCTAAGAATGAAAGATTTTGAAAAAAGCAAGTGTTAAAAACTTCTTTGAAAGATTAGAGATCTAGTTCAGTAACCAGTGCAGAAGGCTTAATGAACCAACCGCTCTGATACCACTTGTAGGTCCCAAGGGGTGTGAGTAAGGTTTAGAAGGGGGTTGAATAAACCTTACCAACTTTTCAATTTTAGTCATTTTAAAATATTACAGAGTTAACACAAACAGCTAAGTCCTTGAGGGACAACTAAGTTGGTTATTCAACAGAGTTAGCCACTCAACAAACTCGATAGAGCTGTTGATAGAATAACTCAACTGTTTAACCTAAACCTTACCTTGGATGTGTTGGTTTTATCAGCGGAAGACTTAACACCCTTTGATTTGTTTTAAACTTGTTTTAACAATTGATTTTAGCATTTGGTTATTAATCAGTTGGATAGCAAATAAGTTTATCAGCAGATATAAAGTAAGTATGCAGTAATATAAATGTGCTGAAAAATAAATGACACAAATGATTTTTATAGAGGTTCGAAGATAGGGTAATTATTTTAATCCTCTCTTTTCCAACTCTTGGAGGAATCCACTATGTAAAAGATCTGTTTATAAAGTGGTCAACAGTCTAGAGACATCCTTGGTCACACAGCTGGCTTCTCTTCTGACTTAGATTCTTCATAGGGCAGCTGCCTTGCTATTTCAGCTCACTTTCTCAAGCTCTTGGATTTGATCACGAAGCCCTCCAATAACTTAATACTGGTTCGACCTTGAACCTTCCTACGATCCTCCTTGGATGGTAGACCCCTTTTGATTCTTAAAAAGTTTCCTCTTCAATAGTTTGAAGTTGTCTTTCCTTCACAGCTTTGTGTTGGATCGATTTCCTTCGAGTTTCAGGCTTGAGGATTTGCTTGAATATGATTGAGAATATTTGCAAGTTTACAGCTTGAATATTTCTAGCTTGTTCGTGGTTCAGTGTTGGGAAATTTATTTATTAGATTTTGATGAATGCCATGTATAACTTAGACTAGAAAGTTGGCACCCCATTTTCCTTGTAATTTGAATTGTAATAGATAGGGTTGTACGAGCTGAGTCAAGTCAGCTATGCTTGGATATACAATAAGTCAACTGAAGACTAAAATGAAGACTCCGTTGTGGAACAACTGAGTATGGCAAGGAGGAGAAGTCAAGAACTCGACTGAAGGAGTATCAGCTGGGATACAATTGGGTGAAGTGTCAGTCAAGTCAACTCAAGAAGCCAAGTCTCAAGTTGAAGTCACAGATGAGTCATCCATTGACTGGAAGCTGATTCGAAGTCACCTGGGGAAGTTAGAGAATTGCAGTCAAGTCAAGACAACTGAAAAGAATCCGTTGCACAGAAGTCAAGAATATTACCTAAATAAGTAATATTTCCATGCTGCCATGTCATAAAGTGCTCAGTCCTAGAAGCGTGCAAAAGGAATAAACCAATGGGAAGCACTACACCTTATGTCAGACTCTGAAAAGCTGAATGCTCATTTAATACGAGGAAATATCAATATCAAGGACTGCAACAACACAAGCCAACAAACACAAGTGAGTTTTTGAAAATCAGCCTATCTCTTCAACGGGCAGATTTTGAAAGTTCATTATAAAAGGCTGAGGAATCAGTTTGAGAGAGGGTTACCTGAACCACGAACATTCAAGCTATTATTCGAACTGTAACCTGCAAAATATTCTCAAGTTATTTAAGTAAATCCTCAAGCCTAAATTTAGAAGGATATCAATCCAACACCAAACTGTGAAGGAAAGACAACTTCAAACTGTTGAAGAGGAAACTATTGAAGAATCAAAAGGGGTCTACATTCCAAGGAGGATTGTAGAAAGGTTCAAGGTCGAACCAGTCTCAAGTTATTGGAGGGCTTCGAGATCAAATCCAAGAAGCTTGAGCAAGTGACCTGAAGTAGCAAGGTAACCGCCCTGTGAAGAAGCTGAGTCGGACGAGAAGCTAGCTGTGTGACCAAGGCATCTCCAGACTGAGTCCCAAAGGATCAAGTCAGTTGTGTGATCAAGACGTGTATCTGGACTAATAACCACTTTGCACTCAGATCAATACTTAGTGGATTCGTCCAGGAGTTGGAGAAGAGAGGAGTAGAAGAATTACCCCATCTTCGAACCTCTATAAAAATTATTGTGTCATTTACATTTCAGCATTTAATTTATGCACATCATTTTATATCTGCTGATAATTTGCTATCCAACTGATAATTAACAAAGTGCTAAAACCAAGTGTTAAAACAAACTTAAACCAAATTCAAGGGTGTTAAGTCTTCCGCTGAAAATCTCATCACAACCAAGTTAAGGTTTAGACTAAACAACTGAGTTATTCTATCAACAACACAATCGAGTCTGTTGAGCGGCTAACTCTGCTGGTTAACTAACCTAGCTATCCCTCAAGGACTTAACTATGTATTTAACTCTGTACTTGTTTAAAAGGACTAAAATCGAAAAGTTGGTAAGGTTTATTCAACCCCCCTGTTGGGAAATTATTGTTTAGTTTTTGATGAATGCCATGAAAAACTTAGACTAGAAAGTTGGCACCCCATTTTCTTTGTAAATTGCATTGTAATAGATAGGGTTGTACGAGCTTAGTCAAGTCGGATATGCCTGGATATACAAGAAGTCAACTGGAGACTGGGATGAAGACTCCGCTGTGAAGCAGGTGAGTGTAGCAGGGAAAAGAAGACAAGAACTCGATCAAGGAGTAAGCGGTATGATACAACTATGTGAAGTGTCGGTCAAGTCAACTCAAGATAGCCAAGTCTCAAGTTGAAGTGACATGATGAGTCGTCGATGATTGAGAGCTGACTCGAAGTCACCTGGGGAAGTTAGAATACTGCAGTCACAAGACAACTGAAAAAGGATCCGTTGCACAGAAGTCAAGAAAGTTACTTAGAAAAGTAATACTTCCATGCTGCCTTTCTTAAAGTGCTCAGTCTCAGAAGCGTGCAAAAGGAATAAACCAATGGGAAGCACTGCACCTGTGTTAGAACCCTGAAAAGCTGAAGGTTCATTCAATATGAGGAAATGTCAATTTCAAGAACTGCAACAAGACAAACTAACGACCACAAGTGTCTTTTGAAAATTAGCCTATCTCTTCAACGGGCAGATTTTCAAAAGAGCACTATAAAAGGCTGAGGAATCAATTTGAGAGTGGAGACCTGAACCACAAACATTTAAGCATTTTACTCGAACTGTAACCTGCAAAATACTCTCAAGTTATTCAAGCAAATCCTCAAGCCTAAACTTGAAGGAAATCGATCCAACACCAACTTTGTGAAGGAGAGACAACTTCAAACTGTTGAAGAGGAAATTTAAAAAATCAAAAGGGGTCTACATTCCAAGGAGGATTGTAGGAAGGTTCAAGTTCGAACCAGTCTCAAGTTATTGGAGGGCTTCGTGATCAAATCCAAGAAGCTTGAGCAAGTGGGTTGTAGTAGCAAGGCAGCTGCCTGTGAAGAAGCTAAGTCATACGAGAAGCCGGTGTGTGTGACCAAGGCATCTCGGATCGAGTCCCAAAGGATCAAGTCGGTTGTGTGATCAAGACTTGTATCTGGACTGATAACCACTCTGTACTCTGATCAATACTTAGTGGATTCCTCCAGGAGTTGGAGAAGAGAGGAGTAGAAGAATTACCCCATCTTCAAACCTCTATAAAATTTATTGTGACATTTACATTTCAGCATTTACTTTCTGGATATCATTTAATATCTGCTGATAATTAACAAGTGCTAAAACAAGTGTTAAAACAAACTTAAACCAAATTCAAGGGTGTTAAGTCTTCCGCTGAAAATCTTATCACAGCCAAGTTAAGTATAAGACTAAGCAGCTGAGTTATTCTATCAACAGCTCATTCAAGTCTGTTGAGTGGCTAACTCTGCTGGTTAGCTAACTTAGCTGTCCATCAAGGACTTAGCTGTGAAACTAACTCTGAACAATTTTAAAAGGACTAAATTAAAAAGTTGGTAAGGTTTATTCAACCCCCCCTTCTAAACCTTACACTCACACCCCTTGGGACCTACAAGTGGTATCAGAGCGGTTGGTTCATTGAGCCTTCCGCACTGGTTAGTGAACTAGACCTCCATTTTCTCAAAGAAGTTTTAACACTTGCTCTATCAAAAACTCTTTTCATTCAACAAAGTTAGTACCATGGAAGCAAATTTGACACGCATTCTTATGTTCATCATTGAAGAATTTGATGACTGGAAAATACGTATGCATGCTCATCTATCAGCTTTACATGATGAGATGTGGATAGTAATAGAAGATGGGCCACTTTGCAAATATTGAAGATGAACACAAACGTAAGGAGAGAAGGCTGCGGTGAAGGAGAAGAGGTTTGCTCTAGACCAGTATGGTTAAAAAACCAAGAGAAATTGAATGGACAAATGATGATGAAAAATACGATACAACTTGGACAATGTGGCCAATGATATACTTTACAAGACCTTGGACAAAGCCATGTTCAACAAAGTCAAATCTTGCAAGACAGCCAAAGAAATCTAGGATAAACTAACCCTAATTTGTGAAGAATCTGAGCAAATCAAGGAAAACAAATTATCTGTTGTTATTCGTAAATTTGAAAACTTTAAAATGCTTTGCGGTGAAACGATGGACCACCGGATGCTAGATTCATTTGAAATTACCAATGAGCTTTTAGCAGGAAAGAATACACATAGAAGGAGATGTGTATGAAGATATTGAGGAGCCTACTAGCTGAGTGGGAAATGATGACAATGGCTCTAAGGCACTCGATGGACCTATCAAAAACATCCAATCATGAACTATTCTTAGACCTCAAAGCCTATGAGTTTGAGCTGAGAAGAAAGAATCAAGAAGAGACAGTTGTGCCCAAAACAGTTGCACTGATAGTTAAGGAAGGAAAGAGAGTTGAGACCAAAGAAGTTATTGACCAGGAGGAGATTGCCTTGATGGTTAAAAGATTAAATAAGTTCTTCAACAAGAACTACAAAATAAACAAAGGTGAATCCTCCAGAAGACACTTAGCTCCCTCCAAATCAAGGGAAGATAAGCCACCAAAAAGAGCTGAACATCAAAAGGTCGAATATCAAAGAGCTGACAACCCAAGAAATGAAAGAGCTGACCAAAAAGTTGAGAACCTGTGTTGGAATTGCAGACAACTAGGACACTATGCCATTGATTGTTCATATCCTATAGTCAACAAATACAGGAATGAAGAAGAAAGAAAAGTCTTCAGAGAAAGAAGGCAAGAAAAGAAAAGAGCAATGTTGGCGGCCGAGGCTGGCGATACATCTAAGTCGAAAAGAAGCGGCGACTCGAGAGAGTAGTGAAGGTGACTACTCAAGTGACTCGAAGAAGAAGCCTTAATCTGTCAATGGCTAAAGAACAAGATCAACCTCGACCAAGAAGATGAGGTACACTCCAACTCATCTCATTCAGATTCTAGTGATAGTGATTGTGACACACACACCTCATCACCCACTGATCTTTATGATTCATTAGGCAAAATGATGAAAGACTTTGAGCACATTAAATCCTCACACACACTATTAAATGAGGAAAATAGCCAGCTCAAAAGCGAAACTCATCACGACTAAGGAGCTGAGTACTCTGAGTCACATAGCTGATGAGAACAAAAAGTTGAAGGCTGAAAATGTTAAACTAATAGGAGAGATAGCTGCTATAGAAAAGAGAGAAAATGATCTCAAAAATGTGATTGCCTCATTCACAAAGGCATCTAAATCATTGGATGACCTTATTATGAGCCAAAAAGAGTGTGGAGATAAGACAGGCATAGGATTCAACTCCTTTGTGCATAGTCAAACTCCCAGAGTGATCTTGGAAAAAGGATCTTCAAGCAATGAATCATCTAAAATATCCAAGACACCAAATGTTGCACACACATTCATTCCAAAGCACAATCACAACCAAACTGGCCTTGGTTATAAAGGAAAAGGAAAATGACCCGATTGAGTATCTTTGAGAGGGGCAGGTGAGAAGAAATCGCAGCAGAGTTCCTCAGCCAACTCCAAACAGGAAGTACTCTGTAGAGAAGAAACAGAGCTACCAAAAGCCCCATAAGTTCTATAAAAGGAACAAATATGATGGGAATGGTAGAAACTACCCAAGTCAAGCTGATTGGAATAATGTGAAATATCAGCAAAGACCTATGGAATACAAGCTCAAATGGCAAAGGCCTAGAACTCAACAAAGGTCATTCCAAAGGCAACAAAGCTATTATCAGCACACACATGCACCCAAGCACTACACTCAGAGATATCACAATTATCCAAAGAAGGCAATTGCTAAAACACACACACAGGCATACAGACATAAGAAACAGCTGTATGAACCTAAAGCCCCCAAGCAATTTCCCAAAGTAAATTATGATTATGGCACAGATAGGTGGCAACCCCTTAGAGTCAAATCATTTGGCTATAGGTTGGTTGGATCATCTTACAACACTAACCCCTCAGGACCCAGACAAGTATGGGTACCTAAGATCTGATTTCCTTGATTGCAGGTTCAAGGAGCAGCTGAGTGCCAAGGAACCTGGTATATGGATAGTGGCTGTTCCAGACATATGACAGGAAACAAGAAAAATCTGTCAAAATTCAAGGAAGCTAAAGGTGCAAAAGACATATTTGGAGGAAATGAAGCTCCAGGAGAAATAAGAGGCACTGGATCCATCAAGAAAAATGGATTAGAATTCACAGATGTTGCATATGTTGAAGGCCTCAATTTTAACTTATTGAGCATCAATCAACTCTGTGACAAGGGCTATAATATTACATTCAATATGGGAGTGTGCCAAATCAAAGATACTGAATCAAATAAAGTAGTGTTGCAAGGATGCAGACAAAAGAACATGTATGTGGTAGGCGGTCGATTGCCACACCAAGCACTTGTCTTGTCATAGCAAAGAGTATGCAAATTAATCAAGTTGGTTGTGGCACAAGAAGCTGAGTCACCTGAATTTCAAGACAATTAACAAGCTTGCAAGGAGTAATCTTGTAGAAGGACTCCCAGACTCAGTGTACAAGAAATAAAGTGTTTGTGATGCATGCCAGATGGGAAAGCAGATCAAATCATCATTCAAAGAGAAGTCATGTCCATCTTCAACAAGAATATTGCATCTGTTGCATATGGATTTATTTGGTCCATTGAGCGGATAGCATAAGTGGAAAGAAATATACCTTGGTGGTGGTAGATGATTATTCAAGATCTACATGGACGAGTTTTCATGTGTAAAAAGAAAGAAACCTTGCTGAAGCTACCACGGTGGTGAAGAGAATTCAAAATGAGAAAAGTCAAACCATTATAAAGATAAGATCGGACAGAGGAACTGAGTTTGTCAATAGGATAATAACTCAGTATTGTGTTGAAAATGGTATTGCTCATGAATTATCTGCGTCAAAGGACTCCACAATGAGAATGGAGTTGCGAGAAAGAAGAAACAAAACTCTCAAGGAAGGCTGGGACCATGTTAGGCCGACGGTGCTAAAAGATTTTGGGTTTGAAGCTATAAACACCGCATGCGATACTCAAAATAGATGCATGATAAATAGACAACTGACAAACACTCCCTATGAGATTTGGACAGGGAGGAAGCCAAATGTTGCATATTTTAAAATATTTGGATGTAAATGCTTCATCCATAATAATGGGAAAGACAATTTAAAGGCTTTTGATGCTAAAGCTGATAAAGGTATTTTCTTATGCAGCATCAGTGGGCGGAGCAGGCGGGCACGATCAGGGTCTATAATGTATCCCTCGCCCCGAGGATCAGGGACACCATCAATAGTGTCCTCATAGGATGCAATGGTGGCGAGTCGATTGGCGCCTTAGGGCGCTCAAAGTCTCATTCGGCCCTAACACAATACCCTCGGCCAAACTCAAGCCACAAATCAGAGCAGGCATGCACATGCCCCCCGTATTGCGGTGGCGAACAGCCTGATGAATAGAAGCAGCGATAATCACGGCGGTGTCGAACTGGATGCCGTATATGATAACATATAACAACCGAGCGCGAGGTAGCGTGACGTCACTGAGATGACTGGTCGGCGTCAAGTTCTGGCATAGAAAGTGGTACCATGCACGACCATAACGACTCAGTGTTGTGTGAGAAAAAATCAATGAACCCCCACCTTCTCGGGTCGGGTGGGACTGAGTGTCGGGGCAACAAAGGGCATGGACAATCATTACTAGACTCGGCTCGCCAGTAAGAAAATCAGTATATGGGTTGTGGTCAACCTCTGGTAAGGAATAGTACTCTCGAATAACTTCTGGGGTATAAGGGATTCGTTCGCCACGTAGATAAACATTCGTCGGGTCCTCAGCTGGGTCATTAGCATTGTCATAGAATTCCTTGACAAGTATTGTAATACCCAAGCCTCACACTACTCACTGGCCAATATAGTTCATGCATTACATGTTGATTATGTGCTATTTGCATAATGTGATTATTTTATATCGCATGACTAGTTTTATAATTGTGGAACTCACTTGTAGTGATTAGTCATCGGATTATTAATTTAAGGTAAAAAAATATAGTATTTAGTTATCGGGCTATTAGATGTTAGCTATTAAGTTACACGTGGTAGCTATTCAAAGAGTTACACGATTACACGTGGTAAATTGGGAGTAAAAGATGGAAATAATGTGTGTATCGAGATACTTGAAATACGAACTTCGGAGATGAATAGTTTTATTAAAATAATAATAATAATAATAATAATAATAATAATAATAATAATAATAATAATAATAATAAATTCAGATAGAAATAATATATCATATTCTAATCATTCTGATGCATATATTGTTGATGTTTCTTTGTTTACAAAGTGATTACAACGGGAGCCTTCAACAATGGCTTTACAAACAGAAAATGGAAAATAACAAGGAAATGGAAATCTGACTATTACAACTTGAAACAACAGAAAGCCGAGTCGAGTAGAACTCTATCCGCAAGACAAATACGACCCGGCTAGTGCTCACGGTTTGACATAATGTCCCCAAAGATAAAACGGCTTTACGTCCTCTGTGTACAGTAGCACCCCAGACACAAAGGCACCTGTCGAACTCGAAGGAGCGAGAACTGGCTGTTGGACTCGAATGCAGAGTGAAATGTTGTTGAAAATATGATACGAAATGTTACGACATTTTCGACAACACCTTTGAAAAATGTTGAATGTATGCGATTTTCTGTGTCTGAAATCTGCAATGGAACCAGCTATTTATAGACAGCAAAAACTCCACCTGCAGGGAATTAATCATAGTAAGGTAATGGGCATTAAACTCCCAAGTGTTACAAACACATTGATGACCACAATCTGGGGGTTACAACCCCACTATCTGAGGAGTTACATACTCCATTAGTCAACTATGAATCTGGACACTTGCAATGTCCAGGTTCATCCGGTGGCTCAACACCCAACAGTCACGAATTTGGGCCAAGCCCATTTTCTAGTGACAAAAGTGTTGTGGACCTGGACCTGGGCCCAATAGGGCGGGCCGCCCCGGCCCAAGCCCAAGCCCACGCCCACGCCGAGCCGGGCGGGTGGGAAGGCAGGCGCGCGCGCGTGTGGCCCACTTGTGATCATCCACTTATGTTATAGTATATCCAACTAATAACATCTTCTAGTTTATAAACTAGGATAAACTTAGCTTTCTAAGCTATGTGGGATGAAGAAAAATCCTTTCAACTCCCTTTTCATAACACCCATTTTTGTGGCCAACTTCGTGTATTAATTTCTCACTCACCAAATTCGGTTTGAGAAATAAAAATACTACGAACATCTACTCCTGAAAAGTAGATCAATAATATACAATTTAATTCCTCCAAAATTAAATTCTTAGCCACCGAAAATTTGGTCAAAGTCGGGGCACGACGCCGACTTTCTCAAACCCAAATTTCCAACAATCTCCCACATGAGTGGAAATTAATGCATGCATGAATGCAGACACGCAACCAGTCCTCAAGAGACAATCTTTGCATCGGGATAGGTAGCTTGTGGCTTTGAACCTTCCATAGTCAATACTATCGGGTAATCATTTGGCCTAGTGGACGTAATGCCTTTAACTATTCCTCCACGGTGTATACCGAGACAATAGATTAACACGGTAAGGTCTCAACCCCTCCTGTTCTCACGTTTGTGTCCGTTTCTGGCCATGGACACCACTTTGGTTTCATAAGTGATACCTTGAAGCGGCCCTCACTTCTCACTTATATAGGTGATCTCCTATCCGAGTATCCTGCCATTCTCTACCTCAATGAGGTGTAGGAATCATTAAAAGTCAAATGACTTAGCCTCACCACAACTTGCAGGTGTTCAACACTTGGCATTGCTCTCTAGGGATGGGTTGAAACATTGTTTCCAAGTGTTACAACTTCACCTTCATAGCTTAGTTTTCCCATTGAACCAAGTTCTTGGGATCTCCAGTCATCATGGTTGGGTTACCACTATGATGGTTATTTTTTACTTTGTGGACTTTAAGCCCATTCCCTCTAGCAATTTACACAATTGATCTCGATTCAATCCTTTCGTCAAAGGATCTGCCAAATTGTCTTTTGACTTTATGTAGTCGTTTGACATCATACCACTTGAGATCAATTGTCTAACGGTATTATGTCTCCGACGAATATGTCTAGACTTATCGTTGTACATATTGCTTTGTGCCCTTCCTATAGCCGCTTGGCTATCACAGTGAATCGTCACCGAAGGCACAGGCTTCCTCCAACATGGAATATCCTCCAAAAAGTTTTGAAGCCACTCTGCTTCTTCACCAGCTTTATCCAAAGCTATAAACTCTGATTCTATGGTGGACCGAGCTATACACGTTTGTTTCGTGGACTTCCACGATACCGCACCACCTCCAATGGTGAATATGTATCCACTAGTGGAATAAGAATCTTTCGAATCCGAAATCCAACTAGCATCGCTATACCCTTCAAGTACAGCCGGATATCTCGAGTAGTATAGCCCATACTCCAAGGTATACTTCAAGTATTTTAACACATTGGTTAACGCTTTCCAATGCTCGTGGCTTGGATTTCTCATGAACCTACTCAACATATTTACAGGGTAGGCCAAGTCTGGACGTGTACAATTTGTAATGTACATCAGACTGCCTATAATACGTGAGTATTCCATCCGAGCCAGTTGCGCTTCATTAGCAACCAGTTCTTGATGGCTCAAAAGCTACCTTTAAAACCGTAGGCAAGTGCACCTATCATTTTATAGTATAGATTATTGAGTACCGAAGTGTCATTCCCACGAGGATTGTAAGTACTAATAATTACCGTCTTTTTGTTATTTAATCTAACAATTTTCAGAGTTTTTGTTTGATAAAAAAGGAAAACAAATTATAAATTGTAAAAATGAAGTAAAATTTGTAGAATAAGAAATCAAGAGATAAAAATGTGTTTGAATGTAAATCCCTCTAGAATGTTTTTGTGATTTGACAAGTTAAAAATACAACCGTAAGCCCTTAAGCAAAAACCAACCTCTTTTAATAAAATCTCATGTCTTGTGGACCGTAGAAATTCCCAATTTAAGTTAAACCCTTTCTCAAGGCGAAAAACTTCTAATCTCAAGTTGATTAACTGAAATCTCTTTCTAGTTAAAACCCCCAAGACAACATTATAACGATTTGTGAATTCCCATATTAGGTTTGACCCTAATCCAGAAGATTTATGTCGTCCTATATCTAGGATTGCATGCAACTCTTTTCACTTATATAGGTTCTATTTCACCATGAATCTCTCGATTTCCCGGATGAAAAATAAACTTCAAATCAATATTGCGCATATATCAATTCGAATGAATGAAGCATAATATAAGTGAATCACACAAAATATGAAGATTTTATTAAAAACATACACACCTTAATCACAAATCCATTCTAGAGTTCATTACATTCAAACAACTAGGAGTTTAGCTACACATGATTTTGACCAAAGAATAAATTACACAAGAAGATTTAAGTATTGTAGACATGGTGTACTTATCTTTATCAAAATCTCAATTGACTTCTTTCTTGATTGTTGATGTTGCTCCAAGCCTTCTTCTCCAATATTGCCCCAAGCTTTCTCCTCCAAGACCCCTTGATCCCAATTCTACTTAATGAAATGAATACAATGAATATTTCCTGAGTATCTAATGAATGCCTCTCCCAACTTCAACCCTTGGCTTTTATAGGCAACCAATACATTGATAGTACTCTCTTTTGTTAAACAATTGCCTCCATTTTCCTTGTTGGTTGGTGAATTCTTGTATTCAAGTGATGAGGGAGGGGACATGGAGACATGTTTCAGCAAAATAGGGTGTTAAAAGTGTACAAAAGTGGCCAAAATGGGTTGGTTGGTGAGTTTTCCCCAAATTCCGCAAAGAAAAGTTGCAAAAAGAGGTCCGGACACGCCCGTCGCCCGTAACGGCCGGGCCGTCTTTGTTCTATCACACGGGACTCGGGAAACATGGCCGTGCTCCCCAACATGGCCAGGCCGTGTCTCGACACGGCCGTGTTGGGAACACGGCCCGCCGTGTCGGAGGCTGTTTTATGCGAAAAATCGAGTTTTTAGCTCCGTGAGTGAACACGGCCGTGTTGCCCGACACCCCCCCGTGTTGGACCAAAAAGGCCCCGAAATGACGCGTTTGGCTTGGAATTTCGGCGTTTTTGCATCCTTAAACTCCCGGTATGTTTTGGCATGAATCCATGGTCCGAAATTCACCAAAATTAGCCCCAAATGGTCAATCTACATCAATAAAAGCACCTCGAGTAATATGAACTATGTATAATCAAAAATTTATAAAACTAACAATAAAATAACTCGAATACTACTCAAATATACACATAAAACATGCATAAAAAGACCCTTATCAAACCACCTCCAACTTTGAACTTTGCTTGTCCTCAAGCAAAACATTATATCAAAAAGAGGGATTCATAAATCACAACACAAAAAAAAAATTTCTTTTTTTTTTTTTCAACACATTGAACACAAGCAATCAAGTTCTTAGCCTTCTCAACCCGAATTAACCATTCAAAAAAAATTATTTTGCAAAGCGATCGATTGTCAAGAAAGACCGTAATATCGTAGGCATTATTGAGACTTGAAATCATCACGCCACAAATATTGATAGTTATGAACAACTTCAATTCAATAATGCTATGAAAATACAAGAACTCAATGGATCATAGTAGTTAGCTTACTAGTCATATAACCAAGCTTCTTGAACTTTATTGGAATGAGAAGTCAAGGAGTATTCATTCTCCCTTTTTTTTTTTTTTTTTTTTTTTTTTTTTTGGGACCTTTCGAGACATGCTTCCACTAGGTTTATATTTTGAATTTCTGTTCAAACACTCCTGGGTGGTTTCCCATACTCATATTCGTGTCGCCGTTTTACGTAAAAGACAAACATGGGGCTCATGAATGCTCCTAGTTACTAAGCAACAACAAATAGAGGAGTATAACCTCGATTGGTCCGTTTTTTTTTCTTCTTCTTTTTCTTTTTTTTTCATTTTTCTCTTTCTCTTTTTTTTTTATTCGCAAGCTTGGTTTAACAACTCGTTAACCACTACTAAATCACGAGTTCTCGACGCGTTCATAGCGCTAGGTATCGTCGTATATGCCTTAACACATCAAATATTTATGGTGTTAGAAATCTCATCAAAATTTTGCCGCATCCACGCAATCTATCCTAGACAATCAATTGCTTCACATTGAAAACACAAATTAACAAGTTAATGTAGGTATAATTGGGCTAAGTTATTGACTAGCAAACATTCAATTTGTTAAAAAAATCATATCTCCCACAAACAAGCATACAAGCATTCCGAAAATGTTATTGTACCCACCTCCAACTTTATGATTCACATTGTCCTCAATGTGAAAGAAAAAATGGACAAACACACACAACACACTCAAAAAAAAAAAAGCAAAGAAACTAGAATGATATAAAAGAAGTGGAAAAAGAAAAATACGACCTTACTACAATAGTGGAATCGGTGTTGAGTGATCATTGGGTTGTTTTGGTGCGGGACCTTCAACGGCATCTTCATACCTAATCAAAGTTAAGCAACACACAACTCGAACACCGTGAAATCTCAAATATTCCCAATTAGGACAACCAAGAAGATGTTCAAGAGTTTTTTTTTTTTTTTTTTTTGATTTGAAAATGACTCTAAGGACTTGTGATTATTTTGAAAGAAAATAAAATAAAAAAAAATAAAAATGAATGAAAAAAATTGCACACAAACATCGGGTTGCCTCCCGGGGTAGCGCTTTTTACGTCATATAGCCGGACCATTTCACCTAAATGTGAAGATTTAATCGGGGCGAGCCTTGAACTTATGAAAAATTTTATCTCTTTGAACAACATCGCCACCCATATCGATTTTTGAACAATTGACCTTCATGGTCCTATTTTTCTGCATGTTATTCTCAAAATGGGATTTATCTGTGGAAACTTTTGCACATTGAACATCACATACTTTCGAGGATTTATTAGAAGACATATCAAGCAAAGAATCATTTATACTTGTCTCAATCAAGTTTATAGGAAAACAAGTATCATTTATAGGATTTCTCAAAGGAATTTTAAAGATAACTTGTTCACCCCTACTCTCAAAGTAAGCTTTCCATCATGCACATCAATGAGAGATTTAGCGGTAGCCAAAAAGGGACGCCCTAGAATTAAGGGAACTTATATCATCATGCATGTCAAGAATAATAAAATCAATGGGAATATGAATTTATCAATCTTAACTAGCACATCTTTAACAATACCTCTAGGATGTTTAATCGATTTATCGGCTAATTGAATGTCCATCCTAATAGGTTTAAGTTCACTTAATTCCGCATGCTTGAATGTTTCATAAGACATCACGTTGATACTAGCTCTAAGTCGGCTAGTGCCCTATCAACAGTAAACCATCAATTGTGCAAGGGATAATAAAGCTTCTGGATCATTAAATTTTTGTGTTAGTTCATTGGAAGGACATTTATCATTCAATCGCACATTCGATAATTTATTAAGCTTATTTTCACTAGGAATGATGTCATTAAGATCCCTAACATGCTTTGAATGAGGGTCAACAAATGGATTATTGGCATGTAATTGTTTGAAAGAATCAAGTACTTACCAAATTTGTCCTCCCTTCTATCTTCTTCTGTTAGACTCGTAAAGGGATCTTGGGCTTGTGATACGCAACCTCTTTTTCATGAGATTTTCTTTGGGCATGTCATCCTCCACGTATTTCGCATGGCGGCATTGGCATAATCATGCTCATGTGGAAAACTGATGGTGATTGCCTTTACGTGCTCCCTTGGGTTTGGCTCGGTATTACCCTAAAACTACCTTGTGGCCTTTCGGAAATCATCTTCGCAACTGCCTATTTGGTTTTCCAGTTATGGATAGATGCCTCTTGATTTCTCAAGGATGTTTCCACCGGAATCGAATCGTATCTGTTGATTGCACAAACTTTGTTATAAGATCTTCCAAGTTAGGCTTACCTTGATTTGGCTGAAATCCGGAGACGTGTGTAGATCGGGATTGGGATTAGGTCATGGTTGGCCTTGATTTCCCAACCGAAATTAGGATGTTGTCGCCACCCAGGATTATATGTGTTCTTTGTAAGGATTACTTGGGTAATTTCGCCTTGATTCCCAACGTAATTAGCATGTTCGCGTGAGGTAT
The DNA here is from genome assembly GCA_016081115.2 of Rehmannia glutinosa. Lineage (NCBI taxonomy): Eukaryota > Viridiplantae > Streptophyta > Magnoliopsida > Lamiales > Orobanchaceae > Rehmannia > Rehmannia glutinosa. The sequence goes on along the minus strand of CM071932.1, from coordinate 930,088 downwards.
TGTGTGTGGGACAGTCCCGATGATTATGCAATCCTCCGCAAGTTTCACAAGATAAAACATGCGGTGGTGGTGGTTTAGGAGCCGCTAGATCGTCGATCTTTTGGGTCAATGCTTCGACTGTGCGGCGAGCGTAACTACCACATCCGCATTATACACACCAACCGACCTGTTAGTTTTACCTCGTATGGATTGCCATTGGTAGCCGTTCATGGCCATTCCCTCAATCAAATCCCCGAGCGGCTTCCGCGTTTTGTTATTAAGAGTTCCCTACCGCCGCATCGATCATTTGTCTTGTTGCGGAAGTAGCCCATTATAAAATGTTTGGACTTGCATCCAAATAGGTAGGCCATGGTGTGGGCATTTCCAACAATTCTTTGAATCTCTCCCAAGTGTCGTACAAGGTCTCGTCATCTTCTTTGAGTGAATGAAGAGATTTCATTCCTCAATCGTGCGCTTTTGGCCTGGAAAATATTTCAAAAGGAACTTTTCGGCCATGATGTTCCACGTTAATCGTTCCTTTGGCAAAGTATTTAGCCATTGTTTAGCCCGTCCCCAAGAGTAAATGGGAATAGGCGTAAACGGATGGCATCATCGAGAGACCCCATTTATTTTGAATGTATCGCAAATTTCAAGGAAATTCGCGATATGATTATTTGGATCTTCGTCCCAAGGTAGGTCATCAAATTGAACAAATTGTTGCACAATTTGAATGACATTCGGTTTGATTTCAAATTATTGGTCGCAAACAATGGGCCTTACGATACTAGACGATGTGCCGTCCATAGACGGCTTGGCGTGGTCGTACATGGTTCTTTGTTGTTCATCCGCCATATCGGGATCCTTGCTTTCGTTAGTATCCTCCTCGTGGTACTGTACTAATACTTTCCTCTATGTTGCTACCCGGCGGTCTCGCGCCCGTGATTCGGCGACGAGTAGGCATGCACTTGTAGTAAACAAGGAGGATAAGTATAATCCAAGACTTACAAAGATAGATACCTAGAAAGACAATTGATGAAAATAATAAAAACAAATGATTAAATTAACAAAAATAAGGTGTTCTTAATATTACAATCCCGACAACGCGCGCCTAAAACTTGATGGCTCAAAAGCTACCTTTAAAACCATAGCAAGTGCACCTATCATTTTATAGTATAGATTATTGAGTACCGAGTGTCATTCCCACGAGGATTGTAAGTACTAATAATTACCGTCTTTTTGTTATTTAATCTAACAATTTTCGAGTTTTTGTTTGATAAAAAAGGAAAACAAATTATAAATTGTAAAAATGAAGTAAAATTTGTAGAATAAGAAATCAAGAGATAAAAATGTGTTTGAATGTAAATCCTCTAGAATGTTTTTGTGATTTGACAAGTTAAAAATACAACCGTAAGCCCTCCAAGCAAAAACCAACCTCTTTTAATAAAATCTCATGTCTTGTGGACCGTAGAAATTCCCAATTTAAGTTAAACCCTTTCTCAAGGCGAAAAACTTCTAATCTCAAGTTGATTAACTGAAATCTCTTTCTAGTTAAAACCCCAAGACAAAGATTATAACGATTTGTGAATTCCCATATTAGGTTTGACCCTAATCCGGAAGATTTATGTCGTCCCATATCTAGGATTGCATGCAACTCTTTTCACTTATATAGGTTCTATTTCACCATGAATCTCTCGATTTCCCTGGATGAAAAATAAACTTCAAATCAATATTGCGCATATATCAATTCGAATGAATGAAGCATAATATAAGTGAATCACACAAAATATGAAGATTTTATTAAAAACATACACACCTTAATCACAAATCCATTCTAGAGTTCATTACATTCAAACACTAGGAGTTTAGCTACACATGATTTTGACCAAAGAATAAATTACACAAGAAGATTTAAGTATTGTAGACATGGTGTACTTATCTTTATCAAAATCTCAATTGACTTCTTTCTTGATTGTTGATGTTGCTCCAAGCCTTCTTCTCCAATATTGCCCCAAGCTTTCTCCTCCAAGACCCCTTGATCCCAATTCTACTTAATGAAATGAATACAATGAATATTTCCCGAGTATCTAATGAATGCCTCTCCCAACTTCAACCCTTGGCTTTTATAGCAACCAATACATTGATAAGACTCTCTTTTGTTAAACAATTGCCTCCATTTTCCTTGTTGGTTGGTGAATTCTTGTATTCAAGTGATGAGGAGGGGACATGGAGACATGTTTCAAAAAAATAGGGTGTTAAAAGTGTACAAAAGTGGCCAAAATGGGTTGGTTGGTGAGTTTTCCCCAAATTCCGCAAAGAAAAGTTGCAAAAAGAGGTCCCGGACACGCCCGTGTCGCCCAGAACGGTCGGGCCGTGCTGTTCTATCACACAGGGACTCAGGGAAACATGGCCGTGCTCCCCAACACGGCCAGGCCGTGTCTCTGGACACGGCCGTGTTGGGGAACACGGCCTGGCCGTGTCGGAGGCTGTTTTATGCGAAAAATCGATTTTTTAGCTCCGTGAGAACACGGCCGTGTTGCCCGACACCCCCTGCCCGTGTTGGACCAAAAAGGCCCCGAAATGACGCGTTTGGCTTGGAATTTCGAGCGTTTTTGCATCCTTAAACTCCCCGGTATGTTTTGACATGAATCCATGGTCCGAAATTCACCAAAATTAGCCCCAAATGGTCAATCTACATCAATAAAAGCACTTCCTCGAGTAATATGAACTATGTACAATCAAAAATTTATAAAACTAACAATAAAATAACTCGAATACTACTCAAATATACACATAAAACATGCATAAAAAGACCCTTATCATTTACACTTAAATCAATGGGCGTCTTTGACGAAATCATGTCAAAGCATTGAATTTCTTGAGCACTTTCTCCACATAGTGGGATTGTGACAAGATAATTCCATCATGACTTCTCACGATTTTTATCCCCAGGATCACATCGCCAGCTTCCCATATCCTTCATGTCAAAGTTTCTCTTTAACATTCTTTTTCGTGTCATGATAACATCATGACTCGCCCATGATTAACAAATCGCCTCACGTATAGACAAACTATGACAAATGCTTCCGATGTCCCTTTGACATATACGCATTTATCACATTCGTTGATTTTATACCCGCTTGACAACATCGTGTTATCAAACTTAAGATGCCATTGTTTTGGAGCTTGTTTCCAGTCCATACAAGGATCTTATCAACTTGCACACCTTCTTTTCTTGACCGGTGCAACAAACCCTTCAGTTGTTCCATATAGATTTCAAGATCTATCTCTCCATTCGAAATGCCGTTTTGACATCCATCTCGATGAATCTCTAGATTGTGCAAAGCAAAAATCACGAAGCACCGAATAGACGCAATCCTCGTTCGGGAGAATAAGTGTCAAAAAAGTCATACCCTTCTTTTTGTTTAAAGCCTTTGGCTACAAGTCGTGCTTTATACTTATCAATAGTTCCATCTCGCTTTATACTTCTTCTTTAGGATCCACTTACATCCTAAAGGCTTATGACAGCAGGAGATCAACCAACTCCCACTTATGGTTTTGCGGAATGGACTCGATTTCACTATTGATTGCTTCTTGCCGAGCGAGCATCGGACTACTTAGAGCCTCCTTAATCGAGTTCGGCTCACCTTCTAACATCAACGTTAGAAAGTCGGTCCAAAGGACTTAACCACCTTTGGCCTCCTCTTACTCCGCCTTAGTTCTTCACCACTCGGTGTTGAACTAACTGCTTCGGCTCAAATGTGACAAAGAGATGTCGTACCCGGATGTCATTCCGGATGTTATAACATCTCGGCGGACTTTCAAAGAACATCTCAGGAACATCCGCACTGCTTCGTGTGATAACACCAGTCAAGTCACATCTCCAAAAACATCCGAATACGCTTTTTCTTTAGACTTCCATTTATCCTTTCTTTACAAGGATAAATATTCTCAAAGAATATAACATTCATTGATTCAATTATGGTACCAATTGTCATTTCCGGATTTTCTGACTTATGTACCATAAAACGATATGCACTACTGTTAAGTGCATAACCAATAAAAACACAATCGATCGTTTTAGGGCCGATTTCACTTGCTTTGGTTCAGGTATTGCAACCTTAGCCAAACACCCCCACACTTTAAGGTATTTATAAGAAGGCTTACGATCTTTCCACAATTCGTAAGGAGTGTTATCTTTCCCTTTAAGTGGGATTTTATTCAATATGTGGTTCGCCGTTAACACAACCTCCCCCACATATTTTGTGATAATCCTAACTAATCAACATGGCATTCATCATCTCTTTAAGAGTCCGGTTTTTGCGTTCAGCAACACCGCTAGACTGTGGTGAATATGAGGCCGTTGTTTGATGAATTATTCCCTACTGGGTACATAACTCTTCAAATGGTGCAACATATTCGCCACCTCTATCACTCCGAATTATCTTAATTCGGCTGCCAAGTTGATTCTCAACTTCATTTTTATAATTTTTGAACGCCTCCAAGGCTTCATCTTTGCTTCTTAACAAATATAAGTAGCAAAATCTTGTGCAATCATCAATAAACGTGATGAAATACTTTTTACCGCCTTTAGTTTGCACAAACTTCAGATCGCACACATCAGTGTGTATCAATTCTAAAGGTGAAGTGCTCCTTTCCACCGTATGAAACGGTAACTTAGCCATTTTGGCCTCAACACAAACTTCACATTTTCTTTGTGAGTTTACTTCTGGCAAATTTATTAATTCCAAATTTACCAATCTTTTTATAGCATTCAAATTTACATGTCCTAATCTAACATGCCATAAATCAGAGCACTCAAGAATGTAAACAGAAGAAGATTCATTCTTATTCATTTCAACATCGCCTAAACGGCGACAATCATTACATTCATTTTGAACAATCCTTTGTCTAGATAACCCCTACCAAGGAACTGTCCAAACTTGCTCAATACAAACTTTTCGATTCAAAAGCTAGTCTAAACCCATGGTTAACCAGCAATGAACCCGAAAACAGATTTTTGCGGATGTCTAGGACATGCAGCACATCTTTCAGCTTCAACTCCTTTCCCGAAGTAAGCTTTAGCACCACCGTTCCAACGTCAACAACATCAGAAGAGGCGTGATTCCCCATGTGGAGCTTCCTTCCAGTCGACGGGACGTAGTAAGAATATGCATCCCTTTCAGATCGTATACGGCAAGTAGACCGTATCCACAAACCATTCTTTTGGGTTATCAACCAAATTGCTTCAAACACCACCACCGACATATCAACGCTTGGTTAGTTCCCTTTGCTCTACCACATTGACATTGGGTATCGTTGTTTTGTTTTCTTTTTCTTCACCGACGCATCCTTTGTCATATGCCCCGGTTTGCCACAATTGAAGCAATCCCCGAACTTTCCACTTGCCGGTTTCTTGCCTTTATTCTTAGGTCTTTTCTTCGAATTACTTGACGAGCCATGCTCCAAATTAATTCGCTGACTCCATTGGTGGAGCCTGGACTTAGCGTCAATCCTCCTATTGTCTTCCTCAATCCTGAGTTTGACAATCAGATCCTCTAGTCCCATCTCCTTTCGCTTATGCTTGAGATAATTTTTAAAAGTCCCTCCAACTAGGAGGCAATTTCTCAATCAATGCGACCACCTGGAATGCCTCCGGCAAGGCCATCCCCTCGGCAGAGATTTCATGTAGGATCAACTGGAATGTTTGCACTTGTTCCATCACGTTTTAGAATCAACCATCACAAAATCCAAGAACTTACCGACAACAAATTTCTTTGTGTCGGCATCCTCGGTTTTGTACTTCTTCTCCAAAGATTCCCACAACTCTTTGGAGGATTTCACCGCACAATACACACTGTAAAGTGCATCACTAAGCCCGTTAAGGACATAGTTCCGACACAGGAAATCACCCTGGCCCCATGCATCAAACGCAAACAGCATTTTTCAAAGATTAGTCTCGTTTTCAGCCAACACTGGAGCATCCTCAGTCAGATATTTCGCAAAGCTCAGAGTGGTGAGGTAAAACAGCATTTTTTGCTGCCACCTCTTGAAGTCGAAACCCATGAACTTCTCGGGTTTCTCGAGCTGGGGGAGGGATGATCGGGGTCCTGCTTGTGCTCGCCATCATGAAGATCGTTATTTGTCTTGCGATTGTTGATGTTTCTTTGTTTACAAAGTGATTACAACGGGAGCCTTCAACAATGGCTTTACAAATAGAAAATGGAAAATAACAAGAAATGGAAATCGACTATTACAACTTGAAACAACAGAAGCCGAGTCGAGTAGAACTCTCTATCCGCAAGACAAATACGTCCCGCTAGTGCTCATGGTTTGACGTAATGTCCCCAAAGATAAAACGGCTTTACGCCTCTCTGTACATAGAGTACACCCCGGACCAAAAGGCATCTGTCGAACTCGAAGGAGCGAAACGGGCCGTTGGACTCGAATGCAGAGTGAAATGTTGTTGAAAATGTGATACGAAATGTTACGACATTTTCGACAACACCTTTGAAAAATCTTGAAATGTATGCGATTTTACGTATGCAAAATCTGCAATGGAACCAAATTTATTTATGTACGAAAAACTCCACCTGCAGGGAATTAATCATGGTAAGGTAATGGGCATTAAACTCCCAGGTGTTACAAACACATTGATGACCACAATCTGGGGGTTACAACCCCACTATCTGAGGAGTTACATACTCCATTAGTCAACTATGAATCTGGACACTTGCAATGTCCAGGTTCATCCGGCGGCCCAACACCCAACAGTCACAAATTTGGGCCAAGCCCATTTTCGAGTGACAAAAGTGTTGTGGACCAGGACTCGGGCCCAATAGGGCCGCCCCGCCCCAAGCCCAAGCCCACGCCGGGCAGGGCGGGGCGCGCGCGCGCGCTTGTGGCTTACTTGTGATCATCCACTTATGTTATAGTATATCCAAGTAATAACATCTTCTAGTTTATAAACTAGGATAAACTTAGATTTCTAAGCTATGTGGGATGAAGAAAAATCAATTCAACTCCCTTTTCATAACACCCATTTTTGTGGCCAACTTGGTGTATTAATTTCTCACTCGCCGAAATTCGGTTTTGAGAAATAAAAAATACACGAACATCTACTCGGAAAGTAGATCAATAATATATAATTTAATTCCTCCAAAATTAAATTCTTAGCCACCGAAAATTTGGTCAAAGTCGGGACGACGCCGACTTTCTCAAACCCAAATTTCCAACATATATCATATTTTCATAACATGTATGAATATGTATATGCCACTACTCATATACAAGAATCGCATATAAGTAGTTATATATATATATATAATATTAGTATATTGGTAATGATTAGTGATATTAATTTATATATAGTATATATATAAGAATAAATAGAACCTACGTATACATAGGCATTAATTGGAGAGGATGTAATTTATATATATATATATATATATATATATATATATATATATATAGGAGGATCAAGTGAGGCCATGTCTCTGGTGAGAATAATAACGGACTAATCTCAAACATCCTCACTATTAATCAATGGGTATGATTTAATGGATAAAAATATATTAAAATATTAATTTAATCAATATAATGGTAGTAGGGTAAAATAACATAACAAGTTAATTACAAAAATGGAATCAAATCTCTTTCTCTCTCATACATCTCCCAATTTTCCCAATCTCACGTCTCTCTCTCTCTCTCTCTCTCTCTCTCTCTCTCTCATTCATTCGTCCCATTAACGCAAATAAAAAAAAAAATGAAGAACTCAAAATTACAAGTTCATGAAAATTACGAGAGAAAAAACAAAAAAAATCGGTGCAATATTACGAGAAATAACGAACAGTGAGTTCGAAAACTAAATATGCAACAAAACTCAACTAAATATGCATTATCCGAAAACTATCTACGCGTAAAAAAAAACTAATATGTTTATGTACAATATCCAACTATGCAAGACGTCATAAACTATGCAAAAATCAACTAACTATGTATTATCTAGAAACTATCTATGCATTGTGGAATAACTAAATATACGATATTTATGTAACATCCCATTTTATAATTTCCAAAAGAACATCCCATTTTCATAACTAAATATACATTATATTGAACCTATTTACGCAGTGTAGTATAACTACATATGCAAAGACGCTATATTCAATTATGTCTTGTTTTCGTAAAAGCAAAGTGCCAACAAAATAACTAAATATGCATTATTTGATGTCTAATTATGCAGAGGAAAAGCTAACTATCTTTGTAAAATAAAAATATTTAGAAAGACATGTTCCTTAAATTCCGCCACAAAATCCTATGAGTGTCAATTTCACCCATAAAATCATTAGACCACTTATTTGAATTACAAAATTACAATCTTACCCTTAAAATCAGCGAAAATTAGGAAATAATTAAAAAATCGAATTAATCACATCCCTTCATTTTTTAAGATCAATGGATAAGATGAGTCCACACTGTCTCACCTGAGGAGGGTGAGTCCATTTGAACTAAATCATATATATATATATATATATATATATATATATATATGTGTGTGTGTGTGTGTGCAGGCAATATACATAAGCTAACTAAACCACTAAGCTTATTCTATTATATTTAATTGACACACATATATCCATTGACTGCCACCGCCTTAACCAAGATAAGGATTAATATCAACATAGCTTGTTTTTGTTCTCACAAACGGATATACACCACAAAGAATAGATAGCACAAAAAGATGAAACAAGCGTAAAAAGAAAAAGAAAGGATAAGGCTGCGATTGGATAAGGAAAAAATTTAATTTTCGTTACGTTGGAGAACTTTCTTTGACCAAATATGCGATTATTTATAAAAAATTTTAGAAAATATATTATTCTCTCACTTTTATTTTTCTCTTATCAATCACATTTTTCCACAAAAAAAATAATTATTATTACACATTCTCCCACAAATTTCACTATTCACTCCCTCACACACTTCTAACTACCAATCATATCCAATCATTATTTTACTATTTTTAAATCAAATAAACTTTCATCATTATTTTTTCATCTCAAATCTAATCACTCTCAAAATTCATCTTTTTTCTTCCAAATTTTTTTTCACCACTATTCTCTAGAAAAATGAAATTTTCAAAATGAAAGCATATCCAATCGCGCCCTAAGCAACTGAGCAAGCCTAGAAGAATTATTGGTAAGCGACTAATTTAATCTAGCTACTTTCTCTTCTGGTCTAATTAGCGAGATTAAGTTAGATATACAATCCATTTTAATTCTGTAATTTAATTATGCGAGATACTCGAATCAAATTTTATAAATATATATATAGATGATGCTGGATACATATAAGATGATTTGAACAAAAGTATACATATATAATGTTCTTAATTTTTAGGAATGATATTTACCACCATGAATAAGACCAAAACTGATTTCATTTATATTGGTAAATCTGAATTAGGCTAACATCTTTGTGTCAAATGGAAGGGGTTTTATTAACTTCAAAAACAAATTATGATTTAAAGATCGATAATTTATATGGTTAAGGTTAGGGTATAAAGTCCTCAGTAATTATATATATACATACGTACAGTTAGAGAAATTAACACCATATATTTTTACAGGTTTCTCTCACTACAAGAAAAATGAGAAATAGCAAGGAAAGTTTTGCAAAGAATTTATGATTTGTCACCAAGATTACTGTTTATGAGGAAAAAATCAATTTTCTCTCTAAACTTTGAGAGGAATTGATAAGATTTTATGCTAAGTTTCTCTTCTTTTTTGAAATAAAAATTTTAAGTCTTTGGCGAGGAATATTTATAACAATTTCGTCTCTAAACTTCTTCCCCCAAAAATCAAAAAGATTTCGTGGCAAAATTTGGCGCAAATATCAAATTCTTTTCTGTAGGCGCAGAATATTTCCACTTCCCTCCCAATCGAGTTCCCTCCCAATTCTCACAATCCGATCGTTCTTTTTTCTCTTTGCTGCTACAAGCCTTCGAGAGCACTTGTTATGCCTTGTTCTTGACTCTCGATTCCCCCGATCCCTTTCCAAATCCAAGGTGAAGATCTCGAGGCTTTTATTCGACTCCCGTCATGGCAGTCGCCAACACTCTGATGACCATGAAAGAAGCCCTCGCGGTATTCATTTTTTATCATTCTTTTAACTAAATTTCGCTCGGTCATTTCATTTACAGCTCTTTGAATATTCAGTAAAGTAAAACTATTCAATTTGGTTTAATTGATACTTGATGGATGTGCCGACAAGCGACATTGTTGGTCATTGCAGGGAATTATACACTTAGTATTCTGATTTGCCTTGTCTGATTTAATTTTAGATCCATTTATTCTATTGGAGGTTTTTGTGATTTGAAGTTGTTTTAGTGGAATTGATTGTTGCGATAGGTGCTTTCGTCTTTTAGTTTTCTAACAGTGCTTGATAGAGTCTAGGAAGGTGTTGATGAGTAACAGGTGAATGACATCATTAATTGACTTGTATAATTGGTATTCTAAAAGAATTTCTGAAATGGCATTAAGTTTGTTTAACGTAATACATCTCTCTGACATCAATACACATGAAAGCATAATTCTATATTGACAAGAGTGTTGGTTGACCCTGAGGTTACTTCTTTCTTCCACTGCATTGATAGTTTGATGCCATCGCAAGTATGTATGCTCCATTTATTTTCTCATAATTTGGGTAAGAACGAAAATAAATCAACTAATTGAGAGCTTATTATTCACTTGCAATTTAGTGCATTGATATTCATTTGTTTATGATTTTCTAAGTTGTATAGATTGATATGGCATCTGAATTGTGAATCTGTTCATCCTGTGTCTGATACTCTTCTTTGTAATAGGTAAGTTGAAATTGTTTGCAAAAAAAAAAAAAAAAAAAAAAAAAGATTAACATGAAATTGTTCAAAAATGCTTAGACAGATTATGTGACAACCCTGGATAATTCATTAATGTCTTTTGGTGACAATGATTTTGATCAGGGCTTCTCAATGAGTAACTCGAGACACGACGAGAATGAACTCGAAGCCAATAGATGGTGAGCCTTTGAAACATATTATTTCCAACGATAAACCAATTGAATCGGATTAGATATTGATGTTGATCTTTCAGAAATGGGGAAAATGAGAGTGATCAGCTTCTGTAACTACCTTTCTGGTTTCCTTTATATTATCCAAAAATTGTTTAATATTCTTATCTAGAAGTTTGTTTGCTTGCTGTTTTAGTGAGTTTTGTTTCATTTATTAGATTAATATATTGATATTCTTATTAGCAACAATTTAATTTATAGCTCTGCTCCATGTCTTAAATGTGGTTACTTTTGGGTCTTAAATTAGGAATTCTATGCCTTCCATTAATTGGCTTAAATTGAAATTTGTTGTGATCATCTTGCTTTGTTAAAAGAAATTCAATATGTCTGGGGAATAGAGAACATGAGATGTGGTGGTGGTGGTGGAATAAGTTTAACTTTAACTCTTGATATGGTAGTGATAGCTACCATAGCTTGCTTTGTGTTTGTCCAGTTGATTGATTCATTGCTCGTTTATCCTATAATTTGATGCAAATCAACATAAAACAATTAAATAACTTTGTGAAATTATGGCATATTGGAGAGTTCACTAAGTTGTACTTGTAGCAACTATTAGCCTACTGCCAACCATACAAATTGCGTAAACCTCTGCTATTCTGCGAGGTGGAGTCCCATGGCTTAAATGCTAACCAAAGATGTAGATCTTCGTGAAAACTTTGACCGCAAAACAATAACGCTTGAGGTTGAAACGAGCGACACCATTCACAATGTCAAGGCCAAGATTTAAGACAAGGAAGGTAAATTTTTTAAACTATTTTTTTTTATATTGTAATTTGATCTAACTGAACTAGGATTTTATCATTTTGCAATTTTTCTTTGTTCAGGAATCCCACTGAAACAACAACGTTTGATTTTCTCCAGAAAGCAGCTTGAAGATGGCTCAACTCTTGCTGATTATAACATTCAGAAAGGTTATTTGTTTTCATTTTGTTTGAATTCTAGATCTAGTTGTCTTATCTAGTCTATATTTGGCATTTTTATTTGGATTTTGTGAAGCATTTTTTATAATTTCCATTTCTTTTTCTCATTGAACTGTTGCATGTAGTGAACTCATGTAGTAAAATGTACGAGATATATATAAATTTTCACGTATGGTTCAATTTTTAATCAACCACATAGCCAGATTACTCATAGTTATTTGTTTTGTTTTTTATGGGAAAATGAGAGGAAATGTTATTGTCATGTTGCCTTTTTCTTTTCCGTTGCTTCACTAAAATTCAGGATAGGGGATTGCTAACTAGATATTTGGATTGATATTGCAGATTCTACTTTGCATTTGGTCCTTAGGCTTAGGGGTGGCATCATTGAGCCATCTCTCATGGCTTTGGCTAGAAAATACAACCAGGACATGATGATTTGCTGAAAGTAAGTTTTCTAGCTGAGTTTTAGTTTAATTGGTTTTGTAGACCACATGTTAAATTGTGTAAACTTATTTTGATTCATTATTTCACACCTGTTTTGATTCTTAATTTTGCACGACTATCAAACAGTTCACATGGTACTGTCAGAATTTTTGTCAAGCTGAAGAGCAGATTTTATTCTTGAAAAGTGAATGTAAAAATGAAAAGCTGAGGAGTGTGTACTTCCTTTCTTGACTTGATCTATAACTACTCTAAGAAGTTTGATATTTGTATATCTAGAATTTCATATTTCTCCTTTTGGACAATATTCTTAAGCAAAATAGGGAGGGAAAATGAAGAGAGGAGATGGAAAAAAATTAGATGCAAGAATAAGCGCCTTAGATTGCGTAAAACTTGCTAGAACAATTGAGATGCACGGAATCTTATCTAATTTCTATAACTTGCCTAGTTCTTCACCACATTGCATTTCTAAATCCTTATTCTTTTTCTTGGTGGTATTATGAGTTGTTTATGTGTTACATTTAAAATAAAATTTGTTCTATTATTTTACTCTAATATATATTTTTCTTTCAGGTTGATGATATAACTAGATCGAAGATGATGTTTCTTCAAGGGATGTTGACTTTTATCTTTTGTTTTTTTTTTTCCGGGGGGGGGGGGGACTTTGTCTTTTACTTTTGAAACAATGTTAGAACTTTGTCTTTTACTTTTGAAACAATATTAGAACAAATTTTATCCAACGGAATTTGTAGTAGTTTCCTTCAAGAAAGAAAAAACTTATAGTGGTTGATTACTATCAACATTTGAACATACGTGCTCAAACTCAACTTTATTTTGTTGCATGAGCATTGTGGTTATTTTATTGTTAATATCTTTTATATTATTGATTGTTGGTGAATGACTTACAAATAAGAACAACCTAAAAAAATAAAATAAATATAAATGTACACAAGATATATTAGAAAAATTATATTCATTTTAGCGAGGAAAATAGCAGATTCGCAGTTAATGTTCACATTGTATGCACTTTAGCGAGGAAATGAATAAATTTGTCGTTAACATTAGCTACGAAATTAAAAATTTTCCTCTCTAAACTTTAGCCGCAAAATCAAAAATCTCCTCACTAAAGTTTGTGAGTAATTTTTAACATATGCTGCCAATATAGGTTAGTGACGCTCTTATAGCAGCGAGACGCGCGAGGAATATATTTCCTCGCTAAGTTCCATTTGCGACAAATTTAGCAATGTTAGCGAGGAAAATTTTCGCTGCTAAATTACAACTTTCCTGTAGTGTCTTACACGTAAGATTTGGGGGAAAAGACAATTATCTAGCTATTAATAGAATATTTAAGGATGAAAGGTAAGTGAAAATCCATCTCAAATTCTGATCGTGAGAACATAGTATTTCCTGTCTTATTGATACTAATGTGATTCTTGTATCTTGATGGATGCATTATGGAAACCTTGATGTTCATATGTTGCTTGGTGGATATTGGAGTGTGATGATGATTGTTTCATTGAGCATGTCATTGATTGGCATTTGCACGTGCATGCACAACATATGAGCATTGTTGAGATGAGGCAGGCACGACATGATTTTCTTGAAAAGAAAATATTTTGATTGGCCGCTACTAGTGCACTGAGGCCTGTGTGGCTTATGTATATGATGTTTCGGGTACCGCAAGCGGGATGACTTTTCGGAGGATCGCAGGGGCAGGCATGAGGCGGACGCCTTGTGGTCACGGAAGGATGGTCCACTTGATAGTACCCTTATGGTTGGTGCAGCGAGTGGGATGACTTCTTGTGGATCGCGGGTGCAGGCATGAGGCGGACATCTGGCGGTCACAAGAGGATGGGCCCTCGTCTGTGTCAATCGGTTATTGGCCATCTGAAAATTGATATTGAGCTCTTTTCGGTGCGTAGTAGGGGGCCAAGGGCCCAATAAAAGAAAAGGAATTTGGTTGAAATACTTTATTTCATCGGCATGCATTCTTGAAAGAGTATCTTGGATACAATTACCTATGTATTTCATATCATTTCATTGACATGCATGATTTTTACTTATTGAGTTTTAGCTCATGTAGTTCATGCATTGTAGGTGACTGACTTAATCTTTGGATTTCATAGCTTACTAAAAAAGGTAGCAGATCGCTGGAGCTCATACAAGTTATTGAGGACAATGTACATGGATGACGACCTGTTGGGCTATGTTGATGGGTCACCTTTCCCTTTGTGGTCTTGTATTATATTTTGGTTTAGGGTTGTACCCTCATTTGAAAACTCTGATGTTACTATGTACATGTAAATAGCTGGGTGATGTGGGTTATGCGTTTGATCACATGGATGTCTGTTGTGTTTAATAACAGGGTTGGTTGCCTCTTATGTTTGTGGACATGGCTTGTCATGATATTTTAATTAAAATGATTTTTACTTGTTGTGGTTAAAATGTCGCAGGGATCAAATGTTACTAAAAAAATTATTACACTTTTACATAGAGTTTGTGGCCGAGTTTTACTATTTATATATTTTCCAGTAGTAGTAATAGGGGTGGGCGTCACATGGCGGGGGTGGTGCACACAACTTTTGCCAATGGCGCTCTCGGATCATGCGCTGTAGATGACCATCATGTGGTCCCAGTTGGAAGCCCCATTCGACATTGATCCGCCGAGTCATAAGTTTGCCAAAAAATGTCTCTTGTGCGGCTTTGCTAACAAATTTGTCTGTGTCGTAGTCTGCCGAGGTAGATGCCTTTTCTTTGCCTTTACCCTTCCTAGTCCTTGCCATGACGTTCACCTAGCAAAATAAACACCCAAACAAAACCCGTGGAAACATGAAGTGAGGGTGAATAATCAACAAGCAAGGTGGTTAGAAAAATGCACCCACACACAATGCCTTAGCACACATGAAAGAAATTGGGGATGAATGGTGTGTGGGGTGCTAGAGGGGTTCCTTGTAGACATGGGGGGTGATTTCGGTAGGTTTTGGTGAAAAACTGAGGCTGCCCGTCGAGTTTAGAGGGAGGTGTGTGGTTTGGTGTGTTTTAAAAAAAAAACTGAGGCCTGGGCTGTTATGTTGAAAATAATTGACCGAGCGTTGCAGCGCGCCACAGGTAAGAGGCCTCAGACGCAGCAGGCCGGGCCGTACGCTTTTTTTCCTTTTTTATCTTAATAAACCTCATTTGCTGTTTACCGAATCAAGTTGTTTGTTCAGACGCTGTGTTTAATCGAGGCTCGTCTTGCACGCACAAATAAAAAGGGTCGGGGTGTGATGCAACTTGCTACTCCTAGAATGCAAAAAACAACAAAAATTCAACTATGATGCAATTAAACGAAAAAGAAAAAAGAAAAAAAACTACTAAACTAAATCAATACTACAAAAGCAATAAACGGGGCTTGGGTTGCCTCCCAAGAAGCGCAAAGTTTACAGTCTTCAGCCAGACTTTGTCAGCTAATCACGAATCCGCATCTCCGAGCGGGAGATTGAGGTTTTTACCGGGCTTCATCACCAAAATAGTGTTTTAACCTCTGCCCATTAACCTCGAAACGTGTTGCCATCCTTACTCCGCAACTCAATAAAGACCAAACAAATGTGAAACACGCCGATGACAAACGGTCCGGACCATCTCGATTTTAGTTTTCCCTGAATAATTTCAATAGAGAATTAAATAATAATACCTGTTGGCCTGGGAGAAACTCTCGCCTGAAGATCATTTTATCATGCCATTGTTTTGTCTTTTATTTGTAGATTTTGGCATTCTCATAAGCCGCATTCCGGAATTCCTCCATCTCATCAAGTTGCAATAGCCTATTCTCACCCGCGGCCTTCAAGTCAAAATTCGGTTTCTTCATGGCCCAATAAGCACGATGCTCTAGCTCGACCGGCAAGTGACATGCCTTCCCAAACACCAAGCGATATGGGGACATACCAATAGCGTTTTAAAGGCGTTCGATATGCCCAAAGTGCATCATCCATTTAAAGCCCGATCCTTGCGATTCTGACTCACGTCTTCTCAATGATCTTTTCACTGTCCATTCGATTGTGGGCGGCAACCTTGTGCCTTACACCATACTTAGAGAGAAGGTTATTAAACAGTTTATTGCAAAAATGAGTACCTTCATCACTAACAATAGCCCTAAGAGTGCCGAAACGTGTGAATATGTGCTTGTGTAAAAATTTCAACACTATCTTAGCATCATTGGTAGGTGTAGCAATTGCCTCCACCCATTTAGAGACATAATCCACCGCAAGAAGGATATAGGCATGTCCAAATGAAGGGGGAAATGGACCCATGAAGTCAATCCCCCAACATCAAACAATTTTACTTCCATCATATTGGTCAGAGGCAATTCATGGCGTCGGGAAATGTTCCCAACTCGCTGGCACCTATCACAAGTCTGCACAAAAGTATAGCAATCTTTGAATAGAGAAGGCCAATAAAATCCGGATTGCAATACCTTAGCGGTCGTGCGGGTTGGCCCAAAATGACCACCATATGGGGCAGAATGGCAATGCTGTAGAATCTCCTCCACCTCCTCTCGAGGCACAAAACGGCGAATAACTGAATCCGCACACCTCTTGAACAAAAGCGTATCATCCCATAAATATGATTTAACATCATGCATAAATTTCTTCTTTTGATGTGAAGTCAAGTCCAGAGGTAAGACTCCACCAGCCAGATAATTCAAAAAATCAGCATACCATAGGAGATGAGTTTCTACTACCAAAATACGCTCATCCGGGAAAGACTCCAGAATCGGAGCTTCAATTAGCTCGTCGGGCTGTTCTAACCTCGATAAATGGTCGGCTACTACATTCTCGCTACCCTTATTTTCCCGAATCTTAATATCAAATTCTTGCAGAAGGAGAATCCATCTAATCAGTCGTGGTTTCACATCTTTTTTCGCAAAGAGGTATCGAATAGCAGCATGATCAGTGTAAACAATGACCTTGGTACCCACCAAGTAAGCCCCGGACTTGTCAAACGCAAATGCAACTGCTAGCATCTATTTTTCCATGGTGGTGTAATTTTGTTGGCCGTCATCTAATGTCCGGCTTGCATAATAGATGGCCTTGAAAATTTTATCTCGTCTTTGCCCCAACACTGCCCCCACTGAATAATCACTAGCATCGCACATGAGCTCAAAGGGCTTTGTCCAATCCGGCACCACCATAATAGGAGCAGAAATAAGTGTGTTCTTAATGTGCTCAAAAGCTTGCAAACAAAGATCATCAAAACAAAAAGGCACTTCTTTCTCAAGAAGATTACATAAGAGCTTGGTTATTTTTGAAAAATCTTTGATAAGTCGACGATAAAAACCAGCATGCCCTAAAAACCTCCTAATCCCTTTTACATTTCCGGGAGGTGGTAAGTTTTCAATCGCCACTATTTTAGGCCGATCTACCTCTAATCCTGCAACCGACACTCTATGACCAAGCACAAGGCCTTCATTCACCATGAAGTGACATTTTTTTCCCAATTAAGCACTAAATTTGTGTCTTGGCACCTTTGTAGAACCAGAGATAAATTATGGAGGCACTGATCAAAAGAATTCCCAAACACCGAAAAATCATCCATGAAAACCTCCATAATTTCCTCCATCATGCCATGAAAAATAGACATCATACATCTCTGAAATGTGGTTGGTGCATTACACAACCCAAAAGGCATCCTTCAGAATGCAAAGGTGCTATAAGGACATGTGAATGTGGTTTTCTCCTGATCCTCTGGAGCAATCGCAATCTGATTGTAGCCCGAATATCTATCTAAAAAGCAATAGTAGTCATATCCAGCCATCCTATCCAACATCTGATCAATAAAAGGTAGGGGAAAGTGGTTTTTTTGAGTGGCTTTGTTTAGTTTCCTATAATCTATGCATACTCGCCACCCAGTCACTGTACGTGTAGATATTAACTCATTATTGGAATTTTTCACCACAGTCATCCCCCCTTTTTTCGGAACTACTTGCACTGGACTTACCCATGAACTATCAATATGGCAAAAATGATGCCAACCTTAAGCCACTTAAGAACCTCAACTTTGACTACTTCTTTCATCACCGGATTAAGCCATCTCCGGTGCTCAATAGAGGGCTTGTAAGAGTCCTCCATGAGAATTTTATGCATTACTATAGAAGGGTTGATTCCCTTCAAATCAACTATCGACCACGCCAGTGCAGACTTATATTATCTCAAAATACGCAACAACTTATATAACTCTAGGGATAGAGAGACGGAGACTATTACCGGATGTGTATCGTTCTCACCCAAAAATGCATACCAGAGATGTGCAGGAAGTTCCTTCAACTCCGGAGTGACCTTCGCGATTTCCTCAATGACTGTATCTCCCAAACTCTCCTTCAAACCCTTGCTTGTGTCAACCTGTGTGGCATCAAGAGACAACACGTAATCCAATAAATCAATATCATCAAAATCATAATCCATACCTTGCACTAGGGATTGGGTGACACATCTTTCCAGTAGATCCACAGTAGTATGTCGAGCTGCTTCAGAGCGGACACACTGCTCCACTACATCTATGAAATGGCAAGTATGTTGTTCTTCTTGAACTTCATCGCATTATAAATGTTGAACATCACTTCCTCTTCATTAACTTGCAAAGTCGATTCACCTCGTTGAACATCGATCGATCTGCGACCAGTGGCCAAAAATGGTCTCCCCAAAATCAATGGAACCTCTCTATCCTCCTCCATATCCAGTACAACAAAGTCTGCAGAAAATATGAACTTGTCCACCTTCACCAAAACATCTTTGATTACGCCTCGCGGATATGTAAGCAATCTGTCCGCCAATTGTAGGGTGATGGTGGATGGCTTCACCTCTCCAAGACCTAGTTTCCTGAAAATAGACAAAGGCGTAAGATTAATGCTAGCACCTAGATCGCAAAGGGCTTTATTAAACGTACCGAGTATCTCTTCGAGCGACTGTTTCTTCTCACCTACAGGTGCATTAGAGCTAGACGGATTGGTATAACCCAAAGGTGGATTCAACATGTTTCTATTATTGTTGTAGGAAAGATTCTCATGATTGCGAAGTCCTGGATGATAATGAGTCGGTAACTGAGTACCTCTATTATTAAAGCCTCGGTTATTCACATATTTCGCTTGCTCGGCATCGATTGTTGTAACCTCCTGAATGGCCGCTGGTGGTATTTCAGATTGTTGCAGTGTTCCACCTGAATTCATGATGGCCAGTTGTTTCGACAATGATGATATTTGGGATGCTAATGCCGACATATGATCCATCTCAAGTACACCAGCAACTTTCCTTGGTATTAATCTGTCAGAGGGCCATTGATAGCTGTTTGTGGCCATTTCTTCAAGAAGAAGTAATGCCTCAGTCGGAGTTTGAGCCATCAAAGTGCCCCATGCTGCTGCATCAAGTATTGTCCTCGTATGCCCATTCAAATCATTGTAAAAGTATTGGACCCTCTGCCAGTCCACATAACCATGTTGTGGGCATCTTCTCAACAGATCCTTATATCGTTCCCAAGCTTCATACAATGGCTCAAAGTCGATCTGTTGGAATTGTGCTATCTCGCTTTTTAGTTGGAACGTCTTGCTGGGAGGGAAGAACTTTATCATGAATTTTTCAGTCAGATCATCCCAACTAGTGATACTCCTAGGTGCGAACGTCTGTAACCACTGTCTGGCTTTATCCCGGAGTGAGAACGGGAAAAGCCTCAACCTAATTGCCTCATCAGACACACCATTCATCTTGATGGTGTCACAAATCTCTAAGAATGTCGCCAAATGTGTATTCGGATCATCCACTGGACTCCCCCCAAACTGATTCTGCTGAACCATGCTTGTGAGGCCCGGTTTCAATTCAAAATCATTCGCATTTATGGATTGGCGCACAATTCTAGAGTAACTGTGGTTCATAGCCAGCCGTAAATAATATCGGATTACTCTTTCTTATGCCTCAGGCTGTGGTGGCACATTCACAACCCGATTTCTGTTATTCTCATTGTCTCCATCTTCTGCCATTGCTCGTTTTTGTGCTCGTTTTGCTGCTCTGATTGCTCGAAGTGTCCTTTCAATCTCTGGATCAAAAGGAAGTAAATTAGTATCTTCAGAATCTCGCATAAACAAAGAATTCAATGACAAACACGAAATTATAATTCCTAAACTAGTCTAGATTAGTATTAAGACTACATGGTAATAGTATTAGTTTAAAATAGGATAAAACAATCCCCGACAACGGCGCCAAAAACTTGTTCGCGAAATTCTTACCGTAAGCGTACGGTGTCAAGTTTTAGTATAGGTTTTGAAAGTAGGGTTATAATCTGCACATGGATTGTTATCGAATTTTATACTAAGTACTATAATTAAAATGGCTTAACTCAATCTAGAAATCGAAAAGAGATGAAGATTTATTAAACTAAAATTAAAACTAAAAATAAGCTAACAAAATGGTTCAAACAATTAATCAAACACTTAGAAGATGAATTCTAGAGGGTTGATTTCACCTAGTTATCCCCTATGTTTTCAATTCAGTTTATTAATAACAAGTTATTAATCTATAAGCCAATATTCCTACCGTTTATCACTTCCTCTCTCGAGTGCCAAGTGATTCTAGGTTCCAATTTCTGATTTTGATATCTCTATAAAAATCATAAATTAAACCCTAATCCGCTCAATGAATATTCTATCACAGACTTCAAATGATTCATAAATCTCTCGATTCTATGAAACCATTGGTTATGCTATTCTATGGCCAGGCGTTCAATTATCTCTCTCAAGCGTCAAATCAAACACGCCAAACAATCTAAACTATTGATCAGATAATTCAGACACAATCAAATCAAATAGCACAAATAGATTAATAAATATGCGAATTTCATAAACTGGAAATCAAAATATAGGTTCAAACGTAAGTTACATCAATCCCCTAGAAAAATGGGTTTAGCTCATATTGGATGTATAAAAACTCATGAAGAAATAATTATACATCTCAAGAAATTGACAAAGAAAAACAAAGAAATAATTGACAAGAAAAGAGAAGGAATTCTCTCTATGTCCAGACGAGAAGTGCCTTCAATTGTCGTCCCGAACCCTAACTTTGTGTCTCTTGCCTTGCGTTGTGCTCAAAATAATCTCACCCCTTGTTTTTACGTCATTTCTTCTATTTATAAGCTTGAAACCCTCAAAAATCCGTCCAAAAGGCCCAAAAAATAACTCAGCGCACATTCAGGCCCATCGCGCGCGCTGCGGCCCCAATCTCGCACGTTGCTGCGCGTGCCACTCGTGTTATGCTGCTGCCCATCGTGCGCTACAACGGTGGGAAGGTGCGCTGCAGCACTGGGAAGGTGCACTGCAGCGCGCCCATCGTCGTCCTACTCCTGCAGCACATCCGGCTGGGTGTTGCAGCCCCTTGGCCTGGGCGCTGCAACGCCCATTGAAACCTGTATCTGCTGCTGCCAGCGCGCTGTAGCGCGCGCCTGATCATATCTGCTATACCGCCGGGTGCTGTAGCGCCCACCAACATCAAGCCCGTTGTACTATTTTACCCCCCGAGGTACACCACAGCAAGTAAATCACAGCCGCCACTCACGAGGTTGACTAAGTCAATTATGTGAATAACCGAGATTTTAATAACATAGGTAATCAATTACCAACTCACTACCACCCAGGACTTCACAATCATGAGAATCTCTCTTATAGCAACAACAGGAACCTATTGAATCCACATTCGGGTTATCTAAACCCATCCAGTTCCAATGCACTCGGAGGTGAAAAGAAGCAGTCGCTAGAGGAGATACTTAGCTCATTCATCGGAGAGACCAGGAATCGGATGAATAGGAATGATACGCAGATTGATGGTTTGAATACTAAGATGAGCACAATGGAGACGCATATTAGGTCGATCGAGACACAAATGGGTTAGTTGGCTATAGCCTTACTCATTGCAGCAGAAGGGAAAGTTCCCAAGTGATACAGAGGTTAATCCAAGAGAGCACGGCAATGTTGTTCACGTGAAAAAGAAAGAAAAAATTCAGCTTGCCCCTGAAGAATCACCTATTTATGCGAAACCAGTGGATTCCAAGAAAATGAAGTTGGAAGAGTTTGAGAATGTCTATTTAACAGAGGAATGTAGTGCAATAGTCCAGAGTAAACTACCTCAGAAAATGAAGGATCCAGGGAGATTTACTATTCCTTGTACTATTGGAGGAGTTTTCTTTGTGAAACCACTTTGTGATCTTGGGTCAAGTGTGAATCTTATATCTATCTCTGATGTGACGAAGTTTGGGCTCGGGGAGGTGAAACCGTCTAACATCATGTTGTAGTTTGCTGATCAATACATCGCCTATCCGTGTGGAATCATTGAAGACGTGTTGGTAAGAATTAATAAATTTATTTTTCCTATGGATTTTGTAGTGTTGGATGCAAACGAGGACAAGAAAATACCTATCATCTTTGGGCGACCATTTTTAGCTACAGCACGGGCTTTGATCGATGTAGAAACGGGGGAGCTAACTCTGCGGGTAAATCAGGAGAAAGTCGTATTCACCATCCATCCAACCAACAGGCTAAAATTTGAATCAAATGATGGTAAGCTGATGGTGGGGAATATAGCTGAAGACATTAGAGGTTGGAAAGTTTCTAAGGAAACGTGGATAACATGCCTATTAGAGCCCCAACTTGAGGATAATCTGACATAGTCTGGCTGAAGACTGTAAACTTAGCGCTTCTTGGGAGGCAACCCAAACCCCTTTTATTGTTTCTTAGTTTTAATATAGTTTAGTAGTTGTTTTTTGTTTTTTCTGAATTTTTTGCATTCTTAGGAGTAGTAAGTTGCATCACACTCCACCCCTCTTATTTGTACAAATCCTACGTATCTCACTCCATCTTCACAAAGGAGCACTCTAACACCCCACACACCATCTTCATCTCATTCACTCATTATTTGGTAAGTTTGCAACTTCCAAACCCCACCCCATGGTTTTCCCCATCTTGTGATTTTTGTGTTATTGGATTGTAGTAATGCTAGGATAATTGTTGTTGATTTGTGGATTGTGGATTGATTGATCATGATAGACTTAGGCTTGGTGTTGAATTTTGGGATTGAATTGAGCTATCCATTGCATTTACCATCTTTTCCCAAATTCATGCATATGAGGTGTTTGATTAAATGCCCCAATGACAGTTTCACATTGTTTAGTGCTATCTTGTATATCTTTGCTTATCTTCTTGACATGGCACTATATTTCCCACATGGGTGCATTATGTACGTACTTTGATTTTCGATTTCTCACCCATAACCGAAGTCCTTGGTTCCACGAATTTTGTTTTCTTGTTCACCTACTAGGTTACACAGATGCGAAACCAAAGAGGGCCCGGGCCAAGGCCAAGGGGAAGAACAAGACCACACCTCGGAGGCATACAACACCCACGGGCTTGTGCGCCAGGATGCATTGTGAGCTTATACGAGACACCTCATACACGTAGTAGTACCACATGTCTTAAGGAGCCTTCGCTCCTCGGCTACCAGGAAAGTCCTTTTTCCCACCTCTCCATTGGGGACAATGTCATTTTAAGTTTGGGGGGTGTAGTCTATTTTTATTCGTCGAGTCGAGTCTTGAGTAAAAAAATGAAAAAAGAGTCTAGAGTCGAGTCGGGTCGTCTGTGAAACTGCATGACTAAGTGAATCTGTTGAATATGAGTTGAACGGTCAAGAGAGAATGAGTTTGAACTATGATTTATTCGTCTTTCCATTAATTCCATATGTGTGCTTAACTCTGTTGATTTCTTTGGGGATGATTTATGCGGTTGAGTGTTTCTTGTATGATCCCACCGGATTCTAGAACTTGTCTGATCACTAATCGAGGCGAAATCCTAGGTGAAGTAACATTAAGGAAGTGATTTAGGCCATCTTTGAACAAGCCAGAGATAAATGCCTACCTTTGTATTATATTTTCCCTAGTGTCCCCCTTTGAGCCTTATAAACCCGTTTCTTTGGCAACCAATCTAATACCCAGAGCCTAAATGTGAAAATCCTAATTACCCATCAATCATACACACAAAGTATAGAAAAATATTGAAGGTTGAGAAGGGTATGTATTTAATTGAATGAAGTCGTCCGAGAAAAGAAAATATGAAACCCCATGTATGCAAAAGAATAAGTATGGGGGTTTCGGAAAAAAAAATGAAATAAATGAGAAAAATCAGCAGGATTGAAGGTTCATAAACATTGGGGATGTCAAAAAGTGAAGGGTAGTTGCTTATTGATAATTCAAAGTGTTAATTGTGTGTTTGGGTGATAAGAGCCACTTAATCCCCTATTTTCCTATCTTACCCTAAGCCTACATTACAATCTTTAAAAGTCCTATTGGTCCTTGTGTTACATTAGCCTACATTAGTGGAGATTGGTGTGAAAGACAAGCCTATGGAGTCCGGTAAGCATCTCATCTATATATTCAAAGTGGATCATTTTGAAAACACTTGATTGCGTGAATCTATCTGGATAATGAAAACGGGGTTGGCATGAACATTCTACCTTCATGATCACATTGTGAAAATACATGCTTGATTGATAGTGAAACGAAATTTGGCGAATGACTTTGGTTGTGAAGTTGTACAATTAGTCTGTTGAGTCAGTCGTCTTTATTTTTATTTCTTTCATGTTTGTTGATTTTATAGAGTCTGTAATTGCTTGAGGACAAACGTCTAAGTTTGGGGGTATTTGTTAAGTTGGTTTTATACCAATATATTGAGTATTCTAGACTAGGATTTTGTGGTGTTTTTGAGTATTTTAGTGTTGTTTGAGTCGAGTTCATATCATTTGTTGTCATTTGAGAGTCAGGACAGGTCTTGGATGCCGAAATTAATTAAGAACGATGAAAAACGTGTTTAGACGGTGAAGATCGCATTCTAGAAGCGGAAAAATGGAAAAATATAGCGTAAAGATGAGCGCCGCAGCGCCAAAAACCCTGCACCGCAGCGCGGGGATCGAAAAGAGTACAGTCGCGTAGGGGAAGGGCGCGCTCCAACGCCCATATCAAGGGCTGCAGCGCGCCAGCTGATCGCGAAATTCTTACCGCAAGTGTACGGTGTTAAGTTTTATTATAGATTTTGAAAGTAGGGTTATCGTCTCTACAGGGATTGTTATCGAATTTTATACTAAGTACTATAATTAGAATAGCTTAACTTTATCTAGAAATCGAAAAGAGATGAAGATTTAAACTAAAGTTAAACTAACAAATTGGTTCAGACAATTTATCAAACACGTAGAAGATGAATTCTAGAGGGTTGATTTCACCTAGTTATCCCCTATGTTTTCAATCCAGTTCATTAATCACAAGTTATTAATCTATAAGCCAATATTCCTATCGTTATCACTTCCTCTCTCGAGTGCCAAGTGATTCTAGGTTCTAATTCTGATTTCGATATCTCTATAAAAAGGTAAAATTACAATTTTGGTCCCATAACTTTGGGGGGTGTCAAAACTAGTCCCACTCGATTTTACTTTTTCAAAAACACCCTTACAAATTGTATCAAAACTAGTTCCACTTGATTTTACTTTTTCAAAAACACCCTGTAATTTACAAATTGTATCAATTTGAGGGCAAATCCCACCGCCAATTGGAATTTTCGCCGGAATTCGTCACGTGATTAGCACGTGACCTGAAATTTTGGGGATTTCTCACCCTCATTGACACGGTGAAAATGAAATTCCAGCGTGGAAAGAGATTTGGGGGGGAAAAAATTCGTCACCGAGATTTGGAGGGAAAAAAACTCGTCAACACCCTGTAATTGGGCATATTTTTTGGGGGGAAATGGTGGTGACGAGTTTTTTTCCCTCCAAATCTCTTTCCATGTTAGCATTTTATTTCCACCGTGTCAAAGAGGGTGATAAATCCCCAAAATTTCAGGTCACGTGTTTATCACGTGACGAATTCCTGTGAAAATTCCAATCGGCGGTGTGATTTGTCCTCAAATTGATACAATTTGTAATTTACAGGGTGTTTTTGAAAAAGTAAAATCGAGTGGGACTAGTTTTGATACAATTTGTAAATTACAGGGTGTTTTTGAAAAAGTAAAATCGAGTGGGACTAGTTTTGACACCCCCCCCAAAGTTATGGGACCAAAATTGCAATTTTCCCCTATAAAAATCATAAATTAAACCTTAATACGCTCTATGAATATTCTATCACAGGCCTCAAAAGATTCATAAACCTCTCGGTTCTATGAAACCCTAGGTTGTGCTATTCTATGGCCAGGTGTTCAATTACCTCTCTCGAGCGTCAAATCAAACACGCTAGACAATCTAAATTATTGATCAGATAATCTAGATGCAATCAAATCAAATAACACAAATAGATTAAATAATATGCGAGTTTCATAAACTGGAAATCAAAACATAGGTTCAAACGTAAGTTACATTAATCCCCTAGAAAGATGGGTTTAGCTCATAATGGATATACAAAAACTCGTAAAGAAATAATTATACATCTCAAAAATTGACAAAGAAAAGCAAAGAAAGAATTGAGTAGAAAAGAGAAGGAATTCTCTCTGTGTCCAGATGAGAAGTGCCTCCAATTGCCGTCCCAAACCCTAGCTTTGTGTCTCTTGCCTTGCGTTGTGCTCAAAATAATGTCCGACCCTTGTCCCGTACGACTCCGTGTTGTATTTATAAGTGTGCTCAAAATAATGTCCGAACCCTGTCCCATGCGACTCCGTGTTGTATCTATAAGTCGAAACCCTCGAAATCGCGTCAAAACGGCCCAAAAATAGCTCACCCCATGTTCAGGCCCGTCGCGCCGCTGCGCCCTATCAAGCCGCCCGCACAAATACAAGGGCTGCGTGTCGTCACTTGCTGCTGCTTCTCGCCCGGGCGCTGCAGCCCCTTGCCTGGACGCTGCAGCGCCCCTGAAGGTCACCCTTGCTACTACATGTTCGCTGCTCACCGTCCTTCATCATCGCAGCAGCGCCCCGCTTCTGTTCACTTCCTATAGTTCTATAGTTCGAGATCAGAGCCCTTGTGTATGGGCGCTGTAGCGCCCACCAATGTTCAGCGTATTGTACCATTTTCCGCCCCCGCGCTGCGGCGCTCGATCTTACTCGATAATTTTCCTTTTTTCCCCTTCTAAAATGTGATCTTCACCGTCCAAACACGTTTTTTATCGTTCTTAATCAATTTCGGCATCCAAGACTGTCCCGACTCTCAAATGACAACTAGTTACATGAATTCGACTCAAACGACACTAAAAATACCTGAAAACAACGCAAAATCCTAGTCTAGAATACTTAATACGTTGGTACAAAACCAACTTAACAAATACCCCCAAACTTAGACGTTTGCTTGTCCTCAAGCAGTTATAGACTCTAAAAATCAACAAACATGGAGGAACCAAAAACAAAGACAACAGACTCAAACAGACTAACTGCAAAACTTCACAACCAAACTCATTCGTCAAATTTTGTTTCACTATCAATCAAACACGTATTTTCACAATGTGATCATGAAGGTGGAATGTTCAAGCCAACTCCATTTTCATTATCCAAATTGATTCACGCAATCAACTGATTTCAAGATGATCCACTTTTTTAATATAGAGATGGGATGCTTACCGGACTCCATAGGCTTGTCTTTCATACTAATCTCCACTAATGTAGGCTAATGTAACACAAGGATCAATAGGACTTTTAAAGCTTGTAATGTGGGCTTAGGGTAAGGTAGGAAAATATAGGATTAAGTGGCTCAAATCACCCAAACACACAACTATCACTTTTAATCAACAATCAACACTATCCTTCACTTTTTGACATCCCCAATGTTTATGAACCTTCAATCCGCTGATTTTTCTCATTTTTTTTTCTTCTTTTTTTCGGAACCCCAAACTTATTCTTTTGCATACATGGGGTTTCGTATTTTCTTTTCTCGGGCAACTTCATTCAATTAAATACATACCCTTCTCATCATACCCTCCTCAACCTTCAATATTTTTCTATACTTTGTGTGTATGAGTGATGGGTAATTAGGATTTTCACATTTAGGCTCTGGGTATTAGATTGGTTGCCAAAGAAACGGGTTTATAAGGCTCAAAGGGGGACACTAGGGAAAATATAACACAAAGGTAGGCATTTTAGGCTCTAGCTTGTTCAAAGATGGCCAAAATCACTTCCTTAGTGTGACTTCACCTTGGATTTCGCCTCGACTAGTGATCAGACAAGTTCTAGAATCCGGTGGGATCATAAAGGAACCACTCAATTGCATACATCGTCCCAAAATAAATCAGCAGAGTTAAGCACATAGATAGAATTAATGGATAGAAGAATAGATCACAGTTTAAACACATGCTCTTTTGACCGTTCAACTCATATTCAACAAATTCACTTAGTCATGCAGTTTCACAGTTTTACAGATGACCCAACTCGACTCTACTCTTTTTTTTGTCGTTTTTTTTTTACTCAAGACTCGACTCGATGAATAAAAAAAGCAGATCGCACTCCCAAACTTAAAACGACATTATCCCCAATAGAGAGTCGGAAAAGGACTTTCTGGGTAGCCGAGGAGCGAAGACTCCTTAAGTCATGTGATACTACTACGTGTATGCGGTGTCTCGTATAAGCTCACAATGCATCCTGGTGCACAAGCTTGTGGGTGTTGTATGCCTCCGAGGTGTGGTCTTGTTCTTCCCATTCGCCTTGGCCCGACCCCTTTTTGGCTTTGCATCTTTGCATCCTAACAAGGTAAACAAGAAGACAAAACTCATGGAACCAAGGAATTCGGTTATGGGTGAGAAATCGAAAATCAGAGTACGTACATAATGCACCCAAGTGGAAAATATGGTGCCATGTCAGAAAGATAAGGACAGATATGCAAGATAGCACTAAACAATTTGAAACTGTCATTGGGGCATTTAATCAAACACCTCATATGCATGAATTTGGGCAAAGATAGTAAATGCAATGGATAACTCAATTCAATCCCAAAATTCAATACCAAGCCTAAGTCTAACATGATCAACCAATCCACAAACCACAAATCAACAACAATTATCCTAGCACTTCTACAATCCAATCACACAAAAATCACAAGATGGGGAAAACCATGGGGTGGGGTTTGGAAGTTGCAAACTTACCAAATAATGAGTGGATGAGATGAAGATGGTGTGTGTGGTGTTAGAGTGCTCCTTTGTGAAGATGGAGTGGGATATGTGGGATTTGCACAAAAAAGAGGGGAGAGATGTGATGCAACTTACTACTCCTAAGAATGCAAAAATTTCAGAAAAAACAAAAACAACTACTAAACTAAATTAAAACTAAAAAAGCAATAAAAAGAGCTTGGGTTGCCTCCCAAGAAGCGCTAAGTTTACAGTCTTCAGCCAGACTATGTCAGATTATCCTCAAGTTGGGGCTCCAATAGGCATGTTATCCACGTTTCCCTTAGAAACTTCCAAACCTCCAATGTCTTCAGCTATATTCCCGATCATCTGCTTACCATCATTTAATTCAAATTTTAGCATGTTGGTTGGGTGGATGGTGAATACAACTTTCTCCTGATTTACTCGCAGAGTTAGCTCCCCCGTTTCTACATCGATCAAAGCCCGTGTCGTGGCTAAAAACAGTCGCCCAAAGATGATAGGTATTTTCTTGTCCTCGTTCGCGTCCAATACTACAAAACCACAATAAAAACAATTTTATTAATTCTTACCAACAAGTCTTCAATGATTCCCCACAGATAGGCAATGGATTGATCAGTGAACTGCAAAGTGATATTGGATGACTTCACCTCCCCGAGCCCAAGCTTCGTCACATCAGAGATAGATATAAGATTCACATTGGACCCAAGATCACAAAGTGGTTTCTCAAAGAATAGTGAAACTCCCTGGATCCTTCATTTTCTGAGGTAGTTTACTCTGGACTATTGCACTACATTCCTATGTCAAATAGACAGTCTCAAACTCTTCCAACTTCATTTTCTTGGATTCCACTGGTTTCGCATAAATGGGTGATTCTTCAGGGGCATGAATAATTTTCTCTTTTTTCACGTAAACTGCATTGTAGTTCTCTCTCGGATTAACCTCTGTATCACTTGGGAACTTTCACTTCTGTTGGAATGAATTCACGGCTATAGCCAACTGACCCATTTGTGTCTCGATCGACCTAATATGCATCTCCATTGTGCTCATCTTAGTATTCAGACCATCAATCTGCGCCTCACTTCTATTCATTCGATTCCTGGTCTCTCCGATGAATGAGCTGAGCATCTCCTCAAGCGACTGCTTCTTTTCACCTCCGAGTGCATTGGAACCGGATGGGTTTGGATAACCCGGAGGTGGATTCAATACGCTCATGTTGTTGCTATAAGAGAGATTCTCATGATTGCGAAGTCCCGAGTGGTAGTGAGTTGGTAATTGATTACCTCTGTTATTAAAATCCCGGTTATTCACATAATTGACTTGCTCGGCCTCATGAGTGGCGGCTGCGTGAACGGTTGCGGGTGGGAGCACAGCTTGCTATGGTGTACCACTGGTATTAATGATTGCTAATTGCTTTGTCAGACTCAAGATTTGAGCTACCAAAGCTGACATTGTATCAAGCTCAAGAACACTAGCAATCGGCTTTGGTGCTGACCTCTCGGAGGGCCATTGATAGTTGTTTGTGGCCATTTTTCTTCAAGTAGAAGTAAGGCCTCAGTCGGAGTTTTCGCCATCAATGTACCTCCTGATGCCGCATCTAGTATCGTCCTCAGATGCCCATTCATCCCATTGTAAAAATACTGAACCCTCTGCCAGTCTGCATAGCCATGTTGTGGGCATCTCCGCAATAGATCTTTAAATCGCTCCCAAGCTTCGTATAATGGCTCAAAATCAATCTGTTGGAATTGGGCTATTTCGCTCTTCAATTGGAGTGTCTTGCTGGGTGGGAAGAATTTTACTAAAAAAAATTAAGTCAGATCATCCCAGCTCGTAATACTCCCAGGGGAGAACGTCTGTAACCACTGTCTGGCCTTATCCCGGAGTAAAAATGGGAAAAGCCTCAATCGAATGGCCACATCAGTCACACCATTCATCTTGATGGTGTCGTAAATTTCCAAGAATATGGCCAGATGTGTATTCGGATCATCCACTGGACTCCCCCCAAACTAATTCTGCTGAACCATGCTTATGAGGCCCGGTTTCAATTCGAAATTATTTGCATTTATGGGCTGGCGCACAATTCTAGAGTAATTCTGGTTCACGGTCGGCAGAAAGTAATCCCAGATTGCCCTTTTTGGTGCCTCGGACTGTGGTGGCACATTCACGACCTGAATTTCGGTGTTCTCATCTTCCCCACCTGCTGCCATTGCTTGATTCTCTGCTCGTTTTGCTGCTCGGATTGCTCGAAGTGTACTTTCAATCTCTGGATCAAAGGGAAGCAAATTAATATCTTTGGAATCTCGCATAAACAGACAAAGTCAAATGAGAAAAACGAAATTATAATTCCTATACTAGTCTAGATTAGGATTAAGACTACGTGGTAATAGTATTAGTTTAAAATAGGATATAACAATCCCCGGCAAAGGCGCCAAAAACTTGATCGCGAAATTCTTACCGCATGCATACGGTGTCAAGTTTTAGTATAGGTTTTGAAAGTAGGGTTATCGTCACCACAGGGATTGTTATCAAATTTTATATAAGTACTATAATTAGGATAGCTTAACTCTATCTAGAAATCGAAAAGAGATGAAGATTCATTAAACTAAAAATAAACTAAAATTAAACTAACAAATTCGTTCAGACAATTTATCAAACGCGTAGCAGATGAATTCTAGAGGGTTGATTTCACCTAGTTATCCTCTATGTTTTCAATCCAGTTCATTAATCACAAGTTATTAATCTATAAGCCAATATTCCTATCGTTTATCACTTACTCTCTCGAGTGCCAAGTGATTCTAGGTTCTAATTCTGATCACTTACTCTCTCGAGTGCCAAGTGATTCTAGGTTCTAATTCTGATTTCGATATCTCTATAAAAATCATAAATTAAACCCTAATACGCTCAATGAATATTCTGTTTGATACATGTTTTTATCTTAATTTTGATGATTTTATTTTTACACCAAAACAATGTTTTAAATTGTTGTCCAAATACTCCCAAATGATTTCAAATGGTTTCAATATTTTCCGGAGTATTTCTTCAAGTTTTATTTCAGATAAAATTGGACAACACTTTTAAACGATTTTATGTTTATAAGTTTTTACTTCAAAACAAGGTTCCTAAATGTTGTCTAAATACTCCCGATTGGTTTTAAATGTTTTTACTAAATTTTTGGAGTATTTCTTGAGTTTTATGTTCGACAAATATTGGACAACATTTTTGTCTCGAGGTCAACCGGTCGCCGTATAGGCCTGTCAGGTGACGTCATTTTAGTATAATAAATCTTCAGGTTTGAACCAAATTGTTAGTTTAATTTTAGTTTTATTTTTAGTATAATAAATCTTTATCTCTTTTCGATTTCTAGATAGAATTAAGCTACTTTAATTATAGTACTTAGTATAAAATATGATAACAATCCATGTGGAGACGATAACCCTACTTTCAAAACTATACTAAAACTTGACATCGTAAGCTTGCGGTAAGAATTTCGCGATCAACCAACCGCTCTTATACCACTTGTAGGTCCCAAGGGATGAGTTGTAAGGTTTGGAAAGGGGGGGTTGAATAAACCTTACCAAATTTTTGAATTTAATCCTTTGAAATAATTTTAACAGAGTTGACTCAAATCAGCTAAAACCTTGGAGGACAGCTAGGTTGACTTACTTCAGCAAAGTTAGCCACTCAACAGACTCGACTGAACTATTGATAGTATAACTCAGATGGGTCATCTAACACTTAACTTTTCAGCTGATTTGGTTTTGTTCAGCGGAAGACTTATCACCCTTGATGTTTTAAACTTTTTTTTAACACTTGTTTTAGCAATGTTATTTATCAACTAGATTTTGCAATATTAACTTAACAGCATATATCAAAAAATATACAGGAAAGTAAAGTGATGTAAGTAAATTGACACAAGCAAATTTTATAGTGGTTCGAGGATGGGGTAATTCCTCTAATCCACTCTTCTCCAACTCCTGGAGAAATCCACTAAGTAACAGATCAGGTTACAAAATAGTTTTCAGTCCGAGTAAGCTTTGATCACACAGCTGGATGCTCCTAGGACTCGGCTTCTTCACAAGACAGATGTCTTGCTACTTCAGCTCCCTTCGAACCCTTGGAATTGATCACACAGTCTTCCAACGAGCTCAAATCTTCTCGTTCGACCTTGAACCTTACTATAGCTCCTTCAACCTTGGAGAGTAGACCTCTTAAGTTCTTTAAATTGTTTCCTCTTCAACTTGATGAAGTATTCTTTCCTTCACTGAATGTGTTGGATTGAGTTCTTTCGATTTTTGGCTTGAGGAATGTCTATGAAAGCTTGAGAGTATTTTTTTCAGGTTTGCTTGCTTGAATTGCTTGTAAATTCATTCAGATTCGTAACCTTCTCTCACTTGCTTCCTCAGTCTTTTATAGTGTTTATTTGAAAAAAATTCCGTTGAAGAGATAGGAATTTTTCAAATAACACTTCTTGGTCGTTGGTTTGTCTTGTCCTTATTTGCAGCTTGTGATGGTCATATTTTCTTGTATTAAATGATGTGTGCAGCTTT
This sequence comes from Rehmannia glutinosa, assembly GCA_016081115.2. Classification (NCBI taxonomy): domain Eukaryota; kingdom Viridiplantae; phylum Streptophyta; class Magnoliopsida; order Lamiales; family Orobanchaceae; genus Rehmannia; species Rehmannia glutinosa. The sequence continues at coordinate 895,989 of CM071932.1, read as the reverse complement.
TCAAGTCCTGACACACAAAATCAGTGCTTCCCATTGGTTTATTCTATTTGCACGCTTCTAGGATGAGCACTTTTAGACATGGTGGCATGGATGTATTACTATATTAAGTAATATCGTTGACTTTTATGCAACGGGTTAATATCAGTCGACTTGAGTTGACAACTGCTTTTACCCCTTTGACTTGAGTTAGCTCCAATCTTTTTGGAATGACTCAATTATTTGTCAACTTGCAGACTTGGCTGTCACTTTTTCATCCTTTACTCAGTTGTCCCACAGCTTTGTCTATTCTTCAGTCGAGTTTGTGTCTTCCATCTTGACTACACTCAGCTGACACACATCTGGGTCTTCACTTCAATCTTCAATTGACTCTTGTAGTCTTCAACATAGTGACTTCACTCGGCTCATGCACGCAAATTTATCTATTACAAATAGAAATACAAAGAAAATGGGGTGCCACCTTTCTATCCTAAGTTTTACATGGTATCATCAAAATCTAATAATAAATTTCCTAATAATTAGAAACAAATATTTTTGACAATTCATTGCTTGAGTATTTGTGACAATTTGTAGTCACAAAAACTGATTTTTTGCGACAATATTTAGTTCTCGCTAATACCTTCGTCACAAAAGCCTCTTTTCTTTAGGCCCACCAAACAAAGGACTCATACTTTATTCCAACACCTATGTGTAATCAACTAAGACAAAGAGTTTGTCTTCTCATGGATATTTGTTGAACATCCAAGTAGTATAATGGAACTCATCTTCTTTGAATAAGACAAATTATTTATTGTACAAAATATATGAAACAATTCAACCAATAATAATTTATTTTGACAAACTATGACAATTAAATAACTACACCTAAAAATTAGACTTAACACCATCATTGATGGCACTTTATACATAAAGATTATAGGAGCTCTTCAATGTTCAACCATTACCAGACCTGATACATCTTACGGTGTAAACAAGTGTAGTCAATATATGCAATGTTCTCTGAGCACATTGGAAAGCAATGAAAAGAATATTGAGGTTTCTTAGTGGCATAGTTGATTGTGGCCTCTATGTTAGTATTAATCTTCAACAATGTTCACAAATGTTGATTGGGGTTCAGATATTGATGGTAGAAAGTCCACCCTAATTTTTTTTGAAGAAATGAGCTCTCTTGGTTTGTCGAAAAACAGCCTCAAGTTGAGCTTTTACCTCTCCAGTGGTTGCCCTAATGAGTAGGAAAAGTTTGTGTAAACTTAGGTAAAAATATTGTCTATTGGAGCAATAAGAAATAAAGGACAAATGCAAGGTCCAACACCAAAGTTGAATATAAAGGTTTGTTATCAGTTGTTACTTTTGTTATGGTATCTTAATCCAAAAAAATTTTGGAGTAAAATTCTAAGGGGTAAATAGACTTTTAGATTTTATGACTAGTTGTTGTTATAGATTGTAAACAACAAATTCAGAGTTTGACAACTAAGTGAAAAATCACTTTTTGTGCAACGGGACAAATAGAGTTTGTTGTATGATAAATTACTTAGTCAAAATTGTACGTATAAAACGCAATTCAATTTGCTTTTGGAGAGTGTTATATAATGATTGTTATGCAGTAAAATAAATTAATTGAAATTAGAAAAATAAAATAAATATCACAAGACAATTATAGAGGTCCTGGAAGTGACTTAATCGTCCATTAATCATTTATTCCCTTATCACCAAAGGGAAATTCATTAGATCTTTGGAATTACAAACTCTCCTCAAGTTATACCAACACTAGCGAATTTAACGACTTTGCTTGCCCACAACTTCTTCTCAAATTCTTTTCAAGCTTGATGTTGTTGCAACCACAAGACTTCTTTAATGTGCCTTCTCAACCCAGTTATTGTCTTCAATGCTCACTTCACTAACGTCTACTCAATTCAGCTACTGTAATCCAAATGGAAAGCCTTGAAAAAGTTTCCCACTTAAGAAACAATTTTACGGCTTTTTGTTGATAAAGAATCAACGTTTTCTCTCAAATAATCCGTGTGTTCTTCTGAATGTAGAAGTGTAAGATCTGAAGGCTTGGATTCTTGATGGATGTTTTACTTTGTAGCTTGAAATATCTCATCAGATTTTTGGTTTAATTGTTTTGTTAATTCTCGTGTATGTTCATATATTATTACTCCATTCTATTCATAATAAGTGTCTTTTTAACACATATAAATTGTTCAAAAAGAATATTCTTTTAATTTTTTTAAAACTAACGAGAAATGATTTTTCCCAAATTACCCTTATACTTATTAACAAAATTCCTAAATTTTGTTTTCTTTCAAAGCAACATTTATGATTAATTAAGGACATATTGGATATTTTAATACATTTCTTAATATGTATGTTTTTTTCCTAAAAAAAGACACTTATTGTGAATAGGATGGAGTATTGTTTTGTCATTTCTCGTTTGCATGCCACACACGTTTGCATTGATATTGGTCTTCTATTTATAGATGTATTTCAAATGTTGCCATCGAGATATGGAGGTAAAATTGAACGTTGATCATACAGTGCCAGCGACGTGGCCACTAACTTTTGGTGGTCGTCCTCCCGCGGCGTTTGATGATTGTGTTCTATTCTTATATGCCAGGTAGTATTTATGCAACAGTTATATTTTGTCCTTTATGTTAGTGTCAATTACTCTTTGTTGACTGAGTTAGGCTTGAGTTTGTTTTTGTCACGAATAGTTGTTTCACATCATCTGACATATTGTTGTTGCTATCTAATTGATGCTTACTTGGTACATGTGAATTAGGGGTCTCCATCCTATTACATTTTTATCATCATAACTAAACATATTTCACAACAAAATATGGCTAAGATCACTTAAAGAGTCGCAACCTACAAATCAAGAGGTTGACAATCTTAGTGTAATTCTACTTTCTGTTAATCCAATTTATCATTCTTGGACAAAGCATGTGGAAATTGATATATGTTTCATTTGGAAAAAAAAAAGTTGCAAATCAAACTATATTTGTGCATCATATTCCAACAATTGATCAAGTGGTTGATGCCCTTACAAAACCTCTCAATGGTCAATTATTCGCCTCAGTTGCGAAACAAACTCAATGTTGTTTCAAAACCCTCACTAAAATTGAAAGGGGTGTAATGGAGTACCTAGAAGTCGTATATATCCTATGAAATCGACATTTGGATGAATAACTCTAGCAATGCATGCTCACGTTGCAATAATGTAGGTGCTCAAAGGAAGGTGTTCCCTTTGCATTCAGTAGATGAACATTGGGTGTCCACTCTACATTGTTCCATAGGGCTATCACAAAAACTCCTGTCAGACCGTCGAACGAGTCTGACCCGGATGGCAGTTTTGTAATTTTCTCATAGTAGGCATTTTTGTAATTTTCAAGTGGCAGTTTTGTAATTTTATACTTGGCTTTTCAATTTTAGCGGGTTTTTTGGTAGCAACTCTTCCCACTCCCCTTTTCAAACTGAACCGTCATTCTCAAACGTAGTTTTCTCTCACATTCCAGTTCATTTCGAACATCTTTTCTTTCGGACCTCATTTTCTCTACACTTTCGCAGAAGATTAGTGTGAAATCAAAGTTCATTGTTCGGAGTAGTTAGTTCGAGAGTTTTCTAAGTTCGCAGCTTTGCGTGTTCGTGTTCTTTCAAAAGATCAGAGGTCTTCGTGTTCCTTTAAAATGTAATTTTTGCTTCGTGCTAGGGTTTTTAAGATTTTTGGACTTTTAAACCAGTAGTTCCGTCGAGTTTTCATATCTAGGATTTAAAGTTTGTGTTGGTTTGTTTGAAATTCTCGATTTTGAAACCCTAGTCTCTAGTTTTTCTGTAGATTTTTGTTTATTTTTGTTGTTTCTGTGTTTTTTGTTATTTCTATGGTTTTGTTAGTGGACATTTAATTTATCCAAACATTTTATGTGTTTGATAATCTTTTTTTAAAATGTATTAGTAGTTAGTTCGAATAGTATTAGTTGTTATCATGTAAAGTATTAGTAATGGTCTCTCTATTTTTATGTGTTTTTAAGTTAGCTCTGTTTATTATGTTGGTGGTTTTTGGTTTTTGTATTACTAGTTACTCTCAATAGTATTAGTTGTTACACTGAAAAGTATTAGTCCGAAACCCTAGTTTTCGTCTCTTATAATTGTTTTGTGTTGTTGTTTATTTTGTTGTTTCTTTGTTTTTGTTAGTTAAATGGTTTTTTTAGTGAACATTTATTTTATCAAAATATTATATGTTTTGATAATTGTTTTTTAAATGTATTAGTAGTTTGTTTGAATAGTATTAGTTGTTATAATGTAAAGTGTTAGTAATGATCTCTTTTTATGTTAGTGTTTGGCATTTTGTATTACTACTTACTATCAATAGTATCAGTTGTTACACTGAAAAGTATTAGTTATTCAATGCGTTTTTATGATATATTATTAGTTGTTCTGTGAATTCTGGAGTTTGAAATCCTAGTTAGTCTGAATAGTGTTAGTTTGTACCATGTAAATTATTAGTAATGATTTCTGTGTTTTTTATATGGTTGGTGTTTGGCATTTTGTGTGTGTAGCAACAAAATGCGTACTAAGAACCCGGCGAAAAAGTCAAAACATTATGATATTCCCCTATTGGCTTTATTTCCATATGAGGATTGATCCTCAAGTGATGAATATGTGCCACCAAAGAGGAAAAAGGAAGCAAACGAGAATGATGTTGCAGTGAAAAGAAGACGAGTTGAAATGTATTACTACACTTTGTTAATCGTATTATTTTCTGCAATGTAAAGTATTAGTACTTACCATGTTTTTTATGCATTTTTGCAATGATTTTGTGACACAATGTAGACCACGTGGTATCGAAGTTGACTGATCCACAAAAGAAAGATATTGAAGATATTGGTTTCGGAGGGCTAATAATAATGGTTGGGGTGAATGCAATCCCCACAAAACTATTGAAGTGGTTGATTAGTAGTTTTAATGGTACAAGCCAGCTACTTAAGATAGACCAGAATAGGAGTTTTGTGGTGACGACTGATGATATTTGTGATTGTTTCCTTCTACCTAGGAATGAAGGATGTGATGTGTTAAGGAATAATGAAGGTTTAGGTCTAATGGCTGAATGAAATGATAGGTACGATTTTAAGGGGGAAGTGGTGATGAGTTTAAATGATTTTGTATTCATTGTCTTCTTTCTTAACACCAAGTGCTAACAGGAATGTGGACTTTAGTGTTTTGAGGTCAGTGGTTGAGGTTGACAAAATAAACAAGTTGGATTGGTGCACTCATGTTCTAAATAAATTTGTGTGTGGTCGTGAATAAGTACAAAAAGGAATGTTAAGAATGTGAGTGGTTGTATGGTAGTTCTGCGAATCTTGTACCTTCGTAGATTGAAATGGCAAGGTCGTGCAGTACCCACAACCCTACCCTTGATACAGCATTGGAATACCGATAAAATCAAGAGTAGGGTTGCTGAAAAATTGCGGTTGGGGTTGGCCCAGGAGAGTTTTTGACAGACACATATCTATTGTCTTGTAGGAAAGGGAAGAATCTGAAGAACAATAGTGGTGAGGAAAATATTTTTTAAGAAAAAGAGAAAGTGAAAGATGAGAAAGAAAAGGGAAAGAAAGGTGAGATGGATTAGAGAAAGAAAGCTCAGATGGACGAGGACAGTAAGGACGGCGAGTTGTTTGAACTGATCAATTATAAACTGCCAAAGGGAGGGAGAGATGGTCGATGAGGAGATCCATAAATTGACAAAGGATGTAAGATAAATGTTCTTATATGCATTATTATTTACTGCAAATGTATTGGTATTTTTTTAAAGTTTTTGTTGTTTTGTTTGCATGGTATGACTGAATTATCCATGTTGCTGAGATGGGACATAAACGTTATTTTTCATGCACACATGGAGAGAGTGAGAAAGTTGCAGGCAGAATTGATCAAAAAAGAAACTTCATCGTCTCCAACTGAGTTGTCTGAGACTCAACAGTTTTTTCTATTGCAAAGCTTTTATTGAACCTGAAGTCATATTTATTAGTTTTATAGTGATTTGTTTTGTTAACATAATGTGTTTATGATGTACAGGGTTAGAAGATGGTTGGTTGTTGTGTGAAACGGGGGATCATATAGTTGGCTGGACTTTTGCTTATTCTTTATGAAAAACAATTTGAATGTTAGGCAAGTATTAATAGTTACGTGTAGATGTGGTAGTATTGAATGTTGAAAGTATTAGTACTACTTTTTGTTAGTTGTAGATGAAGTATTGCTTTTGTTAGTTGTAGATGGAGTATTAGAAGTACAAGCCAACGTACTAGTGTTGAAACTTGAAAGTATTAGTATTAAAAGTAAATGTATTAGTTTTTTCATGTGGGTATCTTGCAAAAAAAAATTTATTAGTTCCTTAAGAAATGTACTAGTTGTTGAACAGAAAAGTATTAGATGTGAAACATAAAAGTATTAACATAAACAAGCAATGTTTTTATGCAGACTACTTGCTGAGGGCTTTTTACAAGCAGTTGCAAGTATTATAGGTTCAGGTATGTGTCCTTGAACAATTAGCAAGTAATGTTTTTAATAATTAACAAGTTTTAGGAATGTTTTTACGATGCATTAATCCCCTGCACCATAATTAAGTTCAAATAATAAACAATCCTAGAACAATAAAACATGATATATGAATTCACACACAAAATAAGAAATGTATCAGTAGATACATTGACAAGTATTAGCAGATACGTTAAAATATATTAATCCCCTGTGCCAAAAAGTGTAAAGAATAATCAGAAAAGTGTAAAGAATAAAACATGAGATATGAATTCACACACAAAATAATTGTTTGTTGAAAAGACATCGAAATAATCAGAACAACTAATAATGTAACATAATTTATGAATTCCCACACAAAAATAGGAATGTATCAGCAGATACATTAACATGTATTAGCAAATACATTGACAAGTATAGCAGATACATTACAATGTTGCTAGAAAAGTGAATTGTAAGGAATAATCAGAATTAAGTTCATATAATCAACCCTCCTAAAACAGTCTAGGATTAGGAGTTTTAGACCCGAACTCCCTTGATGTATGTGTGTTTGATGTGTCAGTACTCTTGTTCTTATTGTTTTTTTTCAAAATGCCCTTTCGCTCTTTGTTTTCTGCCCTTTGTAACTGAACGAGTAGGATCTAGGATATTAGTAGAAGAACTAGAAATCTCGGTTTACCGCAGTTGCGAATTCATTATGCACCATCAAATCATGAACGCCATAGAATCCCTGTTATAACCATCTTCAAGGATTCTTCTTGCTTCATCATTTTCTTGGCATTTCAATACCGTTATAATACTTGTGTGCCATTTCATGACGCTTGAGAATCGAATCCTTAGGTTTGTTACTCGCCCAATTCTTCTATATAATTCTTCTCATAAGTCCTTTCTTGCAAACTTTGTCTGTCTTCTTTTGATATAACAATTTTGTATTTCGATCATCAATTCACATGAAGGACCCATAACGAATGACGACACAGTAAACCAAAGGGGATTAATTTAGTTGAACCAACTCCATCATTATTATTAAAATCTCTTGCAAGAGAAACTTATCAATTTAGTTGAACCAACTCCATCATCATTTGAAATATTATAAAACATAATGTCGCTCTCAAAATGGAACATTGTACAAGAAGTGAAAATTGACTTCAAAAATTCATTTTCCAAACCTTTAAAAAGTGTCAATATGTATACCTAAGAAGCATGCTTCAATAGTCCAGTCAATGGCAATACAGATGTAGGAGCCGCCCTTGAACACTGAAATTCATCCTTTGCTTCATTGCTCCTCCAACATTTAATTGTTTCCTTGAAAATTCCATAAAAGTCAGTCAAATTGGTTGTTTTCTTCGCATTAAATCCAATGGCATAATTTGTACTTTCATTCGCTGTGAAGACAATATTCCAGCAGAGAAAAAGTCTTTGTTAAATGTTGTACACCATTTCTCCCTTAAATCAAATAACCTCTTAAACCATGGATGGTCTTCTAACCCATTTTTTGTAATCATTTTCTCCCAACAGTCCTGAAATTCTGCTTCATTTATACACCCTGATAAACACTTGGTAAATGCGTCGTTGAAGCATTTGTCTCCTTTCAACTTCCCGAACCGACATTTTTGGTAGAGGTACCATAAGCATAACATATGTCGTGTTCCTGAGATAACCTACATATAAAAAAACAGATTATTACCTTTAAACAGATTAAAAGTATTACATATAACACTTGGATGTATTAGTATTAAAAAATAAAAGTATTACATATAAACAGAAAAGTATTTTTTTTAAATATAAACTGAAGTGCAGTTTGTAAGACAGAGCCTTGATTCAAGAGGGCATTACATTTAACACTGAAAAGTATTATACATGACATTGTAATGTATTACTTTTAACAAATAAAAATATTATACATTAACTAAAGTACAATTTGTACAGTAATATTTACCTTTTCAAATGAATTTTCAATTGCTAGATCTTGATCTGTGAAGATTGATATAGGGCATTGACCCTCCATTAATTTCTTAAAAACTTCAAAAAGCCACTTGAATAATTCGATTTTCTCATCCGCTATGAAGGCACAACCAAACATTACGTTTTTCCAATGATTATTAATCCCAACAAAAGGAGCACAAATCAAATTATATCGATTTGTTCTATATGTTGTATCAAAGAAAACAACATCACCGTGTATCTTGTAATCCTCTTTCATCAGTGAATCCCTCCAAAACAGAATTATACAATCTTCCAATATCATCTAATTTAACTCTGAAAAAGAAGTCTTGATCTTCAGCATCTTGTTGGTATAACATGTCAATCTGCATTTGTGCATCGCTTGCCTCTATTGCATTCATTTTGAAACGATTCACAAAATACGAGTGATCCTTCATCGTATGACCAATGCACTCTTCACCCCCTGCATCTTGTGTCATGTATCGGAAAGATTCAGTAGCTCTCATTCCAGAAGAAATCATTCCCCCAATAGCATTAGCCTTTTCAATGGTAATCACCCTTTCAGAATGATGAAAATGACTCCACTCTTTTCTAGTGAGTTAGTGGTTTTGCAACATACTATGGTCAACAATTTCATAAATACAATTGTTGTTCAACTTTGGCCTCAATGATGACCTACATCTCTCTGTGTAATATAATTTTGTTTTTCTCAACGGTGTTTTTGGATCTTGTAGATCCCTCGTAGGAACATACAAAATACTTTTCTTGTAGTTGTTTTACGAATACTAAATCCAAGTTGTCGAGCATAATTGCGATACAATGTATATATTTCTTCAATATTATTCTTCTTCATACCAATAAGACAATCAGTCAAGTCTTCTGTTATATTGAACATAAGAAAATAATTAACAGGAGAATGTATGAAAATGATGATACTTTTTATAATAAAACACAATATTTTTGCATGTGTTTGTAATACTTTTTTGAGCAACAAAAACTGATTTTTACCTTCAGCATCTATCTGAATGATATTGTCCCCCTGCTCTCTGTCATTATTGTCTTCTTCATTCTCATCGCTGGAATCTGTTAGTGTTATTACACCTAAACGTAATACAATTTAGGAACAACTAAGAAATAAAATATATAATAAGATGCAACAACTCGAGTATAACAATTTTTGTCTTGTAAAGTCTAATAGATGTATTTAATGCATCTAATACATTTGAATGCAACGTGTGTTACTTTTCTACAAAGTTATGCCTTTTAATTACAAAGTTATAAAGTCTAATACCTTTTTTTTAATACATCTAATACATTAGAAAGCAACGTGTAATGCTTTTCTATAAAGTTGTGTCTTTTAGTTATAAAACAGAGACCTTCTACAAAGTTGTAAAGTCTAATACCTTTTTTTAATACTTCTAATACATTTGAATGCAATGTGTAACACTTTTCTACAAAGTTGTGCCTTTTAATTGTAAAACATAGACTTTCTACGAAGTTGTAAAGTCTAATACCTTTTTTTAATACATCGAATACATTTGAATGCAATGTGTAATACATTTTAATGTGGATTTAATTATAAAGTAACTTCTATAAGCTTTTGTTCAATGTGGATTTAATTATAAAGTAACTGGAATATAGACACAAACTAATATCTACTAGGCTTGACGCGATTACATAGATCGATGGTAGTGCAACAGAGGTGATGATCGACGAAGGTGGTGGTGCGACTTTGCAAAGATGGCGGAATGGGAAACTATCACGTAGTGTAGGTGCTCACCAGTGGGTGCGCCGTGCTGTGGTGTTTTTTGGCCCCCTTCTGTGTTGTTTTTCGCCGTTGTTGTGGTTGTTTTTGTAGGGGATGTGTTGTGCGGTGGTTGTGGTTGAAGGAGCTCGGGATTAGGGCTCCAAATCATGAGAATGTTTGAGATTTTCCTTTTTTTAATTTTTGGCATTACCGGGTCATAGGTTGGGCGATGAGTCAGGTATTTAGACCCATCTAATAGATTAGAACAGTCTGATAGGAGACTAGCTTTAGGGCTATATATTCCCCTTCTATTGGTTGTACCGATTTCATCAATCATTATCCAATCAAATTAAAGTATCTTGAGTTATATTCTTATTCATCATCATCATTATCTGAGCTCGCCCATGGCATTAGATCGTTTCCATTATTCATAAATCAAAATTTCAAATACTTTATAAATAAACACCAACATTAATAAAACTCAAAACCAAAAGCTCATTGAAAATGACATTAACAAATACCGATTTCATCAATCATTATCCAATCAAATTAAAGTATCTTGAGTTATATTCTTGTTCATCATCATTATCTGAGCTCACCCATGGCAGTAGATCGTTTCCATTATTCATAAATCAAAATTTCAAATACTTTATAAATAAACACCAACATTAATAAAACTCAAAACCTAAAGCTCATTGAAAATGACATTAATTTTGTTCTTGTCATGCATCGATTGGAGTGATACGATGGCGGACGGTCAAATGAAAAGTATAAAACTTTCATGACGAGAGAAAAATTGAGACCATCGAACTCCTGACTCCGTTAATTTATTCATGGAATTATTCACCAAAAATATTTTGGATCTTACAACTGTAAATGTACAGTGTAGTTTATAAAATAATAGCAAACAAGATCATATTCCTAATGGATTGACTACTAAACACTTAGGTTATAATAACATCGTATTCCAGTTTTATTGAAGCAATCGAATATCAAGTTTTAATAAAAATCGAAAATAAAAAGAAAAATAAATAATTTTGTGAACCCCACAAGTATTTTCAACAACCACGGAAGCAACCTTAGGCTTATAATCTCAACATGTTTCTTCAATATTAAATCCAATAAAAGTTTCAAAACCAATTCATGCTATTCTATAGGTTCAATTCCTAAAATAATTTATTCCCCCTCTCGGGCGGCGCATAAATTGTAGATTAATAACAATTGTAGGTCTCCCGACTCGATACAACTATTATTAACTCCCAAAAGATTTATGAATTGAATGACTCCCCATAAATAGTTGTAGGTCTCCCGACTCGATACACTCATTTATGTCTGAATTCGATTTAGTCTTTGTTAGAACTCCTCTTCCGAATTTTGCACTAACAAATATGGCATGCAAATTATTGGACAAATGAAAAGCAATTAAGAATACCCACTTGAATTCATAAAATAAAAAACATGAATCAATTAAGAAAAACAATTAATCAAGATTTAACATGAATCCACAGTTTTGATTATGCCTCCAAGATCCGAAAGATTAGTCAAACATTGATAACAAATTCATAGACAAACTTGAAATCAACATTATGATATCATTTAAGCATAGACAAGAGAAGTAGACAAAGAAAGAAAACCTTTTTGTGTCAGGATGGATTCTACTCCTAAGCCTTCGAAGCTCTTGTGCTCCAACAGATGCGAAAGGTCTTGTGATGTTCTTCGCGACCTAGCCCTCTTTTCTCAGAAGACATTGAATCTTGTATACGTGTAATTTGATTTGTTGTATGTGGTATGGATGTTGTTATTTTCGTGCAGCCCTTGGGTCCCTTTTATAGATCTTTGGAGAGATCACTTGTAGAGTTATAGTGGGAAAAAGGATACAAAAATTCGAGACATCGCGTCACATGGCCCGGTCGTGTAGCCTCACATGGCCGTGTGGTTTTCACACAGTCCACTTCACATGCCCGTGTGTCTCTCACACGGTCCAGCCGTGTGGCTTGTTTTCGTTCCCTGTTTCTTCCCAACTTCACATGGACGTGTCTTTTTTTCACACAGGTACTTCACACGGCCGTGTGGCCCTCACACAGTCCGGATGTGTCACTAGTTTTAGTCTGAATTTGCTCATAACATTTTATCCCTTTCTCTTAGCTTTCCATAGCCACTTGAATCACCCCAATATCAATTTTGTAGAGAATGTTATGGTCAAAATACTAAACCCTGCCAGTGTTGGAAGTTGTTAGCGCATTTGGACGTTTTTTAAGGAAATTCCCTTTTGTTAATCGTGCATGCTTCTTTCCTTCACATATTTTCTCGTACCTTAGCTCTTGACCTATACTTTAGAACGTGATATCATTATCCAATTTAGCTCCATTTCATGTAAGAAGTTACAAGAAGACGCAGTATCACGCCCAACAAAGGAAACCAACCAAAACACAATGAATATACATGCAAATGTATCAAATATATATCATTTTAAGCCTCTAAATGCACGTATATTTTACACGTATCAAAATCCCCTAAACTTAAAGCATTTCTCGTACTCGAGGAAATTAAGAAAAATAATATCAAGGAGTACGAAAAACACAAAAGAGCACTATAAATATTTAATCTCATTTGACTCGATATTTAAGTAAACCATGCAATTCATTATCAAGAAGTCATATTTCATAAGCTCGGCAAAATTAATACTCTCTCGGGTACTTGGCATCGTGACTCACAAGTAGGTAGTGTATCACTCGACTCTCAAAGTGTATGGTAAGTGTTTACGCTCAAAATCAATTCAGTGAAAGTAGAACTACCATAGGCTTGCAAATCGTCTTAACATCTCTACCACTTTAGTGTGCACAATTTAAGAATAAAAAAGGACTATTATTAGGTTGTAATGTAGGCTCTTTGGTAAGGGTATGGAAAATTTGGATTCAGTAACTTGACTTGAGCAAATAGAGTTTAAGTACACACACTTGCAATTCACCAACCAAATTTTTTATCATAAAACTCATTCTTTCAAGATATTTTCTTTTTTTTTCAACTCAACTCCACCCTTATTTATCCTTTTTTAATTCTTAGGCCTTTTTGCCTATTTTCTTTTTCTTTAGCCTCAAGCTCTCTTTTTCAAAATGTTCAGAATTTTTTTTTTCTTTTGCTCTATTTTCTCTATTTTTTTCCGAGTTCTTTCTTTTTTCGAGCTTCATACATTCTTCATTCACCTAGATACTGTTCATCCCTCTTTCTTTTGTGAACTTCCTATCTTTTTTCATAAATTTTCACCACATCTCCCCTTAAACTTGTTCATACTCTATAAGCCTAAGAAATTTTAGGGACAAAATCATGTTTTCAATTTTAAAGATTAATGTGGCTAACAATAAAAACATTTGGCTCAAAATTGGCTAACTAGGGAATCATGAGTTCATTGGTAGGCTTTTTAGGCTAAGTAAGCTAAAACAAAGATGGCCTTAAATCATTTTCAAAAATTGTACACACACATGGCTTCAATAAAGATACTAGAGCAAGTTCTAGAGTTCTAGCAATCATGAATGACACACTCAAGAAAAAACAAATAAGTTGCATAAGATAAAGCAGTTTAAGGCACAAAAGCTCACATGCTTATTTTTCACAACATGCTCAAATACCTAATTTTTTTAACTCATGCCAAACAAATAAAAGACATATCCTCAACTATTCATCGCATTATTCACAAAAATATGTCATCTCATAAAATTAAATGCTCATAATAAAAATCATACGGAAGTTATGCTCTTTCGAAAATCTTGATTAAAAATCTCACACAAAAGCAATTAAACGTGTTAAAGCAACAAACATGCTAAAAATTAAAAATCGAAAATAAAAAATCAAAGAAAAACGAAAAATATTTTATGCAAACTTTTACGCTCTAAATGCAATCCTAAATGCAATGCAAAAGTACTAAATTACGCATTCTTGACAACCCCCCAAACTTAAAATATGCTTCATCCCGAACATATGAGGAAATTATCAAAAGTAAAGAGGAATGCATAAAGAGTACTTGATAGTTCACATGGCCGGTGTACATTTCACACGGGTGGGCCGTGTAGCCCTGGGCGATCTCTGTTTCTTTATCTCTAGCCACAAGGTCATGTGCAGCTCACACGGCCTGCCCGTGTGGCTGGTCTCAGTAGGTTGCACGGCCCATGTGGAATTCCACACGGTCGTGTGAAATATTTTTTTTCCACCTCGGGGTTTGTCGCGACGCCTCTTCAGTTGCCTCCTACAAAGCCTAAGTTTTACGTCTTCAGCCAGACTTTAGATTTCTAACATCACTGTCATTGAACCGTGTCGGTTGAAATCCTTGAGCCCTTATATTTTGTACCATCTATCAGACGAATGGCATTGCACAGTTTTCTCGGATTAAGTATCGCTTGGGAATTTGCTCTTTTGTTATTGGCCTCCCACTGCAGTAGCGATTTTGAGCTACTTGTGTCTCCAAAAATTTTAGTCTCGCATTAAACAAAAATAATGTTAGAAACAAAGCAATAAGAAAAAAATTTATTTCCCCAGCAACGGCGCCAAAAACTTGTTCGCCAAAAATATTTTGGATCTTACAACTGCAAGTGTACAGTGTAGTTTATAGAAATGACAAACAATGTCGTATTCCTCAGGGATTGACTACGAAACACTTAGGTTATAATAACATCGCATTCCAGTTTTATTAAAGTGATCGAATAACAAGTTTTAATAAAAATCGAAAATAAAAAGAAAAATAAATAATTTTGTGAACCCCACAAGTATTTTCCACATCATGGAAGCAACCTTAGGGACATAATCTCGATATGTTTCTTCAATATTAAGTTCAATTAAAGTTTCAAAACCAATTCATGCAATTCTATGGGTTCAATTCATAAGATAGTTTATTCCCCCTCTCGGGCGGCGCATAAACAGTAGATTAATAACAATTGTAGGTCTTCCGACTCGATACAACTATTATTAACTCCCCAAAGATTTATGAATTGAATGACTCCCACAAATAGTTGTAGGTCTGTAGACTCGATATACCCGTTTAAGTCTGAATTCGATTTCCGTCTTTGTTAGAACTCTTCCAAATTTCGCACTAACAAATATGACATGAAAATTATTGGCTAAAAAATAACTAAGAATAGGCACTTGAATTCATAAAATAGAAAACATGAATCAATTAAGAAAACAATTAATCAAGATTTAACATGGATCCACAATTTTGATTATGCCCCTAAGATTCGAAAGATTAGCCAAACATTGATAACAAATTCATAGACAAACTTGAAATCAACATTATGACATCGTTTAAGCACAACAAGAGATCTAGACAAAGAAAGAAAACCCATTCGTGTCAGGATGGATTCTCCTCCTAAGCGTTCGAAGCTCTTGTGCTCTCGTAGATGCGAAAGGTCTTGCGGTGTTCTTTGCGACCTAGCCCTCATCTCTCAGAAGACCTTGAATCTTGTATTCCTGTGTAATTTGATGTGTTGTATGTGGTATGGATGTTGTCATTTTCGTGCAGCCCTTGGGTCCCTTTTATAGATGCTTGGAGAGATCACTTATAGAGTTGGAGTGGGAAAAAGACACAAAAATCCGAGACAGCGATGTCAAACAGCCCGGCCGTGTAGCCTCACATGGTCATGTGGTTTTCACACAGTCCACTTTACACGCCGTGTGCCTCTCACACGGTCCAACCGTGCGGATTATTTTCATCCCATGATTCTTCCTAACTTCACACGGACATGTCTTTTTTTCACACAGGTACTTCACACGACCATGTGGCCCTCACATGGTCCGGCCGTGTGACTAGTTTTAGTCCTAATTTGCTCATGTGTCTTCATTAAAGTTGTAGCCCTTTCTCATAGCTTTCCATAGTCACTTGAATCACCTCAATATATATTTTGTAGAGAAAGTTATGGCCAAAATACTAAACTGTAAGTCCCAAGGGATGTGGAGTAAGGTTTAGAAGGGGGGTTCAATAAACCTTACCAAATTTTCGATTTTAGTCTTTTAAAAATATTCAACAGAGTTGATTTAAATAGTTGTGTCCTTGAGAGACAGCTAAGTTACCCACTCAACAGACTCGATAGAGTTGTTGATAGTATAACTCGGCTTCTTAAGCCAAATACTTAACTTGGCTGGTTTGATTTTTTAACAGCGGAAGACTTAACACCCTTTGATTTGTTTTAAGCTTGTTTTTAACACTTGATTTTTAGCACTTGTTTATTTATCTGTTGGATAGCAAATATAATACTAACAACAAATATAAAGTAAATATGCAGGAAAGTAAGTTTGCTGAAAGCAAATGACACAAGTATTTTATAGAGGTTCGAAGATGGGGTAATTCTTCTAATCCTCTCTTCTCCAACTCCTGGAGGAATCCAGTATATAAAGGATCATTTTATAAAGCAGTTATTAGTCTAGAGACAGCCTTGATCATACAGCTGGCTTCTCTTGCGACTCAGCTTCTTCACCAGGCAGTTGCCTTGCTACTTCAGCTCACTTCTCAAGTTCTTGGATTTTATCACGAAGCCCTCTAACAAACTTTATAATGGTTCAACCTTGAACCTTTCTACAATCCTGACTTGGAAAGTAGACCCATTTGCTTCTTCAAATGTTTTCCTCTTCAACAGGTTGAAGTTATCTCTCCTTCTCAGCTTGTGTTGGATCGAGTTTCTTCGAATTTGAGGCTTGAGGAATTACTGGAATGGCTATGAGAATATTGTAGGTTAAATGCTCGAATATTGCTTGCATATCCATGGTTTAGGTAGTCAAGGTTTTCTCTTCTCAATAGCTTCCTCAGCCTTTTATAGTGCCCATTTGAAAATTTGCTCGTTGAAGAGATAGACTAATTTCAAATGTCACTTTGTATTCGTTGGCTTGTCTTTTCTTAGACTGAAACCTTGGTGATGTTGACCTTTTCTGCATGTGCCTGACACAAGGTGCAGTGTTTCCCATTGGCTTATTCCTTTTGCACAATTCAGGGTCAAACACTTCAGACATGACAGCTTTGTCATATTACTAAATGAAGTAATATTTTTGACTTTAATAAACGGATCTAAGTCAGTTGTCTTGACTTAACTGTTGCCTTTACCCCAGGTGACTTGAGTCTGCTCCAATCATTGGATTGACTCAACTGTCACTTCAATTTGAAGACTTAGATTCTTAAGTTGACTTGACTGACACTTCTCACAGTTGTTCCTCATATGACCTTCCTTTAGTCGAGTCCTTATCTTCCTTCATGGCCTTACTCAGCTGACACACAACATAGTCTTCACACAGTCCGCAGTTGACTTCTTGTAATCTTTGACATAGCTGACTTGACTCAGCTTTTTCAGTCCTATCTATTACAATACAAATTACAAGGAAAATGGGGTGCCAACTTCCTAGTTTAAGTTTTACATGGTATCATCAAAATCTATCAAACAAATTTCCTAAAAATTTCCCCTTTTTGATGATACCAAAACTTAAAATAAATAAGTAAACAACAAAAAGATATACGAGCAGTGCAGGAACAAAGAATGAATACTTGAATGAATCATTTTATTGATCATAGCATTCTTGTCCTTTACAAAGCTGTTTAGATAAGGTATCAGAGCTTTTCCTATACAAAGCTCTATACAAATACATCAGTACAATGTATCTAAGCTAAGTTATAAGAAAATTTACAGAGCTTATTACAGAAGACTTACATTGAAAGGTATTTACACAAAAATACACGAAGGGGTTCGCAGCACACTTCAGCGCCTTTGCTGCTTCCTTCCTCTCTCTTCTTTAGCTCTTCTGCGATCTTCATCATCAGCTCTTTTTCTCTTTTTCTCTTCTTTTTCTCCTTTCTTCTTTTCATATGCTCGCCTATAATCAGGGTCATCCCTCCATTTTCTCTCTTCCCACTCGCGAGCAGTTCTCTCATTTTCAGCCTGCTATCTTTTAAGAGCCTCAGCGTTGTTTCTTGCAACTTCAATGTTGGCAAGGTGATCGTATCCATCCCAGTAGATACTGCCTTTCTTTTTTGGATCTACGAATGAGTCATCTTTTGGTTTTGGTCGAGTTTGAGAGCCTCTTCCACCACCCCTATGACTTTCCCTTCCTGACTCAGCTCCCCTTCCTCTAGGAGTGTACTGTATTGGAGTCTTATGTTTTCGGTAGAGTGATTTGGAAGTCTGTTGCTTATCAGTTGATTGACATAATTCCAGTCCCTTCTCTCAATACAAATCCCAGGCTTGAGGTAGAGTCATTCCCTTAAAGTAGCCTTCTGACTCTAGAGTCTTGAATTCCTCTACGGATCTTGGCTCAGATCCATCATTAGGCATAGCAATTTCTCTTGGGGGTTGAATCGCAACGTAGTCCTTCCCGGCTGTGGACCACCATATTGCTTCATTATTTCTTGAAATGCGAGCATCTTGTTTTATAGTTACCTCCTCAAATGCAGCTTCAATGGACTTTCTTTTATATGTCATGGCCACTGCAGCTTTTTCAATAGGGAGTGTCATAGGTAGCTTGCTGAGAATGGAGGAAGTGACTTCACCTAACTGTGGGGTTTCAGCGTACATCATTTTCAAAGGAAAATTTTTGCAACTTCCCTCCCCCTCAGCTTTGTCACCTCCTTTCATTGCTTCTTCCTTCAATCCTTTAAGGGACTCCTCTTCCCCCTTTTTGGTTATGGGACTTGTCAATCCGTGCAATATACTCCTTAATCCGTTCTTGATACATGGAATTGTCCGCACTCCATAAAAGCAATTTTGCAAATAAGGCTTTGAAGTGACAGACTTGTTCAGATCTCATAGTTGTCTCATGCGCAGCCCATTCCCTAATCCTGACAATAATCCCTCTTAAATCAGCTGAGAGGGTGGCATCTCGATTATCCAGTCTGAGATCCAAAGATGTTTGATGGCGTTCCATCTTCTCAATCTCCTCACAGATAGTCTTGAAGGCTTTAGGAACTCAGATGTTAAGGCTGACTCGGCTGTTGGCCACTCTGCATCAAAATCAAAGTCCATTGGAACAATCATTTCCGAGGGGATGACGGGCTCTTCTCGCACAGTATATTTCCTTAAGTCTCTGGTAGATTCAGCTTCTAATTCTGGCAAGTCAATGGTGAAGGGAAATTATTCCTCAAAAATATCATCTCGAACAAATGGGATCCCCAAGTCTTTTTCCTGCAGAGCCTTCCCTTGTTCTTGATGAGTAGAACCAGCTCTTTGTGTCTCAGCTGCGGCAGCGTCATCGGCAGATGTCACGGACGTGGGATCCTATGACGGAGTTGTAGGAGTTGTTACTGCTGCAGCTGTGGGAGCCTGTCCAGCTGACTCTTTCGCAGCTGGAGCATTTTGAGATGTTTGCTCAGCTGACTAAGCCTCACCTGTCTTAACAGCTTCTTTGGTCTTAGTGTTTTCTTCTAAATGAATAACCGTGTCCTCAGTTGTATCATCAGCATCATCGGAGGATGATGAGACCTTTGGAGATGGCTCATTGAACCTCATTCGAGTCATCTTGTCACTGGCTTGGCTCTGAGATTGCCGAACATCTACAGCTGGGTCCACTATTGGATCTTCTGGGTGGACTCAGCTTCATCCTCTGACCCTAAAAATGATGTGTCAATGTTTTCTTGAAGTCATGAAGGGCACAAATCACCTCTTCTGCGGCAGCACCTTCAATTAGAGAAATGTTCTTATCACCTCCATCTTTACCCAGGGAAGTCTCAAACTCCCTAAGGCCTTCAATACCCCCAGCAGTCTCAACTGCTGCAAGGCCTTGTACCTTCCCTTCGATAGTCACAACCGTCTTAGGGTCTTCTACTATCCCTTCAACAGACGTAGTTGTCTTAGGGTATTAGACAGTAGCATTCATCGGAGTCTCAACTCCTTGGATTGCACTTTCAGAGCCCAAAGTGTTAACTCCCAGGGCTTCACCATCATTTGCCTCGGTACCGTGGGCGGCGATCGTCGACCTTCAATGCGGTGACATTTTCAAATTGAGACAGACTAAAACCGCCTCGGCGTTGTTAATATCACTCTGCTCTTATGTAAGTTCTTTTTCAACTTTGTCTCCTAACTGCATTGATTTGTCTCCCACAACAACCTCCAACCCTGTTGTGGTGGAGAGAGTTTCCCCATCAGCTGGCTCACCAGCTAATTGAATGATAGTGAGGTCACGTTGCTCCTGAGACGCGGCTTTTGTTCCCTTTGAGCATTGAGCCGCAGGGGCAGGTGTGTTAACACCTTTATCAGGGGTTGGCTTAGATTGGGTGCCCGAATTCCTAGCTTCATTGATTCCCTTGGATCCACCCTCTGACTGCATGGGGGATGTGGTTGCAGCTATGTCCATTGCAATTTGTTGCACCACTCCCAAAGGATCAGTCTAAAGAAGAGTTTGGGAGGACTCTCATGGACCTTCTAGTAGACTTTGTCTGTGCATGGCTCTGGATTCCTGCAAAGCCTGCTGCATTTTTGACTTCTCTGCTGCAGCAGCTGGATCCATATTGTCATCACTATCAGTGGACTCATAGATATGATCATGAGTCCCAGTATGTGCGCATATCTTGGATTTCTCCAATGCTCTAGCTTCCTGCAAAGCTTTCTCCTTTTCATCCTCCTTAATTATGTGGAGGATGTCCAAGCAGTTTTCCTCATTTAGAGTTGATTGAACATTTGATAGACCAAGGAATCGGAGAAGCTCTTCTTCCTCCTCGATGAGCTCAGGGCGAGTGAACTGCTGTCTTGAATGATCCAGCTTACATGCCCTCCATTCTCTTAATCGCCTTTGAATGTCAGGGTAGATGGGAAAATACATGATTAAATCATCATCATCATCACCTTCATCTCCAGTCTCCTGGATAGGGGCTAACGGACCTTGCTTTTCCTCAGACTCAGCAGCGTCTGTCCGAGGAGGTGAGACAACTTTTTCTTGCACTTGTTCTGTTGTCTCAGCTGTTTCCATTTCCTCAGCTATTTGTCGCACAGTCTTCAATGGTTCTCTACTGATCATCATCAGCAGTCTTCTTAGGCTCGTCAACAACTTCGAGACTGCTCCTCCTAAGCATCAGCAGTCTCAGCTTCCTTCTCCAGGATGGGTGCCGAATTAAGCTGTCTTCTCAAGCTCAGAGCGCTTGTACAACCATTTTCTCTCGAATGGAATTAGGGGAACCTCTGGTTCAACATTTTTAGGTTCCTCAAATGTGATAGCCTTCGCAGTTGCCTTCCTTGCCTTGGCAGTGCGCTCTTTCTTCATGATAGGGGAGGGAATTTGGGGTTCCTCATCTATCTCGGTTGCTGAGGCAGGAGTCTCGGCTGCACGGGCAGATGACTCTGCTGCATAGGCAGGAGCTTTGGACTTTACTACGGGAGCAGGTGCTTTCTTCGATTTGGCTGCGGGGCAAGGGTAGGATTGGATACCGCAACTCTCTTCTTGGATATTGGCTTTGGAGAGAGCTGGAGAGGTCTCAGCTGTGTCTTCGGGATCAGCTGATTCCCCCTCACTAGTATCAGCATTTCTCGCATGAGCCTTCTTCTGAGCTCCTGAAAGGTTTGCCTTGAACATTTGTGTGTTGGCATGAAAGGGCTTACCATGGCAGAGAGCAATGCCCTTTGCCTCCATTAGATGGCCAATTACCAGCCATAACTCAGGGAACACCCAAAAGGCCCATCTTCATTGTAGGTCATGTTCAGCACATTCTGGAAAATTCGGCTGAACAAACTCAGCCCAGTTGACCTTCTTCTCTTGCATGATCACAGCCATCACGATCAACTTAGTCTTGGACAGCTGATTGAAGCTTCCAAACTTCATGTCCACACACTTTGAGATGACGTCCATCAGCATATGGTAGTCATCCTTCAAAGATTCTTTCTTGGTTGTATACACAACCTTCTCAGCACACTTCGGCTTGGCAACTTCTTTCCAACCAGCAGCTAAGTTGACATCCTTCTCAGTGATGTCATTCAATCCCTCCGCGGGCAAAAAGTAGTGCTCAGCAAAGGTCTTTTGCATTGAGTTTGATGACCTTGTTGTGGACTGATGATCGGATTTCATCGTCCAGCACCTCTGCGTTTACATAAAACATGGAGACCTCCTCCAAATACATATGAGTGAAATGCATCGACAAGAAGTCCTTCAGGCCAGACTTCTCCAGTTTCTCAGCTATCTTCTTGACCAGGGCTTCATTGACACCCTGTTTGATCATCCTTTTGAAATCCACAGAAGAACCAGTGTGGATTTTCTTGGAGAGCTTTGCATAATCATAAGTTGGGGCCATTTTCAAAAGTTTCTACCGATTAAACTGTGAGAAATCTTGCTTGTAAGAACTAGGGTTTGCACTTGGTTACAGACAAATGTTTTGTCTTTGCTTAAGATGAATAGTTCGCGTGAGGAGAGAGAAAGATGAAGTTTCGTATATAAGAAACGTGAAAGGACGTCTTCAGGATTTTGAAATTTTTGATCGAGATCAACGGTCAAGATTAGAGCTTCAAAACCGCATTAAATTCCCCACATTAAATGCAGCAACATTTATATCCAATCATATGGTTTATTGTGCAGCTTTTGTACTGACAGTCATTATTACGCTGACGTCATTCTTAAAAATATTCCCGCTTAATTAAAACGACTACATTTTTGTGACTTAGCTCATGAATAATTCAGCTTATATCCAAAGTGACTAAAATCTGCTTCTCTCTTCTCATGATGTGACTCAGCTGTCAGCTAACTCGATACAGCTGACTTCCCGACAGGGCTGTTTCACTTGGTTGAAATGTGAAGCTTGCTCTTTTTCAATATACTCATCTTCTTTCTCAGCTTATTGAGTCTTCTGAGTTTCTTAACTCGACTCAATTAACCCTAACTCATTCTTAAGCTCTTCAAATCTTGATTCACATAAAGGCTTTGTGAATATATCAGTTAACTGCTTATCAGTTGAGATGTATTCCAAGATGATGTCTTTCTTTTCAACATGATCTTTTATAAAATGATATTTGACATCAATGTACTTTGTTCTTGAATGCAACACTGGATTTTTAGTGATTGCAATAGCACTAGTGTTATCACACATAATTGGAATCTCTTTTTCTTTAATATCATAATCTCTCAGTTGCAGTCTCATCCATAAGACTTGGGCACAACAGTTGCCCGCAGCTATGTACTCTGCTTTAGTTATGGATGTAGCTATTGAATTTTGTTTCTTGCTGAACCAAGAAACCAATCTATTTCCAAGCATTTGACATGTACCTGAAGTACTTTTCCTGTCAAATCTACATCCAGCATAGTCTGAGTCTGAGTATCCAATAAGCTTGAATCCTCCTTCCTTTGGATACCATAAGCCGACTTCCTGGCATCCCTTCAAATATCTTAGGATTCTCTTAGCTGCAGTCATGTGGCTCTCCTTTGGTGCAGATTGAAATCTTGCACATACACCTACTGCAAAGGTGATGTCTGGCCTGCTTGCTATTTGATAGAGCAAAGATCCAATGAGAGCTCTATATCTAGTTTGATCAACAACTTTGCCATCTGCATCCATGTCCATCTTGACTGAAGTATTCATTGGAATTTTCACAGAAGACTTCTCTTCCACACCAAATTTCTTCATTAACTCTCTAGTATACTTTGTTTGGCTTATGAAGGTTCCATCCTTCAATTGTTTGACTTGAAGTCCTAGGAAGAAAGTCAGCTCTCCCATCATGCTCATCTCAAATTTGCCTTGAATGAGGTTTGAGAACTTGTCACACAGCTCTTTATTTGTGGAACCAAAAATGATGTCATCGGCATATATTTGAACAAGCAGTATACTCTCTCCATCTTGAATTCTGAAGAGTGTTCTATCAACTTTGCCTTTGGTGAATCCATTGTCAGTTACAAATTGGGACAATGTATCATACCATGCTCTTAGTGCTTGTTTCAATCCATACAATGCTTTCTTGAGCTTGTAGACCTTATCTCCAATAGTTTTCTTCTCAAAACCTGGAGGTTGTTCAACATAGACTTCTTCCTCTAACAGTCCATTTAGAAATGCACTCTTCACATCCATTTGATATATAGTGAAGTTCTTATGTGCGGCATAAGCAAGAAACATCATTATTACTTCAAACCTTGCAACAGGAGCAAAGGTTTCATCAAAATCTCGCTTTGTTTTTTACAACAGATCCTTCCGCATTCATTTTGTTTCTGAAAACCCATTTTGTATCAATAACATTTTGATGGGTTGGCCTTTGAACTAATTCTCATACTTTGTTTCTTTCAAACTGATTCAGCTCTTCTTACATGGCCTGAATCCAATGTGTGTCATCCAATACTTGAGACACAACTTTAGGCTCTATCTGGGACATGAAACAAGCAAACATAGCTTCATGTTGTGCTCTGGATATGGTTCTTATGCCATCTCTTACATCTCCAATGACTAACTCCGGTAGATGGTCTCTCAGCTATCTCACATCAGGTTGGAGTAAGTCAGCTGGATTCATTGTCTCGCAGCTAACTTTTCTTGAACTGTTCTTTCATCTTCATTCAGTTGTAGACCTTCCAGCTGTCTTTGAGATTCAGTAACTCATCTTCATCTAGGTTGAGTGCTCTCACTTCAGCTTCAACAGAATGACTCTTCTGCATAGTTGGTTGACTCAGCTTATCAGTTACTCTTCAATGTTTTCTCCACTCACATTTGGTTCATCAAAAACCACATGGATAGACTCTTATGTGACCATATTCCTCTTGTTCAGCACTCTATAGGCTTTACTCTGAGCTGAGTATCCCAAAAAGATACCTTCATCAGCTTTAGCATCAAAAGCCTTCAAATTATCTTTGTCATTATTATGGATGAAGCATTTACATCCAAATATCCTGAAGTATCCAACATTTGGCTTTCTCCCTGTCCAAATTTCATAGGGAGTCTTAGCCAATTGCCTGTTAATCATGCATCTATTTTGAGTATAGCATGATGTATTTATGGCTTCAACCCAAAATCTCTTAGGCAATACAACTTCAGCTAACATGGTCCTTGCAGCTTACTTGAGAGTTATGTTCCTTCTTTCAGCTACTCTATTTTGTTATGGAGTCCTTGCAACTGACAATTCATGAACAATACTATTTTCAACATAATACTGAGTTATTATCCCATTGACAAACTCAGTTCCCCTGTCAGATCTTATTTTTATGATGGTTTGACTCTTCTCATTTTGAACTCTTTTCATCAGCTTAGGTAACTTCTGCAAAGTTTTCTTCTTTTTACACATGAAGATTGTCCATGTATATCATGAATAATCATCCACCACTACTAAGTTGTATTCTTTCTACTCATGCTAGCTGGCTCAACTGGACCAAATAAATCTGTATGCAACAGATGTAATATCCTTGTTGAAGAGGGATTTGGCTTATCCTTGAATGAAGATTTGATTTGCTTTCTCATCTGGCATGCACCACATACACTTTCTTTCTAGTACACTGAGTCTGGCAATCTTTCTACAAGATGACTCCTTGCAAGCTTGTTGATTGTCTTGAAATTCAGGTGACTCAGCTTCTTGTGCCACGCCAACTTGATTCGGCTATGCTCTTTGCTAGCAGACATGTGCTTGGTGTAACAGTATACCAATCTACCGCATACATATTCTTTTGCCTTGACCTTTGCAGCACTGTTTCATTAGATTCAGCATCCTTGATCTGGCATATCCCCATGTTGAATCCTACATTGTAGCCTTTGTCAGAGTGTTGGCTGATACTTAACAGGTTGAAGTTGAGACCTTCAACATAAGCAACATCTGTGATTTCCAATCCATTTTCTTGATGGATCATGTGCCTTTAATCTCCCCTGGAGCTTCATTTCCTCCAAATATAAATTTTGTACCTCTAATTTCCTTGAATCTTGACAGTTTTTTCCTGTTTGCTATCATATGTCTGGAACATCCACTATCCATGAACCAGGTTCCTTGGCACTCTGTTGTTCCTTAAACCTACGATCAAGGAAATCAGTTTTTAGGTATCCATACTTGTGCAGGTCTGAGGGGTTAGTCTTTATAAGATGCTCCAACCAACCTATAGTCAAATGGTCTGACTCTAAGTGGTTGTCATCTATCAGTGCCATAATCATAGTGCACATTAGCAAATTGGTTGGGGGTTTTAGGATCATACAGCTGTCTCTTTTGTCTGTATGCCTGTGTGTGTATTTTAGCGATTGCTTTCTTGGGGTATTTGTGGTATTTCTGAGTGTAGTGCTTGGGTGCATACGTGTGCTGATAAAAGCTCTTTTGCCTTTGGAATGACCTTTGCTGAGGTTTAGGTCTTTGCCATTTTGGCTTGTATTCCCACTACAATATAAATGACATTAGGTAATACAAATTTTGTAGCACTTTTTACATAAGGTACATATGTAACACATGTTTGTAACACTTTTTACATTACAATAATTATGTAACACTTTTGTAGCAGTTTATCAATATGTAACACTTATATGTAACACTTTTATATAAGTAACACTTTTTAAGTATCACTTTTTTTGTTATTTCTTTTGTAACGCAAATATGTAACACTTTTATCAATATATAACGCTTATATGTAACACTTTTATATAAGTAACACTTTTTAAGTATCAATTTATTTTGTTATTTCTTTTGTAACGCAAGTAGGTATCACTTTATTTAAAAGCACTCTTGGCAATACTATATTTTATTGATTGTAACACTTTTTAAGTTATATTTTAGTAACACAAAATTATATAACTATCATTAAATCATGTCAAAGATTTATTTAATTAATTGATGTCACCAAACCTAAAAATTGTAGACATCATGTCCTCTCTTTTTTTAACTGAATTTTTGTTTTCTTTTTACAAAGTATTTTAGTTTTGCTTTTATTTTTTTAATTTTTTACAAAGGTAATTAATTCCGTCTTAATACCGACGGAAAATTCACATGTATATATTTTATTATTATTATTTATTTATTTATTAATTTTTACAATCAGAGACTAATTTCATTGTTAATTTTTATTTTTTATTTTTTTACTCTTTTAAAAAAATTACCAATGAAAATTGATGTTGTCGGTAATTACTTAGAAATTTTATTCATCGGTAAATTATTTTTTCGTTATTTTCTTTATTATTTAATTTTTTTTTACTGTTAGAACTTTTTTATTTGTCGGTAAATTAATTTTATATTTTTATATATTTTTTATTTTTACTGATTTATATTTATCAATCGATAATTTTATTTTATATATTTTTGATATTTTTAATTTGTTGTGTCCTTTAATATATAATATAATATGATTTTCAAACTATATACTATACAATATAAAATTTGATATATATAGTGTATAATATGATTTAATACATATATTATAAAATATAATCTTTATTATATAAAATATATTATATATATACATATAATATATATATGTATGTGTGTGTGTATATATATATAAAACAAAGCAAAAGTTTTAATAAGAATCAACTTAGCTTATTGGCAAATTGCCACTTCCATACATAACAGGTCGTGGGTTCGAATCTACTTCGTGGCAATAAATAGTATTTCCACGAAGTGTTACAAAAAAAAATGTTACATAAGATTTTTATTTTTTTAACACTTTAGAAGTATTTTTTAAAGTGTTACAAATATAAAAAGTGTTACAAACAAAATGTTACATATTCATATGTAACACTTTAGAAATATTGCTTCAAAGTGTTACCAATAGAAAACTTAATGTAACACTTAGAAAAAGTGTTACTAAAAGTTAATAAAAGTGGTACCTTAGACTATAGGTAGCACGGGCAAGAGCAGCGCCATAAAAGTGCTACCTATTGTCTATAGTAACATTTTATGGTCATTAGGTAACATTTTTTGAGTGTTACCTAATGTCATTTATGTTGTAGTGTTCATAGGTCTTTGCTGATGTTTCACATTATTCCAATCAGTATATTTTGGATATTTTCTACCATTCCCATCATATGTATGTTTCTGGTGAAATTTCTAGGATTTTTGGTATCTCTGTTTGCTTTTCACAGAGTTTTTTCTGTTTGGAGTTTCTGAGGAATTCGGCTGAATTTCTTTTCAGTTGTCCTTTCAGCATACTCAACTGGTTGTTTTTCTTTTCCTTTATATCCAAGGCCGGTATGATTTTGATTATGCTTTGGAAGGGATGTGTGTGCAACATTTGGTGTTTTGGGTTTTTGGGATGCTTCATTACTTGAAGATCCTTTTTCCAAAATCACTCTTGGAGTTTGACTGTGCACAAAGGAATTAAATCATAAGCCTGTCTTGTCTCCACATTCCTTTTGACTCATAATAAGTTCATCCAATGATTTGGATGCTTTTGTAAATGAGGCAATCACATTTTCAAGATCTTTTTCCCTCTTTTCTGTAGCAGCTAACTCTGTTATGATCTTGGCATTTTCAGCCTTCAGCTTAGTGTTCTCATCAGCTATTTGACTCAGAGTACTCAGCTCTTTAGTCAGCTGTGAGTTTTGGCTTTTAAGCTGGCTGTTCTCCTCATTTAAAATTGTGTGTGAAGATTTTATGTGTTTAAAATCTTTCATCATTTTGCCTAGTGAATCATAAAGATCAAGTAGGTGATGAAGTGTGTGTATCACAGTCACTATCACTTGAATCGGAATGAGATGAGTTAGAGTGTACCTCATCTTCTTGATCTTGTTCTTTGGCCATAAGGCAGATCATGGCCTCTTCCTCATAATCACTTGAGTAGTCTGTTTCACTACTATCTGAGTCTGCTGCTTCTTTGCACTTGGCTGGCTCAGCAGTCTCAGCAGCCAACATGGCTTTCTTCTTTTCTTGTCTTCTTTCCCTGAAGACTTTTCTTTCTTCCTCATTTTTGTACTTGTTGACTGGTGGATAGGAACAGTCAACAGCAAAATGTCCTGGTTGTCTGCAATTCCAACATAGGTTCTCAGCTCTCTGATCAGCCATGTCTGTCCTTTAATTATCAGCTCTTTGATCATCAGCTCTTTGATGCTCAGCTCTTGGGTGGCCTATCTTCTAGATGTTTCACCCTTATTCCTTTTATAGTTTTTATTGAAGAACTTGTTGAATCTTTTAACCATCAGAGCAATCTCCTCCTGGTCTATGGCTTCTTTTGGCTCAGTTCTCTTTCCATCACTGGCCATCAATGTAGCTGTCTTGGGCACAGCTGTTTCCTCTTGCTCTTTTCTTCTCAGCTCAAACGCATATGCTTTGAGGTCTGAGAATAGCTCATGGTTAGATGTTCTTGAGAGGTCCATTGAATGTCTCAGGGCCATAACCTTCATTTCTCATTCAACTAGGAGGCTCCTTAAGATCTTCATACACATTTCTTTCTGTGTATACTCTTTCCCAAGAGCTGAAAGCTCATTTGTAATTTCTGTAAATCTGACATCCGGCTGATCCAGAGTTTCACCGACAAGCATTTTAAAATTTTCAAATTTTTGAACAGCAACCGATTATTTATTTTCCTTAATTTGCTCTGATCCTTCACAAATTAAGGTTAGCTTTTCCCAAATCTCTTTTGCTGATTTGCAAGATTTGACTTTGTTTAACATGGCTTTGTCCAATGTCTTGTAGAGAATATCCTTGGCCACATTGTCTAGGTTGTATCTCTTCCTATCATCGTTTGTCCATTTAGTTCTTGGTTTTTCAACCATGGTTGGTCTTGCTTCAGCAGCAGCTTCTTCTTCCTCTGCTGCAGCTGCTCTTCGTACGGCGGTGTTGACTTTAAGTATTTGCAGTGGCCCATCCTCTATCAAAAGCCACATTTCATCATGTAATGCAGATAGATGGGCCTGCATACGTATTTTCCAATCATCAAATTTTTCAATAGTAAACATAGGAATGCGTGTTAGATTTGCTTCCATGATAATAACTTTGCTTTGAAAAATGAAAGACTTTGAAAAACACAAGTGTTAAACCCTTTTGAAAAGATAAAGATCTAGTTCAGTAACCAGTGCGGAAGGCTCAATGAACCAAGCGCTCTGATACCACTTGTACGTCCCAAGGGTGTGGAGTAAGGTTTAGAAGGGGTTGAATAAACCTTACCAAATTTTCGATTTTAGTCATTTAAAAATATTCAACGAGTTGATTTAAACATTGTGTCCTTGAGAGACGACTAAGTTGGTTTTTCACTAAGTTACCCACTCAGCATGACTTTCGATAAGTTTGTTGATAGTATAACTTTCATTTTGCTTAAGCCAAATACTTAACTTGGTTGGTTTGGTTTTTAACAAATGGAAGACTTAACACCCTTTTATTTGTTTTAAGCTTGTTTTTAACACTTGATTTTTACCACTTGGTTATTTATCTGTTGGATAGCAAATATAATACTAATAGCAGATATAAAGTAAATATGCAGGAAAGTAAGTTTGTTGAAAGCAAATGACACAAGTATTTTATAGAGGTTCGAAGATGGAGTAATTCTTCTAATCCTCTCTTCTCCAACTCCTCGAGGAATCCACTATGTAAATGATCGGTTTACAAAGCGATTATCGATCCTGAGACAAATGCGATCACACAATCCACCGGTGGCTTCTCTTGCGACTCGGCTTCTTCACGCAAACATTTGTCTTGATACTTCAGCTCACTTCTCAAGTTCTTGGATTTGATCACGAAGCCCTCCAACAAACTTAATAATGGTTCGACCTTGAACCTTTCTACAATCCTGACTTGGAAAGTATTGCTTTTTCAAATGTTTTTCTCTTCAACAGGTTGAAGTTATCTCTCTTTCGCAGTTTGTGTTGGATCGAGTTTCTTCGAATTTGAGGCTTGAGGAATTGCTTGAATTGCTATGAGAATATTGCAGGTTAAATGCTTGAATATTGTTTGCTTGTTCATGGTTCAAGGTAGTTAAGGTTTTCTCTTCTCAATAGCTTCCTCAGCCTTTTATAGTGCCCATTTGAAATTTTGTCCGTCGAAGAGATAGGCTAATTTCAAATATCACTTTGTGTTTGTTGGTTTGTCTTTTCTTAGTCTGCAACCTTGGTGATGTTGACCTTTTCTCGTATTAATTGCATTTCACCGTCTGCAGGTGCATGACCTGAGTGCGGTGTTTCCCATTGGCTTATTCATTTTGCACAATTCGGGGCCAAACACTTTAGACTGGCGACTTTGTCATATTACTAAATGAAGTAATATTCTTGACTTTAATCAACGGATCTAAATCGATTGTCTTGACTTATTTCTTTGCCGCTTTACCCCCAGGTGACTTGAGTCTGCTCCAATCATTAGATTGACTCGGTGTCACTTCAACTTGTAGACTTGGCTTAACTCGACTTGACCGACACTTCTCACGCTTGTTCCTCATATGACCTACCTTCAAATCGAGTCATTATTTTCCTTCATGACCTTACTCACCGACACATTGACACGTGAGTCTTCACACATCCATGATTGACTTCTTATAATCTTTGGCATAGCTGACTTGACTCAGCTTTTTCAGCCATATCTATTACAATACGAATTACAAGAAAAATGGGGTGCCAACTTCCTAGTTTAAGTTTTACATGGTATCATCAAAATCTATCAAATAAATTTCCTAACATAAATCCTGCCAGTGTTGGAAATTGTTACCGCATTTGGACGTTTTTTAAGGAAACTCCCTTTTGATCGTGCATGCTTCTTTCCTTCACATATTTGCTCGTGTCTTAGCTCTTGACCTATATTTTGGAACGTGATATTGTTTTTTTATCCAATTTAACTCCATTTCCTGTAAGAAATTACAAGAATACGCAGTATCACAACCAACAAAGGAAACCAACCAAAACACACTGAATATGCATGCAAATGTATCAAATATATCATTTTAAACCCCTAAATGCACGTATATTTTACACGTATCAGGAATCTACACACACATTAGGCTCTCTTTTTTCATCTAGTGGTTAGCAGCCCATGAATATATCTTACAATAACCAGTCTTACCATATCTTTACTCAACTAATTTTCAAATTGAATGGTGACTCCATGAAATGATGGCATGCTTTATAAGTGACTACTGACCCCCAAAATCAATATATATATATATATATATATATATATATATATATATATATGTTTGTGTGTGTGTGTGTACATGTAAACATCAAATCAAATCAAAATCAATAAATACAAAAACACACATCTGCAATGAGAAGTTTATAGAAAAGCCAAGGGGGCCACCCTTCAGCCTCAGACTTCCCATTTCTCATCTAAGCAACTAAGTTTCCTCTCGTGTATAAATTTGGAATAGTAAGGAAATCACAGACAAATTATGCACCAATTGCTTATTGCGAACAATATCTGAACAATTCGGACATAATATCTTGACGATGTCAACTACTTTCAAGAATTTTACTACAATTATCAACACTTTTCTATAGGAGTGCTCCAGAGACGTAGAATGTGTGGAGCCAGCACTTCATTCGGCCCAAAAGCAAAGACCAACACGTTAAGTCTTAAATGAGTCCAATCCGAAATCAACCAGTAACACTCTTCCGTTTAGCTCTACAGTAAGTTTCAGTTTAGGAGAGTTGTGAGGAAATTACACCATGATGAGCTTATATTTCTCCCCCACTGCACCACCTTTGTCCTTCTGGAACTGTATGTACCGTAATGTACTTGCAAGGAAAGCATCTGCCGCTGGATCTGATGATGCATTGTCTCCTTGCATCTCGCTTCTGATCAATTCAATCAGGCTCTGGATCGATTCCACAGTAATCTGCGAGACCCCCTTCTCATAGAAGTAAAGGTACCTAATAATAATAAAAATAAAAATAAAAAAATGAATATTTGTCAGGAATATAAAGACAATGGCATACAAAAAGTCAACTACTACGAGTCATGTGCATCACTTGTTCAGTATCTCTATAAGGAGTACAACTGATCCACTGCGGCCTCTAGTTGCATTGGCCATTTGTTGAACAGCATTTGCAATTCTTAAAGCACGCTTTAAGCAAAGCAAGACCCTAAATGAACATTGAGAAATCACATACTGAGAAAGAACCAACTGAAAATGCCAAGAGAAAATAAGAGCATTCAGAAATACAATCATTATTATATTTATTCTCAACGGATGTAGCGGGTTATGCTAGCTCTGCATAAAATAAATGTCGCCAAATAGTCAAATACCAAATTTGTTCTAACGCACCTCTCTCCATCTCTGATGCTATCATGTTCATCAAGCCAGAACAGATGTGAACATGCATAAACAGCTCTGCACTGGTCGGGCTTCTTCAACAGCTTTGCAGAATACTAACAACAGGATTTAAGAAAGATGAACAGAAGATAAGTTCATTCTTATGGTAAAGATTTGCTACATATAAAGATTAAATAAAGCAACTCAATATGGATTCATCCCATATTTATTTTGGGGTTTAACATATGACAACCCTATTATGACTACATAGGCTTACAATAATTTACCCCTGTGGCCTTGTGTGTCAAAGCATCTCTATTCTCAACCCCGAAGACATGCATCCTCTGAAGTGTCCCAATTATTAGGTGTATCGAAGTCACCTGAGTTTTGGAATCCTACAGAAATAATTCAGGCAAAGGTGGAAAAATAAGCATTTACGGACACTTTACTATGCCATTTGGCCAAAGAACAAATATCTGTGCTACTATAAGAAGAATATGACAATGAGAAATTGAACGTTTACCGTTATTTCTTCTTCATATAAGATATAAGCTTGAGTGAAAAACTCATATGCCACAGGTTCTAGGTCACAGTTATTTGCAGCCTGAAATCAGCAAATTTAACCACAGGTTGGAGAAATACAGATACAACATTTAAGATTCCAAGTTAAGAAAGGAGTACCTCAGCACACTGGAGGTACAATCCTAGAGCCAGTTCAGGTACTGGAATACTTGATAAGGCCTCGATTGTCTAAAGAAAAAAAGAAGTGACATTAGTGCCAACTATTAAGAAAAGGTCGAAGTGGAAAATTACTGCAGAGAGGGATCGAAGTGAAATCTCTAATGAACATATCATGCAGAGAATACCCCTATCGAGCTACCAGCATATGGAGGAAGAGCAACAGTCAAATGCATCTCAAACAGAGAAAATTTGAGAAGTTTTTTAAGCAAATTACTCATGAGGTTGACTTAGAAGTTTTTTCCAAAGATATCAATTATAAAGAATAGTTACAGGGTCCAATATCAGAAACATTGTTTAAAGATATTTTCAACACCCAAACAGCAACTGTTGATGGCCAAGATAGCAGCACGAAACAAATATAGAATATAGACACCGCAGGAAGGTAAAACCGTTAATACCTGTGTCACTATCTGGAAGATCTTTTTTGGTGTGGTAGATGCTTCATCACCAGATACACTTTCATCCCGATCTTCCAGACGTCGTACCAGCTGCACTTGAGATACAGAAACATCAGATAGGGCAAACATTTCCCCTTGATTTTAAGGTATTCTAAAAAATATATCTCCCTTGGCTAGGGGGTGTTCAAATGAAGTTTTGAACATATTCAACACCCACGAAAACAGGACCTAATCTATTGTTGTCGCGTCCACCTCTTTCCCATGCCACGTCTTCAATCACAAACAAATTCTAAAGAGTCCGACCCTAACAATGTATCCAATCAAAGAAGCATACTTTGTTAGGTTTCATCAAATGTGAAAGGACACGAAAACATTTGGGAATTAATGATATAGTACTTTTTATTATTTGACTTCTATTGTTGTCACGTCCAACTCATCTTGTCACGCTCAACCCACCCACTCAGGAGAAGCATATCAAGCCCGTAGCTTTACAAACCAACTCCACCTCAGGAGCTTACAAACAGCTACTAGCACGATCTCCATTACACTGAATTCAGCCCACTACCATCCTTCCATAATTAATAAGTTATAAAAAGAAGATCTTCCCAAGGGATAACAGCTTCCATAAGCTCAATTCTCAACCATGGACGTGGATTGCCACTCATCTTCACCTTCCTTTAGAAACAGCAACAACCCTTCAATTCAGGCCATACCATATCTTCTTTACTCCATAAATAATGAAAATCAGCAATGGCATCTAAAGAAATATGCATACATAGGCTATTCAAGTACCGGGATCATGATGGTGAAGAATTTATGAAGGATAAAAATTTAACAGCACATAGTGATGGTCGTATTTATTAGGAAATTAATGCTCATCATATGTTTTTTAGTTTGATTTTCTCACAAAATATTCATATTAGGAGTTGTGATAGTAGTTCAGTGTTGAGCTTGGTGACATGGATCAGGTCACGAATGACAAATGGTTGGGCCAGCAGGCTGGGATGTCGGTTGTAGGTTAGAGCAGGTGCAGGAGTGTTGGAGGCTAAGAACAAATGAAGGTGGGCGTGAAGCAAGTGGCAGAAACTGGTCAAGATGAGTGACAAAAAATAAGGCACACACTAATAATTTTGCAAGTATCATATGCTTGGTGATTACTTTTAAATGCACTTCTAGCACAATTAGTCAAATCTACATAGTCAATTTTGGGCATGTAAATCCAAGGGCATTTGAAACTTTACTTCCACATTCCTCCAGATCATATTTGAGAGTCCATTTCAAAGACTATTCATCTAGCAAATAATATGAAAAACTTTAATCGCGTGATTCTCATCACAAAAGTTATCCATGTGTTGGAGGAAAATTTTTTTTTTTATAGGAAATAGAAAGTTTTATGAAATAGAGAAACAGTACAAAGTCCACAGGGACAAGAAGTCCCAAGAACAAAGAGAAAACCTATAACTACATGACACAACCCCAATCTCTGAAAATATCAGAAACAAAAAATCTTTTACAATCCTTATGAATGGAGGCCCACCAAGCGACCCTAAACTTAACCTTATACCACACCTGTTCTAGAGACTCCTCTCTATCTTTAAAGATTCTTTTATTTCTTTCTAGCCAAAGAGGCCAACACATTACATGGGCGACACATTCCAGAAAACTTGACCCCTAGGAATAATAAGACCACCAGCGTTGTACATAAACAAATCGGCAGCTGCAAATGGCATAGCCAACCTAATATACATATCCCACAAAACTCTGTAAAGTCTTCGGAGTGATTCCTACAAAGAACACACCAATTTGGGGATAGGGAGGCATATGCAAAACGTTTTTTGCATAACGTCACAGGTTAACAACTTACCCTTGACCAAAAGCCATGAAAAGAATTGAACCTTCTTAGGTATGGGGGCCTTCCAAACAACTTACTCTTTGGAAGAAAATACCAAATTATGATATGACACTTGGACAGTAAGTTGTCGTAACACCCATGAGGATTCCTATAATTAGTGCTATTTTTGGAGGAGAACAGATCTAAACTCCCCCCCTTTCTACACATAAATATTCTCTCAATAAACGGAAGTGGCCAGATCAACTGACATAGAGAGTTACAAATAGCTTCCATGGGTTATGGTAACATATATTTGTACAGGCTAATTGAGCATAGGCCTGAACAGATGAAACATTTAACTTTATTCTGAAAAAGCTCCCTGATATCTATCACACCAACTTGATAATTGAGTCTTATTTTGATTTCAACATTCTCCAAGCAATCTTCCAGGGCATTGGCTTCTGCGACACTCACAGCAACCACAAATTTTCTCCAACAAAAAGCAGTGAAATGGCAGCATACACTACGAGACAGAAACCATCTAGGCTAGCTGATAGGCTTGCCAAGCTAGGCTGTACTGTTCAGTCCAATTTGTGTTTTTTTGAAGATTCTTTACCAAGATGCATATTGGGTGTATATAGAATAGATAAAATTGGCATCCCATCTTTTAAAAGATATAGGTGATATACTGTAATCGAACTGTGTAATCGTTCTTTTAATTCTTCACAATACATAGGTTCGGGATCCACCTTAATACCCCACCCCCATGAGTGTTTTTCCAAAAAATAAAAATAAAAAACTATTCTGAAAAAATAAAAAACATTTAACCTTGGTCCTCCGATGCCTCAGAGTAGACTTTTGCATATAATTACAAGGGATAATAAGATAATTACAAATACTACTCTTGAGGTTTAGCCTAATTACCCAAAAAAAAATCTCCTTCAAAACTACAAATAACCCCTTGACATATGTTTCTAATTTACAAAATGCAATTTTAAAAGAATTGGAGTTCTTTTGGTTAGGCTAAACCTTAGGAGTAGCTTTTGTAATTATCCCTAATTGCTATGGTATCTCATAAAAACTGCATCGTAGGTATACTAATATATATGTTGGAGCAAATGAAAATTCCTCGTTTAACTTAGGACCACATCCAGCCACTAGCTAATGTAAGTTGATTTTATGTAAATTTACATAATAAAAAAAACCTAGGATGTAGAATAAATCATGTGTTCGAGCTACATGATAATCTTGACAGTCAAACATGCAAGTACTAGCATTCCACCACCAGGTTGGAAAACACCCATCTTTGGAGAAAATTTAGACATACATGCCTAGATTCACATGTTTAGGTTGTCTTTGCCACAAAACTGAATAGAAAACAAACTGTGCTCTCATGCTCCTCTACATTAAGGACAGTGCATTATTTATGAACAGCTGCAACCAAGACTGCATATACTGATCCTACGCCAAGTGAATCCATGATAATTTTCCAGATAGCGTCTAATCTTTGTGCTCAGGAGGATCTAAAGAATATACTAGGAACTGATTTGAAAAGCTGATATACCTTTAGAGAACTAAATATAAGTGGAGGGACCGTATACGGAAGCCTCTTTGGTCCTCCAGTCAAAATATGCTTCCTCACAGTATGGATGATCTGAAACTCAACAAGCATATGACCGTCAATAAAAGGAAAAGGAAAAAGAAAGACTAAAGAGGGAAAAATGGACAAAACAGATGCATCTAAATATAGGCCAAGTGAACTGCAACCTAAAAATAAATACAGCAGAAAAATCATTTCCTGTTGGAGATATACGGAAGAAAAATGATAACACTTACTCAACAAGAGCCAATACAGAGTTTAAAATAAAGAAAAAAGAAAAAACGAGTGAAGAAGAAAGCCAATATTCAAATGAAATCAGAACACTGCCAAATGTTTAAGACAGGTAATTTTTCTGAGAATGTCTCACCATATAGATTTACATCAAGACAATTTGATCACAAGTGAGGTGTCATAATTTTATATCGATTCGACATCGATGAAAAATATCAGCTGCTCAACCACATGTTCAACATCTCCCCTTACAACAATGTTAAGAAAATTACATGCAATATTGTCATACATTGATGTTTTATGCATTAAAAAAAAGAACCCTTGAGGCTAACTGGCGGTAGGATGCTTACCAGTCTTCAAAGTTCTTATCATGCCCAGTCCTAATAACGCACACACAAAAGCACCACTTGATAGTGAAAATGACGAATGTTTGTGGGACATAAATACTTGGAATTCTTCTTTCAGGTACCAAATGCAATATCTGGACAATTCAATAGCCCCACCACCATGCACCATAATGGGTAACTAAGAATAAAGAGTTTGAGTAGCCATGTGTTCATTTATCCTCTTTATTAAGATTGAGATCTATCCATTTAGTAATATACAAAATACAAAATCACGAACTTAAAAGAGAGTATGCAAACTATACACGTGAGAAAATGGATGTGGCCAACGAAAACACTGCTGAGATGAGTGCCCAATTTCCAGAAGAAATTTTCACCATTAAAATCATAGAGTGGACATAATTGGCATTGCTGACTCGGAACTTTATCATAAATTTTTCTTCTAGATTTGGTGGATAGGATGATGGGGGTTGGGGGGCAAGGGGAGTCTCCTTGTCTTGAAAATGCAAGCAGAACACTGGGGGAAAGGAGAAGAAAACAATATGGAAACCTTTCCAGCTTGCGCATAGAGAGCTAAGAAGGAGATAAAGATAAAGAGTAAGTGCTGATTATACCTCTTAGGAAATAATCCAGCAATTTTAAGGTTAAATTTGAAAATTAATTAACTCAGTACCATTTTTCAACATTCACCAACAATTCAAATCAAGTCAGACCACGCCAAACTTATGACTAGATATCAACAACTTTGAAGATGTATAACCAACTTATACAGCGTATAAGTGAGTTGTAATGATAGTAAAAAGCATGTGAAATACTTGCATCAATGTTGCCTGGTTAGGGTCACCGAAAATAGTTAAATTGGAGCTCCTATCAATGGTTAAAAGAATAAAAATTATGATCACCTTCAACATCTCTTCTGGATCATCACTCTGAAGCATTTGTATAAGACGTGCAACAGAGTTCTGCTCTTCTTTGAAGTCCTCATCAAGCTGATCATACAAGGGAAAGAAAATCCATCAGAGCAAATAATAATAGTAACCTACAAAAATGAATTAATTAGGACAGATACAAAAAATCAAAAAAGAATAATGACAGTTAAAACCACATATAAATTGATGGAAACCATCTCCACACCACCTCATCACGAAGATCTTCATCTAAATCTCTAATAAGCCCCTTTATCAATTCAAACAATGCATCCACCTATAAGAACAATAACTCCAGGTCAAAGAGGAAGTAAAACTTCAACTTACTAAAGTAAATTGTGGAAATACATACCTTCTCAGCAGTTGAAATGCAAGTCTTGTTGTTCATTATATTTTGTATGATAACATTGGCCATCTCTTTTTTTGTTTCATCATTTAGGTACTCCATGACACGAGGATAATTCGACAGCTTCAGTGCAGTGTCTATATCTTTATATTTGTCAAGTGGAGCACTTAGTAGTGCAACAATCTGTTTTGTTGCTTTGCTATCATCAAGCTTTTCTCTTCCTGAAAGTTTTTTTACACATGCTCCCTGCAGGAAAATGAATGGGGTTCTGGCTGGTAACATTGACATACAAAAAAAAACACAAAGTTCCTATACAATGTCATATTACAAACATCTGGGAAGTCACACACACAAAGGAATAAGTGCAAAAACGCGAGATTAACTTTTACAGATGTAAGTTGTTCAATAGAATTGCAAGTCATAAAGGATTTCCATAATACATCAAGGGGAGAAGAGAAGAGCAAGATTTCCTTTTTACAGAGGTGAGTTATTTAATAGACTATAATAAATTCTAATATTCTACATGCATCAGCAGAGAGACTAGAAGTCTAGAAGTATCCTCACAACCCATTGTTACAGACTTCTTCATGGACGTATCAATTGACAGTACTGATTCAATTGTTGGATTTGTTTCTTTCTTTCTCTTCTTGCACGGTGGAAGTCCGACATTCGGAAGGGTTTCTTTATGGGTTTTAGTCTTTTAGAGGAAGGAACACAGGGTTTTAAAGAATAGAGACGGATGAAACCGTATACTTGACTCCTCTAAAGATGAAATCCACTTCATGATATTGCACAAAGCATTACAGACTTACAGTTAATGCAGATCATACCAGGTATCAATTCATGCAATCAAAGAAAAACTAAGAACAGTTTACCTGAATAATCAAGCCAACCAGGAAGACATCAAAAAAACAGTCAAAAAGAATAAGGCAAGTGAGAAAGAGAGATGACACACTTATACTAATCCTAGGAGATAACAGTACGTGCTATTAAAAAACAAATCTCACCAGAATTTGGTCAACATAATCAAGCCGATCAGGATGTACTTGTAGAGTAAATGTCAAAAGAGATGCATATAACGTTACTACTCCAGCAATAGGCATATTATCTTGTGCTTCTATCACCTGCACTCAAGAGCTGACATCAGTTCATTGACGGGATGAAAAAACCAAGCCTGAACTTGGTCCAAGTGTGAGTTAATCCCAGAACAACTTTTCTAAATGCATGCAATTAAATGTAGTGACAACATATCTAAAAGTGAAGAACTGCATAAGATAAATATCTGTAGATTAGAAACCATAATAATAACAATCAAATGATAAAAACTGCATACAGAAATAAACAAATATCAAGTAAAGCAGAATATCTATTAAGTTGTCTTCATGAGTCATTAGCACGCGTGCTTACATGCAAGCACGACAAGAAAGCAGCAAAGAACAGGCCCAAGAAATTAGCAACTGAATCATGTGCAATAATCATGCTTTAGTAGGAGGTTACTCCCTTTGATTTGTGTGAGCGGTTCTCTACCTTCTAAACGTCGCACGGGTGCATCTAAAGGTCTCCTATAAACATGTACAAACCATCTTAATCGTGTTTCTCTAATTTTCTCATCTATTGGTGCTACTCCCACTTTGTTTCTAATGTGTCCATTTCTATCTAATCTAGGGTGTCCGCACATCCATCTTAATATTCTCATCTCTGCTACCCTCATTTTTTGTTCGTGTTCATATTTAGTCGCCCAACATTCTGCTCCATAAAGCATTGCGGGCCTTATGACCGTTTTATAAAAATTATTTTTTGTTCATGTTCATATTTAGTCGCCCAACATTCTGCTCCATAAAGCATTGCGGGCCTTATGACCGTTTTATAAAAATTTCTTTCAATTTTAATGGTATTTTAAGGTCACAAAGGATAGAAGATGCGCTCCTCCATTTATTCCAACCCATCTGGATCCTATGCGTGACATCTTTATGGATTTCTCCGTTCTCTTCAATTATAGATCCTATTATTTAAAACTCCTTGTTATACTCATTTCATGTCCATCAATTTTAACATTTGTCTCATTGTTCCTGTACCCTACTTATAGTAAAATCTTTTGATTCGAGTGCTTCTCTCCAAGCTTCCAATTTTGCATTTACTCCTTCCCTTGTTTCATCAATTAAAATTATATCATCCGCAAATAGCATACATTCAGGGATGGATTTTTGTAAGTGTTTAGTGATTTCATCAATTATTAGGATAAAAAGATAAGGGCTTAAAGCGGATCCCTGGTGTAAACCTATAGTGTTTGGGAATTCACTGGGTTGGTGTCCTGATACATGTTGTTATATCATTATACATACCTTTTATGGCATCTATGTAAGTTATTTTTATTCCTCTTTTTTCCAATACGCGCCACATTATATCCCGATTGACTTTATCGTATGCCTTTTCAACGAATAAAAAAACCATATGTAAATCTTGTTTTCTCACATTGTATTATTCACATAATCGTCTAATTAAGTATATAGCTTCAATTGTGGACATTCCTGACATGAAGCCAAATTGATTATCTAATATACTAGTTTCATTTCTTATTCTTGCCTCTATAACCCTTTCCCATAGTTTCATTGTATGACTTATTGATTTAATTCTCCAATAATTTGCACAATTTTGTATATCCCCTTTGTTTTTATATATAGGTATCAATATACTTTTTCTCCGTTCATTAGGCATTTTCTTAGTTTATGTGGCAAT
Source organism: Rehmannia glutinosa (assembly GCA_016081115.2). Taxonomy (NCBI): domain Eukaryota; kingdom Viridiplantae; phylum Streptophyta; class Magnoliopsida; order Lamiales; family Orobanchaceae; genus Rehmannia; species Rehmannia glutinosa. Next base: position 853,571 of record CM071932.1, on the reverse strand, counting down.
TAATAGTATTGTTGCATTCGTTTTAATTCCACTTTAAGCGCGTTTTCATTCCTCCAATATTAAAAAGCATTTAGCAAATTCTTCCCTTTCCCCCAAAACTAATCCACTCTTCCCCTAAAACAAATCCATTCTTTCCCCAAAACAAATGGGCCACGCTATAGAACAATATCATCAAATTTTATCAAGATTATATTATTATAAAAACTTGTATCACCTATCTTTTACATTTAAAATAGCAACATCTTCTTTTTTTAAAAAAAGGCTAATGTGACACCACTAACAATTCAAATCTTACCAAAAATTGACTCCCCCAAGACAAATCAAATATTACTTTCATCCATTCTCATTCCCAAATTCATCTCCCTAAAACCCCTTCACAAAACACCTAAAACAAAAACAAGCATGGCCTAAATCTCTCTATCCACAAGAAGTGTAAGATAATAAGGAGAAAATCAAGGCTCCAACAAAAGAATCATAATCACAATTTATAAGATATATCAGATCATAAAATTAAACTCTTCTAGTTAGAGTTGTTAACGTTCTAATGAGTTCAACTTGAAGTGAAACGACGATAACCACAGCAAGAATTATTCATATCCAAACACTTCAAATCATAAAGTTCTTAATATCTTTGTGATGGAGACTAAGTAGATTACCTTGCCTATGGCATTGTTTAGTTTTGCAAAAGCTTCTACTTGAAAAAATTCAGGTAAGACCTGCAGCGTGAAACTCAGTGAGACACAATACGTCAAAACAAATTTCATGAGGTTCTATCCATTACTTACTTCTGCCCCAGAAGCAGCGTAATTTGAAAGCCTTTCCATCAGACGAGCGAGCACTGTTTTTACGTCAACAGAAGACTGAGGAAAAGCATGCATGATATTGATAGAAGTTTAGCACGAATTGATATATAAACACAACACCAATAGACATGAGAATCAACATACAACTTTTAACCATTGTAGATACCAGCCCATCTAATAGAGCAGAAAATTGTACCCACCTGAAGTTGAGGGCAGGCATTCAATAAGGTTTCAAGAGTCTGCAAGTGGTATTCATCAGGGAACACTTGAATTATGCAATCCATCAAGTAATATTGGGCAAGCTCATCCTTGCAGTTAACAACCTGAAGCCACATCACAGGTGAACAACATCAAATTGCAAGTAAAGAAACAGTAATAAATAATCTAACCTAAGTCAATATTTACTTGCTCCAACACTCTGGGAAGCACAATTTCTTTGTACATTTCGAGGTCAACACCCTCAATCTGGCTGAGAACATGAAGGTTCTTACCCACCTAACCAACATGAGATGAACAAAATAAGACTGTGAGTACACTCAACCACTGATATCAAGAACAGTAAAATTATGAGAGAACTTTTACAAGATCACGTAGCTCACTCCTTTCTTTTTCTCTCTTCTCCTTTTCCCTAGTAGGTCCCTACAGATAAGAAGGCCAAAAAAAGCCAGAATTCATGATCAGAAAATTATCAATCATTTCAAAATGACAAAAAACAAAGGCCTGCGTTGACATGAATCTGCTCTAAGTCTCTAATGATCTACTTTTATCCTCATGACGGGAAAACAGTCAACAAAATTAATAAGACCAGCTACTAGATTTTGCCATTTCTCATCTCACCTGATGTTGCATTCTAACCCAAAGTTTGTTCATTTCAGTGAAATTTTGGAGTACAAACTCAACAGCATCCATGACAGTATCAGCATCCCTATCAGAGTCAAAGAAACATTTTAGTACATGAGGTTGATTCATAAGTTCCAAATATAATCACATTAACTATAACATCTACAAACAGTAGAAATTACCACGTGAACAAAAATAGAGACACACTTCATGGGAGAGATAGAGAGAGACGTTTTAGTTTATGCATGTGTCATATCATAAGCACAAAGATCCTTAAAGTACATGTTTCAGTGTCACGTGGAAAACATAATATTTCACGGAAATTCATGAGTTGTTATAAGAAGAGATTGTTCTGATTGCTTACATATTTGGAAGTTCAAGAGGTCAATATCCATATATATACAAAACTAGGTTCAATTTAAAATCTAGAATCGAGCTATTAGATACTAAACTCCCATAATCATGCTATCTAAAGTATCAACTCTACAATTAGAAATCATCTCTAAAATTAGGAACCAACCCTATAACTAAGTACATATTCCTACTCTATTTACGACACTGGCAACTAACAAAAGTTCTAAGCGATCCCACCCACTAGTTTCTCAAAACTCCCTGACCATCAAAATCAGGCAGATAAGCTAAACTGTAAAACCAGGTTACAATGCAACAGCAAAATAAATACACTAAGGAACATCATGCTAATAACCGCAATTTCTAGTGGAAGACACATTTAAAATAAAGAAACCAACTGCTGTCATGTCTTTTATGCGTTTTAAATGAACTAAATTAAACTGTTGTCGAGAAAAACGGACCAGGCATGGTATAGAAGTTGATATGGCCCGAATCATAAAACTAAGTGCCAGGTCAAGACTCAAAAATATACCGTGTATATGGCTTTTCAAACAACAAAAATTATTCTCTTATAGCTCCTCATAAATTTTATGGGCCCTTAAACTAATAATCATTTAAGCTAAAACCAACAGAAGCAAATAATGACCACATAACATTCTTACCCTTCATATTCGGAACCAATGTCAGGCAGTTTATCTCTACTGACTTGAGACAGGTAACTCCTTAGAAAAAGCCCACGTAAAGGATGCTGGATGCCACGACACATTTCCACAAGATCTTTAAGAACGTCCTTTGCTGGAGCTTCTTTGGATTTTATGTAGACAGAACCGACAGTACAAAGCAAATATCTAACAAAATAAAATCGAAATCAGAAGAATGACCAACTCCGCTGTGCGTAATAAGAGCCAGGTCTTGGAGTGACGAAAGCTCCATTTGACCTGGAGGCCACTAGTTGGAGCCAATGAAATACTGTCTCTACTTTCCAGGGGTAAGTTTCACAAATCCTAACTTCACAACCCATGGGATGCTGGAGCCTCATGCATAAAATATGCCATCTTTTGAACAAATTGTCAAAATGAAACATTCATTCAAGTGATTGTCATTCATGCACATAATTCCCAAGAGATGCGCAAAGATATGATAAGATCTTCGAATCTTAAATATGCCCATTTTCCTTCCATCGGAACTTAAAGAATAGAAACAGAAAGGAAATGAAGAAAACAAATAAACCATTATCACTTACATGATACTCCTAAAAACAATCTATGTTTGTTCCTCCTGCCAACATCTAGCTTCTAAACTTCCAATATACAAAAGCTTGTATTGAATCCAAATGCAAATTTTTTAACAGCAAAGAAACATCACCGAGAAAAACAGGGGAAAAATTGAAATAAAATTAAGAAAAACAGACAATGACTCCTTACAGTCTCGGCAAGATGTTGCCAGCGTGCTGCACAAGCTCATAAAGTTCAACGATGGAGCATCCGCGACTAGTCTCCTCCTTGAAGAAGATTTCCAATTTCCTCAATTCATCAAACGCCCTCATATCTACACATCAAACTCAAATTCAGTAGATGATTAATAAAAGGACCAAGTAAACTAAATGAAACAGGGAACAGCCACGTTTTAATTACACACAAAGTTCGTAGTATTTGTGAGGGGAGAGCCTCGAAGTCCGGAGCTCCGAAAGCATCTGAGCCGAGTACTTCAGAGCATCCTTCAAATTGTTTGAATCCTAAAATTAAGGCCAATTGCAATTCAAAAACTAGGGTTTAACTGAATCGCAGGAATCACAAAAACAAAAAAAAAAAAAAAAAGAACAAATAAATGCAAGTACGAGAGCGCGATGCATATAGAAGGCGTTCTGTTGAAGGCCGGCGATCCCGGCGGAGAGCCATTTTTCTTCGTCTTCAACTCCGTCAGCGATCATTCTCTCTCTCTCTCTCTCTCTCTCTCTCTCTCTCTCTCTCTCTCTCTCTCTCGTGCTTGTTGGAGCACTTCGACAAATGAGCAGACTACAGTGAGAAATTAAAAAGGAAAATAGAAAAAAATGTTAAAACTGATCTAATTAACAAAGTAACGTGTTCGCAAAATTTTACAATTGTTCGCAAAAATGTTCTGTTTTGGAGAAACTATTAAACTAATTTATGTCGTAAAATAAAATAGCAAAATACAATAACAGGCCTTGAATTTGACTCCAAGTGGTTTACCGCATCTTGCAATTTAACATTTACCTCCCTAAATCAATTTCAGAATAGTGTTTAGATAAACAGCTGGTCTCTTATGAGATCGTCTCACGGATCTAGATCCGTGAGATGGAGCCCCATACCCGCGACCCGATCCGCTGCTCCAGGCCCAGGCAAAAAAAAACGTCCGCTGACTCCCAGCTCCCCAGCCCTACTAACAGACGTTGACTCTCCCAGCCCAATAACATAACTCCCAGCTCGCCGAATCACACAGAAAAACACGCAGAGAAAGAACGTTGATGCTGACACAAGCTCCTCCCATCTCCGGCGCTGAAGCACGAAGGCACACCATCTCCGGCGCTGAACAATGCGGAATAGTGATGCTCGTGACGATGAAGGTAATATAATCTATTCATACAACAATACTATTTCGCGATTTTGAATGTTAACCACAATCTTGCTGCGTTTTAAAATGTAATTTTTTGTGTTTTGTAGATGAAGTTTTTGTTTTAGATACTAGTGGTGTACCAAATGTTGATAAATCAAACGAAGGTAATGTGTTGCATATTTCATAATATAGTTTAAAGGTATTAATTTTACATTGAAAAGTATTACTTTTCCACCACGAAGTATTACTTTCTCCTGGAAAAGTATTACGTTTTCTGTGAAAAGTATCAATTCCAAAACATGTAGTTTTATATTCTCTTATGTGTATCTCTTTGGTTTTTGTAGATGAAATTCTTATTTTACCTACCAAGATCTTTTCCACAAACCGAAAAATCAAAGGAAGGTAATGTGTAGCATATTTGAAACTTAAGTTTTAAAAGTATTATTTTTACTGTAAAAGTATTGCTTTTTGTATCAATAGTATCATATTTCTGACATAATGTATCACATTTCAGTTGGAGCAATTGTTATTGATTCTAGTGATGAAACTGATGAAATTACTAGTTTTAAAGATGCAAGTGACATATTTCCCACTGAAGATGAAGGTAATGGTTACTTATTGTTTGTTATTTTCAATATTAAGTACAAAAATGATTTTATAAAAAATTATGCAGAAAACAATAGTGGTGGATTTGATGTGAGTGGTTCTCTTCTCCATTTAACACGACGAACAATCAAAGAAATGCATAAATTGTATTGTGATCATGCTCGTGTTGTTGGGTTCAGTGTACGGAAATCAACTACCAGAAAGTCTACAGGTATTGCTTTACAACATAAAAGTATCACTTTGTGCATAATAAGTATCACTGTTAACCGTAAAAGTATCATAACATTTCTTCAGCAAGTTTTTTTATTATTCAGCAAGAGTATTTCTTGGCACATAACAAGTACCACTTTTATCAATAGAAGTATTATGTTTCCTATACAAAGTATCAGTTACATCTGTTTTGTTTGCATTTCAGATCAAGTGGGTGTTGTCATTGAGAAATATTTTGTATGTTCTGCTTCTGGATTTAAGGACACTGCTAGCACAACAAAAAAGAAGACTAATGTTACACGCACGGGATGCAGAGCTTCATTGCGTGTAAAATTAAATGGGGATGGACTTTATGAAGTTCTACAACATGTGACGGACCACAATCATCCACTAACTAGAAAGGAATGGAGTCATCTACATCGTTCGGAAAGGGTCATTACGAGTGAAAAAGGCAAAGCCATTGAAGATATGATAACTTGCGGGATGAGAGCTACTCGATCTTCGGATATATGGTTCATGATGCGGGAGGAGAAGAATCCATTGGCCATACTTTGAAAGATCACCCGATTTTGTTAATAGTTTGAAAATGGATGCAATAGAAGGTGGCGATGCACAAACTTTGATTGACATATTATATCGGAAGATACTGAAGAAAAAAGACTTCTTTTTAGGGTGAAGTTGGATGATATGGGAAGATTAAGTAATGTATTTTGGAGGATTCTATGATGAAGGAAGACTACAAGATATACGGTGACGTTATGGTATTTGACACGACATATCGCACGAATAAGTACAACTTGATTTGTGCTCCTTTTGTTGGGTAAACAATCATTGGAAAAATATAATGTTCGGTTGTGCTTTCTTATCCGATGAAAAGGCTGACTCATTTGAATGGTTGTTCCAAGTTTTTATGAAATCAATGGGTGGGAAATATCCTATAACTTTGTTCACTGATCAAGACCAAGCGATTAGCAATGCTATTGAAAAGGTGCGATATGCGGGAAGCGAAGATATATACTTTTAGTAATGATATGATACTTTACTTCATAAAACATATACTTTGCCTCAGAAAACAGAAGGGTTGTTTTTAAATTCTAATTTTTTCACTTTACTTTTATGTAGGTTTTCCCTCAAACAAGGCATAGACTATGCTTGTGGCACCTTCACCAAAATGCCATAAGTCGATTTGGATCGGAAAAACAACAATTCTTTCAAGGAAATGTTCAACAAATGTTTGACTGTTGCATTGATGAAAATGACTTTGAAAGTTGTTGAAATCTATGATATTGCGAAGATCTGAGTTGCAAGATGACTCTTGGTTTAAACGTATGTATGATTTGAAGCGAAAAATGGTGCACCACGTTAAGCAAAGATTTCTTTTACTGAATATTATCTTCGCAAAGGAGTGAGAGTACGAACAATGCAATAGGATTCAATGCCAAGAAAACGCGACTTTAATCAATTCTATGACATTTTCCAAGCGGCCATAAAGCGTTGGAGAAACACCGAAAAGAAAATGAATTTCAATGCTCAAGATCAATTCCAAAATCGGTGTTACCATTGTCCGGATTGTTGAAGCATCTTTGAGGTATATACACTAACAATTTTTAAGGATTTTGAGTGAGTTTATTAAAAGTATATCTACCAACCGCAAAGATGATTGAGGTTGAACAGAACTTAATGGTTTATGACATTTCATCAAATGATGATAATTGTTGTCATCGTGTGGTGTATGATTGTTTGCATACTTTGATTAATTGTTCTTGTAAAAAGTACGAAGAGTGTGGTTTAATTTGTTCTCACAGCTTAAGAGTGCTACATATGCATTCTATATCCAAAATTTCGGACTGTTACATCGCTAAAAGATGGACAAAGATTGCAAAAACTGAATTGTGGGAAAAGTATGGTTCGAGGATTGAAAGTTCTGATAAGCCTAATGATTGCGTTCCTTGGAGATATGAAATGACACGCAAGTATTATAATCTTGTTTTGAAATGCCAATACAATGAGGATGCAAGAGCCATTTTAGAAGATGGCTACAACAGGGATTTTATGGTTGTTGATGCGTTGATAGATATACCCGATTCAACAGAGCGCAATGATCTTTCAAGTTCTTCTACAAGCATTTTGGATCCGGCACGATCTGTTACAAAGGGGAGAAAACAAAGGATAAAATGGCATTTCCAAAAAAACAAGAAAAAGAGAAGCGGTGAAACGTCCGACACACATCCATCAAAGGAGTTTGGTTCCAAAACTCCTAATCCTAGATTGTTTTAGTAATCGATGAATACTTTTGTATCAAACGATAATATTGTTTTGTAGTTTGTTTGGATTAATACTTTGACCATATTTATTTGTTGCTTTGTTAGTAAGAAAGGTAATACTTTATGAACAAAAACTGATACTTTATTGATAAAAAGTGATACTTTGTTGGTGAAAAGTGATACTTTATGCATATATAATAGTGAAAATTTAAAGATATACTTTTCTGGTAAATGGTTATACTTTGTTGGTAAAAGGTTATACTTTGTTAATTAAAATCGATACTTTATTCATAAAAAGTGATACTTTGGATATTGTATTTTTTGTTGTACAAGGAAGAATATGACTAAATGAATCATACATTTGGTTTATATGTAATGAGCTCAAAGTAATCAAACATATCAATCGAGCGATGTAAACAAGCATTGGAGTATTGGAAACATATCGATATTTGGAACGGTAAAATTACACTTGAAAAAGTGACAAAATATAACCATTCGAGTTATACTTTGTTGGCAAATATTGATACTTTATGCGCATGAACTGATACTTTTAAATCAAGAAGTGATACTTTTCATTACATATAACAAAAACCATGCATCATTTCCATACAAGTACAAATACCCGTTACAGAGAACATAAAGCATGTTTTTCCTATACAGAATTTTACCCCAAAAAGCATAAGCCTAAAAAATATCCCAGAAAACATCAAACTAATGCACGTCCAAAAAGTTATAATAAAACCTCAAAACATCCTTAAAATTTCAAACTAATAACATCCAAGAAAACATCATAAAAGTATCATCAATTCTACATTGTAAATCAAAACATTCTTTTGTTCTTTTTCTCCTTCTTGCTCAACAAAGAAAAACATCTTTCTCCATTTGAACCCTCATCTCATTCAAGCGGTGCAACACAATCCTTGAACAATACGACGCCAAAGATACGTCGTTGTTGTGGCTACAATCACAAAGAAAAAAATTTAGTATACAAAGGATTTTTAAGACATTAAAACATCAAACACAAACAAAAAATTTCTTACTGCACACAAATTAGGCTCGGTGTAAACACTCCCCACAAGTTTTCCATGTGATGCATTAGAAAAACACCACAATCGATGTTTTTCAAATTGCTCTGCCATGGAAAAGGGACATTATCAAACACATATCCCTCAACTTCTTCACCTTTGGGGTGCTGCTGCTCCTTCAGGAAAATTGACATTTCTCTTTGCTAAAAGAAAAAAATGGTATATTAAATTTAAAACACTACTTACATTTTCAAAAATGTAATTAAGTGATGCGATGAGATAGAGTTATTTACCACCAATTTTGCCAGATCCACATAATCAGCAGCAACATCTTCGTGGTGCACCATATTGTCAAGGTAGTGCACCTTTCGATCCACAAAATTAATGACAGTGCAGAAATAGTGCTGCACATAACAAATTGGTACAAAAATCTGCACATAACAAGTAGATACTTAACGCTTCATATTAAAATGTAAATACAAAAAGGCAAACAGAAATCAATCTTACAAAATCCACATTTCTCAAATCCTTGTAATTCCCAGACAATATCATGTTGTTCCAGCAATCTCTGACATTTTGTGAATTATCCTGGTCTCCAACTTTCTTAAACAAGTTCTCAAGATACAACTGTTATAGAAGAATAAATTGATTAAAACAATAAAATGGTTTTTTAGCTTCAATGTCGTACTATTATATACAAAAGTGGTACTTACAGAGTGTTGGGCATTGAAATAGAAACAATTTGAGGCTTTGCGGTCTTTGTTAAGCAATACAGCCCATACGTCTATAATGCTAACATAGATCAACTTCAATGAGTTCAATGTGGAAATCCCATCAAAGGCAATATAGTGAGACCCATCATGAGCAAAGGCATTTGAACTAAAGTTTGAAAAAAAATAGAAAGCTGGTCAGAAATTCATAGTGATACTTTGTTGGGGAAAAATGATACTTTATGCATATAGAGTTATACTTCTAAATTCAAAACTAATACTCAAATCAAAATACTTTCAGCATACTTACTCTATTATTTGTTTATGCGTGAAAAAGCAATAATCCACGATGTCTTTCTCCTTCCTGCTCATATGCTCAAGAGCATCTTTGTTTTTCTTCATGAATTAGCAATGGAAAATTGCTCCATCTTCAACAGGCCAGGGCTCACCCTTTTCCTCTGCCTCCCCAGACACTCTTTCATCACTCTCTCCAGAAACTCCTTCGTCTTGAGAAAAAAATTCTCTGTGAATTTCATCACCATATTTTTCAATGTCAGCCTCAGCGGCATCTTCAGGAGTAAGCAGCTCAAAGTTTGGCATCTCATCTGCCAGGTTTTTCATTCTTTCAAAGTTCTCCACGACTTTGTCAATGTATTCATGAAGTCTCACATCCGAAAAGAACTTCTGGCTCTCAGTCATTGGAGACTGTGAAGAACTTGCAGTTTTTTTCTCTTGCTTACCTTCGTTCTTCAGGTTGTTAAACATCTCCATGTGATATCTGGTGAGAACATTGAAGTTCCTCCGAAATAGCATGAATGCTTCATGGACACTCTACAATTATAAAAAATAAAATAGTAAGTGGAAAAGTTGTACTTCTAAGGTTAAAAGTGATACTTTTAGGGATGAAAGTGATACTACAATGCTTGGCAGAAAGCATAAGCATATATGGTATACTTATATTAATAAAACTGATACTTTTACTCATAAAAATCATACTACTATAGTTAGAAGTGATGCTCCATAATTGACAATCAGTAAAGAATATAAAATCATACATGTAATACTTTTATCCCTAAAAGTGGTACTTTATGAGCCAAAAGTAATACTTTTATGGGTAACATTGATACTCTATACTTGAGAAATATAACCAAAAAGCATACTCATATATAGTATACTTATATTAATAAAACTGATACTTTTAGTAATAAAAAACATACTATTATAATTAAAAGTGATACTCCATAATTGACAGAATCACTAAAGCATATACAACTTACATCTCTGGCCATCCTGTGCACCTCGTCATCCGAAAGCTCATCGCCTCTCGGTAACTTCAGATTTATAAAATCTGATGGATTCTCCATACCGTCATCGGGCTGCTCCTTCTCGGTTCCTTCATTCTTTTTTTCATCCGACTCTTTCTCAATCTCTTCTTCATCGTCCTCATTTGATTCATCAGTCTCTTTGTCGGGCTCTTTCTCACCACGCTTTTTCTCAGCATCTACTTTCTGTCGTGAGCTAACAGGGTATGTGTCGGTGACCCACTCACCCTGCCCCAGCCCACCAACCGAAATTTCTTCCTTCATCCTTTTTTTCAACTTTTTGGCATCCCAATGAGAAATTAAGGGTAGACTGTTCGGTTCAGCGTTGCCTTGCCATTTCATTCTATGAAAGTATAGAATAAGCAACACAATAACACAACCACTGACATATCTTGCGCTTGGATTCTCATTGTACTTATTCACCCCAACACACAATTTTTTTAAAATGTACGAACACCGTCGTACTCTCCTATCCTATTCACATCACCAAACATTTTATACGATTCAAATCAACCTTCCTATTGCTCCTAGGTGTTAAAAATACAGACAAACAGTAAATAACAAAAACTCTCTTGAAATCATCACCGCCATCCGATAACGTGTTCAAAACAGTCCTTAAACTAGGCACTAAACTATCATTATCAATGTCGTAGTTGTTCTTCAACTCGTCCATAAAAACAACTGACTCGCCCCGCTTAAACTCATTATACTTTTTGTATACAAAGTGATACTTCTTATATAAAAAGTTATACTTGTTATATAAAATGTTTACTTGTTATATAAGAGGTGATACTTTTGATGGTGTTACGATTATGTATGAAGAGCCTTATAGAAAACACATGCAATACTTTCTTTACAACAACTCGATACTTTTAACACAAAAAGTAATACTTGTAAGGGCAAAAGTGATACTCAAAACTTACATACTAAATACATAAACCTGGAAAATACATAAACCTAAAAATACATCTAAACACATGCGTTGATTAACACCTATAGTCTATACTTCCCTTGAAAAAAACATACTAAACAAAACCCTAACAAACTAGGAACTAAAAATTAAAAATCAAAATACGAAAATTAGCAGGGTTACCAAACCCTAAAAACCTACAGTAGAGGGACAATCGAACAAAAATTGAAAAGAAAACGAAATCGAAAGGAATACCTTGTTTTGCTTTCAAATATGTTGAATGCAAGATGTCGGTATGAAAAAACAAGCAGAGAAATAGATACTTCTACGGACGGTTTCGACTTGGTTTCGACTCGACGGTTTCACAGACGTGGGCGACGGTTGAGGTGGTGGCTCTGTTTCTTTCTCGTGTAGTGAGAAAGGAACCCTAGTATGTGAGAAATAAACCCCCGGTCCGGAATCGAAGAGAGAGAGAGAGAGAGAGAGAAAAATCAAAACAATGAAATGAAAAGACCGCCGGTTTGCTGGGTATATCAGACCCATTTGTTGCGGGTCGTGGGTTGCGGGTCGCGGGTTTGGGGCTCCGTCTCACGGAACTAGATCCGTGAGACGGTCTCATATAAGTTTTTGTGTTGGATAAATTGCCCTTAACAAAATCATTTTTAGTTTATATTGAACATTTTTATAATCAATTTTAAATTTAGGTTCTTTGTTAATTAGTGTTGACGTGCGTTTTGGTCAACAAGCAAATTTTATAAAATATTTAACACGTGGACATGTAAATAAGGCGTGGAAATGTAGATAAACATTTCTTTTTGGCTAATTCTGTCTTTTCACTATAATGCCGAGCCGAGAATCGGGGTCGGTCTTTTCTTACAGTTGCGTGTTTACAAGCGTCTTTCTTTTTTTTTCTTTTTCTTTTCCTCTCTTAAAATGAGGCTTTTTATACTCTTCTAGTAAGTGGATTTTCAATAGTCATCTTTGCACTAATTAGTAAAAATAATCTAAAAATGACACATGTCCCCTCCTAATCATGCATGCCAGCCAAGTTTTTTGCCACTTGGTGACTCATCTTGATCACGTTCTGACACGTGGCAGCTTCTGGTGCTAATGGAGTACTAAGTATGGGCAAATAATTATTCTTTTGAATTTCCCGCGCATGCATTTCCCGGCAAGATTCAGCTCGGAGGTCGGGCTCGATAGTTGGGTTCGGTAGTTGGGCTCGGTAGTTGGGCTCAGGGTCGCCGAGCCTAGCAAATGACGCCACCAGGCACTCCAGCTGACGTCACCGGCTCGGTTCACGTCGTCCTGTGGGCCCCTCGAATGTGCTTGCTGGATGGCCATGTGGGACAATTTCTTCCAGCTCGGCTCGGGCGTCATCAATGGCCCCCAAGTTTAATTCCGAGAGAAGAATTTCTGAAGTTGGAGTTAAACTTTAATGTCAATCATGAGTCTTTAATGGGGAAGAGGAAACCTCAAAAGTCATTCTTTTCTGACATCTGGCATGTAGTGATAAATGCTGGAAGCGGCGCATTAATTGTGGTGCCATAATGACTGACACGTGGCCCCTTTTGGTTGGACCAATCCTGCGCAGGAACCGAAAAGGTGTGTCAATCCTGTCTGCGGGCGTGGGGACGTGCTTTTGATGGCTTTTGAGATTGAAAAGGCGCGTCTTTTCGAATAGGCGTCTCATTTTTCGAGGGAACCACATCTACAGTTTCGCATCCATTATCCTCCAAGATAATTTTATTGAGACCGAGCAGAAATTCTGGGTCGACTTTCAAAGATCAGAGACTTCAAAACTAGGTACTTTCTCGAAAAATCCTTTCTTTTCAAATAAAATGTCTTCCTTTGAGGATAGCTGAAGCCGTAGCTACAGTGTGGAGGTAAAAATTGAGGACCCCCCTTCTGAACCTACTGTTTCTTTTTCTCCAGCACATCAAACTTCACCTCACAGTCCGAGCGTTGTCCAGATCTCTTCTTCAAATCACACTTCCCCTACCAGAACGTCATTAGAGCGGACACATACGATATTTGATCCGGTGCCAGTAACGATTTTTCGAGAGGGCGTGGTATACCAGCCTGGACTAGCACAAGAGGATTCCAGCGAGGGATTCCCGAGTACTAAGCCTCAACATCGTCAGCAAAAAGAGAAGAAGACATGAACCCATCGGAGCCTGAGCGTGATAACGCAGAGCGGGTGGATGAACCCTCCGGAGATTCGAGGGCCGAGAGGCCTTATGGGCCAGCGGGCCATCGTGATGGCGATAGCAGGCGGGGAGGAGGCCCTCGACTGCGTGTGGAGCCTGGGTGGACGCCATGTGATTTGAATGATGTCCCCAGCATGTTGATGGTTCCGAGAGATGGGGGAGCTTCAACGGAAGTATTAAATTCCGGGCGGCATAGATTTTTGGGTACCGGACCCTGAAGCAGAGGGGGCTGCTCAAGGAGGGGCGGCAAGAAGAGAAGAGGAGGCCAGGGGAGCGCCTCACCATAGTCCTCTGAGGGCTGAGGAGGTGCAGCCCCCTATGCCGGAAGAGCGGCCCGCGCAGACGGAGCGGGCTGGGCCATCTCCCGCAGTGGCTAGCACCACGGGGGGAGCATCTGTGCCGATCGTGCAAATACAGACTCCTGAGCCGCCTAGGGCTGCAGTTGGCCGAGGTAAATGTTGTATATTTCTTGTACTTTTTCTTTTTCGTATATTCTTTTTGTTCTCGCCTCTTATCCGTTGAACATCTCTCGTAGGGCATGGCTTGGATCTCCGCGCACGCCTCTGGAGTGTGAGGAACACAGCCGCGCGCCGGACCTGGACTGCTGTGGACCAGCCCGTGGATGCAGAGGCGTCTGGAGGGAAGAGATCCGGGCTGGGAAGTGTCCCGCCGATGGCGTTCCCGAGGCAGATGAGCCCCCCTCCCAAAGGAGAAGAGGGGGGATTGTGATTGAAGAGCCCGGGCAAACTGAAGGGGCTGGTCGGACATCGCCGGTATCTCTTGGACGGAACTCTAAAAGTAGGGTCCCGCGGGCCTTCTCGGATGACCTTGGCCGGGAGGGTCACTTTATCCCTCCAAGTCAAGCGAGGAACAAGGCATGCGATGGAATGGCTAGGTCTCGCCCCCGATGGTTCACTGAGTTCGTAAGGTGCTCCACGCCTACTGATGAGCAGGTGAAGAACTTACCTGAGCCGGTCAGGCGGCCAGGGAAGTGGCGGCCAGGGCGTGGACCATGGGAATCGAACAATTTTGCTCGGAGATTGACTGGAAAGAGAAGGCCAAGTACGTCATGGGATTGTCTAGGCGTATTACTGGAATTTTGTGGCAGAGAGGCAGAGGAGGCTGCTCGTAAGCAGGTTGAGGAGGCTCGCATAAACGTTGTCCAAGTTTATAAGAACTCTGAGGAGTACGCGTTCATGTTGATTTGTGGTCATGCCACTAGCATCGCGGAAATTCTTAGCGATCTTAAGGCCGAGAGAACCGTCGCGCAACTCGAGGAAGACTTGGCCCTTTTGGACGCCGATCTCGATACTCTTCGCCCTCAATTCACTGGGGCCACTAGCAATCAAGGTTCGCCTCCTCCAGATGTAGAAGAAGTTGCCTCCAGTGGGGCCATTGTGATCCCACCCCCTGCTCGATCTTAGTCCTTCTCCTCTTTTTTTCTTTTATAAGCTTTTCGTACTTGTATGTAAACAGACTAGTTGGCCTTGAGACTTGGAATGTAATGGGCTCCGGCCCCCCTCTGTAAGTATTTTTGATGTTGGAATGAATTTTCCTTTCAGTCACTTGTGTATGTACTTAAAATTTTGGTGCTTGCTTTGTTCGCTTTCTTTCGGTCACTCGGTTTCCAATACTCATAAATAAGGAACTTTGTCTGTCTTAGTTGATTTTTTGTGCTCGGTGTATAAACCGAGTCTTTATTTTGTGCTTGGTTCATAAACCAAGTCTTTATTTTGTGCTTGGCACATAAAACAAGTCTTTATATTGTGCTTGGTTCATAAACCAAGTCTTTATTTGTAGGGTAGGTCCGCCTTTTGGGCGAGCCTCCCTTTATCAGCGTGCAAGGGACGTACCCGAGATGACTCGTCGGCGCTCATGTCCCGCCGTGGCATCTACCATGTAATCAATATTAGGCAATGGATAACTGTCCTTGGGGCACGCCTTATTGAGGTCGGTGAAATCCACACAAAGGCACCATTGGTCGTTGCTTTTCTTGACTAGAATAGGGTTGGCTACCCATCGGGGATAGAGAGCCTCCCTGATAAATTGGTTGTTGAGCAACTTGTTGATCTCGGCTTCCAAGGCAATCTGCCTATTGGGGCCGAGCTTGCGCCTCTTTTGAATCACTGGACGGAACGTCAAATCGATATTTAAACGATGACAAGCATGTTTAGGATCAATCCCTGGCAGGTCGGAGTGTGTCCATTGCATGCAAATACATCGAGATTATTTCCCAGAAATTCGATAAGTTCCGACCGAAATGGCTCTTGGAGGTCGTGGCCAATACGTAATTGGCGTCCTCCATCCTGCCTTCCCACGTCGACCGTGTCGACCTGCTCAACAGGTTCCGCATGCTTTCTTTTCTTGCTTTGCCCCTCCTTTTTCTGTAGGGGTGGTTCGTCTTCACCGGCACCGGGCTGGCTAGTCTTTTCCTGCCGACTCTATCTTCTCTTGATCCTCTACCATTGGTTTCTTTCCAGGTCGCCGACCTGGATCACCTTCCAAAATCACCTTTGCCTCCCGCTCGGGCTCATTTTCTTCTTTTGGGTTATCTTTTGCTATCCCACTGGTTTCTCCCCGTTCTACCACATTAATCTCGACGGGTCGGAGCTTGAGAGAGCATTCTCGCGACTCCCTCTGGTTTCCTTTATGTATAGCTTCTCCGTTAGGCATTGGGAACTTTACGCAAAAATGATATATTGACACGGCCGCTTTTAGATGATAAAGCAACAGCTTTCCAATAATAGCATTGTACTCCGAATCAGCATTAATTATTTTAAACATGGTGATGACGGTCCGTTTATGTGGCCCCGCCCCATTTGGATTGGCAGGTCAACCTCGCCGAGCGGGATTATTCTTCCTCCTCCGAAACCTAAAATACTATCATTGCACGGACGAATGTAGCTATCGTCCACATTTAACCTCCTGAAAGCTCGAACGTAGATCACCGATGAGTAGCTCCCTGAGTCGATTAAAATTCTGTGGACCGGGATACCCAGGATCGGTGCAGTGATGACCAGGGGGTCAGAATGCGGGTGGACCACCTGGTCGGCGTCAACGTCCGAAAAAACGAAACGGCCGTTGGTTGACCTTCCTTAATTTCCGCCACCCAGACTTGTCTCTCGGCATGGGCGGCTTGTCTAATGTCAGCCTTTCTTTTTCGATTGGAGCGGCTATCTTTAGTCGCATTGGTGTTGACCCGATTTACACCGAACGTCATTAAGATCTCCCTACCTTGATTTTCATTCGGTGGTAGGGGTAAGGGAGCCGAATTCACTAACCGCTTCGGGTTTACACCTGGAGTAATTGCTGGTGGGGACGGTAATTCATGGACGTATCTTTTCAAACCGCCCTTCTGGATGATGTGCATGATCTCCCTAATGAGGTCCCGACACTCATCAGTATCATGGCCTATCGATTTATGATAGGCACATCATCGTCGCGCATCCAATTTAGCCGGTTCGAGCCTTTAAAGGCCGAGCCGCGGTGGCGTAAAAAATTCGCATTAATCAGTATCTTATTCCAAATGGCTGAAGGAGTGTGGGTCAAGGTACTCCTCAGCGCAGCAACTTCGGCTCGCACGTCCTGGCGAGCCCTATATCCGGTGGTTGGGTTTTCCGAAAACGGCCTGAATCCCGACCCCGATCCCAGAGTGGGTTCTTTCCTCCCATCCTTCTTCGCGCCCCCCGCCTTCTGCTCAGGGCATTGACTTGACATAGCCTCTCTGTGCAGATATGGTGTTCTGCGCGGATCAAAAACTCCTGATACGAGGTTGCCCCCGATTCGTGGATAGAGTAGTTAAACCACGTCTCGGGGGAAAACCGGCCATAGCCACAATCACGATAGCATCGTCCGACACTAGTTCCATCTCTCGAACGTGCTTATTGAACCGAGTGATATAACTTTTCAGGGGCTCGTCTTTCCCTTGCTTGATGTTTACTAAGGAGTCATTCGGCGCGACTCAGACCTTGGAGGTCAGAAAATGCGTTGTGAAGGCGGAGGCCAGATCTCCCCATGTTCGGATGGACCCCTATGGCAGGGTCCTAAATCAGCGGTGGGCTCGGTCGCCCAACGTCAATGGGAACGCCCTGCAAAGGATAGCATTGCTAGGGCTGTAGAGCTCCATCCACGCTAGGTACTTGTGGATGTGAGTCGTCGGGTCGGTCTCCCCATTGTATAGACCGACCTGAGGGATTTTCAACTTTAGCGGTAACGGGGTCGCCAAAATACCCGAGGCGAAAGGCGATATAACGGCAGGCCGGCTCATCACTTGGGGCGGCCTGTGGAACTGGTCACCTTCAGGACCACTCTCCAGCTCGTTCAAACGGCGACGAAGGCGCTGAATTTCTACCTCCCATTCCTGCCATAAACTACGGCCCTGAGTTTGGTTGACCCTAGCCGGCTCTCGTTCATCCGGGAACCGGAGGTGAGAGCTTATCGATCGAGCTGGACGGAGAGGATCAACCCCTAGGCGTCCAGCGAACACTGAGTGGGGGCGACGGTGGCGTGTAGGCTCCGGCTGTGAATCCACTACACGGCTTTGCTCTTTGTTGTTTTCACGCGGCCATCTCCTATCACGACGGTCACGCTGTTCATGACCAGAACTAGCCTCCTGGCCTTCATTATGAGGAGGCGCAGGGGCTTGAGGATTAATATTTATATTCAGCGGGGGATTAAGTGGGTGAGTCTTTACGAGAGGTGGAGGAGGTGCTTGTGAGTTTGTGGTAGCGAGCGTTTAAGAAATAAGTTGGTTCATCTGTTGTACGGAAGTTGGATTAGCAATCAACTGGGAAAAAGAAAATAAAGTAGTGCTCCCTGCTTCAGTTAGGGGCACGTTTTGGCCATTAGTGGTTTGGCCAGTTTGGTTGTTTGGGGGTTGTTCTTCAGTTAAACGAGCATTTCTTGATTGTTGACTCATTTTGTCTGTTACAAAAAAGTTAACGTTGGATTTTACCTGGTTTCACTTAACTTGACTTAGCTTGGAATTCTGACTGGACCAATACGGGCCCTTCTTCTAGCGCCAATTTGTTGACTTGCGTTTTGGTCAACAAGCAAATTGTATGAAATATTTAACACATGGACATGTAAATAAGGCGTGGAAATGTAGATAAACATTTCTTTGTGGCTAATTCTGCCTTTTCACTATAATGCCGAGCCGAGAATCGAGGTCGGTCTTTTCTTACAGCTGCGTGTTTACAAGCGCCTTTCTTTTTTTTTCTTTTTCTTTTCCTCTCTTAAATGAGACTTTTTATACTCCTCTAGTAAGTGGATTTTCAATAGTCATCTTTGCACTAATTAGTAAAAATAATCTAAAAAGGACACATGTCCCCTCTTAATCATGCATGCCAGCCAAGTTTTTTGTCACTTGGTGACTCATCTTGATCACGTTCTGACACATGGCAGCTTTTGGTGTTAATGGAGTACTAAGTATGGGCAAATAATTATTCTTTTGAATTTCCCGCACATGCGTTTCCCGACAAGATTCAGCTCGGAGGTCGGGCTCGGTAGTTGGGCTTGGGGTCGCCGAGCCTAGCAAATGACATCACCAGGCACTCCAGCTGACGTCACCGGCTCGGTTCACGTCGTCTTGTGGGCCCCTCGTATGTGCTTGCTGGATGGCCGCGTGGGACAATTTCTTCCAGCTCGGCTCGGGCGTCATCAATTAGAATAATATTTTAAAATATTTTCTGAAAACGTATTGAACAACTTAGATAATTCAAATTTAAAGAAGAAGAAAGCTATAGTAACAAATGTGTATAATAAATACACAAAAATTAAACATAACAAATTATTTTGATTATTTGAATTCAAAATAAAATATTAACTTGACGTTTTTAAATTCTTGGATAGCTATGGGTAAGTATATTTTTGTATACTGAGTTTAGATACTATATATAATATATATATATAGTTTTATAATTTTCTAAAGTTTAATGATAATTTATATTTCGATTTTTGAATATAATAATACATATAATATTTTTGTAAGAAAGAATAAAACCATGCATGTTTTCTTTTGGTGATATTTAAATATTTTTTAATATATTTACTATTTAGTGGGGTAATAAATTAATTGTCAGTTGATTTAACAAAGAATTTATGTCCTTCTCAAATCCAATAATCGTACATCCATATAGATAAACTAAATTAATCAACTTATAATTTAGCGAATTGGATAATAAATCTGACTAAACTGGAATCCAACATAAAACAATCGAGTACGGCCATGGAATAATACATAAATGCTTTACAAGAGCTAAATATCCCAAGTATACGAAAACAAGCAGACTTTAACTTACAAAGCGTAATTAGAACTTAAAAAACAAACTATTATCCATTATTACAAATTACTAGTAATCCATCCGTGCGATACACGGTATGTATATTTAGAAAAATATTAGAAATTGATGTATTATTAATTTCAATAAAAAAATATGAAAATTTATAAACAAACATTTGTATGGATTATATTACGAAATAATTTATCATTAAACAAATTCAACAAATAATTACAATTGAGATTAGAGTCAATAAAAGTTGATTTTGTATTATATTACGAAACAAATAATCATAGAGAAAATTTTCAAGATGATGTAAAATAATATGGCAAATACATTTTCTTTATTTTGTGCTATACGAAGAAACAATTAATCGTATCAATTTTTATTTTTTAAAAAACAAATCACAAAATAATAGAATATTTTAAAATAAATATGGAATTTATAAGTAAATTCACATTAACAATTTTTTTATAAATTCTGAAAGACCTCTTTAAATACAACATTATTCGTTGAATCGGTACATTTATTGTCACTATCACATATCAAAATTTTAAGCCCTTTTGGATTCGTAACTCTAGAAACATCAACATACAAGAGATCATGACTAAGCAGGGGCTTTTTTAAGACAAGTCCTACATTACACAATGATTGACCCTGACTTTTTTTTATGGACATTGCGTAAGACACCACTAGTGGAAACTACCATCGTTGAAATTTGAATTGAAGTCTTGGATCAGAAGGCGTCAATGACATTCTGGGAATAAGGACCTTGCGACCAAGATTGTCGCTTGTAAGAACTTGTCCTTCCAAAATATGGTCCCCAAGCCTTGTAATAATTAATCCAGTGTAGTTGCATAACCCAACAGGATGATCTATATTGTGTAGCAACATAACATGAGTTTTAACCTTCAAATGTAACTCGTGATTCGGAACACCTGAACATTTAATCCCATTTAAAACTTCTGGAGTGTGAACATCATTCAAAAGATCAAGATTTCTATCAGAATGATACGTGGAAGAGCTCAAATATAATCTTCATTCGGAATTGTTCATTGAAACCATATATTCATTTATAGATTGAACAACATCAAGAGTTGGAGCCAGTATTGCTTTTTGTTCAAAATATGAACTGCCATTATCATTGTTTCCAAACAGCGGTTATGTACTCTTCACAATCGCTGCAATCGAATCAGTGAAATCTTTCAATAAAAATTCATCAAGAATATTAATTGTAGCACACCTATCATTTGGTTCTCCAATTTTTCCATCACACATCTTTGCAATCCAATCAACAAACTATTTCAAATCTTCTAAACTCTGATTTTCTGCATTCTGCGATCACATATTCTTTGTCAATCTCAAAACAAAGGTCAAAACACTACACAAATATGATGAGTTAATGGTAACATGAACAATATCTTGTCTATTGCCTTTCGGAAATACGGGTAGAATTTGCCTAAAATCTCCACCAAACACAATTGTCTTTTCTCCAAATGGAATATCACCACAAGATTGATTTCTTTCATAATATCTTTTATACTTTTGTCCAATGATTCAAAACAATATTTATGCATCATTGAGCCTCGTCCCAAATAATAAACTTGGACTTTAGCATATGCTCTGTAAGGTGGTCCTTGTTTTATGTTCCAAGTTGATCCTCATTCGGATTAGATAGAATAGAAAATCTAGAGTGAACAGTTCTCTGACCAGGCAAAAGAGGAGATGTTATACTATGGATGCCACATTTAGTACAATGTCCCCTTCTGATCGCAATCGAGCAGATAATGTCTTCCATGTGAATATCTTTCATGTCCCCCCATAACCATATATGAAAAGCATCTTACTAATAACTGAATTGACTGATCAATGATAGCATCATAAACATGGGCGTTGCTCATCATTCAAATTGATAATGATTTTTGTGTTCTTCCGCAATTCCACTCGATCATGACACATCTCGTCATGAATTAATCTATTACCTAAAAATGAAAATGATCGCCTGGAAATGACATTGATTGAAAATATCCCAAACTCTTTCCCCAGCTTCATAACTCTTTCTCAATTTCCACCAACGCATAATTTTTAACTTCATCCTCATCCAATTGCAATTCTACAAAACAAATAAGCATATTAAATTAGAACATAATTAAATAAAATAAACTTAAGTTAATTGATGTATACCTTGATATTGAAGCAAATTATGTTGTTTGTATATAATGTCATCTGATAGGTAAGACCAACATGATTCCTAAACTACTTCAGGTCGGCTTATAGATTCAGATAATAGAAGTGTTGCAAAAAGAACTCTCATGGATTGTGTCAATGCCCAATGGCTTGCCTCAATAATCCCATCGATATACTCTTTGTCATCATTTAACAAACCTAATGAATAGCAAGCATCACGAAAAGAATGGTATTGCACCCCATTAATTAAACATATATCTTCGTAGCATGTGGAACCACGTACTGTTAGTCCAAGTGGCTACGATAATCTAGAGGGGGGGTGAATAGATTATCTCGGTTTTTCAGATTTTGCCCTCTTTTTCGAATAATCAACCAAAGACGAGAATGTAAATGCGGAAATAAAACAACACTCGTCGATTTAAAGAGGTTCATCCCACCTAGGGCCTAATCCTCTACCACCCCAAAGATATCCTGGATGGATTTCAAAAGAAAAAAAGATTTTATTAATTTACCAAAAATTAATACAACACCTTGAGGATTACCACAACCCTCTTACACCACCTTGAGGATTACCACAATCCTTTTACAACACCTTTGAAGATTACCACAACCTTCAAACACCTATCACCTAGATCACCCAAGTGTATTCTTACCACAAGAATACTCACAAGGATGTCTTGTGTTGAATGATGACCAAAATCAAGATTACAACTCGATAATGATTTATACAATATGAGTACAAGTGTAATCAAGAATTGAAAGCCTAGACCTCAAATTTGTGCAAGTGAAAGTGCTAAGGCTAATACAACAAGATATATGAAAGTGTTTGCTTTGTTTGCTCTTTGCTTGTATAGAGTGTTGTATCTTGTTGCTTGAATGAAGCCTCTATTTATAGGAGAGGTCTTGGCTTTGATTTCCGGACATTGGCTCCTCCTTGGGGAGTGATTTGCTGCAAAAACCATTTAAAATCATCAATATAGTGTTAGAAATCAATCCCACAAAATAGGGAAAAGTCGTCAAAACGCAAGCGGATAGTTTCTTTCATCAAACATGGGGTTCGACCCAGTCGCAAGCAGAGATAAGATTGAAATTGAATTCTGCGAATTTTTACACAGGGGACCTCGAGGGGCGACGGTCGCCCTCACCGTGACCGGTTGCCCTTTGCGTTTTTGCGAAACAGAGAGAAGTCGGAACAAAAATCCAACTTGCGTGCAATTCGCGCGCACGGCCGACGGTCGACCACCGGCCGCCCACCCACGACCGGCCGCCCCGCCCTTTTTTTCTTACGTCCCATTTTCTGTTTCAAAACTCAACTCAGTAGTGCGGGTTGCCCTATAGGGCGGCCGGTCGAGCTGAAACAAAAGTGTTGTCCAATTTTAAATCGAAAATAAACCCCAAGAAATACTCCAAAAATAGTAAAAACATTTTAGATCGATCGGAGGTATTGGGACAACATTTAGAGACATTGTTTTGGTATAAAAACTCATTTTAATAAAATCATCAAAATCATGATAAAAACATTTATCTAACACGTCTCTATATTAAGAAGGCATCTTAAATAGTACAAAATCACCACAACCAGGGAGGAACAAAGAGAATGCGACTAATTGCGAATACTCTTTTCCTTGGAACCCATTATCTCGAGTCCGATTTCTAAACAAACTTCATTAAATTCATTATATGTTAATTCCTTGCTTCAGGATATTTTTTATTAGCCTCCATCCATGCAAGAAACATACTTTGATGAACTCAAGCTTTATCCGAATAGTGTCAATTCTATCCGATCGTAAAAATAACAATTTGTTGATTTGGAAGATGGAAAGTCAATCACTCTACTAGAGGTCTCTATAGTGTATTTCAAACCAAATATCTTCCGTGCACTTCACACGATGAAATGTATCTACAATCATAATACAAATTAACATCATCCATATTCTTCTCCAAACTTTCATCTTTTGAGCTCTGGTAGAATGAAGCAGTTACATGATAATAACTCAAGATTAATTACACTACTCAACATTTAAATGTGCTCTATATAGAATTAACAGATATCTATTATGAGGAACAACATATCTATTATCCAAATATATTCCATTCTCAAGAACATTCAACATTGTGTCTACGCTATAAATTGGATAGTCGTCGTCATCAATCGACCATGTAACATAAAATCACGAATCGCATTGTAGTAAACTAGATCATCCTTCTCATCAAGTATCTCAAAGAGAAATTATATGGTTGATTGCTTTTGGTGTTGGAAATTTGTCTTCTTTACAAAGAAAAAACAATATATGGGATTAGACAACGATCGTCTTTTTGAAACTCTACGGTATATATTATTGTAAAATAAAACAAAATGCTCATCAACTTCAATTTATATCAACAAAAAGACATTAAATAATTAAACAATTGATAAAAATTATTACATTCTTTAATCCGCTAAGGTTTGTTTCATCCAAAGAAGTTGAGTACAACAAAAGGCGGCGGAAATATATTCGGCTTCGGCCGTTGAAAGTGAAACACAATTTTATTTCTTTGAGAACCAAGAAACTAGGCAATCGCCTAAAAATTGACATGATCCTGAAGTACTTTTCCGATCATCAATATTTCCCGCATAGTCCGAATCACTATAACCTTTAAGAGAAAAATTTTCATTCTTTGGATAAAATAAACCATATTGAATGGTGCCTTTCAAATATCGAAAAATCCTTTTAACGGCACTCATATGAGATTCTTTGGGATTGCTTTGAAAACGAGCACATAGCATACGGCATGAATATTGTCCGGTCTACTAGCGGTTAAATAAAGTAAACTACCAATCATACCTCGATACTTGGATTCAAAGAACCGACTTGCCTTTTTCATCTTTGTCAATTTTGACATTGGTTGCCATAGAGTCGAGACGGTTCTTCCTTCTTCAATGCCGAACTTCTTCAAAAGTTCTTTTTGTATACTTTGATTGCGAAATATAAATACCTTCTTGGCATTGCTTAATTTGAAGTCCAAGGAAGAAGTTTAGCTCCCCATCATACTCATCTCGAATTCACCTTGCATTAACTTGGAGAATTTCTTGCACAAAGATTCATTAGTAGCACCAAAGATAATATCATCAACATAAATTTGCACAAGTAAACAATCTTGCCCTTTTTCAAAAACAAAGAGTGTAGTATCAACTTTACCTCTTGTAAAACCATTTTGCAAAAGAAAAGAGCTAAGTCTATCATACCATGCACGGGGTGCTTGTTTTAAACCATACAAAGCCTTTTTAAGTTTATAAACATCATTAGGCCTAGAAAAATTTTCAAACCCCTGAGGTTGTTTTACATAGACTTCTTCTTGAATAATACCATTTAAGAAAGCGGATTTAACATCCATTTGGTAAAGTTTGAAATTTTTGAAACAAGAATAGGCAAGTAAAATACGAATAGCTTCTAAACGTGCTACGGTGCAAAAGTTTCATCATAGTCAATACCTTCTTCGACAATACCCTTGAGCTACTAACCTTGCCTTATTTCAACAATGTTGCCTTGATCATCAAGTTTGTTCCTAATACCCATTTTGTACCAATAATTGTTTGAGATGGAGGACAAGGTACTAATTCCCATACATCATTTCTTTCAAATTGATTCAACTCCTCTTGCATTTCCAAAACCAATCTTCATCCTCAATAGCTTCCTTAGCATTTTTAGGCTCTTTTTGAGATATAAGAGCTTTCTCGCAAAATTCCTTCGAGTCATTACTTTATCAAGGGATCACCAATAATAAGATCTTTTGGGTGATCTCCTTAAATTTCAATGCTACGAAGATTCAAGTATCACCCCTATCTTCTTGAGGGACATTTGAACTTGAAGGTTGATCATTATGAGCATCACTTTGAACAATAGGTTCAACAATATCCTCTTCATCACTATCGTCATTGGGTATTCTTTCAACACCCGAGGCTTCATTAAATTTGACATGAATAGATTCTTCAACAACCATGCTAGTCTTGTTGTAAACCCGATATGCTTTGCTCTTGGTTGAATACCCCATAAATATTCCTTCATCGGCCTTAGGATCAAGTTTGTCCAATTGATCCTTAGTATTTAAAATAAAGCACTTACATCCAAATATTTTGAAATAACTAATATTTGGAGTTCTTCCTTTCCAAAGCTCATATGGAGTTTTATTCATTTTAGACGAATATAAACTCGATTAGTGACATAGCAAGCGGTACTTACGGCTTCGCCCAAAAATATTTTGGAAGAGAAAATTCATTGAGCATGGACCGACTCATTTCTTGTAGCGTCCGATTCTTCCTTTCGGCTACACCATTTTGTTGAGGTGTCCTTGGAGCCGAAAAATTGTGCGTATATCCCTTGGTTTCACAAAAGACTCTAAACTCACCGTCAAATTCTCCGCCTCGATCACTTCGAATAGTTTTAATAGTATCTTCCTTTTCATTCTCAATGCGTCTACACAACTTAACAAACTCATTAACGACATCGCTTTTATTTGCAAGAAAAAGAGCCCAAGTGTATCTAGAAAAATCATCGACAATAATGAAAGTGTAATGTTTTCCACTTAGACTAGCCGTACCAATATCCCCATACAAATCAAGGTGAAGCAATTGTAGGGGTTTGGTAGTGGAAATTTCATTTTTGGGCTTAAAACTACTCTTAACTAATTTGTTCTTTTGACAAGTGTCACATAAGCCAAGATTTTCAAAATTCAATTTGGGTAGTCCTTTTACATGTTGGTTTTTGTAAATATTTTTCAAATTCTTGTATCCAACATGTCCGAGTCGCCTATGCCATAAACTCGTTAAATCATTATTGGCGACAAGACAAGAAACATTTTGACTAACCAAATCACTAGTACAAATTTTGTAAAGATTGCCTTTTCTATTTGCTTCACAAATAATATTACCATTTTTAAGAATAAGACATTTTTCTTTATTAAAAGAAACATCATAATTTGAATCACAAAGTTGGCTAACACTTATCAAATTAAACTTAAGCCCTTCTACTAAAAGAACATTACAAAGAGAGAAAGAAGAGTTACCAATTTCTCCATTTCCAAGAATTTTTCCTTTGCCATTGCCGAACATGACCATACCCTCTTCTTGGAGCTTGATGTTGGTAAAAAGCTCTCTCCTCCCGGTCATATGGCGTGAACATCCGCTGTCCACGAGCCATTTCGAATCCTCCATGGTTGTTATAGCCCCTATTACCTACAAAATCATTTCTTTTAGGTACCCTATAATTTTGGGGTCCATGGGGTTAGTTTTGAGACCTTTGGGTCTCCAAATATAACTAGAGCTATTTCTCAATTTGCAATTATTAGCATAATGTCCAATTTTGCCACAATAAAAACAAGTAGAGTATGAGAGCTACTAGCACGTATGAAAGTCGGACCTTGGTTATTTTTCTTAAAGACTTTTTGAAATGGTTTGTAACCAAGTCCTTGTTTTGAATGCTCACCTCTTTGTGCATCTAAAATTTTAGTAACCTTATCCGTGCTTAAATTAAAACGATGCACATCCTTTTTCAAATTATCAATATCATTAGTGAGCATTTGTTTCTCGGTTTCAAGAGTTTGAATTTGAGTAAGGGTAATAGCATGAACATGATCAAGAGTCTCATAAGATGTAAATAATTTATCCTTTTCTATTTTAAGCTCTTTATGCTCCTTCTTTAAACTCTTGTATTTAACAATTAATTTTTGAAATTCATTTTGCAACTCATCAAAATCACATTGCAATTCATCAACTAAGGAGGAGGTAGAGGAGTTAGAGCGCACCTCATTATTTTCATCGTCCATAGCCATAAGACCATGTTCGGTTTCACCTTCCTCGTCGGATGTCTCGAGTAGCTCATCCCAAGTTTTGATATCCGCATTTAGAGCCTTCTTTTTTCTAAAAAGCTTCTTTTTTTTTTGTTCCTCCTCATTGAGTTTTGGGCAATCGGCTATGAAGTGCCCGGGCTTTCCGCACTTAAAGCAAGCATTATCTCTTGGTTTTCTTGCTTTATTTTTATTCACAAATTTTGCAAATTTTCGAACAAGTGCGGCCGTCTCCTCATCATCATCATCATTATCATAGTATGCATTATTAGAAGAGGAAGCAAGACCTTTAGGAATATTTTGCATACCCGATTGATTGATGGTTGGTTTGGTATTTTTCCTCTCCTCGAGATAGACTTCATAGATGAGGAGGTTCCCGATGAGCTCGTCAAACTTGAGTGTCTCAAGATTTTGTGCTTCCGTGATTGCCGTCACCTTTTTCGGACCATGAGCCGGAAGAGCATTCAATACCTTAGTCACTTTGTCTTCTTCGGAGATGACTTTACCGAGGGCCACAAGAGGATTGACAATGTTGTCAAGCCTTTCCACCATCTTGGAGATGCTTTCACCATCATACATGTTAAAGTTTTCAAAGTCTTTAACAAGCATGGTCTTTCTAGCTTGCTTGACCTTCTTTGTCCCTTCATATATAGTCTCCAATTTTTCCAAACCTCATGTGCCGACCTTATGCCTCGTATGCGATTGTACTCGGTGGCGGTAAGTGAGCAATGCAAAATATTTAAGGCCTTACCGTTTAGAGAGAAAGCCTTCTTATCATTTTCATCGAACTCCTTGAAAGGTTTAGGAGTCGAGGTGCCATCCTCCAATTTTTCGTTGGTTGATCAACTCCTTCAATAACCACATTCCATATGTCAAATCCGCACCCTTGTAGAAAGCACTCCATACGGTCTTTCCAAAATGCGTAGTTGTTGGCGTCGAACAATGGTGGCTTGTTGGTGGAGGCGCCTATGGTGGTGAGATAAGCGTCATTCGTAGCCATGGATCTTTCCTCTTTACTCGGGCACGAGCTAGCCAAAGAGTTTGGCTCGATACCACTTGTTAGTCCAAGTGGCTACGATAATCTGTAGGGGGGTGAATAGATTATCTCGGTTTTCAGATTTTGCCCTCTTTTTCGAATAATCAACCAAAGACGAGAATGTAAATGCGGAAATAAAACAACACTCGTCGATTTAAAGAGGTTCAACCCACCTAGGGCCTAATCCTCTACCACCCCAAGATATCCGGATGGATTTCAAAAGAAAAAGATTTTATTAATTTACCAAAAATTAATACAACACCTTGAGGATTACCACAACCCTCTTACACCACCTTGAGGATTACCACAATCCTTTTACAACACCTTTGAAGATTACCACAACCTTCAAACACCTATCACCTAGATCACCCAAGTGTATTCTTACCACAAGAATACTCACAAGGATGTCTTGTGTTGAATGATGACCAAAATCAAGATTACAACTCGATAATGATTGATACAATATGAGTACAAGTGTAATCAAGAATTGAAAGCCTAGACCTCAAATTTGTGCAAGTGAAAGTGCTAAGGCTAATACAACAAGATATATGAAAGTGTTTGCTTTGTTTGCTCTTTGCTTGTATAGAGTGTTGTATCTTGTTGCTTGAATGAAGCCTCTATTTATAGGAGAGGTCTTGGCTTTGATTTCCAGACATTGGCTCCTCCTTGGGGAGTGATTTGCTGCAAAAGAAACCATTTAAAATCATCAATATAGTCAAGAAATCAATCCCACAAAATAGGGAAAAGTCGTATGCAAAACGCAACGGATAGTTCTTTGTCAAACATGGGGTTCGACCGTCGCGCAGAGATAAGATTGAAATTGAATTCTCGCGAATTTTTACACAGGGGGACCGGTCGAGGGGTGCGACCGTCGCCTCACCGTGACCGGTTGCCGCCAGCGTTTTTACGAAACAGAGAAGTCGGAACAAAAATCCAACTTGCGGTGCAGTCGCCCGCCGGCCGACCGTCGACCACACCGGCCGCCCACCTGGTCGACCGGTCGCCCTCCTTTTTTTTTTCTTACGTCCCCATTTTCTTTTTCAAAACTCAACTCAGTACGGATTGCCCTATGGGCGACCGGTCGAGCCTGAAACAAAAGTGTTGTCCAATTTTAAATCGAAAATAAACCCCAAGAAATACTCCGAAAAATAGTAAAAACATTTTAGATCGATCGAAGGTATTGGGACAACATTTAGAGACATTGTTTTGGTATAAAAACTCATTTTAATAAAATCATCAAAATCATGATAAAAACATTTATCTAACACGTACTATATTAAGAAGGCATCTTAAATAGTACAAAATCACCACAACCAGGAGGAACAAAGAGAATGCGACTAATTGCGAATACTCTTTTCCTTGGAACCCATTATCTCGAGTCTGATTTCTAAACAAACTTCATTAAATTCATTATATGTTAATTCCCTTGCTTCAGGATATTTTTTATTAGCCTCCATCCATGCAAGAAACATACTTTGATGAACTGTTTCTTTATCCAGAATAGTGTCAATTCTATCTGATCAGAAAAAATAACAATTTGTTGATTTGGAAGATGGAAAGTCAATCACTCTACTAGAGGGTCTCTATAGTGTATTTCAAACCAAATATCTTCCAGGCAGCTTCACACGATGAAATGTATCTACAATCATAATACAAATTAACATCATCCATATTCTCCTCCAAACTTTCATCTTTTGAGCTCTGGTAGAATGAAGCAGTTACATGATAATAACTCAAGATTAATTACACCACTCAACATTTAAATGTGCTCTATATAGAATTAACAGATATCTATTATGAGGAACAACATATCTATTATCCAAATATATTCCATTCTCAAGAACAGTTCGAACATTGTGTCTACGTCTATAAATTGGATAGTCGTCGTCATCAACTGGACCATGTAACATAAAATCACGAACTGCATTGTAGTAAACTAGATCATCCTTCTCATCAAGTATCTCAGCAGAAATTATATGGTTGATTGCTTTTGGTGTTGGAAATTTGTCTTCTTTACAAAGAAAAAACAATATATGGGATTAGACAGTCGTCGTTTTTGAAACTCTACGGTATATATTATTGTAAAATAAAACAAAATGCTCATCAACTTCAATTTATATCAACAAAAAGACATTAAATAATTAAACAATTGATAAAAATTATTACATTCTTTAACATTTTTGAATATTTTGTTCTTAGGAAGATCTTGTATCAATCCATCTAGTTTAACTTAAAAACTCGCACACAATGTCCGGGACGATCTTCGAGGCTTCAAACTACTCTTTTCCACCAACCTCACAATCTCCGCCATTTTGGATTACAGAATGTAATAAATAAATCGGATAACCTATCCATTTACATATAGCCATCACATCTTGATAATTCTGAATTATATACCTTGAACCTCCATTAAAAGATGAAGATAATATAATTCTCTTTTCTTGAGTTGATGCATTAGTTTCACCGCGTAACAAAGCATCATGTAAATCTTTGTACATTTCACACTGCAATTATTTGTGATGCATTCTTATATATAGTTCAAACGTGTAGATTCCACCATGGTGTACGCATCAACCACAAATTGTTGGAAAAGTCTTCCAGAAGACAAAATTGTTCAGGGCTCACAATCCTTTTCATGCATTTTATATGCAAAGAATTCTCGTACGCTCACATTCTTTCTCCCTCCATTAGTTGATCTTAAATCAAAAAACGGAATATCTTCTCTTTACCCATCTTCACCATAAGGAAAAAGCAGAGGATATTGAAGACCAAGACAAGCAGCATTGAGCATTTATGCGTTAAGTTGTCCTAATTGAGTCTCAACTAAAATGTCTCTATCACCTATTGTTTCATCAAAATCCCCAACGATTAATGCGGTAACCTCAGATGCAGCTGGAAGATTGTACCTTCTTGCATCCCCAGCTCATCTTTCAATTAACTTTAGTTTCATGTCTGATCTTCCTTCTTCAACCATTTTATCTTTGGCCATTCTAAATGATATGACCAAAATATTATTCGTATCTATTAGCATTTTTCTTGTAGTGTTAATGACATCTCCCCCACTTGGTAAGTATATCATTGGTGACGATTTGATTGATGGCGTATCCCCGCTTGGCGAGTCTATCGTTGGTGATGAGTTGCTTGATGATGTATCCCTGTTTGGCAAGCTTATTGATGGTGATGAGTTGCTTGATGGAGTATCCCCCTTGGCAAATCTATCGTTGGTATGGATGGTAATGGGGCGGGTTAAAATTCACCTCACCGAGGTGGGTCTAGATCCGGTTAAATGGGTCCCGGGTCGAATAGGACCCGTCCCAGACCCGCCCCGCCATATTAATTTTTATTATATTTTTTAATATGTATTTATACATTTTTGCATTATTTACTTTTAGATTTGAGTATTGTATTAATATTAATTTACTACTATAATATTTTATAATACTGTGATTTGAATATTTATTTTGAGTATTAGAGAGTACTATTGCAAGATCCTAATAATATTTTTTTTAAATCCTTATAGTAGCTAAATAGTTTCAAAATATAGTTATAATGAGTTGCATAATTACATTTTTTTTACCTATTGGCATTGGATTAATTTTGAAAATTTGGACACAAATATAAAAAAATAAATTATTTCAATTAAAAAAATATTGGCGGGTCTAACGGGTCTCGACCCGCCCCAACGGGTTTTGAAGCAAGGCGGATCTTGAGGCGGGATAGGGCAGGTCTCGAGTTTTAATAAGAGCAAATTGAACAAAGCAAATTCACAAATATGTGGTGTGGTATTTCGTGCATGGTCTTTACATGAAGGTTTGCTTACTCACTCCCCGTGGTGACAAAAAATACTGATGTAGGAACCCATTTTGTATGCTCTGACTATCATCAAAATTGGCAAAGTTTCCATTGCTAGAAAGTTATACTTTTGGCATAAGAGATTTGTTGATTCCTCAATTGTTGAGAGAAAGGAAATTTTAATTTATTGATTCCTTAAATTTCAAGCAATTCCATGGAAAGATGACAATTTCTCACATTAGGAAACAAAACTTGTTGATGTGTTAGCATCAAATTAGAAGGTTTTTTTTTAAAACAAGGGTTGGATGCAGTCCATACCGGCATTTGAAATGGACCCAGAACCGACAATTAAGTCAAACCCACTGGTCGTATGGAATCGACCCAAACCATCCTTGTATAGAGGATTGGTTAAAGTTCCTCGCTTTGTTGAACCCGTAGACTGACATTTCATGACCCATGGTCATGTCTAACTACATCAATGATTCAACCATGTTGCAAGTTCAAACTTTTTAAACTTACATCCCATAAATTGCATTTGATTTTCTCATACGAATTTAATTTAATAAATAGTTATCATCAGAGGCATTTTCTATAAATATTACGTAATTTCCATAAAAACTAATCATATAATAGAGATACTAGTACGACAATCAGATCAAAAACTGAATATTTACACATTTATTTAGTAATAATAATAAAATAGAATAAAGTAAGATAGTTATATATAATAGTAATAATAAATAAATAGTATACATTAAACAAAAAAATAGCATCACCTTAATATTTTGTAAAGAATATTGATGTTGTTTTAGGGTCAAAGTCAACAGTGTAGATAAAATCCTCTTTCCTAAGGGGGAAAGCCTTCAAGTCTTCTTCTCCGGAAGCTAGAAAATTCTTTGACTGGGAACTCGTCTGCACACACGCACAAACGTTAAAGGGCTCCAAGGATTTTCCTAGGGAGGCCCCTTCGATGCTCAAGTCAGCACGGTCAACGAGAGAATAATTAAGATAATAATTGAATACTGAATTAAATGCGTAGGAGAATTACCAGAATGTGAGAATCTACTTACAAATGAATAGGGGGGA
Organism: Rehmannia glutinosa; assembly: GCA_016081115.2. NCBI lineage: Eukaryota > Viridiplantae > Streptophyta > Magnoliopsida > Lamiales > Orobanchaceae > Rehmannia > Rehmannia glutinosa. The sequence goes on along the minus strand of CM071932.1, from coordinate 819,544 downwards.
CCTTTTTATACTTGGGAGATGGGCTCTGTGGGTCGTGTAGGAGAAATCGGCCTATGGGCCAGTCCCGGACTCCATTGGGTTGGGTTATTTTATTAAGAGCCCATTGGGAAATTAATATTAAATTAATATATAAACTGAATTATTTGTTAAATAATTAAATGTCGTTTTTGCCCCCAACATAAGCTCCCAAGCTCCTATGGTCTTTGGAGGGGATGAAACAGTGTGGGAACTTAATTGGTACCATGTTTGGCTTGTCTTGTTGTATATCATATCTTGCCTTTGGAGAATCTTTGACCATTTTTGCATAATGACACTTGGGAGGTGAGAGCTTATGGAGATTTGGAGTGATGAGTGGATTGTGTCAAGTGAGGAGAGAGATGGGAGTTCAATAGGTGGAAGAGGCGCCCCCTTGACAGCCTCCATGGGCGACCACAAGGGCGCGTCTGAGCGCCCTCCTGGGTGGGGGAGGGCATCCCAAGCCCCATGACCCATTTTTCTTCTCGTGTTTCCCCATAATCTCTAGAGTTTTTGTATATTCCAGCTGATTTTTGGATTTTGGTCCTTCTTCAGTTCCGCTTGGAGGCCAGGGTGTTACCGGGCGTTCAGGTTTTGGTTCTGTCATTCTATTTACACCTTTGTCCATTGATTTTGATATTCCTCATCTCGCTCCAGAGTTGTGCTTTGGTGGCGAGGGAGACGTAGAGCTTCAGCCGGACTCGAATTCAAATAATGAGTCTTCTAAGGAGGAGTCCATGGAAGATATTCAAGAAGAGGTCCGCCGCCCCAAGTATCAACATAGGCCCTCCTCCCGGGAGTCGGGTAGTTGTTCCGAAGGAGTTGGCTAGTCGTGTATCATCAGCTTGTCTTCATAGACTGTGGGAGTGGCTAGAGCTTCCTTTAGCATTTGTGATATTGGCCTCGGGTCCAGGCAATAGACTTACTCATCCACCCGAGGGCTTCATGACGGTATATCTTTACAGTTACTCTGTTAGTTTTGTTCTTCCTCCAGATAATTTCCTCATCTCGATCCTTGGATCTGTGGGAGCACGCGTTGGTCAGTTGATTCCTCGAGCTTATGCATGTATACGGGGTTATGAGCATGTGATGCGGCAGTTGGTCTTGACTCCGACTGTAGATGGATTTCACTCTTTGTTCTATGCCAGGAAGTCTTATGGTGACACATTTTTCCACCACTTCCCCAGCCCAGTGTAAGTTTCTTGAAGGGCTTCATTCTCCTAGTGGGTTGTGGAAAGAAGACTTCTTCTACGTGAGGGACAATGGTTGGGAGATCCATCACGACTGGGTTTCGAAAACCATGATGTCCCGAAGCAATACCACTTCCTGAAAGGAGATGCCGAAAGTTTATAAATCTAGGGAATTATTTAATAGTTTTCTGAATGTTAGGGAGTTCTTGGGTATTCCACCTTGCTTTACTTCAATGTATTGCTTCTCGTTTTACTTGTATATTTTAACTGCCTCCATTTTCTCTGATATTGCTTCTTGCTTGTTTTTCAGGTAAGGAGAGTTATAACATCGCGAAGCTGATGGTCTTTAAGAACAAGGAAATGAGAAGGCCAAGGAAAAGTCTGCTGCTGGCGGGAGTTCGAGTGCCCGGACCCAGAGTAATAGTGAGCGAGGGTCGCACCCTCATCGTCTAGAGAGTGATCGGTGCCAGGGTTCTCGCTCTGGTGACCACGTTGATGATGTTCCTGCTCTCCGTCCTCCTTTTGGCTCTTTTGGGGTTAAGAGTCCCAGGACCAAGCCTGGTGTTACTGCTTTCGGGACCATTGGTCCCCAAGATATCTTCTCCAATGGAGTGAAGAGTCGTGAGGGGATTCAGTCTCATTGGGACTACATGGATTTTGGCTTAGGCTACGCTAGCACGAGAGGAGCTTTATCCGCAGATGATCAGTCCCGACTTGAGTCTTTTTCCTTCAAGGACATCGAGAGTCACCTTTGCGGGGATTTCGCTCGAGTAAGGTTCCGTGGTTATTTTGCATCTTCATTCTTTATTCTTTGTCTTTCATTTGGCTAAGACTTGTACAAATTTTATTGTCGATTCTGAACCTCAAGGCGGTTTTGAACCATCACAAAGAAAGTGAAGGAGGCGGAAAACCGTTAGCTTTGACCGAGGTAAAAACCCTTAAGGTAGAAACTAACCATCACAAGTGTGAGATGTCGGTTTGTCCAACAAGTATGCATGGGCGAAAGATCGCTTGCCCATAAAGGCGAAACGAGTGAGTTGTTCTTCCGGTCTCCTGCTTGGTGTTGAGTTATTGGCGAGGAGAGGGCCAATTCGGTTGAGGCCTACAAGGGTTTTTGTGTTATCGTTCAGATCGGATGAGAGAGTCCTTCTCCTACTTTGATAAGGTGGTGCGCCATTGCCAGAAACTTCTACAACAGAGTAGAAAAGCCTATACCGAGGTGATAGACATCCTTGATCGTAGTGTGTTTACGAGGAGGAGGAGGATGATGAGGTTGAGGCTTCGCAGGTCTTCCCGACGACGAGTGGACAATGCCGCTTGAGGAGATGGAGTCCCCCATGCCTGATTATCGATGATTGTATCTTGGCCAAGATAGCCTTCTGATTTCTGCCCTACTTGTTTAGGGTTTGTTTCATGTACTCGGATATTTCATCTTGAGATGCTTATTTGCCCAATGTGGCCGGATGATATTCCGTCACTTAAACTATATTGATGTTTTTCCTTATGCATATCTGATTTCTTTTATCATGCTTTATTTGTAATATTTGCATGTGACTTCTTGTTGTGGGAGACTTTTTCATATTTTGTGCGGAGATGAACCTTTCCCGAAGGAAGTCTTAATCACTTTGGAATAGCCAAAAATACTTATGTTTAATGTCAATGTATGTCATTCCGCAACCCCCCATGATGGCACCTTTTCTGGAGCTTGGAGAGGGCGCCCTTCCATAGCCCGGATGGGGCACCCTTCTGGAGCTCTTCTTTAACTCATGATTGATAATTTTTGATATCTTTCCCCCAGCTGTGTTAGAGTTTTTGCCTTTTTTTCACCGGGGAAGAATATTTCACAGGGCGCCCTTCCGAAGCCTGAAGTGGGCGCCCTTGTGGAGCATAGGGGGCGCCCTCCATGGGCTTTTCCCAAAATTTTGACTCATCATTTTGATTTCTTCCCCACGTGTTATTTTTTTTATTTTTCTTTTTTCTTGCACTTTCATTGTGGAGAAAAGTTTACTGGGATCCTTATGAGGAAGCCCCTTCCTCCGGAGTCTTAGCCGGAGGGAAAAATTTACTAGGACCCCCTGTGAGGAGGCCCTTCCTATCCAGGGTCTTAGCAGAATGGGGTTTGCTTTGCAAGGACTCCCCCATGAGGGAGCCCCTCTCTCTGAGAGCGCGAAACCTCAGTGGAGAGGTTTATTCACGGGGATTTCCACAGAAGGAGCCCCTCCTCCCCGGGAGCGCGTAGCATCACTGGAGAGGTTGATTTACGGGAACTCTACCTAGAGAAAGCCCATTCTCTCTGGGAGCGCAAAGCATCACTAGAGAGACTGATTTATAGGGACTCCCCCAAGAGGAGTCTCTCCTCTCTAGGAGCGCAAAACATCACTGGAGAGATTGATTTATGAGGACTCCCTCGAGAGAGAGCCCTCATCTTCGGGAGCGCGAGGCATCACTAGAGAGATTAAGTTACGATGACTCTCCCGAGAAGGATCCCCTCCTCTCCGAGAGCGTGAAACATCACTGGAGAGATTAATTTATGGGGACTCCCCCGAAAGGGAGCCAACTCCTATCCGGGAGTGTGAAACATCACTGGAGAGATTGATTTACGGTGACTTCTCGAAGAGGGAGCCCCTATTTTCTGGGATTTGCCGGAAGAGGATTGGACACACGATAAGCAATCAAAAACCGGTCCTTTGGTGAATAGTTGCCCATTGTAATCAAGAAAGTTAACATAAAGGCCCCCAGAGAAGGGGTGAGAACCAGTGATCATAGGAGCTAGCTAAGATTGCGACTCCTAAGGTTGTTGGGCGTGATTAGTGTCTTTTTGCCTAGGCTCTTTCCTAAACTTGCGTTGGTCCACATAATCCTTCAGATAGCCTTCTTGAATTAGCCTTTCGATTTCTCTCTTCAACCGAGAAGCAAGTTTCGGTGGTATGTTCTTTTTCATAGTGGTAACGATAATATTTGTTAGAATTTGCTCTGTTCGGGTTGTCTGTCATTAGAGGGGAGGGCTCTATGATCCCCTCCTTCCATGTGGCGTCAATATTTTGATTAAGAGCGTGTTTAAAGGAGTGAGTTGTAACTTGCGGTTTCTTCTCCCACCTCCTTTTATATTACTTCTTTCTGGCTGGTCATTGTGCTCCTTCTTCCGACCCTTCTGAGATTGATTCTTGTCATCATCCCTGGACTTGCCCTTGGTACTGGGCTCAGGCTTGGTGGACTCCTCCACTCGAATATGTTTTTTTTCTCGGCTTAATAGCTCCTCCAAGGTGGATGGGGGGTTTTCCGGCCGAGGATTCCTTCAGACATCCTTGGCGGAGATTTTGGTGCAATATTTCGGTCGAAGTATCATGCTGAACATTGGCGACTTCATTGACCCTTCCACAAAACGCTTCATATAACTTCTCAGGGGATCTTCCTCCTTCTGCTTTATCTGGAAAAGATGGACAATGGTCTTCGAGCATTTCCTGTTGATGGAGAATTAATGCATGAAGTTGTTCGCCAAAAATATTCGGATCATACAACTACAAGTGTACAGTGTAGTTTATAGAATAATGGCAAGCAAGGTCGTATTCCTTAGGGATTGATATGTGAAACGCTTAGGCTATAATAACATCACATTCCAATTTTATTGAAGCGACCGAATATTTAATTTTTAATGAAAATCGAAAATAACAAAATAAAAGAATAAATTTGCGAACCCCAAAAGTATTTTCAACAACTACAGGAGCATTTTAGGCACATAATCTCAACATGTTTCTTCAATATTAAATCCAATTAAAGTTTCAAAACTAATTCATGCAATTCTATGGGTTCAATTCCTAAGATAGTTTATCCCCCTCCCCGGGGCGGCGCATAAACAATAGATTAATAGCAATTGTAGGTCTCTCAACTCGATACAACTATTATTAACTCCCAAAAGATCTATGAATTGAATGACTCCCCACAAATAGTAGTAGGTCTCCCGACTCGATACACCTATTTATGTTTGAATTTGATTTCCGTCTTTATTAGAACTCCTATTCCAAATTTCGCACTAACAAATATGACATGCAAATTAATGGTCAAATAAAAAGCAATTAAGAATAAGCACTCGAATTCATAAAATAGAAAACATAAATCAATTAAGAAAATAATTAATCAAGATTTAATATGAATCTACAGTCTTAATTATGCCCCTAAGATCGGAGAGATTAGCCAAACATTGATAACAAATTCATAGACGAATTTGAAATCAACATTATGACATCGTTTAAGCACAGACAAGAGATCTAGACATAGAAAGAAAACCCCTTCTTGTCAGGATGGATTCCCCTCCTAAGCCTTCGAAGCTCTTGTGCTCCCGTAGATACGAAAGACATTGTGGTGTTCTTCGCGACCTAGCATTCCTCTCTCAGAAGACTTCGAATCTTGTGTTCCTGCATAATTTGATGTGCTGTATGCTGTTTTGATGAATTTCGGATGATGAAATTTCGTGCAAGCCTTAGGTCTCTTTTATAGATGCTGGGAGAGATCACTTGTAGAAATGGAATGGGAAAAGACTCCAAAAAATGCGTGGCAGAGTCCCACATGGCCTGGCCGTGTAGCCTCACACGGCCATGTGGGTTTTACAGACCAACTCCATACGCCCGTGTGGGTCTCACACGGTTCGGCCGTGCGGCTTGGTCCGCCTTGTTTCTTTCCCTTTTTCACATAGCTGTGTCACACGGCCAACCCACATGGGCGTGTGGTCTCATACCGGCAGATCGTGCGATTGATTTTGGACTCTGAAAATTGTTGAATCTCTTCGCACGGGAGTATGGCTATTCACACGATCATTTGAATTGTAAAACGTCTGAATTTGCTCATGGGGTCTTCATAAACATTGTAGCCCGTTCTCTTAGCTTTCCACAACCACTTGAATCATCTCAATATCTGTAGAGAACGTTATGGCCAAAATACTAAACTCTGCCAGTGTTGTAAATTGTTAGCGTATTTGGACGTTTTTGAAGGAAATTCTCTTTTGTTTGATCGTGCATGATTCCTTCATTCACATATTTGCTTGTACCTTAGATCTTGAACTATACTTTGGAACGTGATATTATTTTTTTAATCCAATTTAGCTCCATTTCATGTAAGAAGTTACAAGAATACGTAGTATCACGCCCAACAAATGAAACCAACCAAAACATACTGAATATACATGCAAATGTATTAAATATATACCATTTCAAGCCCCTAAATGCACATATATTTTACACTCATCAAAATCCCCCAAACTTAAAGCATTGATCGTCCTCGAGCAAATTAAGGAAAATAAAATCAAGGGGTAAAACGAACACACAAGAACACTATGAACATTCAATTTCATTCGACTCCATACTTAAGAAAACTATGTAATTCATAATCAAGAAGTCATCATTCATAAACTCAGCATAGTCAATACTCTCTTAGGTACTCGACATTGCGAATCATAAATAGATAGTGTATCACTCGCCTCTCAAAAGTGTATGGGTAGTGTATATGCTCAAATTCAATTCAATGAAAGTAGATCACTACCATAGGCTTGCAAATCGTCTAACATCTCGACCACTTTTGTGTGCACAATCTAAGAATCAAAAAGGACTTTTATTTGGTTGTAATGTAGGCTCTTTGGTAAGGATAGGGAAATTTGGATTAAGTGACTTGACTTAAGCAAATAGAATTTACGCGCACAAACTTGCAATTCACCAACCCAATTTTAGCATAACACTCATTTTTCATTGTATTTTCCTTTTCAACTCAACTCCACCCTTATTTCTCCTTTTTCATTCTTAGGCCTTTTTGCCTTTTTTCTTTTTCTCTAGCCTCAAGCTCTCATTTTTTTTCACAATTTTCAGAATTTTCTTTTCTTTCTTTTGCTCGATTCTCTTGATTTTTCAGAGGTTTTCTTTCTTTTTTGAGCTTTATTCTTCTTCGTTCACTTAGACACTGCTCATTCCTCTTTCTTTTGCCAACTTCCTCTCTTTTGTAAATTTTCACCACATCTCCCTCAAACTTGTTTATTTTCTATAAGCTCAAGAAAAGTTCAGGGACAAAATCATGTTAAAGATTAACGTGGATCACAATAAAAAGTTTTGGCTCAAAATTGGCTGACTAGGGAATAATGAGTTCATAGGTAGGCTTTTTAGGCTAAGTAGGCTAAATAAAGATGACCTAAAATTATTTTCAAAACTTGCACACACACGTGGCTTTAGTGAACATACCAGAGCAAGTTCTAGAGTTATATCAATCATGAATGACATACTCAAGAAAAAAATAAGTCTGCATAATGTAAAGCAGTTTAAGGCACAAAAGCTCACAGACTTATTTTTCGCAACATGCTTAAATACCCAATTTTCTTAACTAATGCTAAGCAAATAAATGACATATTCCCAACAATTCATCACATTATTCCCAAAAGTATGTTATCTCATTCAATTAAATGCTAATAGTAAAATCATACGGAAGCTGGGCATTTTTGAAATCTTGATTAAAAAGAAAAAAACACAAAAGCAATTAAATGTGCTAAAGCGATAAACATGCTAAAAATATAAAAATATATATTTTTTTTAAAAAATTCGATTTTTTTAAATGCAAAATGCTCTACATGAAATCCTAAATGCAAGAAAGTACTAAATTACACATTCTTGACAACCCCCTAAACTTAAAATATGCTTCGTCCCGAATATATAAGAAAATTATCAAAAGAAAGAGGAATACGTAAAGAGTACTTACTGGGATCATTCCAGTGAAGCCGCGAAGCTCGTCCATCAAATTTGAAATTGGAGAAGCATATCGCACGGTCGGGTCATATCGTCCACACGCCCATGTGCGTCTCTTTTTTTTTTTTTTTTTTTTTTTTTTTTACCCTGGAGTTTGTCGCGACGTCTCTTAGGTTGCCTCCCACAAAGCGCTAAGTTTTTTACATCTTCAGCAAGACTTCAGATTTCTAGCATCACTGTCGTTGAACTGTGCAGTTGAAATCCTTGAGCCCTTATATTTTGTCCCATCCATCCGATAAATGGCTTTGTACTGTTTTCTCGGATTAAATTCAGTATCGCTTGGGAATTTTTCCTTTTGATGTTGGCCTCCCACTGCAGTTGCGATTTGGGCTATTTGTATCTCCAAAGATTCCAGTCTCGCATTCAACAAAAACGATGTTAGAAACGAAGAAGAGAAAAAAAAATCAAAAAAAGAGTAAAAAATATTTACAAAAAAATGCTTCAATTAAGTTGAACTACTTATTACTATATCTAAGTAGAATCTTTTCATCCCCGGCAATGGCACCAAAAACTTGTTCGCCAGAAATATTTGGATCATACAACTGCAAATGTACAGTGTAGTTTATAGAATAATGGCAAGCAAGGTCGTATTCCTCAAGGATTGATATGTGAAACACTTAGGCTATAATTACATCACATTCCAATTTTATTGAAGCGACTGAATATCCAATTTTTAATGAAAATCGAAAATAACAAAATAAAAGAAATAAATTTGCGAACCCCACAAATATTTTCAACAACTACAAGAGCAACCTTAGGCACATAATCTCAACATGTTTCTTCATATTAAATCCAATTAAAGTTTCAAAACTAATTCATGCAATTTTATGAGTTCAGTTCCTAAGATAGTTTATTGCCCCTCCCGGGCGGCGCATAAATAGTAGATTAATAATAATTGTAGGTCTCCCGACTTGATACAACTATTATTAACTCCCAAAAGATCTATGAATTGAATGACTCCCACAAACAATTGTAAGTCTCCCAACTCGATACAACCATTTATGTCTGAATTTGATTTTCGTCTTTGTTAGAACTCCTTTCCGAATGTCGCACTAACAAATATGACATGCAAATTATTGGCCAAATAAAAAGCAATTAAGAATAAGCACTCGAATTCATAAAATAGAAAGTATGAATCAATTAAGAAAATAATTAATCAAGATTTAACATGAATCCACATTTTTTATTATGCCCCTAAGATCCGAAAGATTAGCCAAACATTGATAACAAATTCATAGACAAATTCGAAATCAATATTATGACATCGTTTAAGTACAGACAAGAGATCTAGACATAAAAAGAAAACCCCTTCTTGTCAGGATGGATTCCCCTCCTAAGCCTTCAAAGCTCTTGTGCTCCCGTAGATGCGAAAGGCCTTATGTTGTTTTTCGCGACCTAACCTTCCTCTCTCAGAAGACTTCGAATCTTGTGTTCATGTGTAATTTGATGTGTTGTATGTTGTATTGATGAATTTTGGATGATGAAATTTCGTGCAAGTCTTGGGTCCATTTTACAGATGATGGGAGAGATCACTTGTAGAGTTGAAATGGGAAAAGGACTCCAAAAAATGCATGGCAGAGTCCCACACAGCCTGGCCGTGTAGCCTCACACGGTCGTATGGGTTTTACAGACCAACTCCACACGCCCATGTGGGTCTCACACAGTCCGGTCGTGCGACTTGGTTCTGTCCCCTGTTTCTTTTCCTTTTTTACACGGTTGTGTCACTTTTTCACACAGTTATGTCATACGGACAACCCACACGGCCGTGTGGTCTCACACCGGCAGACCGTGCGATTGGTTTTGGACTCTGAAAATCGTTGAATCTCTTCACACGGGCGTGTGGCTGTTAACACGGTCATGTGACTTGTAAAACATCCAAATGTGCTCCTGGGGTCTTCATAGAAGTTGTAGCCTTCTGGGGTCTTCGTAAAAGTTGTAGCCGTTTCTCTTAGCTTTCTATAGCCACTTAAATCAACTTAATATCAATTTTGTAGAGAAAGGTATGGCCAAAATACTAAACCCTGTCAGTGCTAGAAACTGTTAGCGCATTTGGACGTTTTTGAAGGAAATTCCCTTTTGTTCGATCGTGCATGCTTCTTTCCTTCACATATTTGCTCGTACCTTAGATCTTGATCTATACTTTGGAATGCGATATCGTCTTTTATCCAATTTAGCTTCATTTCCTATAAGAAGTTACAAGAATACGTAGTATCACGCTCAACAAAGGAAACCAACCAAAACATACTGAATATACATGCAAATGTATCAAATATATACCATTTGAAGCCCCTAAATGCACGTATATTTTACACTCATCAAAAGCTATAAGTGAGCTTGTCTATCCCGTCAATAGATCCAACTGGGAGTTGGTTGAACCAAGAGAGAGCTCTTTGCGCCAGGGTGGTCCTATCTTGCAATAGACTGCATCTGACATGTCGTACAAGTCGGCCTTAGTGTAACATTTGTCCAAGTATTCTTGTGGGTCTCCTGGTCCATCGTATTCCAGGAGATTGGAAGTCTTTATCCCCGAAGGGAGAGGTTCCTCTAGTACGCTTGAGCTGAAGGGATTTCTTCTTATTGCAGCTATTGCCCGAGAGTTAGCTTGGCTAGTGTCGGGAGCTAGCTCTCGACTCCCCTGCTTGAGGGTGATCTCGCACTCGTTTGTGTTCTGACTGGTGCCTTAGGGCATCCCTTGTTGTCGCCCCTCCTTCCTCTGTTGGATCTTCCCCCATTCTAGGGTTATCATTCTCGCCTACTCCTCTCGTGGAGTCTTTATTGTTGTTCGTCGGTGGAGCATGGTGCGGAGGTATTCCAGTTGCGACTGCTTATTCCCTCAGTGCGTGTCAAGCTGCTTTCCGGGCAGTCTCTTCCAAAAAGCTTGTAAGGTTTCTTGAGTTAGGCGAATTTCCTCAGCGGGCGGAGCCCTCTTGCAAACGGATGAGGGGGTGGCACTTTTCCAGGGGGAGGAGGGTTGGCCTCCCGCCTTCCGGGTGGTTGTTTCCTACTGGTCTCTGGGCCCATGACCTGCAGCTTGAGATCCAACTTCACGTGCTTGTAACCGAGTCTGCATCTTCGTGTGCTTTGGCTGTTCCCATAGACGACGCCAAAATGATGCTGTTTTTTAGGACAGATCACTCAAAGTCAACGGTGTAGATAAAATCCTTCTTCCCGATGGGGAAGTCTTCAAATCTTCTTCTCCGGAAGCTGGAAAATCCTTCGACTGGAACTTGCCTGCACACACACGCAAACGTTAGAGGGCCCCATGGGTTGTCCTAGGGAGGCACCTCCGACGCTCAAATCAGCACGGCGAACGAGAGAATAATTAAGACAATAATTAAATATTGAATTAAATGCATAGAAAAATTATCAGAATGTGAGAATCTATTTACAAATGAATAAGATAGACCTTTTTATACTTGGGAGATGAGCCGTATAGGAGAAATCAACCTATGGGCCAGTTCCGAACTCATTTGGGTAGGGTTATTTTATTAAGAGCTCATTTGGGCAATTAATATTAAGGGGTAATGCTCCAATTACTTTTTTACCTATTTTCTTTTCCTTTTGTACCTAAACTTTTTTATGCTCCTGCATATTTTTTTTTTTTTTTTTTTTTTTTTTTTTTTTCATGCATTGTTTTATATGTTATATAAGTTGTTTCGATGTTGTTTAAATTTGTTTCTATGTTGTTTCTTTGTTGTTTCGATGTTTTAAAACAACTTTTTTATGCTGTTTTTTATTCATATATTATTTTATACATTATTTTTATTGTTTCAGTGTTGTTCTATAATAATTTTAATGTTGTTCTAATAATTTTTTTGTTGTTTTCATGTAGTGTTCAATGTGTAAATACAAATTTTACCTATTTTTAAGCTTTTTTTATTCATATGGTGTTTTAAATATTTTTTACGTTATTTTTGGGTTGTTTCCATACCCTATTTAATGTTGTTCCGATGTTTCTTTGTTGTTTCCATGAAGTTTTTTGATGTTTAAATACAATTTTTACCTATTTTTAACTCTTTTTGCTCATATGGTGTTTTCTATATTGGTTCTGGTTTGTTTCTATATTACCTCCTGGTTGTTTCCATGTTTTTTTATATGTTTTCAAGCATTGGATCAAAAATTGAATTGTGTTTTTTTATTCATGTTGTTTATATAATATTTTTAATTTGTTTGGTTTTAATATGTGTTATTTTATGTGTATATTTCTTGACTTTTTATAAGACTTCGAGTATAAAATTGATTATTTAACGATGGCAAAATTTATTTTTTTCACTGAAAATTTATTGAAAGAAACAAGATAGAAACAATGTTGAAACAAAGCGTAAAAAAATCCGAGAATTTTTGCTGGAGCATATTGTTGTGTAAAAAAAAGTGCGGGAGCGTAAATTTAGGTAAAATTGTACCAGGAAGCGTAAAAGACTAACACTGACTTAAAAAGGTGGATATTTGTGTCAATTGCACTAATATTAAATTAATATATAAACCGAATTATATATTAAATAATTAAATGCCATTTTTGCCCCCAACAAATATAAATATTGATTGGGAGTTTAATAAGCTCCCCTTTTTTTACATATACATAGCTCTCAAAATGCCTATAGATACTATAAACTTAGCCAATTTCCACGGAAATATTAATGGTACAGAACAAGAGAAATGCCTCAATATCTAAACAATATCAAATTTAAGGAGAGCAGAACTTTCAATGGTATTCCATATGCTCAAAGCAAGAACATGAAATTATGACAAAAGGACAATGTATAATTGCAAACCATAAAACTATCTTACAGGTACATTTAGCAGCTCAAAGTATGCCAAACAGAATTTGTACAACTAAGGTAAAGCGCTGTACAAAATGGTGAAATAAGCCCACACAGAAACTCAATTGCAAAAGGAAAAGACTACCATTTGGCTGCCTGTACAGGAGGTTCTAATGCATCCAAACATATGATCTGAACACTGCAGCCATATTTAATATTTTATGCAATCTATCAATCTAATATTCTATGTATTGGATAGTTGGAGGGTTTGTTTTTGTCTTCTGAGGACCTGCAAATATTGAAATTACAAACATGAGAAGCTGGTTGAGTTATGATCACAGTGCAATGACCCGAGTCCCACACCCCTCGTTGATGAACCCATTTGAAAAGATTAAAAAACAATCTTAGAATGGAGATTGATACCTGTAACTTCACGAATCTCGATTTCTCGCCATTCTTGGACAAGGGCACAACAGCAGCACATCAGGTGGGAGAGAAAATCATCAAACAAGCCTCCCTGGAAAGATACAAACATGTCCACAAAATCTAGTGAGTATAATATCAATCAAGTCATGACTAAAATAGATCTCGAGGGAGGGCCATAGAGTAAGTACCGTGATGTTAAGCATTTTCCTAAGTTTCCTTCTGATGCAACAAGTATAGCAACAGCAGGACAATATTAAAGAATACGCCATCAAGTCATTGCAGGCTTCTGCTGGAGCTGCAAATCACAAGCATTATTTGTAGCCTAATATATAAGGAATTTTAATTGTGCAAACTGCTGACTGAAGGTGGATAATTGAAACCAACATAACAAGGAAGCAACAATAATTGATGAGTTGAAGACAGGAAAAACTGGTGAGATATGTTCCATGATTGCCACTCATCCGCAAGTTGATTTATATCTTTTCTCACATCATACATTCAACTGCAGGATGTTGCCACTTTCATTAAAACAGAAAAAAGCAAGCAAATTTATCCATTTTATTCTAGTTTATGCGTTTCGTTTAAAGCCGTTTTCCTTCATAAAAATGGTGAATGAATAAAATAATGTTTACCCTAATTTTCTCTAGAAAATCGAAGAATATCCGAGACAAGGGACCAGTTAAGCCAACCAAACTTAATCAATCAATGCCGAGGTTCCCAAAATTGGTGGATGGAACACTTTTTTTATTCTTATTCCTACAATTCTATAGGGATACACAGGCACCCAGTGCTTCTAAAGAAAAGTGAACAAGCTAGGCACTTTGTTGGTCAGTATTCTTAATATTCATTTTGTTTCCTTATTAATTACCATTATTATAATGACCCTCCATCTAAAATAGTTAAATTGTCAACGTCACCCGTTCCTCTTTTATAATTACAAACACATTTCCTCTAAGTTTGCTTCGTTAAAAAGTCCAGATCAAAGCCATGAATTGATTATTTTTCCCTTGAAAAAAATAAAAGAATAGTCAAATTATTAGTTTTTGAAAGAAAATTTTACACTTGAGTTTCAGGATAATGTAATGTGAGTATATCCCTCTTCTCTCACCATCTCTCCTTCCCTCTCTCTTGTTTTTGTTCCTTCTGTCCTCTCGCCATTGTTTTCTTACATTTGCCCCTCCCTTCTTGCCTCTCTCTCTCTCTCTCTCTCTCTCTCCTCTCATTCCCATCTGCTATACAATTTTCCACCGCCAGCCCCTCCTTCCTTTCTCTGCCATTTGATGCCAATCACATCCTCTCCTTCTCCCTACTCATCTCCGTCTCACTCTCTCATCTTCCCTATTGCCACCCACAACTAGATAAGAAAAGTCATGCGCAAAAAAGAAAAAAGAACTGAGAGAAATATAATGGAACATCAAAGAAAAAATAAGAGCAAAAGAAAAGGCAACTAATATTTGTATATGTAATATATAATCTAATTTTTTTTAATGCACCTCTCTTTCTAATAGTTCAACACTACAACACTGTTAAAGTGCTTGAATAAATCATTTATCTTTAACGGGTACAAGAAAACCTCTATATTTGCGACAACCAGAAACAGCTAAAGTTTTTTGACCTCACACAACAAAAAAGTTTTCCATGCAAAGATTACAGTTTTGCAACACTTTTTAATACATATTTTCCTTTTATGTACCTAACTATTAAACTCACACCTCCTTTAAGTTTTAAATCTTACTGAAGATATATGGTCACCAAAATATAATGACAGTTTGGTCGGGGTTAAAATTGGAAGTTCACTAATCTTTATTGCTAATGCCATCATTTTAAATTAGGGTGAAAAATAAATCAAGTTACTTGATACTCAATTGAATATCAAACGTTAAAAGCTCATTTGAGCTCAATTCGGTTATAACAAACCAAATTATATACATTTTTTCATTCGATAAGATATGAATTCGTTTCAAGCTTGACTCAATTATGTGTTGTTTGGCAAAGCTTATAAGAAGCTCTTCAACACAGATTATAAGATGTTTGAGAACTTTATAAGCTCTTACGATTTGTTTGGCAATTTTTTTTTCTGAAAGAGCTTATAAGCTCCTACAAAAATTTGTACAACTTATTTTTAAAATAAGATCTAACATCCTATAAGCTTTAAAAACATCTTATAAGATGTAGAAGCTTATAAAATCTTTTAAGTTTAGCCAAACACCCTCTTAATAAAAGAATAAAAAATATGTGTAAAAATATCAAGCTACTCAAGATCGATTCATATCCGGCTCAACTAAAGCTCGTCCAAGCACCAAATTCAAACACAGGTTTTGAAACTCAATTAAATTCAAACAAGATTGAACAATAATAAGTTCGTCTCTACTTGATTCATTTTATACCCCTATTTTTGGTCCAAAACATAGTTGTAAAAAAGCGCGCGCGCGAGATTGATATTAAGCTTGATGGTTGATTAGTTTGGCTTAGATAAGCTCTATGTGTTTTAATTTGAGATTTGGTGCTTAACTTGGTCGCTTGAAGTGTGCTTTAATCAAATTTCATCATTTTCATTTTTATTTATGTATTGCATCATGCTTGCGAGGCGCTATCATGGCCTATGCGCCTTGGTGCGTTTTCCACCCTTAACAACTATGGTCCAAAACCGTATTGACCAGGGAAGTTTGGTAAACATGGTAAACTTAGAGGAGAAGGATTTTATAATTTATAAAAGAAAAAGGGAGAACTTTATAATGTTAGCTACTGCAGGGATGCAAGTGAAATCAACCCGGTTAATTATTATCCTTATAAATAATATTATTTACAAGTGGCCTGTGATACATATTTGTTTGACTTTTTTGAGAAGGTTTTAAGCGATTTGTGTAATGGTGGTGCACACATGCTCAGCATGTTTCTTAGGTAGACAACTGGAAATGGGATGAAGGTGGTGTCCAGCATCGAACAACTTATTGAGATTGGATTTATAGTTTAGGTGAATGGCGAACCTTATGATTGAAACAGAAGGGTACAGGACTTTTGGAGTCGATGCACCAATTTTTTTTTTTTTAATTTATGCCCTTTTTTAATATTCTTTATACTTCTTGTTTTTATGGTAAGCTATGCGAATTCATCTTTTCCTACTTGGAATATACATAGGGAGCTGGCTGCTTCACTCCATCTTTATCTTCCTAGACAACATTAAGGAATGAACACGTTTTTCTCCTTGTGGAAACTTCTTTTGGGATGACAAATGTAATTAGTCTCTGTTTGATCGTAAAAATGTAACCCTGCCTACCATGAATATTAATTGCATGTGTATGGATGTCTATAACTTTATCGTCAAAGCCTTTGACCCTAGACGAGTGTACTTGACGAATGTGTTTAGATATACTCTTGTGAATTCTAGAAGCGAAAGCATTCCTCTAAACTCTTATACCAGGTAAAAGTAAGCCAATCATTAAAAACATCACTGATTCCAGCACCACCTGAATGAATCAAAATATTGAAGATACCATCACATGGCTACAGTAATAAAAAATCTCTCATTGGCCATAGGAAGCATGTAAACCTTTTTCTTCTGACAAAATGGTCATGACAAATTCAAATTTTGTTAAGATTCTACTAGATTCTATGTTGTTGCCTGCTCCGAAGCAAAACCACACAGATTACGAAATGCTTGAACAGGTGTAAATATCGAATTGAATTTTTTAGATATTGAAAAGAGCAACTTACAGATTTGTCTGTTAGTTGCTACTGAAGCAATTGTGGAAAATGTGCCACAAGGGAAAAGCATGGTTTTTATGCCTGCAAGTTTTATAAGCTACTCAGTATACAAATGAGAACAATAATAAAGCTACACAAATAATACAATGATACAAGCACGTAGCCATCGCTTTGAGATAGGCTTAGTTTCTCTCTATACAACAGAGATAAAATAAGACAGCAAAAATACTTTACAACAGAGGATAAAGAAAAGACACCAAAAATTAATACAAAACCAACAACCATAACGGAAAAGAAACTATTCTTACTTTGCTAACATAGAAGTGTTCTTTCATGAAACAAAAATTTGTGGAGTTTAAGTTCACTTCAAACATTAGTCAAGCTGTAACATTAACAGAGACCGAGGTACTAAGAAAATAAAAGTAACTCTGACATGCTCTTTCTGGTCACTTAATCATTTTGCGAAGAAATATTAAACTTATTCCACTTAGTTACCAGTTGTGTTTTCTGTGATAACATTATGAAAGTGGCATGTAGTTTCACTCCAGAAAAAGTCAACCAGCAAAAACTAATAAAGAAACTCTTTTGATATACAATAGCAGTTGATAAGGCTACCAGTATTATTATCTAAGACGAGATGATAACACAAAATCATAATGATACTTGCATGTATTTGTGGTACATCACTTCCCACCCCCCTCACCCTATGTGTCAATATATGTATGTCTGGGGTAATTACAAAAAAAAAAATCCAAATGCCCCTAAGGTTTGATTCAGTCTTAAATGTAAGGGGGGTAACTGTAATATTTTTACAAATGTAAAGGGGTTGTTGAAATATTTTTGCTTATGAAGAGGTAAAGTGTAATTCAAAATAAAACCTCAAACTTCTGGGTTTTTTTGTTATTAGCTCAAACCTCGGGGGTAGTTTTTGTAATTATCCCAAAATTATATTTTGAGGAATGAGTTCCTCCTGTTCCTTTATTTAACTAAAAACGGAAGGGATCTTTCAGTAAGATTCTACTGTCACCCCCTCAATGTGTCCAAAACAATATCTTGCCATGGCTTAGCACCAACAATTCCATAAAATAGTTGTACTAGAAAAGACTAAGAAGACACATTCCACCAGATAGCAATTCATTTTAGAATAATAACAAGTAAATCATATGCAACTTCCATGCAAATGAACATGCAAACACGATGGACATACACAGAAGAGGTTCCGAACAGCAGCCAAGTAAATCTGAATGCCATTCATCCTGTGAACCTTTAGATGATAGCATCTCACGTCTAGAAGAAACTGACGATGTGGTCCTGTAAATAAGAAAGATAGATAAGATTATCTCTGAAGGTTAATGTAGATATAAGTAATCATTTGACTGCTACATATGCACATAAATTCATGAAACTCGATTCATCTACATCAATTAAGGTGCTGCCCCGTAAACACTGACACTGATTGTCCCTACAATATGGGAATATATGTATATATTCTTACTGCTACCTGTGTTATAGCTTACATGAACAATTAATGATACCATTTGAGAACAGCACAACAAATGATTAGAAAAGGAACAGAAATTAAACATTCCAAAATTATATGTCAATTTATCTAAGGAATAATTACAAAAACGCTACCCCTGAGGTTTAGCCTAATTACAAAAAGACCCAGTTATCTTTCAAAATTACAAATACCCCCTTGACATTTGTTTCTCTCATCACCCTTCATGAGGGGTGTATTTGTTAGGTAAATACAAACCTCAAGGGGGTATTGGTAATTTTGAAAGATAACTGGGTTATTTTGTAATTAGGTTGAACCTCAAGGGTGTTCCTTTATCTAAAAGTGAAGAATACATAGAAAACCAACCCCGAAGCTGCCTGTTTTTCACCGTTCTTGGAGTAGTTTTTATCATATATTCCCTTTTCACTGCTGCCATCTACATAAACCTGCTCCACCTTGGATTCTTTCACACGCGGATTTTTTTCTGGCAAAGAAGTTGCTGCAACAGCTTCTGTAACTTCAAGCAGATGCTGAATCACTTCACACTGGCCAACATCCAAATGAGCTTGTGAATGTTGCAATTCCAATTGAAGCTTCTCGTTTTCCTTTTTTATGGCCACTTTAATGGGCATGTTTGGGTAGGAACAAGAAAGGGTTTTCTTCAAAACAATGGTGTCATGTTGTGAGGGCTCACGTTTGAGAATCACATCTTGCACCTTCCTATCCTCGTCATCTAATGTATACTCATGTTGGTCCCTTTCAATCATTTCCAGTCGTTCCTGATTATTAAAAAGCGAATGCATATTCAACAAATCAACATGTGTGAGAGCGAATAGAAAATAACTATCATCAACCCAAGGTAACACTATGTAAAGTATTCTTATTCTACTTGATTATGGGAGTGTTTGCAAACACTTCGCTTTTGGAGAAGTGATTTATTGCCACGGAAGCGGCAAGTAGTTGAGAATCGAGAATTCAATAGTGTTTGCAAACAAAAACGGAAATTGATTTACGTTAAAAGAGGGTGTTTAATGGAGAAGTTGTAAAAGTGTTTGACTTGTGTGTAAAAGCCAAACCGAAGCGAATCAAAATCTAAAGCATAAAGCACCCCTCCCCTCTTTGATTCGATTAAATGAAGCAGAAAGCAGAAGTTAGACATTTGCAAACAATAAAATGTAATTGTTTTCCAGCTAAAAGTTGAGAATCACTTTTTTAGTGTTTGCAAACATTCCCTATGCATGTAGATAAGTACTGAGATATATGAATGTAAATCAGCAAACAAAACTTAATCATCACAAGATGTAATAATTTGAGCTAAAAGAGATTCATGTTTTATCTGGATATAAAGCTGTAAAATTTAGGGGTATAGGCAATAGTATCAGTAGAACAGTCGATAGAATTCTACATTCAAGTACCTCGAAGTCAAAAGTTGCTAAGTGTTCCCCTAATACAGAGTCACTTCAAGCCAAATTATGTAATCAAATTAGTAAAAGTGATAATATCCCCCCCCCCCCACCAACCATGTTTTACAGTTGATTTTTTTACTACATCAAGCAAAATGCACAATGAGAAGGAGTTGTTGCATTGACCACAATAAATACAGATATTGTGTATATTCACAACATGCACACATATATCTAAAAGCATATTTTGTTTATTTTTAAATGGTTGTAAGTTACTTCCCTTCTTATAGTTGATTGAGACTGTGCTTCATTTGATTGACAACTAGTCAATTGTGAATTTCTTCTTAGATCTCGATGCACTTTGGTGATGTTCATACTATGACAAGCCAGACACTTCACCTTTTTGTGAAATTAGGTGCCTTAGAAACCACCCTAACAAACATTGTGTGGAAGACCTTTTTTCTCAAACTGACATCTTAACTGCAGGTGGATTTTCAGTCAAAGTTGCATTTGAGCAGCAGAAAAGGTTGGTAAAATGTCTATAAAGAACCAACAACAGCAGAGTTAATGCTGAAATACCACAAACAGTAAATCCTACGTCACACCAGCATGATGTCACACCAGCATGATACGACCAAAAAAACAACCAAAAATCATATTAGTAAATTTAAAGAATCGCCAATTGAGGCCTCACCGCATAATATCCACTGGGTGTCGCTATTCACACATCTGTCAGTGAGTGGTTGCCAATTATATCGAGACATACCCAATTATATCAATTATGTATTAAGATAACTCAGAAACACACAAATCTGACAAAGGAACATGCAAATAATTAATTGCCAATCAAAGAAATAGGAAACTGGTACCCGAACACGAGCATTATTAACAAGGGTAATGAGAGGAATGATCTTCAAATAACGATCAATCTCGTTCTGAGCCTTCCTGAACTGGTAAACAATGTTCCAACCCATGGCAAGGAGATAGAAGTAACTCCGATCCTGGCAACTATTAACCAAAATGTAAGACCTCCTCAATGCATCTTCAAGCTGCTCCAATGGCTCTCGAGTTTCTGGATACTTTTTAAGCTCGGAAATCTTAAGTGACTCCAACAAATTCCCGATCAGCTTCAGATGAATTGCAAATTGCCTGCAGTTTTCCTTGTGCATTCGGGCAGTGCTTGCAGCCTTCACTATCATTCCAATTAGACTCACAGCATCGATTCCCGTCAGTTGGGCCACATTTGCAATTTCCCCAAAATGCTCCCATGACGACATTCTCAGATTCCCTTAAAAATTATATCCTTCAACCTCAAACTAATTTAAAATAAACCCAACAAACATGTACACATCCCAGATCAGCGTATCACTGAAAAATCAGCATTTTTTTTTTATTATCTCAAACTGCCATATATTGATGAGCATTTCAGCGAATTTCATTTCCCAAATTCCCAATATAACATTTCACAAAAAGTAACTCAGCCTGAAACTTCAACACAACCTCCACAATGACTCTTAACTGCAGTAAAGACCAAAAGAAAGAAAAAATTCAAACAACAATTCCCAAAATCTGAACCCAGATTTTCAAGAACTGAAGTAATCCAGCTCCCAAAACAGAGAAAAAAAAGAAAAGAAAGAAACTGATACAGGATCCCATTACCCTTCATCTGGATTTCTTTTCTCCGACAAAGAGAAAAGGTCAAAAACCAAAAAAGGCTGCAAGAAATTAAAGATTGTTTGACTCATTGCTTTACTATAATGAACAAAAAGTAAAAACTGAATAAACCCCAAATCAATAACCCACCTTTAAAATCCAACGACGCCACCGATAACTTTCCAAAATTTTGCTAGAAACAGAAATACATAAACATGTTTACAAACTATAATGTGAGTTGTTGTAATTGTGTTGAGGAGTT
Source organism: Rehmannia glutinosa (assembly GCA_016081115.2). Classification (NCBI taxonomy): domain Eukaryota; kingdom Viridiplantae; phylum Streptophyta; class Magnoliopsida; order Lamiales; family Orobanchaceae; genus Rehmannia; species Rehmannia glutinosa. Next base: position 797,856 of record CM071932.1, on the reverse strand, counting down.
GGGTTTAGCATTGTGAATCCAGAATTCCATGTAGATGGGCCCTCAGGAAAAAGAAGCAGCTTTAACGCATTCTGTAAAGGCAGGATCTTGTTTTGTGTCAGTTGGAGCAAAAGACACAAAAGACTCAAATTGAGAACAAAATGCACAATACTAAATAGCCTCTAAACTAGGTACATATATATGTATATGTGTGTGTTGTTTGTAGATAATTCAGAGTCACGGCTTCGGTGTGGCTTGTCGGGACTCAGTTTGGTGACTGAGCAGAGATTTGTATGTCTCCGTGACTGCTTCAGAATATACCAATGCCAGATTAGCAAATTTGTATTTATTTGGTATATATATTGTTGGTTGGGCATTTCAAATTAAATAGGAAAATCATATTACTTTATATAATTTCTTTTTAACGTAACATCATTTTCATAATTTACGATTTGATGGACGTTTTTTATTTTAACTTAATAAATATTTAAGTTTTAGCTCAACCAAATTTGCAGGTTCATACGGATCCATTGTTGGAAATTTTGGTTTTGATAAAGTGGGTGTCGACCTGACTTTGACCAATTTTTCGGTGGCTAAAAATTTAATTCTGGAGGAATTAAATTATATATTATTAATCTACGTTCTGAGTAGATGTTCGTAGTATTTTTTATTTCTCAAAACCGAATTTCGATGAGTGAGAAATTAATACACGAAGGTAGCCACATAAATGGACATTATGTAAAGATTATGTAAAGGGAAATGAAAGGCTTTTGCCTTATCCCACATGGAATACAAATCATTGTTTATCCTAGTTTATTTACTAGAAGGTGTTATATGTTGTATAAACTATAACACAAGTAGATGATCACAAGTGGGCCACACACGCGCGCGCCCGCCCGGCCTGGACCGAGGCCGGGGCGGCCCGACCCTATTGAGCCCGGGTCCGTTTCATCTTTGGAAGCAATACGTCAAACCGTGAGCACTAGCCGGGACGTAATTGCTTTGCGGAAAGAGATTCATCTCGACTCGGCTTCTGGAAGTTCTATTAACCAGTTGTAATAATTAGTTCATTTTCTGTAATTTTCTGTTTCTGTAATTTGCCATTTTGAAGGCATTCCCTATTCTGTAACATTGTATTCAACAATCGCAAAGCAATTATCCGAACTTCACGATGGCAAGCACAAGCAGAACCCCAATCATCCCTCCCCGCCTGCCGAAAAACCCGAAAAATTCATGGGTTTCGACTTCAAGAGGTGGGCAAAAAAATGTTGTTTTACCCGACTACTCGAGTCAGCGAAGATCGACCGAGGACGCTCCTGTTGTTGCTGAGAACGAAACAAATGCTGAAAAACGCGCTGCGTTTGATGTATGGGGCCAGGGTGATTTCCTGTGCCGTAACTATGTCCTAAACGGACTTAGTGATGCACTTTATAGTGTGTATTGTCTTTGTGAAATCCTCCAAAGAATTGTGGGATTCTTTGGAGAAGAAGTACAAAATCGGGATGCTTTACACAAAGAAATTTGTTGTCGGTAAGTTCTTGGATTTTGTGATGGTTGATTCTAAAACCATGATGGAACAAGTTCGAAGTTCCGATTGATCCTACATGAAATCTCTGCCCGAGGAATGGCTTTGCGAAAGCATTCCAAGTGGCGCCTTGATTGATAAATTGCCCCCAGTTGGAGGAATTTCAAGAATTATCTCAAACATAAGCGAAATGAGATGGGACTAGAGGATCGATTGTCAAACTCGAATGAGGAAGACATAAGAAGATTGACTCTAAGTCCAAGCTTGTCCCTATGGAGTCAAAAGCCAACTTGATGGAGCATGGCTCGTCAAGTTACTCGAAGAAAAGGCCTAACGATAAAGGCAAGAAACCGGTGGAAAATTCCAGGAGCTTGCTACAAGCGTAACCGTAACCGAACCATATGGCAAAAGATCGGCCCAAAGAAAAAGAAAACCAAACCGCATCCAATGACAATGTGGTTGAAGAAAGGAGCCGACACGTTGACATGTTGGCGGTGGTGTTTGAAGCCATTTGGTGGATAACCCAAAAGAATGGTTTGTGGATACCGGTGCCACTTGCTATGTCTGCTTACGATGAGGATGCATTCTCTTCTTACATCCCATCGACCGGGGAAGCTCCATATGGGGAATCACGCCTCTTCGATGTTCTTTGGCGTTGGAACGGTGGTGCTAAAGCTTACTTCGGGAAAGGAGTTGAAGTCGAAGGATGTCTTTGCATGTCCCAGGACATCCGCAAAAATGCGGTTTCGGGTTCGCCTCTTGGTCAACCATGGGTTTAGACTAGTTTTTTAGTCCGAAAAGTTTGTACTTAGCAAATTTGGACAGTTCCTTGGTAGGGTTATCTAGATAAAGGACTGTTCAAAATGAATGTAATGAACGTACGCCGTTTTGGCGAGAATATGAATAAGAATGAATCTTCTTCTGTTTATATTGTTGAGTGCTCTAATTTATGGCATATTAGATTAGGACATGTAAATTTGAATGCTATAAAAAGATTGGTAAATTTAGAATTAATTAATTTACCTGAAGTAAACTCAACAAAGAAAATGTGAAGTTTGTGTTGAAGATAAAATGGCTAAATTACCGTTTCATTCGGTTGAGAGGAGCACTTCACCTTTAGAGTTGATACACACTGATGTGTGTGATCTGAAATTTGTGCAAACTAAAGGTGGTAAAAAATATTTCATCACATTTATTAATGATTGCACAAGGTTTTGCTACTTATACTTGTTAAGAAGCAAAGATGAAGCATTAGAGGCTTTTAAGAATTATAAAAATGAAGTTGAAAATCAACTTGGCAGACGGATTAAAATAATTCGGAGTGATAGAGGTGGCGAATATGTTGCACCATTTGAAGAACTATGTACTCAGTCGGGCATAATTCATCAAACAACAGCATCATATTCACCACAATCTAACGGTGTTCTTTGACGCAAAAAACCGGACTCTAAAAGAGATGATGAATGCCATGTTGATAAGTTCGGATTACCCCGAAATATGTGGGGGAAAGGCTCGCTTTTAACGACCAACCACATATTGAATAAAATACCACTTAAAGGGAAAGATAAGACACCTTACGAATTGTGGAAAAATCGTAAGCCTTCTTATAAATACCTTAAAGTGTGGGGGTGTTTGGCTAAGGTAGCAATACCTGAACTAAAATAAATTAAAATTGGAACAAAGACAGTTGATTGTGTCTTTGTGGGATATGCATACCAAAGTAGTGCATATAGGTTTATGATAGATAAGTCGGAAAATCCTAAATGATCAAGGTACCATAATCGAATCAAGGAATGTTGTATTCTTTGAGGATGTCTACCCTTGTAGAGAAAAATTAGAAGTGAGTACTAATAAAAGAACTCACGAAACTACAAGTGGTTCAACACCGATTAGTGAAAAACCGAGACGCAGTAAGAGGTCTAAGACGGCTAAGTCTTTTGGGCCAGATTACATAACATTTATGTTAGATGGTTAGCCAAACTCGATTAAAGAGGCTCTAAGTAGTCCAGATGCTCCGCTCTGGCAAGAAGCTATCAATAGTGAAATCGAGTCCATTCTCGCGAACCATACTTGGGAGTTGGTTGATCTCCTGCTTGGTTATAAACCTTTAGGATGTAAATGGATCCTAAAGAAGAAGTATAAAGCGAGATGGAACTATTGATAAGTATAAAGCACGGCTTGTAGCCAAAGGCTTTAAACAAAAAGAAGGATATGACTTCTTTGATACCTATTCTCCAGTAACGAGGATTGCGTCTATTTGGGTGCTTCTTGCGATTGCTGCTTTGCACAATCTAGAGATTCATCAGATTGACGTCAAGACGACATTTCTGAATGGAGAGATAGATGTTGAAATATACATGGAACAACCTGAAGGGTTTGTTGCACCCGGTCAAGAAAAGAAGGTGTGCAAGTTAATAAGATCATTGTACGGACTGAAACAAGCTCCAAAACAATGGCATCTTAAGTTTGACAATACGATGTTGTCAAATGGATTTAAAATCAACGAGTGTGATAAATGCGTATATGTCAACGGGAAATCAGAAGCATTTGTCATAGTTTGTCTATACGTAGACAATTTGTTAATCATGGGCAATAGTCATGTTACTATCATGGAAACTAAAAGAATGTTAAAGAGGAACTTTGACATGAAGGATATGGGGATTGCTGATGTAATCCTTGGGATAAAAATCAGTAGAACTCCTGATGGAATTATCTTGTCACAATCCCACTATGTAGAGAAAGTGCTCAAGAAATTCAATGCTTTTTGACGATTCACCGTCAAAGACGCCCATTGATTTAAGTATAAATCGGTTGCTAATAAAGCAAAACCAAAGGGCTCGGATGGAGTACTCACGTATAAAAGGCGATCGATGTACATCACAAATTGTACACGTCCGGACTTGGCCTACCCTCAAATATGTTGAGTAGGTTCACGAGCAATCCAAACCATGAGCATTGGAAAGCGTTAACCAGGGTGTTAAAATACTTGAAGTATACCTTGGATTATGGGCTATACTACTCAAGATATCCAGCTGTACTTGAAGGATATATTGATGCTAGTTGGATTTTAGATTCGAAAGATTCTTATTCAACTAGTGGATACATATTCATCATTGGAGGTGGTGCAGTATCGTGGAAGTCCACGAAGCAAACGTGTATAGCTCGGTCCACCATGGAATCGAGTTTATAGCTTTGGATAAAGTGGTGAAGAAGCGAGTGGCTTCAAACTTTTTGGAAGATATTCCATGTTGGAGAAAGCTTGTGCCTTCTGTGATGATTCACTATGATAGCCAAGCGGCTATAGGAAGGGCACAAAGCAATATGTATAACGGTAAGTCTAGACATATTCGTCGGAGACACAATACCGTTAGATAATTGATCTCAAATGGTGTGATGTCAATTGACTACGTAAAGTCAAAAGACAATTTGGCGATCCTTTGTGAAAAGGATCAATCGAGATCAATTAGGTAAATTGCTAGAGGAATGGTCTTAAAGTCCACAAAGTAAAAATAATCATCATAGTGGTAACCCAACCATGATGATTGGAGATCCCAAGAACTTGGTTCAATGGGAAAACTAAACTATGAAGGTTATGTTGTAACACTTGGAAATAATGTTATAACCCATCCCTAGAAAGAAATACCAAGTGTTGAAACACCTGCAAAGTTGTGGTGAGGCTAAGTCATTTGACTTTTAATGATTCCTACACCTCGTTGAGGTTGAGTATGGCAGGATACTCGGATAGGAGATCACCTATATAAGTAAGAAGTGCAGGCCACTTCAAAGTAATACTTAAGAATCCAAAGTGGTGTCCATGACCGAAACGGACACAAAACGTGAGAACAGAAGGTGTTGAGACCTTATTGTGTTAATATTGTTGACTCGGTATACACCGTGGAGGAATAGTTCAAGGCATTGCGTCCACTAAGCCGCCAGTGTACGCGATGGTATTGACTACGGAAGGTTCAAAACCATAAGCTACCATTCCGAATGCAATATTGTCTCTTGAGGACTGGTTTGCGTATCTGCATTCATGCATACATTAATTTTCACTCATGTGGGGGATTGTTGGAAATTTTGGTATTGATAAAGTGGGTGTCGCCCCGACTTTGACCAATTTTTCGGTGGCTAAAAATTTAATTTTGGAGGAATTAAATTATATATTATTAATCTACGTTCCGAGTAGATGTTCATAATATTTTTGTTTTCTCAAAACCGAATTTCGGTGAGTGAGAAATTAATACACGAAGGTAGCCACATAAATGGGCATTATGTAAAGGGAAATGAAAGGCTTTTGCCTTATCCCACATGGAATACAAATCATTGTTTATCCTAGTTTATTTACTAGAAGGTGTTATATGTTGTATAAACTATAACACAAGTGGATGATCACAAGTGGGCCACACGCGCGCGCGCGCGCCCACCCGGCCCGGCCTAGGCCTGGGCCTGGGCATGTGCCTGGGACTGGGCTTGGGCCGGGGCGGCCCAGCCCTATTGGGTCCAGGTCCACTAAAGTTTTGCCACTCGAAAATGGGCTTGGCCCGGTTGGCCAGTATTCGAGCGATCGTTGATGCCCAATGAATCGGACATTGTAGGTGTCCGGTTCGTGTGATCGTTGGAGTTGTAACTCTGCAGTGGTGGTCATCTGAAGTTAGCCCACTACCTGACTGTTATGCAGTAGTGGGGTGTAACACCTTGGTTGTTACAAGTGATTAATGCCCACTACCCAGTTTTTTCTCCTGCATGTGGAATGGTTGGCTATTTATATATGTTTGTGCATTGCAGTTGGCTACAGAATTCTTACTCCATAAAAAGCATACACTCATATATTCTGCATTCTGCACTAAGTCCAACAACCAGTCTTCAACACATTTCTAGTTCATAGGTGCTTCTGTGTTAGTGGTGCTACTACACAGAAGACGTAAGCCGTTTCATCTTTGGAAGCAATACGTCAAACCGTGAGCACTAGCCGGGATGTAATTGCTTTGCAGAAAGAGATTCATCTCGACTCGGCTTCTGGAAGTTCCATTAACCAGTTGTAATAGTTAGTTCATTTTCTGTAATTTTCTATTTCTGTAATTTGCCATTTTGAAGGCATTCCCTATTCTGTAACATTGTATTCAACATCCATATAATTCGTGTCTCATTTAACATATAAATATTTTTCTCATTGTAGGTCCCAAGGGGTATGAGTGTAAGGTTTAGAAGGGGGGGTTGAATAAACCTTACCAACTTTTCGATTTAGTCATTTTAAAACGATCAGAGTTAATACTTCACAGCTGAGTCCTTGGTGGATAGCTAAGTTAGTTAATCAGCAGAGTTAGTCACTCAACAGACTTGACTGAGCTGTTGATAGAATAACTCAACTGTTTTGACTAAAGACTTAACTCGACTGTGATAAGTTTTCAGCGGAAGACTTAACACCCTTGAATTTTGGTTAAATATGTTTTAATGCTTGGTTTTAGCACTTTGTTGATTATCAATTGGATAGCAAATTTATCAGCAGATGTTAAAGTAATGTGCAGAAATTAAAGTGCTGAAATGTAAATGACACAATAAGTTTTTATAGAGGTTCGAAGATGGGGTAATTCTTCTACTCCTCTCTTCTCCAACTCCTGGAGGAATCCACTAAGTATTGATCAATATACAAAGTGGTTAACGGATCCGGATGCAAGTCTTGATCACACAAAATGACTTGATCCTTTGGGACTCGATCACGAGATGCCTTGGTCACACACACCGCTTCTCGTGCACGACTCTTCTTCTTCACAGGCACCGCCTTGCTACTACAACCTACTTGCTCATGCTTCTTGGATTTGATCACGAAGCCCTCCAAAAACTTGAGACTGGTTCGTCTTTGAACCTTTCTACAATTCTCTAGTGGAGTGTAGACCCTTGATTTTTCAAATGTTTCCTCTTCAACTGATTGAAGTTGTCTTTCCTTCACGCGGTAAGTGTTGGATTGATTTCCTTCGTAGTGTAGGCTTGAGGATTGAACTTGAATGATTTGAGAATATTTTTGGTTCTGAGATATTGCTTTTCTTGTTCGTGTTTATTTTCGATTGTCAAGGTAACCAGCTCTCTCAAATAGATTCCTCGGCCTTTTATAGTGTTCTTTTGAAAAATTTGCCCGTTGAAGAGATAGGCTTATTTTGAAGACACTTGTGGTCGTTGGCTTGTCTTGTTGCGCAATCCTTGAAATTAACATTTCCTCGTATGAATGAGTATTGATTTTTACGAGTTTTGACACAGTGCGATCTTCCTATTGGTTTATTCCTTTTGCACGCTTACGGGATTGAGCACCTCAAGAAAGGCAAGATGGAAGTATTACTTGTTTAAGTAATTCTCTTGACTTCAGTACAACGGATCTCTTTCGATTATCTCGACTTGACATTTCCTTGACTTCCCAGGTGACTTGAGTCGGCTTCCAATCATTGGATGACTCATCTGTCACTTCAACTTGAGACTTGGTCTCTTGAGTTGACTTGATCGACACTTCACTCACCAAGCATCTCACCGCACCTTGATTAGGGGTGATCACGGTGCGGTTTGGGCGGTTTTTTCACTATTTTCAAACCGAATTGCTAAGTGCGGTTCGACCAAGAGCTTGATTTTAAGTTGCGGTTTTTTAGAATAAAATATACATGCGGTTTTCAACGGTTTCGGGTGGTTTCGGGCGGTTTTGTGGTTTTAACATATCATACGTGAATATTAAATGGAACAATCAAAATGAGTAAAAAAATTTATCAATTCGATAACTAAAAAGTTAATGACATGTTGTTGTCTAAATTGAATATTATAACAACTTCAATAACATATAATAGTTGAATCTAATAGATATAAGGAGTGTTAGCAATCATTAAAAAAAGTGTTTCTTGTATTTACTTAAAAAATCACTTTTTAGTATTTGCAAGTATCAACTTCTGCTTCATTTATTTAATCATAACCTAAAAGCATGGAGAAGGGTACTTTAGATTTGTGCTTCTACTCCTAGTTTGATTTTTATAAACAAATAAGCACCTCTACAATTTGTTCACTTAACTCAACTTCTGATTCTCAACTTTTAATTTTACTTTTAAACTCTATCAATTTATGATTCTCAACTACTCTTACTTTTACTACAATAAATCATTTTTCTAAAAGCATAAGTTTTTGCAAACTCTCCCATAACTTCAATATTTCAATCTCCATGTCACAAATTTCCCAAAATAAATCTCATTATACAATTTACATCCATAACAAGAAATAATAACTTTGATGTATTAAATTATTAAGTAATTTGACTATTAATATACCCACAATAAACCAATGAAAATAATTAAATATGACAATTCATAATCATACACAAATATACTATAGATTGAGAGAAATGTAATAATATATATCGAATATATATACATATATGTAGTATTCGACTTGCGGTGCGGTTGGTGCGGTTTGAGACTTGAAATTTTAATTGCACCATCTTTTGCGGTACGGTCTCGATTAAAAATATTAATCACGGTTTTTTCGATAAATAAGCAATTGCGGTGTGGTGCGGTTTGATTCTTTACACAGCTGTTTACAGAGTGTATCAGAGCTTAAACAGAACTTAAGGTAACCCTGCTGTTCTATATCTACGCAAGTATAGAAATTATACAATTTTATTCGGTGTACAGAAGACTTACATAAAGATGTATTTACATAGTAAAATACATGAAGGGGTGAACAACAACACTTCATCTCCTTCGCTGCCTTCTTCTTTCCTCTACTCCAGCTCTGTCATCTTCTGACCTTTTTCTCTTATTCTCATCTTCAGCCTCCTTCTTTTTCTCATAAGCCTTTTATGGCGCTTCACTTCATCTCTTTTTTTCTTTCTTGTCTTTCCTCCCACAAAATGAGTTTGTCTTCTATTTTCTTCTTCAATCCTTTTCACATAATCGGCATTGTTTTTAGCCACTTGCGGGTTGGCTACTTCGTCGAATCCACCTAATAGATCCCTTCTTTCTTGCCTGGATCTATGTACTCAATGTTTTTGGGCAGAGGTCTAGGTCTCAAACCTCTTCCTCCACCATCCGCTTCTTCCTCTTCCTCCGGGCGTGTATTGTCGGGGCCTTCTTTTTCCCAATGAGTGACTAGCAGTGGATCGCGATGTCTGGCACTGTCAGCCTTCTTCACATAGCTTGAGGCCTTTTTCCCAATACAAATCCCAAGCTTGGGCCATAGACATATTTGCGAAGTAACCTCGGATGCGGCGTCTTGAATTCATCAACAGATCTTGGCTCGGTTGGGGCGTCTGAAAATGGCATAGGTGTTTCGCATTGGAATGCCTCTATGTTGTTTGAATATCCATAACTTGGTATCCATATTTCTTTCCACCTCCTTCATCCCCTGCTTCAACTATCTTTCTCTTTTCAAATTCGGGGTGCTGCAGGATGTTGGAGCGGCAGTCATCACGGGAGTTTTGATGAAATCACCGCGTGACAAGACCTTGTTGGGGTTTTAGCAATTATCAAGGTTATATCTTTCGAACCTTCCCCCTCAACAGATTTTCCTTTCTTCTCTCTTCTCTGTTCCTCAGTTGTCTTTCCCTTCACAGTTGCGTCCTCCTTTTCAGCTTCAGATCCTTTCAACGCCTTTAGGTATTCCTCTTCCCCCTTTTTGGCATCATCAAAGGAGAGAGGAACGCCTAGAAACAAGCTAGCAATCATGAAGTCTAAGCGGCTGATAGCTGAGTTATGCTTTGAATCTGCCGGAGTATCTTTGCATGGAATTGGAGCGGGTGGCATTGGATTTAGTCATGTCACCGCCTTCATTTCACCATGAGGAGGTGAACTTCCTATCCATGTTCTCCTCTACGCGCATAAGCTCTTTCTTATTATATTCACGTAGCAGCTGCATCTCTGTGCTGTGAGATTCATGCAGTCGATCGATGTTCTCTTGCATTCTTGTCTTCGTATCACCATTCTTAGCCCGTCAGATTAGCAATTTATTGAACAATGTCTTGAAATATCGAGCTTGTTCTACGCGCATTGTTTGTTGTTGTTGCCACCATTGCCGATCCTCGACAATTATTCCTCACGGTCGGCGAGAAGATTTGCGTCTCTCGTTGTCCCGCCTCATGTCGGTGAGGCCTGGTGCCTCTCCATCTTCTCTATCTCTGCAAATATGGCCTTGAAGACTTCTCGAACCTCACTGGCACTTCGTCTCGGTGGCGGCCAAGCAAATCAAAGTCAAAGTCTGTGGGATGATGGTGTCTGTTGGAATAACGGGATCAAGTTTATGGAAATGTTCTTGATCTCGAGCTGATTCTTCAGGAAGGTCAGGTACTTCCAGAGAGAAGGAAACAATTCTTCAACCGAATCATCACGGGCAATGGGAATCTGCTTGATGACAACTTGTGCTCGTGAAGTTCCTTGGAGTCGATCTGCTGCAGACTTGGGGATCTGCGCATTGACTCTGTGGTCACGTGGGTCTCATTGTGGAGTTGACCCGACTTGCCGAGCCTCACTGTTTTCTTAATGACTTCGTCGATCTCAACTGGTTTTTCCATATGAGTTGATAGTCCCTCGGCCATATCGAAGCGTCATCGAACGATGATGAGATTTCCAAGGATGGCTCATCATCAAAATTAAAGGTTTGGCGAGTAGCCTTAAGGTCGGACTTACTCGTGCTTGGAGAACATCCTCACCGAGTCTTTTGGATTGGCAATAGGGGATGACTCGCCGTCTTCACCTTCGAGATCCCGGAAAGGTTACATCGATTTTCTTGGGAATCGTGAAGAGCACTTATCTCCTTTTCGGATGGATCAATGATAGTAAGAGGATGTTCGTGCTTCCGTCTCTTTACCCCTCGAAGTCTCAACCTCCCGTTGGCCTTCACTACCTCCTGCAGTCAATCAGCTGCGGAGGCCTGGGCGATCCCTTCGGCGGTGTCGATTGTTTTGGGGTCTTCTAAGGTGGCATCCACCGAGTCTCAACTCCATGGATTGCACTTTCATTGCCCGCTTCGAGTGTTAACTCCCGGGGCAATTCCTTCCTGCGGCTTTGACCGCACAGCGTCATTGGCTGCGGAGAGCGATTGGCACTTCACCGAGACGATCTTAATCGTCCCGAGCCTCGCCGCGACAACTTGTTGTGTATCCGCTTTGTTGTTCCTTCTCCACTTCGCCTCCAAGATTCATTGAGGAGTCAATCGCAACATCCTCCGACCTTCTTTGTAGTGGAGGGAGTTTCCCCTCAACGGCACACCACCGAGAGTGACTTGGAATGGGGTCACTCGTCTCCGGACTCCCGGTTGTTCCCTTTGAGTAGTCGGCCGTTGGGGCGGTGGTAAGACACCTTCATTAGGGGTAGGCTCGACCTGGGTCCCCACAATCCCGGTTTCATCGCCAGATTCCTTAATATCTTCTTTTTCTCGAGTGAGTTGGAGAAGTGGTGGCAAGAACAATCGTGGGCAATATCTTTGCACCACTCCCATCGGATCGATCTCCACCGTGATGTGGAAGACTCCCTGGTCCTTCCAATAACCGTTGCTCATGCAGTTCCTGGATTCCCGCATGGCTTGCCGCATCGCAATTCTTTTGTAGCGGCGGGATCCGCATCCTCATCACTCCCGAGAGGATGTCAAGATGAGGATGTGTATGATCGATGGTTCCGGTAAAGGGACAAATCGGCCTTTTCACGAGCCTCGCCTTCCTCGCGATCTCTGCTTCTCCTTGTCTTTGAAGATCTGCAAGATATCATTGCAATTTTCTTCATCCAAAGATTGCTTGGACCACATTGATCAATCCGAGAAAGTTCAATAGTTCGTCTTCTTCTTCAATAAATTCCGGTCTTTGGAACTGTTCCCTGGATCGACTCAGCTTCCACTTCCTCCATTCTCACAGACGATTTTGGATGTCTGGATATGGTGGGGATAGGATCATCACATCATCATCATCTTTGTCATCTTCTCCCACTTTGTCCCTCGTTCTCGGGGGATTGAAGGTAGCAAACTTTGGTGCTCCGCACCCTCGATGGCGTCTGTTCATTGCGCGAGGGGAAACAACCCCAACAGGAGAGTTTGCTCTCTCTCCGCCTTTAGTGTCTTAGTTGTTCTGTGACAGTGTGTCTTCAATGTGCCTCTGTGATTGGCTTGGCCATCTTGGCTGTTTCATCAATGATTTCGGAGACTCTACTTCTCCAGCGCCTCTCCGTGTCTGTTTGGTGAGTGGGTCGACCGACTCGGCCGGTTTCTCAAGCTCAGGAACGCTTGAAGATTCTTCTTTTTTAGTCCTTACCAGAGAGATTTACGCTCGGATATGGTTTCTTCGAGTCATGTAGGCGTGAGGGGGCCGTCTTTGTTGTCTTTTTCGAGGAGCGGCCGTCTCGGCTTATCGATCCTCCTTTTCTTGACAAGCGGAGAAGGTATTTGAGGTTCCTTCTCTGCTGCGGTCGCGAGGGCGGAGACACGGCTGCGGGGATAGGGGCATCTTTTGTTTTTTCTTCTTTCTTTGCAGGGGCATCAATCTTCTTTGGTACCGGGGGCATCAATCTTCTTTGCGGTGCCGCAGGGCACTTTCTTTCTTCCGGGGAGAGGAGGAGACAACTATTTCTTCGGGACCAACTGATTCCCCCTCACTCGTGTCAGCTCTTTTGGCATAAGCTCTCCTCTGTGCTCCGGAGATATTAGATCAGAACATCTTCTTGTTAACATGGAACGCCTTTCCATGTTGAAGAGGGACTCCTTTTACTTCCATCATCCGGCCAATCACCAGGCCGTACCCCAGGGATCCGCCAAACGTACCATCCTCATTGAAGGATTTATTCCCAATATTCTGGCAGAGTCTGCTGTATACAAACTCAGCCCAGTTCACCTTCTTTTCTTCTATGATTGCAGCCATCACGATCAGCTTAGTCTTGGACAGCTGATTATAGCTTCCAAATTTGATATCAATGCACTTGGCAACAATATCCAGCAGCTTGTGGTAGTCTTCCTTCAACAGCTTCTTCTCAGTTGTGTAGACAACCTTCGCAGCACAGTCGGGCTTGGCTACTTCCTTCCAAGCAGTAGCCAGGTTAACATCAGCTTCATAAATCTCCGGCACTTTTTCTGCCGGCAACAAACAATGTTTTGCCAGATCCTTGGCAGTGATGGTGAACTCTTTCCCGTGAACAGAAGACTTGATGCCCTCATCGTGAACTTCAGCGTTCACGCAGAACTCGCGTGACCTCTTCCACGTAGGTCATCGGAAACTCCATCGTCGTAAAAGCGGTTTTAATCTAGACTTTTCGGTTTCTCTGCAATCTTCTTCACGAGGGTGTCGTCAGACCCCTGTTTGATCATGCCGTTGAAATCCACAGTAGACCCAGTGTGGATTTGCTTTCCCAACTTGACGAAATCATAAGTAGATGCCATTTCTCGATGTTTTACCGAACGAAACTTTGAAAATGAACTTGAGGATTTGTAGGGTTTTGATAGAGAATTTCTTTCTTTGCCTTCGAGAGAGAGAGAGAGATGAACAGTTTTGGTAAAGTGAGAGAAAATCGGACGAAATGGTATAAGTATGGGTTATGAAAGGACGTGCGGGTGGTTTTTGAAATTTGATCAAGATCAACGGCTCATATTTTGCACGCCGATTAACACTTAATTTCTCGTATTTAATGCGGCAACATTTATATCCAATCATAAGCTTTGTGTGCAGCTTTTGATTGTACACGTTATAATTATGCTGACATCATTCTTAAAAATATTCCCGCATAGTAAAAACGACTGCGTTTTTGTCACTTTGCTCATAAATGACTCAGCTTATTCCTTAGCTGATTTAACTCTTCTCTCTTTGCACATAGGTACTCAATTTTTCGATTAACTTGGCCAATGCGGTGATTCTCGATCTGGTGATTCACTTAGCTAATTTAAGAGTTCGACCCTTTTTCATCTTTTCATGTTCCATCTCTTTTCTTTGATTCTTCTGAGTGTCAACTCAGCTCAATTAACCCTAATTCATGCTTGAGTTCTTCAAATCTTGATTCACATAATGGTTTTGTGAATATGTCGCATTCTTGCTTATCGGTTGAGATATATTCAAAGGTGATGTCCTTCTTTTCAACATGATCTCTTATGAAGTGATATCGACATCAATGTGCTTTGTTCTTGAGTGTAACACAGGATTTTGAGTGATTGCAATTGCACTTGTGTTATCACACATAATTGGAATTTCCTTTTCTTCAACTTTATAATCTCTCAAATTCTTTGTCTCATCCATAAGACTTGGGCACAATAGTCGCCGCAACTATGTATTCTGCTGACACCGTGGAGGTAGCTATTGAATTTTGCTTCTTGCTAAACCAGAAATTAGCCTATTTCAAGCATTTGACATGTGCCTCGAGGTACTCTTCCTGTCAACTCTACATCCGACATAGTCAGAGTCTGAATACCCAATTAGCTTGAATCCACCTTCCTTTGGATACCATAAGTCAACTTCTTGACTTCCTTTCAAATATCTCAAGATTCTCTTTCTTTGCCGGTCATGTGGCTTTCTTTTGGAGCAGATTGAAATCTCGCACATACACCTACAACAAAGGTGATGTCTGGCCTGCTTGCGGTAAGATAGAGCAGTGATCCAATAAGTGCTCTGTATCTTGTTTGATCCACAGGCTTGCCATTTGCATCCATATCCATTTTGACTGATGTATTCATTGGTATTTTCACGAAGACTCTCTTCCATACCAAATTTCTTCATGAAATCTCTGGTGTATTTTGTTTGACTTATGAAGGTTCCATCCTTCACCAAGTTTCACTTGGAGTCAAGGAAGAATGTCGACTCTCCCATCATGCTCATTTCAAATTTGCTTTGCATGAGATTTGAGAATTTATCACACAGCTCTTTGTTTGTGGATCCAAAGATGATGTCATCCACATATATTTGAACAAGCAGTATACTCTTCTCATCTTGAATTCTGAAGAGTGTTCTATCCACTTTGCCTTTTGTAAATCCGTCCTCAATCAGGAATTGTGATAATGTATCATACCATGCTCTTGGTGCTGTTTCAATCCATATAAAGCTTTCTTGAGTTTGTATACTTTATCTCCAAGAGTCTTCTGCTCAAATCCTGGAGGTTGTTCAACATATACTTCTTCCTCCAATAACCCATTAAGGAATGCACTCTTTTACATCCATTTGATATACAGTGAAGTTCTTGTGAGCAACATAGGCAAGAAACATCCTTATGGCTTCCAATCTTGCTACAGGGGCAAATGTTTCATCAAAATCTATCCCTTCTTCTTGGCAATACCCTTTGGCTACCAATCTTTGCTTTGTTTCTTACACAGGAACCTTCCTCATTCATCTTGTTTGAACACCCATTTAGTGCCAATAACATTTTGATGGGTAGGTCTTTGAACCAATTCCCACACTTTGTTTCTTTCAAACTGATTCAACTCTTCTTGCATGGCTTGAATCCAATGTGTGTCATCCAAAGCTTGTGACACATCTTTTGGCTCTATTTGTGAGATAAAAACAAGTGAACATAGTTTCTTGTTGGGTTCGATCTAGTTTTTACACCTTCTCTTACATCTCCAATGATTAGTTACGTGGATGGTCTCTCAACCATCTTACACCAGTTGGAGTAAGTTAGTTTGGATTCAAATGAACATCTTGCGGTGTGTTATTTTGATCGGCTCTCTCATCATCACTTAGCCGATTTTCCGGCTCTCTTTAAGACTACTATCTCATCTTCTTCCGGGTTTTTAATTCTAGCCCGGCTTCAACATAGGGACTCTTACGCATGGTTGGTTGATTCACTTATCGGTGACTCTTCAATGTCTTCTTCATTTACATTGGGTTCATCAAACACCACATGAATGGATTCTTCAAGAACCATTGTCCTTTTGTTGAGCACTCAGTAGGCTTTGCTTTAATTTGAGTATCCCAAAAAGATACCTTCATCGGCTTTAGCATCAAAAGCCTTTAAATTATCCTTGCCATTGTTATGGATGAAGCATTTGCATCCAAATATTCTAAAATATGCAACATTTGGCTTTCTCCCCGTCCAAATCTCATAGGAGTCTTTGTCACCGTTTGTCATTTTATCATGCATCTATTTTGAGTATAGCATCTTTGTTTTATTTCTTAAAATCTTTTAGGCAGCCTGCTTGACTAACATGGTCCTTTCAACTTTTTGAGAGTTCTGTTCCTTCTTTCTCGCAACTCCATTTTGTTTGTGGAGTCCTTGCGGTGATAATTCATGACCAATACCATTTTCAACACAATCTCGAGTTATTATACATTGACAAACTCGGTTCCTCTCACGATCTTATTTTGATAATGGTTTGACTCTTCTCATTTTGGATTCTCTTCTTCTTGAGGTAGTTTACTGCGAGTTTCTTTTCTTACACATGAATATTGTCCATGTGTATCTTGAGTAGTCATCTACTACCACCAAGGTATATTTCTTCCCACTTATGTTTGGCCGGTTCAACTGGACCAAATAGATCCATATGCAAAGCAGGTCAATATTCTTGTTGAAGATGGACATGTCTTTTCTTTGAATGATGATTTGATTTGCTTTCCCATCCGGCATGCATCACATACACTTTCCTTCTTGTATCTTGAGTCCGGAAGTCCTTCCACAAGATTGCTCCTTGCAAGGTTGTTAATTGTTTTGAAGTTCGTGTGACTCGGCTTCTTGTGCCACAACCAACTTGATTCAAATAGTGCTTTTTGCTACCGGACAAGTGCTTGGTGTTGCGATTGACCAATCTACCACATAAATGTTCTTTTGTCGCATCCTTTCAACACTACTTCATTTGATTGATTCTTGATTTGGCACACTCCCATATTGAATCCAACATTATAGCCCTTGTCACGAGTTGACTTATGCTTAGTAAGTTGAAATTGAGGCCTTCAAAGTATGCAACATCTATAATTTCTAATCCATTTTTCTTGATGGATCCAATGCCTTTATTTCTCCTGGAGCTTCATTTCCTCCAAATATGACTTTTGCACCTCTAACCTCCTTGAATTTTGCGGATTTTCTTGTTAAGCTCTTTTTGCCTTTGGAATGGCCTTTCTTTGATGTAGGCCTTTGCCATTTAGACATATTCCATAGATCTTTCTTTGATAGTTCACATTATTCCAATCAGCTTGACTTGGATAATTTCTCTGATTTCCATCATATGTATTCCTTTTATAGAATTTTTGGGGCTTTTGGTAGCTCTGTTTTCTTATTCTAGTCTTCGCATTTGGAGTTCTTGAGGGAACTCGGTGGATTCAATAACCTATAAATTTGTCTTCGGCACACTCAGTATTTATTTCACTAAGCTATAACTTGAGCGGAGTTTGCTTGTGATTGCGCTTTGGAATAAATGTGTGTGCACCATTTGGAGTTTTGGATTTTGATATCTTCTGTGCCAGAAGATCCTTTTCCAAAAATCAGCTTTTGGAGCTTGACATGTACCGGAGGAATTAAATCCTAGCTTTGTCTTATCTCCGCATTCGTTGACTCGTAATGAGATCATCGAGGATTTAGATGCATAGTGAATAGTCAATCACATTTTGGTCATTACTCCTCTTTTCTATAGGTTATCCTACTTGCTATTAACCTTTATTTTATTGCTTACTAAACTTTTATTCTCATCGGCTATGTGACTTAGATACCTCGGCTCCTCAGTCAATGTGGTTTAGCTTTATATTGTTGCATTTGTTTCCTCATTTAGTAGTGTGTGTGAGGATTTAATGTATTCAGTCTTTCTGTCATTGCACATATTGCATAGTTCTTTGCACTATTTATTTTTGATGTGGGTTAACCATTCTTGGGTTATGGCTCTTTGATGCTCGGCCTTTTGATACTCTGCTCTCTTGGTGCTTCATCTTCCCATGACTTAAGAGGAGTTAGTGTCTTACGGAGGATTACTTTGCCTCTCTTGTAATTATTTGTTGTGAAGAACTTATTAAAACCTTTTAACCATCGGGGCTATCTACTGTATTGATAGCTTGCTTTGACCTCGGCCTCTTTACCATCTTAACTAATAAGCGACTTTTATGACACATTGTCTCCTCTTAGTCTTTTCTCGGCTCTGATCGTAGGCTTTGAAGAATGCGAGAATAGCTCATGGTTGGATGTCTTTGATCTTGGAGCATCTGCATGGCCATGACACCATATCCCACTCGGTTGGGAGACTGAATCTTCATGCACATTTTCTATTACTATTGTATATTCTTTTCCATGATACCAGATAGTTCTGTTGGTAATTTCTGTGACAGAGCATCGGTGATCGAAGGTTTCCTCTATAAGCATCTTAAAATTTTCAAATTTTGGCACAACATGAGATAATTTATTTCCTTGATTTGCTCACGAGCATTACAAATCGAGGTTAGCTTGTCTGATTTCTTTTGCCGTTTGCATGATTTGGCTTTGTTGGAACATGGCTTTGTCAAAAGTTTTGTAAAGAATGTCCTTGGCCACATTGTCCAAGTTATATCTTTTCACTGTCATCATTTGTCCATTGACTCTTGGTTTTCAACCGTATTGATGCAGGAAGCGGCGTCCTCTTCTCATCCCATTATGACTCTCCTTTGAGTTGTGTTCTACTTCCAGATTTCTTGTTGACCCATCTTCTATTACTATCCACGACTTTCATCGTGTAATCTTTGATAGATGAGCTGCATAATTTTCAATCATCGATTCCTCGATTTGAACATAGGGATCGTTCAGTTCTTCCGTGATAATAACTTTCTTGAATAAAAGAAGTTTTGAAAGATCAAGTGCTAAAGCAGCTGAAAAATTTGGAAGATCTAGTTCGAGTGACCGATGCGGAAGAGCTCAATGAACCAACGCTCGATACCAACATAGGTCCCAAAGGGTGTGATGTAAGGTTTAAAAGAGTTGAATAACCTTACCAAACACCGATTTAGTCCTTTTTAAAGCGATCGAGTTAATACTTCACGGTGAGTCGCTGGTGGTATTCATGGGCGTTATTTGTTGTGTGGAGTGGTCTTAGCTGGGTTCGTGGTATTGATGAATATTTCGTTGTTTTTGACTAAAACATCATTTGTCTAAGTTTTATTGAAGACTTAACACCATGAATTTTAGTTAAATATGTTTTAATGCTTGGTTTTAGCACTTTGTTGATTATCAATTGAGATGTAAATTGTCCAGCGAGATATTAAAGTAATGTGCGAAATTAAAGTCTTGAAATAAATACAGCACAATAGTTTTTATAGGAGTTGAAGATAAGTGGTGCCTGCTCCTCTATTGCTCCAACTCTTGGAAGAGAGATCACTAAGTGGTCAATATATAGTGGTTATGATCGAGATGCAAGTCTTGATCACCTGGTGACTTGATCCTTTGGGACTCATCAGAGTCTGTAGTCACAGGTAGCCGTCTGTTCAGAGCAACTTCCTGAGGCGAAATTTTGCACTTCTTACTACAACCCCAACATCAAGCCTGCGGATTTGATCAAGCCCTCCAAGCAGGCCCGGCGGTTAAGTCTTTGAACCTTTCTACAATCCTCTCCCCGTAGTGTAGGCCCCTTGATTATTCAAATGTTTCCTCTTGTTTATTGAAGTTATGCTTTCAGCCAGCGAGGTAAGTGTTGGATTGATTCGCCGTAGTGTGAAGCAGGATTGAACTTGAATGATTTGAGAATATTTTTGATTCTGAGATATTGATTTTCTTGTTCTGTTTATTTTTAAGATTGTCAAGGTAAGCAACTCTCTCTCAAATAGATTCATAACCTTTTATAGTGTTCTTTTGAAAAATTTGCCCGTTGAAGAGATGGGCTTATTTTCGAGAAGACACTTAGCAGTCGATGGCTTGTCTTATTGCGGTCCTTAAATTAACATTTCTCATTATGAATGAGTGTCCGGCTTTGAGTTCGACACGGTTGATCTTCTGTGGTTTTATTCCTTTTGCATGCGGGATTGAGCACCTCGAGAAAATGAGTATGGAAGTATTACTTGTTTAAGTAATTCTCTCCCGACTTACGTGCAACAGATCTCTTCGATTATCTCGACTTAATTGCATTCGCCAGCTTCCCCGGTGACTTGAGTGTTATTCCAATCGTGGATGACTCATCACAGCCTATTGAGCAATTTGGTTATCTTGATGGCTTAGTGACACTTCTTTCAGTGCATCTCATTTGCACCACCTTCGATCAATTTCTGTCTTCTCTTCTTTTGTCACCTTTCAGTGCCGCCTCCACGACGGAGTCTTCATACAGTCTCCGGTTGACTTCTTACTGCATATCTTGTATAGGCTGGCGAGCAACTCATTTCGATGACCATTACTATCTATCGTCTGATTTACAACAAAATGGGATTATGACTTTCTATTCTAAGTTTTACATGGCATTCATCAAAATCTAAAAATTAATTTCCCAACACTCATTTTTATCTACTCATGAATTATTCTTTTTGATTATTAAATTATTAACTTTTAATATTTAGCAATTTAAAAATCAAAAGTTTATCATGAATGCTTATATGAGATTATTTTATTGGAAAAGTAATTCCACATTGGAAATTAACCCACATCACTAATAACATACTTTATATTTAGAAGAATGGTAATATACAACATTAATTATTTTTTCTATTTTGTTTTTCTTGTCACTGACCTTTCTTTCCTTCTCATTAGGGATGGAGGCGAGTTTGGGATGGGTATGGGCAAATCCGAGGACGCGCGTCCATGGAGGAAAAAATGGACTCGGTCAGCCATAGGACGCCAAAAAAATTAGCATATATGTTGCTTGCTACGATTAGGTCGTTTTGTCATGATTTTTTAATGTTCAAAAATTTGCAAGTGAAGCCTAAATAAAAAAATATAAAATACAAAAAAAAAATAAGAAAAAAGAAAAAGAAAGGTAAATAACTCTAGATTTAATAAACCATGAAAATTCTTTCGGATACGTTAGCATGGATTGACATTTCAAGCTATACTGGATTCTCAAAAAAAAAACCATGCACTATGTGCATATATCTATATATATATATATATATATATAATATCGACACACAATCTATATTGAAAGGAATCAAAAGAACCAAGGAAATCGGTAAATATATATATCCCAATGGCACGGCGGGTTGTGGACGATGACGCCCAGATCGGCAGGTTTGAAAAAGATAAACCGTTACCTGTTCGAACCAGCGGCGGGTTTTTGGAGTCTAGATAGGCGGAGTTCATTGCGGGTCGGTTGAACCTAGCCCGTTACCATCCTCGCCTGCATTATATACAGCAACTTATCAGTGTCTTGCACTTATTTATTATCACTCATACAGTCATATCTCATTATTCTCTTATACACCTCTTTTCTCTATATGATTCTTATTTTTTGTTAAACTATAATTTTTAAAAACAATTTTTCAATATTAATGGAACATCTAGATAAATAGATTAAATAAAAATATAATTTTAAAAATAAGAAATCAAATTTTATTTTATTAGTAATTATACATATATTTGAGACTTTCTAATTTTACATTATCCCACACAAATTGAGACTTGGGAGTGGACGCAAAAGTTTACAGCAATACGTAAC